>OZ007500.1:25220133-25820133 GCA_963931805.1 Microdon myrmicae
CAGTTCTGATGAGAAATTTCCCGTGTGTGAGAAACGATTGTAACCAAAAACTATTATAGTTAACGGAAGAGAAAATCACCAGAAATTTCTATTATGAAATAAAATTTTATGACCAGAAATTTCTATGTTGAAAAAATAAGGTTTTGAAGAGAATTATCTATTTTGAAAGAGAAGGTTTCAACGAAAAAGTTGTATTTAGAATAACGGTTGGGACCAGAAATCCATTTATGAGAGAAATTGTGTTGACCGGAATCTTCCACTGTAAAAGAAAAGATTCTGAGCAGACAATTTGATTGTAAAAGAACATGTTCTGATCAGAAATTTCAGGTGTGAGAAAAAGAGTTGTGAAGAAAAATTATTATAGTTAAGGGAAAAGATTATCTCCAGAAATTTTTATTTTGGCAGAAAATTGTATGTCCAGAAATATGTATATTGAAAAAAAGGTTTTGGTTAGAATGTTCTATTTTGAAAGGCTTTGGTCAGAAATTTTGGTTGTGAAAGAACAGGTTTCGACTAGAAATTTCTACTGTAAAAGATAAGGTTGTAAGCAAAAATTGCTATTGTAAAAGATCATATTCTGATCAGAAACTTCTAGTGTGAGGGACCGGAAAATGTTATTGTAAAGGCAAGACATTTTCACCAGAAACTTCTACTGTGAAAGTTGTTATCCAGAAATTTATATTAAGAATGGAAATTTTATGACCAGAATTTTCTGTTTTGAAAAAAAGGTTTGACTAGAATTTTCTATTTTTAAAGAGAAGATTTTAATGAGAAAATTCTAGTTAGAAAAAGGTTGAAAGAAAAGATTTTGTTAACAAATTTATTTTGAAAAAGAAAAATTTGACTAGAACTTTTTGCTGTGAAAGAAAATACTACAGCCAGAAGATTCTATTGCTAAAGAAAGGGTTTGGGACAGAAACTTCTGTTGTAAAAGAGAAGGTTTTGGCTACAATATTCTGCAGTGAAAGAAAAGATTACTATCAAAAGATTCCATTCCTAAAGAAAAAGTTTGGACCAGAAATTTGTGTCGTAAAAGAAAAGGTTTTGACTAGAAATTTCATTATACAGAAAATTGTATAATACAGTTTATAGGTATAAACCCCAGTGTGTAACTTGCTTTAAATCAAAGGCGGAGCATCGGTTGTTCCCTGATTATTGCACTGATTAAAAATTGACGAGATGCCTTAGATATCAATGTTCCTAAGCTATCGCTTAAGTCGTTTGAATACAAAAAGAAAAGAAAATATGTGCAATGTTCTGACGTACCTGGGGACCATATCAGACTCGGATGATAGCCCAGATTACATGGACTTTGCTACTGTCGACATCCTCGAACAAGACATGTCTTTATCGGTTTAGATCCTCGAAAATGCATGCCAGACATCAGTAATTTCATTTTGCAGCTGACTGCTACCACAAAAGCTGTTCAAGGTATTAAGATCAGCGATGGCCATGATGGCTGTCGTCTTGTCGCCTTTTTTCTCCCAACTCTCTTTCCCTTTCTCTCTCTGGTGGCAATCCTTTCTTTCTCTCTCACCCCCTCTATAGATAAATATGTCCGTTTCCCCTATAAGCTAGAGATGACAACTGTGGAGCATGAAGCAAATTCATTACAACGGAGTGACTGAGCGCGGTTGCTGGCTGGTTGCGTTGACCATGTCTACGGTTTAATTCGATTTGCGCCTTCAGTAGTTGACAGGATGCGGGACACCTCATCTGGTGCGCTGCATGTTCGTCTCGGTCGATTTACTTTGATTGGATTAATGCATCGGACACGCGTCGCGATGGGTTTTGTCCGCGACATAAGTCCATTACTACCATGACGGAATAATGAAGGGCATGTTGAAAGATAGTTGCGCGTTCAACAACGAGGCACGGGCCGGGGTAACCATGTTTTAGTTGGATCACTCAATTGTCCGTCAAAAACATCATGAGGTAGAGCAATTTGCTTATATGCATAATCGGGAATACCCCTCCTCCCCGCTGTGGTCTAGTGTCCATTGTCACGATACGAAGCGAAAAGTTCACGCGTGCCCACAACATTGTACTTATCTGAGCGGTGAGCCTGATCATTTCTGTAGCCCCTGTAGCCCATGTCTCAGCTATTTCTCTTGGCAGTGAACATGTGTTCGACAAAGCTGTGGACGCAGGTTTCACATTACTTGTGGCAGCTAACCATAAGCCGGGGTATACCACCCTCAGCAGTGTACGTAAAGGAACAAGAAGGAACGAAGCCAAAGAACATGATCCATAAATCATAGATCAGCACGCAGCACAACAGCAGTCCATGTGCAGAGCATGCTAACTAAGGTCGTCTAGCTTATGCAAATTAACCGTTAGATCGCAGTACATTTGTATGTATCCAGCTCCGAATTAGCTTCCCTGTTTATGCAAATATTTTTACGGCGACCACGGTCCATCCTTCACGGAGTACGAGTATATTACTCGTATCTCTATTGCGGCAGTAGTATCGCAACTTGCCATATCGCCAGGAGCATAGAACACTGATTGCAGAATTTCCCACCATTGATGCAGCAGGACAACTAACGAGAACAACGCAAGAAGAAGCCACGCAACAACAGCGGCATGTTACTGAAGATACTATACATCCATTCGATGAGGCTAGTGATCTGCTTCCCTAGAATGAGATTATTGATTAGTGTCGATCGTGTAACGAAATGGCTGATCACTAAGAACATCAACTGGCAGCAGGGCACCCACAATGCTGACGCTTAAGGTTTACGTGTATGTTTTTCCCCTGTTTCGATATTGCAGTTACTGTTGCCGAGGATAGCTTAGCTGCGAGCCATGCGAACTGTGTGTCCGGAGACGAATTTAATTGTCGAGGTGATTAATTGACCATTAACATGGATTTTATGGCCAATTATTGAGCACAGAACGTTGACTCAACAGAGGACCTGAAGTAGTGATGAGATGTCATGCGAGGTGGCATTGGAAAGTAGCTGAGGGCGTTGCAGGTTTGTTTGAAATCAAAACAAAAACAAAGAAACTGATCATTAGATGGTAGAAATTCTTTCGCGTCAAAAAAATTTACCTCAAGGGCTCAGTGTGTATGGAAATTAAGACAAATGTCCTGTTGCGAGGGTGGATGTTTGATTGACTACTTCGTACGTGACAGTTGACAAAAATGTTACTCATCATCATTTGAGGAAGTTTTTTTATAATACGCGCGCAGAAAGAAAGAGTTTTTTGGCACCTTTAAATGCCAATACACACTGCCGGCTGAAGAGGGGGGTGGTATCGATGGAAGTTGCCTTTCAACGCCTGCAAATTGCAATGCCGAGTGTTAGGTGAAACGGGTACCTCATTGAAGCTGGCAAATTGAAATCCGAAATATCGGTATCGCTTGTTGTCTGGGTTTCGCTGAGTGCGAAGATAAGTGATTCACGGTTAAAAATATGGGCAGCCAGAGAGGATAAATTGCAACTTAAGGCACAAATGTTGCACTGATCGACGCGCAACTCTCGTGCCATTACAACAACCAGCACAAAAAGGCAACACCATCACGGAATGGGATGCAGACTGAAATATTTGGTGAGGTGAAGAATAATAATAATAATAATTAAATCGCAAGACTAATGACCTTGCCCGGAGAAAAAAATCATTATGGAAAATTTAACAAGCCTCAGGTCTTGCTAAATAAGGCCAAGACCAGTTCCCGGTTGTCTAGCAGATGATGATGATGATGATGAAGAATAATAATACCATAACCTTAATAAAATTCGATAGATTGGAAGTTAGAACTTTTGGAATCGGTTGTATATTCACAGCCTTCCATTTACTAGAAACTGGCGAGTTGTGTAAAAGGGATAGAAAAACGTTCACTGCGGTTTATAGACGAGGAGTCATCTGGATCTACAGATCGAATAACAATACGATTTCGAAAATGAATTTGTTTTACGAAATATTCCGTATGTTAGAGTAAAAACACAGATGATGTTCTATCAGCGAGTCTGAAGTTGACAAATAAATTGCCTTCTCTATTGGATTGGTGAAGGTTGTTAGCGACGCATCAAGTCAATACACAGCAGCACGCTCCATTAAATAACAGCGTGCCGATTTCTGAGGAGAAGTTACGATCGACTATTAATTGCTCGCTGCCTAGGAGAACAATACGATCAACGTCTAATTACTGCTTCGTGAGAAGACGTTAGGATCGAACATTACTTCCTCAATTCCCCGAAGGACTTTACCCATAAAATAGCAGAACACAGAGCAGCTGCTTGCAGGCAATGACACATGGGGACGACCGCGTGTATAAAATTGTATAAAAGGCAAACAATCTTACGCTCTAGTTGAGTTCCCACCACAATCTCTTTTTAAGTACAAAATTGACGAAAGCACCCTTCCCAACAACATTCCCCTCTATGATAGAGCATTTATGGACCCATCCCATAGGGTATACTGCTAATATATCACACGCACACACGCACGCACAGTACAAAACAGCACAAACATATACACACACCGACCGAAGCGCAGATCATCAGACGCCAAAGACGTGATCTGCGTTTACTACCGAACTCAAGACCTACCGGACTTGTATGATTTCTTTCCCTCCATCCAAGTAGTTAGAGAACACCTGAACTAACCCCGCCTACACTATCCTTAGATACCCCCCCCCCCCCTTTTCTTTTTCAGATATCCCGAGACCGATCCCAACATCCCCACGGATGTGGGTGATTCTGGTTATCGCAAGGTGACCAGAAGCCAGAAACTAGATGAAGGACACATCTGTCCTTGTCTCGCCAAAGTCGGCCTCCATTTTTTTTGCTGTAGTTGAGTTCGATTCCAGGGGTCCTAGGGATGTTACGTCTTTTCACTCATAGGGAATTTATATATCAAAAATTGTACATATGCATATAGAGAATAAATCATTTTTATTGCAATATAGAAAACATTCTCCATTATTTAGAAGGAAGTCGCTTCGGATTGATTGTCTTTGATTTGCAGGTATGCTTTGACCAGCTGGCGCTGGAAGTTAATTTAATTTATTCTACAGTCCACTACACTGTTGAAAGTTTTGTGAGCCCATTGAAAGCCAATGGTACGTTGTAACTCAGTTCGTAACAATTTGTAGCCCTTAGAGCCTGGAGAACATTTCACTTTGAATGTATGTGTTGCGATTACCCCTTGTCCTCTTGAATTACCTACAGTCTTCCTTTGAATTGTTATCTAGCCGGAAGCCCTGATACTTTGTTCTAATAGCTTCCTTATACTTGGAATCGAACTAAATGTAGGATGGGCTTGGTGGTTTTTACTCTGATTGGAATGAAGTGCCTCACTGTAAGGCGAATCATGTGCATTATTGGACCAGCCAGTTCTTATTAAGGGAAAATAGCGGCTAATTTAAATAACGTCTAATTTAAACATATATATATATATATACTATATATATATTTGCTATACCGCAAACCTACAATAGTGAGGGTAATCAAGTCGCGAAGATTAAGATGGGGCGGACACGTAGCGCGAATGGGCGATGATAGGACCGTACATAGAATTCTTGACGGTAAACTAACGGGGAAGAGACCGACAGGGCGGCCGCGACGGAGATGGGAGTGTGGCGACTCTAACAGATACACACACAATTCACAAGCAAAATAGTGAAGAGCGCCGAACGAAAAATCGAATAAGAGAATACATCAGAGCCGTATACCAAGCGATAACATAACAATTCACATCAGTGGAGTATAGTCGAGTTTAAAAATCAAATTCTAAAATTGGCCAGTAGCCTGATGGGTAACGCTTAGGTACAATTTGTGGTGATTCAAACTGTCATAGGGTCAGTTCGAATCACACATTCTTCTTCACTATTATTTCAAACGCTATAGGAGGACAATGTTAGATTGGACCTCGAGGAGATCGGATCGGATGGTCGAACGTGGAAGGAGAGCGCACAGGACAGGGAACAATGGCGGAGCCGAGTCGACGAGGTTACGAACTTCCGTTTCGGGGCACGTTACCTTCTTACAGGCTATGAATTATGACACTGAATGTGGTGTAGATTGTATGGACATAGAAATAACGGAGCAACTCATAGTGAAATAAAGTGTATGGTTCGCCCGAAAAAAAACGTTCTCTGTGTTTATCTGTACGTCTAAAGTTGATTCTTGAAGTGAACCGGTGCGCACTTCCTAATTAACGTGTATCGGGTATTTGGAAATCAGGAACCCATTCACCCAATTAAGTTGAGCAAACAGCATGTTAATGAGTTAATTGATTCTTCGAACGAATGTAGAAAACTTTCTTCAGTCGAATAACACGATTCTGAGTCGAAGATGTGCGTTACATATGCGTTTGGTATACTTTTAACTTCTTCAAGTCTCAGGTTTTTCCGTGCCTCTGAGCATGTGTTCTATGCTTTTTACGTGACACGTAATACTATAGTACAGAAGGGTTAAGTGTCCTTATTTCCTCATTTGATAGACCGATCACTTCGGACCCAAAACATATTTGTTCTTACAGTAGCACCCGATCACCAACCGTCAGACTGAAGACTTAGTTATGTATAAATACTGAATGAGAAATGTAAGTGACAAGTCCATCTTTAAGATTTACATTTTTGTGTTGGATTGTTGTGCTAAAGAGAAATGTTTGGAAAGGAACAAGACGAAGATGTTAAGCGAGGTCCTAGTTATATTTTTAGGTGTTGCATTGACGAGCAGTGTTTCAAAACAAGAGGAGGACATTTTAGCGACGCCCTTGTTATATTTTTAAATACTGCAGTGACGAGCAATGTTTCAAAACAAGAGGGAGATATTAAGCAATGTCTCCTAGTCATCCACATGACCAAGACTCTGTCTATCTAGTCAGAATTGTATCGCTAAAAATGCAACCAGGCTAAACAAATGTCAACCGATTAATCAGTTTTAAATGTTTAATTATCACCTCGTTGGCGCATTTCATGTCCGCGTCATGTTGTCATTAATTAAAATTGAATTTTAACACTTTTCACTCGTAGTGCGTTTAATTTAAGTGCGCACACCAACACTCATAAGGGACACTGCCGTCGGTGGTGCGACTGAGAGTCATCTTGAAAAGTATGCAATCAGTTCGAAGAGGGACCGCTACAAGTGTGGCGGCACTAAGCGATGCCAAGGATACGATCAGAGACGTATCGAAGCCGTTGTTGGATGATTTTTTATGATTTTTCCGTGATCGCTTAATGATGCT
Organism: Microdon myrmicae; assembly: GCA_963931805.1. Lineage (NCBI taxonomy): Eukaryota > Metazoa > Arthropoda > Insecta > Diptera > Syrphidae > Microdon > Microdon myrmicae. The sequence goes on from OZ007500.1 coordinate 25,227,331, forward strand.
TAATGGTCGGCTGTTATTGGCACCGATTAGGGTGCTGCGATCGCACAATTGATTTTCGGATTTATTCACGATCAGCGGCCGGTCGTCGGCAATACTCATGATCCTGAAAGGCGGTTGGGCAACGCGCGCCCTGTGTTCCCTGCTGGTCGCGATAATTTCGAATTAGATTTATGATCATATGATGTGAACATAATTTCTGTGAGTGTTTGTGATCACAAATCACAGGTCGGTGTGAGTTATCGGTGCAGGGCAGCGTTCGTTTTGGCATATGATTTACGAGCTGAACGTGCTCTAGCGACGTGGGTTCCTGTTCCGCTGGTAACTCGGAATTCCTCAATAGGGCAGATCTACATTTTACCGATGATTGCTGATCACCGATCACCGATCACCAATCATTGATCACCTACCACCCGGCGTCAATATCTGTCGCACGAGTATTAACTTTATAGAATTCGTCATTAGGCAAATGTTCGTTGAAGTAATTTCATGTAAGCGACTTGTGATGGCTCATATATTGCCCCTGGCCAGATGTACATTCATGGGATGCATCTTGTGACTTGAAGCTTTATTGGACACTGAGGCTGTGTAAGGCAGCAGAATCAGCAGCATTTTCTCACACCCATGTGCGCCAATGGGTCAGCTGGAGCGAGGAATCGTTGCACAATGATCTACCAATGGAAGTGCACTGCAATTTGGCGGGTAAATTAATGATCGGGTCAATTGCAGTCAGCTTGAAAGCGTACGTTCCGAACTCTTTCCATTAGCTAGCCTCAGGTCTACAACTGGCACGCATCCATGTCTGTCTAGCGTAAGTAAGTTGGCATGGATGACATCAGCGCAACTAGCAATGCTAGAAGCGATGTCGCAAAATCCATCGGCAGGAGTGTAAAAAACTCTGGGGGACGGCGGCAGGGAGAATAATAATGTGTATACCACGTAGGTAATTAGTCCAGGTCCCACCGAATACGGAACGGAACACCGACACCTTGAATGTCGGTCGCAGCTAAGTTTTTGTGTGACTCTATTGCTTTTCGTAGACTAACCATCGGTCGAAGTCGTGGTTATTTTTCTAGGTTAATGTGCTTCTCGTTAGTAAATCAATGCTGGTTGTACCATCGGTTGACTCAGATATGGAAATGGATGTGTGAAGCCATAAATGACCGCCTGAAAAATGCGCTGCTTAATTGCCGTGAACCAGCGATTGAACGCCGGCCTTTGCGCACCTGACCGCACATCCATCAGACTTTGGAGTCGAAGAAATTATAAATTTGTAATTTCATCAATAGTCTATGGGAACCTGCTGTCAGAATGGTCTGGGGTCAAAGTGGGGTGATATATTGGATTAGAATATTCAATGCATGCGTACATCCTGCCATTGTAAGTTACGTTCTATGTGAATTAATTTTCGAATGATGATAATTATATGGGATGCAATTTGATTTAAGTAGTCATGTAATTACCTTACCATATAATATACAAGAAGTGATGTGAAGAGGAACTAATGCGTATTTCTAGGCAAACACAATTTCGGGCTAGCTGGTTCTAAGAACAGATAAAAGAGGGGAAACACAATATTAGGTTTGCAGGTGTCCCGCAGAAATAATTTCCGTAAATTTTCACCCGCCCACCACAGGCGAAATGTTGGTAAATATAAGGTTGCCCAAAAACAGGTCGCACAAGGCGAAGACGACGCCGCTACTCCCTGCTGGAGGAGAGTCATCTGTGGTAAAACGTACCTACCAGCCCACCGTATTTGAGAAGCAGAGTCGTACACAGTGGAACAGGGCAACAAGCGAGCATCACCGTTGCCGAATCTTCACCAAGAAGAGTAAGTGTTAGCCAGACTCATCGAAGAGTATAACATGCATACCGCTAAGAGATCGACGCACGATTTGCGACTCACAAACTCGAGTCAAGCTAAGCATCGCAACAAATCGATACACATTTAGTTCGCTCATCGAATTCAACAATTCCAGCCGAAGTAAAAAGGAACATAGCAAAACGAGAGATGTAAATCGCCTAAGCAACACCAGGAGTTTTGTAAGTCAAACTTCAGTAGACTCAGAGACGAGGACAATTCTAGTGAAGAAGGATTTCGGTACAATTAGAAAGGGGTGCTCCTTAGAGAAAAAAATGACCCATAATAAGGAAGATAAAAGGACAAACAGCATACACGAGTAAGTTCAAGTAATAGCAAACATATATCATAAGTCACCTGAGGTAATTATGTAGAGGCAGGTGATCGAGCTTGCATATTTCGGGGATGTTAGCGAAGAATGGACCACTTTCAGGGGTCGTTTGGGTTTTTGGTTTGGCGGAATTAACAAATCTCAAGGGTTTATTATGGGCTATGTCAGATATTCAGTACCCCCCATGGGGCAATACATGACTTCACCTGAAACCGCAAATGAGATGATAAGCAAGGTGCTGTTACCTCATGTACAGTGGCTTCATATTTTAATGCAGTCGTCGTGATGAATAACACCCAAAATTTATGTCATATCATTCTCAAAGACGTTTTTGAAGTGAATGGTAGCATTGGCGACTCCTCCGGAAGTATCATGGGAAGCACCATTAGCAACGTACTCCATCTGGAGCAGAAATAGACGCATCGCGGAGAACTCTCCACAGTTGTTCAGGGCCCTGTTGAATGGCCCGGTGAGTAGGGCGTGATTAAAGGCCGATTGGAAGGTGGGATCCCAACACCCTGCGCCCGGTGAAATGCCACCCCATCAAGCTACAGACTCCGTGAAATGTTCACGAGAAATCTCTAACCATCTTTCGGAGTTTGACTGATGAATAGGTCCGAAAAAATTGGTTTAGGTGGTAGGTCGGTTCCATGGTTCCCTCGTCACGCTGTACATCCCGCCATAGCATCGAGACAAATTTTCGACTATGTTACGGACGTTTGGCTGATGGCCCAGATTGAAATGGGGATAAGTCATGATGACACTTTCTGAGAAAAATAATACCAGAGATAAACTAGTTTTCCATTCGGATCTCCGGGAGGGACTATCTCAAAGGGATCATCATGCAAATATTCTGAAACTTTAAGAAATTCGTCACCGCATAATCCGATCCGTTCGAGAAACACTGGAACTATTCAACTAGTAATGGCACTTTGTAACATCAGGCGCATCGGCTTTACCAGTACGAATGTACACGCTGTCCACCAATATTTGCAAACAACGAAACCTGATATCCGTGCCCTAACTGAGACCCAAGTCGATTCGTCAACTGATTGGACATATCTCCGTTGCTCAGGTTACGACTTACCTTCGAGATTCCGTTTCAAGGGTAGAGAATGCGTCTTCACGCGATCCGATCTGTCTTAGTATACAGATCTTTGAGTTCAATGACTTGGGCATCATGTGGTTGAAGGTCGTGCTAAGAAACTGTTCGATTTCTTTGTTGTCTTTACCTCTCCTCGAGTGACGATCAACCAGCGACACTTTTCGAATAGCTTTCACGTACCGTCGCCTGGATACAGGTCAACCACCCGGCTTCTAAAATGTTCGTCCTTGACGATTTTAATGTACACAACTCCGGCTGATTGGTACTTTCTAACAGAACCGCGAAACCTGATATCCTTGCCTTAACCGGTCGACTCTTCAACTGATTCGATATGTCTTCGTTGCCCAGGATACGACTTATATTAGAGATTTCGTTTTAAGACTGAAGTCTGCATCTTCGCATGATCCGATTGGCTTGCCAAAGGGAAGACGCATTAACACCCAATAACTTGGACATCATTTGGATGAAAATCCTTCTGAGGCGGTTTATGAAATTTCTTTGTTGTCTCTACCGCTCCCTGAATGATGATTGATCAGCAACACTCTCCGGAGTCCAACAGGTTACGACACTTGTAACAAAGAGCAAGAAACCGTAACACCTACCCACAACCGCAGGTTTAGTGAAGGCTGCTTTAACAAAAAAGCCGGAAGTCTTCAGCAGTCTCGTGACAACCTGCCTTCAAACAGGACAATTTCCTAAACGGAAGAAAAAACAGCGGTTTGTGCTTACATCAAAGGAGTCAAGAATCGAGATTCACTTTTAAGGGCGGAGTCTGCGTCTTCGCACGGTCCGATCTGGCTTGCCAGAGGATGGAGGCGTTGGAGCCCAATAATATGGACATCATATGGTTGAGGATCGTGCTGAGGAATTCCGTTAAATTTCTTTGTTGTCTTTACCGCTCCCCGAATGACGATCGACCGGCGACATTTTTCGAACATCTTTCATATACCGTCGACTGGATACAGATCAACCACCCAGCTTCTGAAATCATTGTCCTTGGCGATTTTAATGTGCACAATTCCGACTGGCTGTTACATTCTAACAGAACAGACGAGGCTGGGAGGCTGGCGGAGATGTTTGCTGTAAGCCACAACTTGACTCAACTCGTGGGGGAGCCAACGCGAATACCGGATGCCCGAGGCGATTATGCGAACACCCTGGATCTGTTTTTGACATCCGAACCGAGTATTTATACCGTAGAGGTTTCTGCGCCACTGGGAAACTCAGATCACTGCTTGGTATCTGTCGCGCAAGCACTTGCATACCAAGCGAATAACCGGCATAGGCAGCTTCGCCATGTATGGAAGTATGGGGCTGCTAACTGGGACGATATGCGAGATTTCTTCGCATCCTTTCCATGGTCCGAGATGTGCTTCGGAAACTCCGATGTTAACGCTTGCGCGGAGTCGGTGTCAGAGATTATTCTTCTGGGGATGGAGATGTATATTCCACATTCCATCAAACGAAGTTCGTCTGATAAACCCTGGTTTGACAAAAAATGCGAGCTGATTACAGCGGCAAAAAATAGAGCTTTTAAGCAATGGCGCTCCAATCCCACTGATGTTAACAGAACGAATTTTGTTAGAATCAGAAACGTGTGCAACCAGGCGATTGATACCGCGAAGAAGGCTCACAACGACAGGGTGATCGATAAGCTCCTTCGGTGCCCAACTGGTTCGCGCTCCTTCTGGTCAATGGCAAAGGCTGTCAGCAGTAACTTTGCTTCCTCCTCTTTCCCTCCGTTGGTGACAGACAGCGGGACGTTAGTCACGAATCCAAAGGATAAAGCTAATGTGTTCGCGAATTTATTTTCCGCGAATTCAAACCTCGATCCCGGCCTTTTGGAGCCACCTGTGATCGCGGCTGTGCGGTCTTCGATGCGGGATGTGAGATTTCGTCCGCGCACTATTCAACGCATTCTACGTGAACTGGATTGTAGGAAGGCAACCGGCCCGGACGGAATACCAGCAATAGTCCTTAAGAACTGTGCTCCAGAACTATCGCCGGTTCTTGGCAGACTCTTCCGCTTATCTTATGCACGGAGGACCTTTCCTGCCTGCTGGAAAATCGCTCGAGTTCAGCCAATCCCAAAGACGGGAAAAAAGTGTCTCCCACAAAATTACCGTCCGATAGCATTACTGTCTATTTTATCTAAGGTAATGGAAAAAGTCATCAATACAGAGTTAGTTAAGTATTTGGAGTGCAACGGTCTTCTGAATGATCGCCAATACGGATTCCGTGGCAGGCGGTCCACACGAGACCTTTTGACACTTATAACCGATATATGGACATCTGCGATTGAACGGCATGGTGAGTCAAGGGCGGTCGCATTACATATCTCCAAGGCTTTTGACCGCGTCTGGCACGGGGCATTGCTGAGCAAACTTCGTTCATATGGACTTTCCCAACAGCTTTGCGACTGGACGAGGAGCTTCCTCGAGAATCGATCGATCCGGGTTGTTGTGGACGGCGAGTCTTCCGATCTGTATCCTGTTAATTCGGGGGTGCCCCAGGGTTCTATTTTGGCTCCAACCTTGTTCTTGCTTCACATAAATGATTTGTTGGAGACAACGAATAACAAAGTGTTCAGTTTTGCGGATGATAGTACGCTTGTTTCCTCCTTTTCGAGTGATCGGCCGATTGGTGCATCAACGTCGCACCAGCTGAGATGTAGACAGATTGACTCTCTGAACCAGGATCTAGATAAAGTCCTGCAGTGGGGAAAGGCCAATCTTGTCGACTTCAACGCAACGAAGACCCAGTATACAACATTCTCAAAGAAAACCGGATCATCGGTTCCACAGCTGCTGATGAATGGCCGTGCCCTCGAGGCTGGGTAAAGTTTGAAATTGCTCGGCGTCACGGTCTGCGGGAATGTATCATGGCACAAACACGTATCTGGTATCGCCAGATCAGCCTCAGGAAAACTGAGTTATCTTTTTAGAGCCAAGAAATATTTTACTCCGGCCCAACTTCTTCTCCTATATAAATCCTAAATTAGACCCGCGCTCGAATATTGCTCTCATGTTTGGAGCTCGGCTCCTAAACATACCCTCGACCTACTTGAGAGCGTACAAAGACGAGCGATCCGCCTGATCGGGGACTCGGCGCTGACGTCGGGATTACAGTCGCTATCACATCGAAGGCGCGTGGCCGACCTCTGTCTGTTTTACAGATATTATCACGGGTGCTGTTCTTCTGAGATTCTTGGCATTGTTCCACGCAATTCGGTCTATATGCGCTCCACAAGACAATCCGACGGATCGCTCCCGTTTGTGGTTCATCTCCCGACAGCGCGAACATCCCTGTATCAGAACTCGTTCCGTTACTGAGCGGGGAAGCTGTGGAACTCCCTTCCCACGCGAGTGTTCCCGGAGCGTTACAACCTGCAACTGTTCAAAAAGAACTGCAACAGTTATTTGATGGCATCTCGGGGCGCCCACTCGACGCTATAGGTTCGCCTCTCCCGAGAGAAGTCTAATAAAAAAAAAAAAAAAAAAAAAATCCAGAAGCGCCGTCGTCTTATCGCCCGTTGTGCATATTGGACACAGCTTGAGCGAGTAATTGCAGTATAGGTTTCGGAAAGGTAGATCAACCGGTAAGGCACAATCTGTGGTGTGCGACATCGCTCGCAATGCGATAGCTGGAGCACGATGGCTAGGAGGTACGAAAAAATATTGCGCCGTGGTGACACTAGATGTTAAAATGCGTTTAACTCGGTGAACTGGAATCGGATTCTAGAAGCATTGGGCGATCTACAAGTCTCACCCTACTTGGTGCGTATACTAGCAAACTATCTCTCGGATAGACGACTACAGTTTATTTTAATTTAGGTATCATTCAGAGATATCCCCAGTGCCTTCGAAGTGGGGATCGAATTGAAGTACAGTATAGAAGACTGCTCTATGACAAAGACGAGGGACCACAGGAATATAAAATAACAGCGGGTGTACCTCAGGGATCTGTATTAGGTCCGCTGTTATGGAATATCATGTATGATGGTGTGCTCAAGGTCAATGTACCAGAAGGGGTTAGAATCATTGGGTACGCAGATGATTTGGCGATAGTGGCCGTAGCTAAACATCTAGATGACCTGGAGAATATTTGCTCCCAAGCAATCCAGAGCATTAAACCGTGGCTAGATATGGCCGGATTGAAACTAGCTGGACATAAGACGGAGGCAGTTTTAATAAGTAGCCGCAAGAAAGTTGAACACCTTGATTTGGAAATAAAAGGACAAACAATAAGATCCAGTTCCTATATTAAATATCTTGGTGTTATACTCAACAACAGGTTGACCTTCAAGGAACATCTGAGAAAAACGAGTTAAAAAAAGGGCAAGAGTATGCAAAGTTTTGGCGAGACTGCTACCCAATGATGGTGGACCCCGGCCCCACATAAGGAAACTGATAACCAGTGTCAACACCTCCATTATAATGTATGCAGCTCACATATGGGCAGGAGCCGCGCAGTATAAGTCGTACATGAGGGGAGTGAACTCAGCACATAGGCTGGCATCACTAAGAGTATGCTGCGCATTCCGAAATGTATCCCATAAATGTTTTGGCCGGAAGGACACCACTTGACATTGCAGCTAAAGAAAACGTTGCGTTGCATGAGGCCTCACGAGAGAAGCGTCGAAGAATGCGGTCACAATTAGAGCTCTCAAGCATAAGAGGATGGCAACGAAGGTGGGATTCTTCCACCAAAGGAAGATGGACCCATACCATGATACCTGATGTAGAAACCTGGTGAAAAGAAAACATGGCGAGCTGAATTACCACTTGACTCAGCTAATATCAGGATATGGATGCTTTCGGCAATACTTGCACAAGTATAAGCATGTGAATCACCCATACTGCTTGTATTGCGAAGCCAAAATAGAAAATGCGGAACACGTACTCACAGAGTGCGTGAGATTCGAGACCACACGAACGATTTTGGAGAGACACATGAGGCGGACAGTTACATATATACATGCTTACTTCAAAACAGGCACGGCCCGTAACAAATGGTATTCTCTGTGAAATGATGCAGCAGTTGCGACGCGACGAGCGTAATAACAGGTAAACTCCGTCCCGCCCCGCGATGGAATATCTAAAAGAAAGTTCCGCGGGGATCAACGGGAATATGGGCCTGGCGGGAGGTGGTTTTAGTCGGTAAAAACCGGCATGCCTCCGGACCGGTCCAGAGGTATCTTTTGAAGATTTCCACCTTCCTACTGAAAAAAAGGAAGACAGAAAAAAATTTTTTTCGGGCCATCTTTCACGTACCGTGAAATAGATATAAATCAACCGCCCGGCTTTTGAGATTGTCGTTGACTGGTTGGTTCATTCTAACAGAATCGACGAGACTAGGAGGTTGGCTGAGACGTTCGCCGTTGGCCACAATTTGACTCAACTGGTGGAAGAACCTACGCGAATGCCGGATGACAGAGCTAATTTCGCGAACACCCTCGATCTGTTTCTAACATCCGATTCGACCATTTATACCGTGGAAATGACTGCGCTATTGGGAAACACAGATCACTGTTTGATATCAGTTGCACAATCACTTACATTTCAAACAAATAACCGACCTAAGCAGCGTCGCCATGTATGGAGGCACGGGGCTGCTAACTGTGGCTATTTGCGATATTTCTTTGCATCCTTTTCGTGGTCAGAAGTAGGCTTTGGAGACTCCAGTGTTAACGCCTGCCTAGAGACAGTTACAGAGGTTATTCTTCTCGGGATGGAGATTTACATTACACATTCCATCAAACAAAATTCATCTGATAACCTTTCGTTTGGTAAAAAAATGCGAGTATATTGCAATGGAAAAAAGGCTTTTAAGCAATCACGCGAAGTCAACAAAACGAATTTGGTCAGAAATAACAAAGGCGTGCAACCAGGCAATTGATACCGCGAAGAAGTTTCACAATGACAAAGTGACCAACAAACTGCTTAAGTACCCAACTGGTAGATGTTCCTTCTGGTCAATGGCAAAGGCTATCAGCAATAATTTCTCTTCTCGCGAAGAAGTTTCACAATGACAAAGTGACCAACAAACTGCTTAAGTACACAACTGGTTGATGTTTCTTCTCGTTAATGGCAAAGGCTATCAGCAATAATTTCTGTTCCACATCTTTTGCTTCGTTAGTGACGAGCAACGAGGTATTAGTCACGGATTCAAAGCCAATGTGTACGTGAATTTATTTTCCGGGAATTCAGTCCTCGATGGCGGTCTTTTGGAGCTGCCGAAGCAATCATCAAACCCAGATATGAAGTTCCGCCCACGAACTATTCATTCCATTCTCCGTGGACTGGACTGTAAGAAAGCAACCGACCCGCATGGAATACCAGCAACAGTCCTTAAAAACGTAGCAAACTCTTTCGCTCATTTTGACCACAGAAGACTTTTCTTATTTACTCGTTCCAATACAGAACGGGAGAGCTGCGGAACTCCCTCCGCGCGCGACTATTTCCTTTGCGTTACAACCTGCCACTGTTCAAGAAGGACTCTAACAGTTATTTAATGGTATTTCGGGGCGTTGACTCGGCACAAAAGTTTCTCCTCCCTTGAGAGAAGTATAAAGACCAGGAAAACAAAGCAGTTCGGCAGAAAACAAGCCCATGAAGAAGACGGCCGCGGAAAACACTAAATCTTTGAGCATTATAAGTTCATAAGGGTCGTTGTTAGTGTCGAATGGGAAATGATGACGAAAGGAAGGCCCTGCATCAAGTGCCTTCCTCGCCGGCTTTTAAGATCTACCTGTAGAGGGTCAACATACACGACAACAATAGCGAACACACCATTTTTTACACCGAATCTCGCTCTATGATGCCGCATAATGCAGACAGCAACCTAGGCTGCAGCATGGATTGTGGATTCTATAAAGAGCCCAAAGAAGAAGTGGCCACTTCGTACTACCAGCGGAAAGGCCTACCTGTAAATTGTGTTAGTAGATCTGTGGCGGTTCTACGAACCACACAACCCACTATAGGTTGAGATATCGTCGTTCCACCAAGGAACATACTCACCTCTATCCATTACACGTGCCCACAGACACGTTTTCCAAAAGTCCTTTCGTCCGCCTGAAACAAAAGGTAACATTCCAAATACCCAACATTGAATTCAATAGTAAAAACCAATTGAACTAAACGTTCAAAATTTCCTAATATTGAATTCACCGCATCAATTCGATGCATCCACTCAGTTCAATTCAATGCAATTCCCCCATTTACTCAATCCATCCATTAAACGCATTTTTCTGAGAACAAACAGAATAACACATATCTCCTCATGTAGCTAATAGCAATTAGCACCCTAAATACCTCGCAAGATTCCAAACCCACAAGCGCACGTGCGCAAACAAACGTCTAGCGATTCGCCCGCCGACCAACAATTCTTGCAATCATAAACATCGTAACGCTCATCCCACACTAGATGTTTATGGCTGGGAAATGCGATCTACAAACCAAATCCCACGGTTCCTTTGTTACCCGTCTGAACCATACAAAAACTCTTGTTGTCGTAATCCAGATGGGTAACACAAACAAAGCCCATGAAAGGATCGAGAAATTAGTGGCGGTACGCTCGATCCTTCGAACAAAAAAAACAGATAAGGAAATGGGAATGATGATCATGATGAGAAATTATTTTTTACAGAGGAGTCCAATAGAGGAACGCCACAAGGAAGTCGATCCGCGCAGGAAAAATCGAAAAAAAAAGTTAACGTCGAGTGTCTGAAGAACGTGTGGTTCCGCGGAGTAATTAAAAATTGTAACCGAGAGCAAATAGAAAGTTTAGTTCGCGAGTCAACTAGAATACCAGAGCGCCATTCAATATTGTCGATTCCTTTTTTTTTTTGGTGCTGCGAACATTAAGCAAAAGCAATAATAACATAAAAGTTGATTCTGTGTATTAGCCATTAGTGACGGACATCTAATTAGTTTTGTAAAATTGCCACGGGCGTTCCAGAGTAGTAAATCCTGGATTTAAAGCAACAACAATAAAATAAAGAAAATATAGATTCAAAAACAGTTCGCAGTGTTTTATTTGTGTGATCGTCGTCGTGTTCGAGGTTGTTTGTGTTTCTCTTGCGTTTACAGTGTTCGGCGGAACACTCCATCATCAAACATTTGAAAACGACATTCAAATCCGCCAAAGATCTACCATACATGACCTGAAGTCATAAGAATATTATCTCTGCTGGACGAAGGATCCACCGTTTTTCTCTTAGATTCATTCGTTTCCAAGCATTCATTGAATTCCGACATGAACAACACATACCAATGTAGTTTATCTCCCCAGAGGGAATTCAGTGCCAATAAAGCCAAAGCTACCTATTCTCATCAAAGACGAATCCAAGTTTTTTTTTTTTTACTGACGCGCGCACAAAAGGTGAAGTGTCAGAGCAGCGTGCGAGCGGAATGAGTGCCTAACTGAAGGCAAGAACTGCCAATTCTTGACACGAATTAATTTGAATCAAATTTGAAGAAAGGGGGGCCAACTAAGTGGTGTTTCCTAAGGAATGCAAGAAATACTTCAGTCCATCTCACCCGGCCACATTTTACAACATGTATATTCGTCCAAAACTGTAATCCAACTCCCATACTTAGTCATTTGCATCTGACAAAGCGCTGCATGATCTTAAACTCCTATGCAAAAGCGACCCACTTATACATGCCTAACCTTTTCGGCAGGTATGTTGCCGTTTTCCTTCGAAGCCTGTCGTATTATGCAGCGAAGCCTGTTTTTTTTTCCTTTATTTCAAGTATGATGTTTAAAATTACTTTACGCTACGCAGGACGAACACAGTATATTTGGTGCATTCATCTCATCACAATTTTACTTTAAAATTCGTTAATTTTGGAGCCTATCCTCCTTCATGCATTCCTATGCTGCCAAAAATCTCCCATTTTGTCGAGAAATCGGTGAACCATTTCCGACAGTTTTTAGTAACCTTTATCCATATCTGAAGCGATGCTAAAGAATGAATCTCAAATATTTTGTCGGACTGGAACATCCTGAACAGGTCAAGGTTTATCCTGCACGGGTATTGAAAAATACCACAGTCTGTAGACGAGAACCACATTATCTAATACCTTTGGGTCGGATATCTGAAATCAAATATAACACCTTAAAAGATAATCGGCCACTTATAACAAAATGCCTATTACCAAAATGTTCTTGACCCAAGTGGCGACAAATGGAAAGTCATCGCATTTTTTCCACCTTTCTCCCATTCTCTCAGTTGACCGCATATCTTTGAACCAGTTGGAGGGGCGGATAGCAATTTCCTAATGCAAACTGTTAAATCAAACAACGCCGAGCCGGTGTTCTGCTAAATTAGACCAAATAATCACAGCTCCAAGCTGCGATGTGGCGGCGTTGTGCCTCCTCGCAACCGTCAAGTATCCTTGTACCGACCACCATGTTGCGCCCTCCGGCCAGCACCCGTACATCAGATAAACTAATCAACTGTTGTAAGTTAGTAGTTAGCTGCTACTAACTGAGTCGTGATCTAGCCGCGAACTTACCGTACAGATCACGCGGCTTATCTCTACGGTCTACTCTATTTACATACGATCATCGCCGGAGCGGGCGCGTTATCATTCCATCGAACTGGCACACACATCAAAGTAAACGCCGCGGCGCCTATAAGCCAACTTCTGCGTCAGGAGTTGCAGCAAATTCTAGTCTTCAAGACGACAGACGAAGCACAACACATACGAGTATATCCATGAGCGTGTGTGTGTGTGTTTGTGTGGACTTTCTGATCTATGACCGCACCATCATCGTTAGAGGGAACCTAATGGAATTAGACGGTAGATTGCCTGCTGGTTCGCGCATTCGTCTGCTGTGAAAGTAGAAACAGATAAATCTCTAGCTGTGAGCTCAGCAGCCGCCGTCAAAGGACTTTCGCTTTTCGACACACCGTCCGCGTGTGGTATAAGTTTAAAGGTTGCTAACTCTATCACAGCACAGCGCGGAGTCCTCTCGTAATAGAGATGCCCGCAAATCTCTCTAGTCTCTAACTAATTGCCAGTGCACGAGTTCAGGGCAGGTCAAGCAATTTAGTTGGCGACTTCCTTTGGTACGACGGCTTACTGGAACGATGCCTGGCCAAACAGATGACGGTTCTTCTGTTACACAGCGTCGTTAGGTTTGTGCACAGTAGTCCCAGGATGTCAGGCACAAATCCATCGATCCACTTGGCCCGTGTGACGTGTCGCAATCGAACACAAGCGTCCTGCTGGGATTGTTCAATTAATCACTGGTCACCAAGTGATAAATCACGCACTGTAGAGTCGTCTGCCAACGCCTCCACTAATCCACGCAACGTGCCATTCGGCGTCGGTCGACCACCGTCCACCATCCACCGTTGATCGTCCAGCGCATTTACAACTTTGGGTGCAGTATGCGCATGCGGTGCCTCGAATAACTTTCGTGTCATGGCATCGTCACGACCCGAAGACTTCACACATCGATCAATTACCCTTTCCCTGGATATCTCTAGGCGACAAACCGATGGTTACAGCTTTTGGAGCGCCATTCATCTCGTACGACGGCATCTGCAGATCTCTTAAATTAAGAAATTTAAGTGACATCGGAATCGCCATAATTGTCCAGCACTAGATCAGCGGCGCTGGATGTCCCCAGCAACCGATGTTTCACTGCCGCCCATTGACCTTCTTCAGCTCAACCATAGCTAAGGAACCATGGTCCACGTGCTGGTACTTTAACTTTCTATAATGAGAACGCAGGAACAGCTAATAGACAGGGTAGATCAAGTAACGGCGTGGTTAAGGAGTGTTCTAGGACGCAAGCAGTTGCAGGCCAATTTATTGACTTCACGGCATCCGTGTCCTTTCCAATACGTGTACTTGGGAGAGAATGAATTGTGATTCCAGAACGAGAGAGAAAAACAAAAAGAGAAGACGAGAGAGATAGTTAATAACAGAAGACTGAGTTCGTCACAGAAAGAACCGAGAGAACAAAGAGCGAACACGAAAAATATGGCGTGTGAGAAAAGAAAATAGAGGGAGAGGTGCAAGACGGAACAAAGATAAGGCAAAGAGATGAAAACGAGGGGGAAAAGAAAGACCTAAAGAGCGGGAATAACAAATAGAAAAAGAAGTGTTAATTGTTTGGCTCTAACAAGGTGTGGCGTCTCTAACAGATACACCCACAATTCATAAGCAAAATAGTGAAGCACACCGAACGAAAATCGAATAAGAAAATACATCAGAGCCGTATACCAAGCGATAACATAACAATTCACATCAGTGGAGTATAGTCGAGTTTGAAAATCGAATTCTAAAATCGGCCAGTAGCCTGATGTGTAACGCTTAGGTTAACTGTCATAGCGTCAGTTCGAATCACACGTTCTTCTTCACTATTATTTCAAACGCTATAAAGGTATCTATGCTTTCCAAACACGGACTTGGCAGTATTCGACACATGTTCATCCGATACGTTCCCAATGACCGCGACAGCGCGCAAATTCATGGTTTTCCTAAATTTAATGACCTGGCCGTTAATCATAAGCTGTGGAACTGGTTTTTCTTGTAAACGTCGTATTATAAGTCTTTGTCTTTGGCCTTTCCACATTGTAGGATTTTACCGGAGTCGATCTGGTTGCTTCCCAGCTGGTGTGGCACTGATGTGGTAAACAGCCGATCGTTCGAAAATGAAGAAATTGGTCTACTCATCGTCATCATCGTCAAAACATAACAAACTTCTGATACTCGCTGTCACTAGGAAATCATTAATACGAAGCACAAAAAGGGCTGGTGTCAGAATACCACCCTGAGGCACCGCGGAATTAAAGGGAAAAAGATCCGATGACACGTCGTCAACAACAACCCAATCGATCGATTTTTGATTTTTGAGGAAACTATTATTTGGAAGGAGTAAAAAAAATTGAAAAACGATGGACTAAATGTATCGAGTTAAAACCAGACGTTGTTGAGAAACAAAATGCTTATTTGCCGAAAAAAAAATCTTTTATTCAAAAAGTCACTACGTTATCAAACTGCCCTCGTAGTTCAATAGTAGCGGAAAATCGAGTGTGGCTCCCAGAAAGTAGTTACGTTCGGAGACTGGTTTGATGGAGAGATTGTGACATCAACTGCAACAGTTATTTGATGGCATCTCGGGGCGCCCACTCGGCGCTATAGGTTCGCCTATCCCGAGAGAAGCTTAATAAAAAAAAAAAAAATCGTTACAGATGGAAGCACATAATTTCAACTTTTGACACTGACCAATTGTGGGTGGGTAGTAGAATAAATTTTCTCCCAGTAAATTTGTTGAAAGTTACAGAACGCGACGGCCTTTTTCGCTTCGAAAGCGGGCATAAAAAGGATTATGGGGAGCCCCTAAATGTCAAAACCCAGTGCGGGGGAAAGAGGGAGCGAATACGACAAACGGTGTCTAATGTTTTTTTTTTTTTTTTTGTACACAAACTTGCGCACAAAAGGCGATTTTGGAGTACCCTTAAAAGTCAGAGCACAGTGCGATCGGAGGGAGGGGGTGGATAAGGAAAGGAGGTATCGATGTACATTGGTCTTAAATGCCTGGACAGTACAACGACGAGGAAACACATGATCAGGTACAGTATTCCACAATCGTGTGGTTCGGCTAAAGAATGACTCTTTATATTTATTTGTGCGCCTGAAGTTTACTTTCAATGTGAATTGATGCGCATTCTCAGATTGACGGGTATCGTGGGAAAATATCTAAGGAGGCGGGACATATTCAGCAAGTTCAGTAGACCAACGACTGTGATAATACCTATAGAAAAGAGATAGACACGATACGTTGCGCCTATGTTCTAACGACGGAACTGCTCGACTCAGAGCTGGGTCCCCAATAAGTTTCACTGCTCGTTTTTGCATCCTATCGAGCACGTGTAGTGCAGTTTTGGATGCGCCTGACCAAATATGGGAGCTGAACTTAATTTTTGGACGAATATACGCCTTGTAAATAGTGGCAAGGTTAGATGGAGTGAAGTATCTTTACCATCCTTAAGCAACCCCATACATTTGACTGCACTTTTCGCAGCTTAAAAAATGTGGTCGCTCCAATTAAGAGTCGAATTAATTCGAGTGCCGAGGATTGATAGTTCCTTGGCTTCGTCGATGCAAAGGCCGTTCATCGACAGTGTATTTACCTTGAGGTTCGCCTTTGACGACAAGGGACAGCACTGCGTTTTTAAGGCATTGAACTCTACTCGGTTAGATAATCTCCATTGATCTTGTTGAGGTCGGAATTCAATGTATTAAGCATAACCTGCTGATTGGTATTGACGTTCAAAGAGTTTGTTCGGGAATAGTCGTATGGGTATGAGAAACTCAATGTGCTATCATCAGCAAACGAGTGAATTGGGTTGTGAGTAATGGACAAGAGATCATTTATAAAGATGAGGAAGAGAGTTGGTGAGAGTTCCGAACCTTGGGGAACACCTGCATTAATTTGATGGGAGGCAAATTTGAGACCATCAAGAACCGCTTGGATTGAACGGCCAGAAAGATAGTCTGTTACCCATTGGATCAGGGAATTGTCCACTCCATATGAATGTGATTTTGATAACAGGGCTGGATGCCAAACTCTGTCGAAGGCTTTTGAAATATCCAATGCGATTACCTTGCTTTCAACGAAGTAGTGGATGGAATGGCTCCACTTTTCGGTAAGGTACGCCATATTGGCGGCTATTTAGGAAGTCATTTGATTCCAGATATTTCGAAAGTTGACGGTTAATCAGTGATTCCATTACCTTCGAGAGAATAGAAGTTAAGGCTATGAGTCGATAAAAACAGAGGGATGATTTGTCGCCATTTTTGGGAATTGGCTGAATGTTCGCTGACTTCCATCTATTTGTGAAACGGCCAGTAGAATACGACAAATGGAAGAGTTTTCGCAGCGGTTTAGCGAGTGAAGAGGAACATTTTTTCAAGAGAATTGGGGGAATATCATCCAGACCAGCGGATTTGTTTGCTTTTAGTTCCATAAGTGCGCGGGCAACAGTAGGCGTTCGGAAGTGAATCTGGCTTATGCTGTGCTGCTTATGCTCAAGTTGAGGCGGAACTGATGTGGTATCAGGCAGCATTGAATTGGCTATAAAATGTGCATCAAGTAGATTCGCTTTCTATATTGCGCTGGTGACTGGTCTGTCATCGATTGAATGGATGAGGAGACCGAGTTTTTGATGTTAATTTCGGATGCCCAGAAGTTTTTACTACCTGTGGGAGAGTGTAGTATTTTTTGTCTCACTCGCTGATCTTGCAAGAGCTTTGCGTGTTGAATATGCGCTTTGCAGTCATTTCTGGCTCTCCTGAATCTTTTCCGGTTTTCCTCAGTATTGTTTGATTTGTACAACTGGAAGCTCAAATCGTTAGCCTTAATGGCTTCTCTGCACCCCGAATCGAACCACATATTTCTCTTGGGTTTGAGACTCTTTACTCTGTGTGGAATAAAGGTTCGCATGCCAAGCAGAGTCGTATCTGTCAAAGTGTCCGAATGAATATTTGGTTTGCCCATTGAAGTTGTTGCATGACCGGACATACCCCACGATTTGCTGCGCTTTGGGTTGTCGTAGTTAATCCACTTTTCGTCTGCCGTCACGGTTTGTTGCAAAAAACCCTTCCAATTTTGCCTTTAAGCAGTTGTTCTTACGTAAAGATAACGCCGGTCGACGACTCTTGACTTGAGTTTATACGGAACCTGATTTCCTTGTTTTTGCACTATACCCATGGCCTTAAGATGGTTTCAAATTACTCCTTGAGTCACTCCCAATGTTTCAGCGAGATCTTCTTGACGATGGCATGAATCTTGCTTGAATACCGCTTCCAGCTCAGAATTTTCAAACTTTACTAGGCTCCCTTTGCATTCTTTGCTACTGGTGTCAAAATCGCCACATTTAAAGCAGCGGAACCAGCACTCAGATGTTTTTCTTTAAATGAAAACAAAACTTATTTGTACACCCAATAATACCTATAGAAAAGAGATAAGTAGGATACGCTGCGACTATGTTATACTTTAATGGAGGTATTGAACGACTAACTACGGATCCCCACTTTTTTAAATGACGTCTCTTAAGAAAGGCTCTGAGATGTTATTTTTTCGACCGGGTCGATCAGCTAATCTCCGAAGGATGGTTAAGGATAAATCGTTTCATGGAACCTGTAGTTTAATGGGGTAATATGTCACCGGGCGACTGAGCATTGGAACCCAACCTATCACTCAATAACTTTCCAAGCAGCCAATCCACTGATAACTTACGGTTGTTCAGCAGACATGTAACTCGAACAGGCTTTCCTGTACACATAAGCTGTATTAAACCTTCTCCTAACTTTAAAATACTCTTATTGGCTAATCATATCTATTTCATGATAAAAATCAGACAGGATTTGTACTTCTCTGTCGTGCTTCTTCGGCGATAATTTAACGCATATTTTTCATTTTTTCATATAATAGTAAAATGTAGAACTAGTTGTTTCCTAAATATTTTAACCATGGTATGCAGTTATTCAAGAAATGGACCTAAAATTGAACCTTCAGTCACATGTGTCAAGTGGCAGAATTCAATTTGCATTTATTGTCAACTTCAACAAATTTGAGCATTGATTTTAAACGGTTTGGTTTTCAGGGATCGATTTCACCTTGCGTAATAATTTCCAAGTAGGAAGTAAAAAAATTAGGTATGTTTAGTGTCCTGCACATCGATATACGTATACCGCGCCAAGTTCTCCAAAGCATTTCTTTGATAATAATGACGATACAACACAAATTCCTTTGCTATAACACTTAAAAGGACATTCATTCAAGTAGAAGCTGGTTGGTAGGAGAATAGCGCCTAGAATCAGAGGAATTCCCTCTCCTCGTTCCCTGGACCATCTACCGTGACACCTTGGAAACTTCAAGTTGATAAAAATAACAGCGAGTCCTGTCACCTTTTCTCGGCAAAGTGGACATGTTTATGACTTATGCCCATTCTTGTTCCATATTTATCTCTTCACCCAAACGAAATATGTTGCAGAGTACATTCAAGTGTCACAGGGCCTGAACGACTGATGTGCACAAAGTACGGTCTACGTAAGATGTTTTCTCGTACTGGCTCAGCCAAGACAACACACAGTATGAGTAAAAAAAGTAGAAAAAGAAAATCCAGCACTGTGTGCCACGGCGGGCTTCCGATAAAGAACGCTGGATCTCTCTCTCAAAGCCCAATGGCTGAGGTCCTTTTGCAATGTGGCCCAAAGGAGAACTCAGCCCAAAGTGCATTCATAAATCGTCTGTTTCGTCCCGTTCGTTGCGTCGTCCCGGATGCGTGACAATTGAAAATCTTTGAGGGTTCCAAGGCTGGCAATGCAGTTTTCGGTGCATGTTGTGCTCATGTTCATCTGCTGCTAGTTATACAAGATGTTTCCTGTCCCTTGACTTAAGCACAAATCGAATTGTCTTCAATATCCGGCTGGCGCTGATTACAACCTTCGAATGTATGCTCCACTTGACTGGGAAAGCGAAAAGACAAAAAACAAATAGCACCTTCGCGAACGAGTGAGATAGATTGATAAAGGGAGGCGGGGGGATAATGTAAAGTATGCCGTCCCCATGGATAAATTAAAATCTCATATAGGGGCGCGAGACTACAGACTAATAAATTGCGATTGCACGCGGCAGCATGTTCCCAGGTGACACAGCGGACAGCCGAGGCCGATGCTGGACCTTTCGCGAGTACGTGTGCTCGTTCTAGCACCAGCCCGGCTCCAGGTCCGGCATCCCCAAACAAGATTGTTAAATGCAAAATACTTGTGCGATGATAAATTTATTATTTTCCGATACAGATACATGTGGAGCTTAGATAGAGCCCGTGCCCCACTGCGATTCGCCGTCCTTAGCCAAGTTCAGACCAATTGTAGCGATGGCTTGTCACATTGTCCGCCAAAACCTACAACAAAAGCGCTCACACTACACCTTTTTCGAATTACTCGTATTGTATTGTGCCCCATGTATCCAACATGTTAACGGAGTAAATCTTTAGCCGGTGTATGAGACTGATGGGGAGAAACCTCAAGGCGATGCTTTCTCTCTTATTTGCAGCCTCTCTGGTCTTCAGTAAAGAGGTGTAAAATGAATTTATTGATTCGAGAGTAATGGCGGGAAATAGGGAATTTATTAGACCCGATGCGATAAATAACAATTTGTGGTGAAGTCGGGAATTATAAATTTTTCTATAAATTTGACGAGGACGCCGGACCTTATTGACTGACCCTCTACACCCTCCATTGTTCGCCCGTTCTCTCGTTCGCCTGCTTACCCATTCACCCGTTCACCCGTTCTCAATCGTCCAAACGATTCAGCCACTGCTTATTGATGGAGACACGCGACTACAAGTGGAGTGCTTACACGGTTGCCTCTTAAATCAGGTATAATACCGCAAGCTTAGCAATGATTACGTGCACTTAAAGGTGTTGGGCATAAATTAGCTGGTGCCACTGGCTTGCATGCCACGTAGATTGTGATTGCGACAAGAAGGGCGGAGATCAGGGCGCCGAGTCAGGAAAAATTATGATTTAATTTGCGTTTTGTAGCCACGTATCCTTAGGCGCCGTGAGTCGCTGATAATCGTTGGATTATTGACAATAATCCGGATGTAATGCCCATTAATCGAATGTTGCGCCAGGACCTGTAGTCGCTGTGAAAAATACAAAGAACGGAAAAACGATCAAATTAATTAGGTGATCTGCACGCGTTGGCGATGATAACATGTTATAGAACACAAAAATATTTCAGGCATTTCGTATACGAGTGTATGAGACTGCGGCGAAAATAATAAAATTCCTTGAACTTCTTTACATATCGATGGAATGTGTGGTAGAACAAATCGATTTCATCCTACTCTATTAATCTACGGTTGTAATGTTCACGCTTCTCAAAGTGATCTACAAATGGCAGTGTCACTGGAAGTCACGACCTTCTAAAATTAACTACAAAGTCCACAATTCGGCAAAAACTAAGAGGAGCGAAACACACGTAAAAAAGGGGCTTTGTGGTATCGTTAAAGTTCAAGGCACAGTACGAGGGCTCAAGAAGTGAGGGGATAGAAAAGAGGTGCCTCTGTATATTGATCTTGAATTCGAAGCTCTTGATCACATAGGAGCCTCTGGAGCAAGACTAATAACCTTGCCCGGAAAAAAACAAATCATTATGGAAAATTTAACAAGCCTCGGGACTTGCTAAATAAGGCCGAGACCGGTTCCCGGTTGTAGTGCCGATGATGATGATGATGATGATGATCACATAGGAGAATTAAATTTCAATGTTGGACGTACGAGTATATACGCCTTGTTAATTGTGGACGGGAGAATGGGGTGAAGTATTTCTTACATTTCTTAAGAAATCTCAGATATTTGACGTACGTTTCTGAATTTAATGTACATTGGTCAATCGGATGTCATATGCAGTTAAAAAAAAATTACATGTTCTGCCTATGTCTTTCCTACAGGCACCACCAAGTGAATGCGGTGAATACATTATACTTCTACGAACATTTTTCTGTATTACCCCCAATCTACCGTGACAGTTATCTTTAGACGCACGGCTAAATACAGACAAACGTTCTTTAGCCGAGCGACACAGAAGTGAATTGAATCGCCTGGTCATGCTTTTTCTCGTAATTGTACGGGTAAACACAGGCAAACGTTTTCAAGTAGCAGTAATCGCACCTCAGTAGAACCTCATTGGTTACGATATAGCCTGTGCGCAAAGCAAACACGAAAATAGAAGTAAGCTAAATATTATGTAAACACAAAAAAAATAAAGAATTGACACAAAGTTTTTCTAGTTTTTCTTTGTCATACAAATAAACGTAACTTAAGCCACAAACAAAGTTTTGTAGCCGAAAGGCAAACTGCACAATAGTCTTATAATGTTTAGCTTAGAGCGTCTGCGTAGAACTGTGGCGGTTCCGCCAAACCCCACTGTTACTTACCTGAAGAACCCCCATAACTACATTCCAATCGGCATAAGTTTTCGCTAATGCAATTGCATTAGCACCTTAAGTGCTTTATGCATCTAGGTTATCAAATTTATAATCTAAAAGCCCCTAGAAGAGAATTCTTACCTTTCATACATCTCTTCGCATACAAATTCCCTATAAGAATTCCTTTCTAACTTATCATAAATTCCCTGAAAGAAAATTCATCGGTTCTCATATAATACAACCGCATAATCAGGGAATCTTACCCTTGAGTTGCCTTATCCCAGCCTCAACATGTGTATAACAAAAACTACCTACATACATATCGGCTGACGACCACTTTAACCAACGATAAACAGTCCAACGCAGCTGCATGTAATTAGCAACAAAGACGTTGAGACTAATTCCCTAACTCGCACCATGTGCAAACAAAAGAGCGCTGTCATTCAAAGGTTTTCTGGCGATACCATAAACAATCCACATCGTTTGTGGTGTCCCAAATGCAATTCCCATTTAACGAGTTCCAGCTTATTTATTTAGCTGACCCTAATCGCGGACCGATGCATTAGGTCTCTTCTCCTTGTTCTTTTTCCCTTGCTGTAGGTTTCGTTTATCTTTGCTGAAATGCATCGATAAGAACGGTGATGCGTACGAACACACATACACACCACTGCACCAAAAGATCACATTTCCTTGGTGGTCACACCCTTAAGAGAAAAATTTTCTATCTCTCTTCGGTTCCTTAACCATAACCGAGGATGGAATTCAAGTCAGAGTTTTATCCTCAGGGAGTCCAATTACATCCGCAGACCAGCACGGTCGTGCCGCTCCCGCTCTCCGTCCCGTGGCGAAGAAGCGTAGGTCGTCTCGAGAAAAAAATGCTTCACCTTGTTTAAAATTTATAACAAATCAATTTAATATTAATAATAAGTTTAAGTGAAGTATAAAAACACTAACATATTTGATAATGGATAATAACGAAAGTGAAATAAACTAAAAATTAATTAAGGGCAACTTGTGTTTTAATTGCCATCTGGTGGGCAGTGTTTTCCCTTACTACCGGTTGAGGACAAACGTGGCGGCGTTTCGTCCTTTTGGTTCGGCGTTTTACTTGGTGCAACATTAGGATAGGGATAGGAGTGAACCGAGTGTCCGTATTTGGCATAATACTCCCGATCCACACATAACCAGTAAGTTATAATATACCAGTAACTTATAATACACCAGTAAGTTATAATAACCCAATAACATGGACATCATATGGTTAGATTGGACCTCGAGGAGATCGGATCGGATGATCGAACGTGGAAGGAGAGCGCACAGGACAGGGAACAATGGCGGAGCCGAGTCGATGAGGTCATGAACTTCCGGGTTCTACAGGCCAGTAAATATATATATATATATATATATATATATCATATGGTTGAAGGTCGTGCTGGGGAATTCTGTTAAGTTTCTTTGTAGTCTTTACCGCTTTCCGAATGACGATCGACCAGCGACATTTTTCGAACATCTTTCACATACTGTCGACTGGATACAGATCAACCACCCGGCTTCTGAAATTGTTGTCCTTGGCGATTTTAATGTGCACAATTCCGGCTGGTTGTTACATTCTAACAGAACCGAAGAGGCTTAGATGGTTGCTGTTGGCGGAGATGTTGGTGTTAGCCACAACTCGTGGAGGAACCCACGCGAGTGCCGGATACCCGAGGTGATTATGCGAACACCCTGGATCTGTTTTTGATATCCGAGCCGAGTATTTATACCGTAGAGGTTGCTGTGCCACTGGGACACTCAGATCACTGCTTGGTGTCTGTCGCGCAAGCACTTGCATTTCAAGCGAATAACCGGCCTAGGCAGCTTCGCCATGTACGGAAGTATGGGGCTGCCAACTGGGACGATTTGCGAGATTTCTTCGGATCCTTTCCATGGCCGGAGGTGTGCTTGGATGCCTCCGATGTTAACGCATGCGCGGAGTCGGTGACAGAGATTATTCTTCTCGAGATGGAGATCTACATTCCACATTCTATCAAACGAAGTTCATCTGATAAGCCTTGCTTTGATAAAAAATGCGCGCAGATTACAGCGGCAAAAAATAGAGCCTTTCAACAATGGCGCTCCAATCCCACCTATGTTAACAGAACGAATTTTGTTAGAATCACAAACGCGTGCAACCAGTCGATTGATACCGCGAAGAAGGCTCACAACGACAGAGTGACCAATAAACTCCTTGGGTGCCCGACTGGTTCGCTCTCCTTCTGATCAATGGCAAAAGCTGTCCGCGGTAACTTCGCATCCTCCTCCTTCCCCCGGTTGGTGACAGACAGCGGGACGTTAGTATCAAATTCAAGGGATAAAGCTAATGTGTTCGCGAATTTATTTTCCGCGAATTCAAACCTCGACCCCGGTCTTTTGTAGCCACCTCTGTTCGCACCGGTACGGTCTTCCATGGGGGATGTGAGATTTCGCCCGCGTACTATTCAACGCAATCTACGTGAACTGGACTGTTGGAGGGCAACCGGTCCGGACGGAATACCAGCAATAGTCCTTAAGAAGCAGGCTCTACCGCTTATCTTATGCACGAAGAACCTTACCTACCTGCTGGAAAATCGCACGAGTTCAGCCAATCCCAAAGACGGGAAAAAAGTGTCTCCCACAAATCTACCGCCCGATAGCATTACTGTCTATGTTATCTAAGGTGATGGAAAAAGTCATCAATACTGAGTTAATTAAGTATTTGGAGTGCAACGAACTTTTGAATGGTCGTCAATACGGATTCCGTAGCAGCCGGTTTACGGGAGACCTTTTGACACTAATAACCGATATATGGACATCTGCGATTGAGTGGCATGGTGAGTCAAGGGCGAGATAACTGGATCTCGTGTTCACAACGGACCCACACAAGTCCCCAGTTGCCCCTAGTCCACACGCTCTTTCTAATTATTAATTGTCAATTACCACCCCCCGCTGCTCTTATACCTACGAAACCCAGCCTTCTCTACCCCATGACAACTTTTCTTACAACTTCCACAAAGCTAACTTCAGCCTTTTTAATGAGCATCTTAGTAAAACAGCGTTTCGCTTTGATCATCTGGGGGTACAAGAAGCTATTGCCACTCTCTATAAAGAGATCTACTATGCTATCGGCCTTTATGTCCCCTATTCTCGTCACAGGTCATGGGTTTCGTCGCCCCCATGGTACAACCGCACACTCCGCACTCTTCGGAACAAGAGAAATAACTTGTAGAACATTTTCCTAAAAACGCGTTCTTTCCAAAACTACTCCAACTATCTCGGTTCCTTTTATAAATTTACCGAGCTCTACAACACAATCCAACTTGATCAATCACCTCAAATCTTGTTTCCACTTTATAAATTACGAACGTAAATCCGACGCCTATTCTAACTCCCTTTCTTATGACACGACTACTTCAACCGACCCCCTAACTATTGCCAATCTATTCGCTTTGTTTTTCAATAAATCCTTCACGGACGTCTCCTCGAGCCTAACCCGTTTTACTTCAAAGACTTGCCCGAATTCTCACTTGGGCCCTTCACTCCTCAAATTATTCAGCATCACGTAGTTGAGGAGAATTTAAACTTACTCAACGGCAAGTTCAGCCCTGGACCTGGTGGACTCGCGGCTGCCCTTTTAAAGAAATGTTCCTCTTCTCTTTCTCTCCCGCTATCAAAAATCTTCTATCTATGCCTTACACAAGGTATCTTCCCTAGTATGTGGAAATCATCCTATGTCACTGCCATACATAAAAAGGGACCTAAGAACATATAAGCAACTACCGTCCCATCGCCAAACTGTCTCATATCCCTAAACTGGTCGAAGATATTCTTTACAACGCGTTATCTCTCCGTTGTAAATACATCATCTCACCCAACCAGCATGGTTTCCTTACGGGTAGGTCGACCACAACCAATCACAGCCGATTTCAGCACGGCCTTTGACAAAATCTCCCATAATCTCATCCTTTTTAGGCTGTCCTCCCGGGGTTTCGAACCCCTATTGATTAAGTGGTTATCTTCTTATCTGAAAGATTGATCCTACCGTGTCAAATTCAGATCCTCCCTGTCCAATCCTTTTCTTCCCACGTCAGGGGTTCCGCAAGGCAGCCATATAGGTCCCCTCCTATTTATCCTTACCATCAACTTCCCCCTCTACGTTCCTACTTCCTGCTAAACCAGCAGATATCATCTGTACCCTCGATACGCGACCTCGGGGTCTTATTTGACAGGAAGCTTAGCTTCATCCCGCATATTGATGATATTATTCTTAAGGCCAACTCTGTCCTTGGGTTTGTGAAACGCTGGTCTAAACAATTCTCTAATCCTTGCGTTTCCCGTTCTCTCTACATAGCCTTCTTCCCCCGCCTTCTTGAATACGTCAGTCAGGTCTGGTCTCCACACTACTCGTCCCGTATTCCCAGAATCGAAAGCGTGCAACGTCGTTTTCTGCGTTTTGCCCTCCGCGGACTGAACTGGGAGAATCCTCGGACTCTCCACCCATACACAAGCCGGCTCCATCTGATAAACCTCAAGACACTTGAGGAGCGCAGAATTCATGCCGATATCTTTCATCCACCGTCTCCTCTCAGGCACAATCAACTGCCCAACTAACACTAACCCACGTAACCTGCGAAACTCTCGTCTCCTCTATTTACCCACCCACCACACTTCTTACAGCTCTAATGAACCCATTTCGCGAATGCTGCGGTGGGCAAACTCTTGCCCCACCTCTTTCGATTTCTACCTCACATCTACTGCACTCAAACTCTGTCTCCTATCTTTCTCCTCCTGACCTTGCCTCGCCCACTGTCTACACCCTTACAACCCGTACACATTCCAACACATATGCCGTTCACGGTTTTTTCTCTTTTTCTTCTTTTTTTAAATTGATTTTTAATTACTACTTTAGATTTTAAGTTAGGCTGTAAGGTATTATATTAATTATGCTTGGACTAAGCCTAATAAAGGGGGGTTCTGCCCTCACTAAACTAAACTAATTGGATATCTCCAAGGCTTTTGACCGCGTGTGGCACGGGGCATTGCTGATCAAACTTCGTTCTCATGGACTTTCCCAGCAGCTTTGCGACTGGACGAAGAGCTTCTTCGAAAGTCGATCGATCTGGGTTGTTGTAGACGGCGAGTGTTCGGATCTGTATCCTGTTAATTTGGGGGTGCCTCAAGGTTCTATTTTGGCTCCAACCTTGTTTTTGCTTCACATAGATGATTTGTTGGGGACAACGGATAACAAAGTGTTCAGTTTTGCGGATGATAGTACGCTTGTTTCCTCCTTTCGAGTGACCGGCCGATTGGTGCATCACCGTCGCACCAGCTGAGACGTAGACTGATTGACTCTATGAATCAGAATCTAGATAAGGTTCTGCAGTGGGGAAGGGCCAATCTCGTCGACTTCAATGCAGCGAAGACACAGTATACAACATTCACAAAGGAAAGTGGATCATCGATTCCGGAGCTGATGATGAATGGTCAGGCTCTCGAATCTGGGGAGAGCTTGAAATTGCTCGGCGTCACGGTGTGTGGGAATGTATCGTGGCATAAACACGTGTTGAGCATCGCCAGGTCAGCCTCAGGAAAACTGACTTATCTTTTTAGAGCCGAGAAATATTTTACTCCGGTCCAACTTCTTCTCCTGTATGAATCCCAATTTAGACCCGCGCTCGAATATTGCTCCCATGTTTGGAGCTCTGCTCCTAGGCATACCCTCGACCTACTTGAGATCATACAGAGACGGGCGATCCCCCTGATTGGGGACATGGCGCTGATGTCGGGACTACAGTCGCTGTCACATCGAAGGCGCGTAGCCGACCTCTGTCTGTTTTACAGATATTGTCACGGGTACTGTTCTTCGGAGATTCATGGTATTGTTCCGCGCAATTCGGTTTATATGCGCCCCACAGAACAATCTGACGGATCGCACCAGTTTGCGGTTCAACTATCGACGGTGCGAACATCCCTGTACCAGAACTCGTTCCGTTACAGAGCGGGGAAACTGTGGAACTCCCTTCCCACGCAAGTGTTCCCAGAGCGTAACAACCTGCAACTGTTCAAAAAGAACTGCAACAATTATTTGGTGGCATCTCGGGGCGCCCACTCGGCAATATAGGTTCGCTTCTCCCGAGAGAAGTGTAGTCAAAATAAAAAAATAAAAAGATAATTTTAGTATTTTTTGTCTAGCCTAGGATTTAAAATATAAAAAAAAATGGAATAAAATGAACAGACAAACGTTCTTTAGCCGAACAACACAAAAGCGAATTCAATCGCCTGATTGTGTGTTTCTCGTCATTGTACGAATAACCACAGACAAACGTTCTTTAGCCGAACGACACAAAAGTGAATTGAACCACCGGGTCATGTGATGCCTTGTCATCGCACCATCCGTTCCACATCTCCTTATCATCTCTTCCCTCTTCCGCTCACCGGTGTGCTCTGACATTTAAGGGCACTTCATTTTTCTCTTCGTTTGCGCATTGGTTTAAAAAAGACGCGCTGGCCGCACACCCTTTTTGGAGCTATGCAACTCAACACTAATTTGCAACTCGTCAATGTGTCACTCAAGCACTAAATTTGCGGTTCACAAGTTTGAATTATACGTTCGTCTGTCCCGGTAGCATACGTAAGAGGAAGTATTTGTTTTATTGTTGCAGAATAACCCTTACAAATCAACACTTTCACATCCCTAAAAACTGAATGGAGACAGCTAAAACCGTCCAATCTATGGTACTAGGATTGTCCAGATCTTCCTGTTAATCTAATAACAGTCTGGGAAATCAGACGCTTTATTCGAAAAATGTGGAATGCAGGTTTTAAGATTCGTATACAATCTTGACACAAAAGCCTCTGGGTCTCCAGATAACGAAGTTACGTTCTCTATGTCCATAATACATTGTTCATTGTAGAGCTGCTAAGGGAACATTTTCTACGTCAAAAATGCTCTCACAATCCAGACCCCGATTAATAAGCCCCACTTACGGTCTGTATTCCTAAGGCATAGCTTGGGTTATACTAAAGGTTGACTTTTGTTAATGAAATTTCGGAGAGCTTGAGATATTATGAGCTTACTGAACATCCTGATAAATAACAGACGTAACGTAGAAAAACCCCCTTACTTCGTAAGCTTAGCGTAACCTTGATGGTTCAAAATAAACTCAATTTAATGAAACAAGTACGAAAAGTGAAGAAAGCTGAAGATTGGTCCCCAACTTCTTCAAATAAAATCGACGTTTTACATTTCATCACGATTTGTCAAAAATAACGCATAACCCTCTCAACTTCTGCATTCAGCATGATAAATGAACATTTATTTCTGAAGGTGTATAGTATCTCAACTGACCTACATACTAGACCTTATCGCAGGATTACAGGTAAATTAATCAGGAAATACAAAGAAATGTGTATGTTGAAGAGTTTTGATATAAAAAAGAATTCGAAAAGAGGAAAAGTCTAATGACGTACGTTCCATGCAGGTTGCTTTTTTTCTTTCAGGAGTGACCCCAAACTATAGTATCCTTCTGGATCACAGTCCGAAACGAACGACTAAGCTAGTATGGTGACCCTGAGATCACTGTCATTTCAACAAACAATTTTCATCTTTTTTTCAGTTCGTTAGTAAGTTCACACGCTTATCCATCCTGATGTTTTATTGCGATTCAGTAATTTATTCCGATTCCCTAAGTCGTAAAATACTCTCGTCTATCGTTCCATGGGAACGCGCTCTGCAATGGGTGTCCCTCTGCGATCGTCTCCCGATATTCGACCGCATCTAATCGACTGTCAAATTGTGTCAAACCCAATTTTCGTGCATCCACCGGAACCGATTCGATCAATTGTTGCACAAACGTAAATATTTTATTCATAAGATCGAACGGCCGTCAGTTTTCCCGCGCCCATCACCCATCGCAGAGCGGGCACAAATCATTCACGGGCTAAGCCTTGTTACATATAATTCACTCACTTGTTGCCCACCTGACGCAGTGGCGTGCAGCAAGATCGGGTAACCACAGGCCAGCGTGATGGGCTAGCGGGTGTAACGGGCACAGGCAGCATGCAACAGATCGCGTACGATCGGTTGGTGGTCGCTACAATTGTCAAAGTGACATTTTCAAGGCAATTCGATGTAAGAGACTTGATGCATGGAACCCTCGGCATCTGATGGGTTGGGTGGCGTTCAATGGAATCGCAAGTTCGTCAGTGACGACGCCGCTGCCTCCGACGATGATTATGATAATGATGATGATGATGGAAAATTATGTCATTAGTTACCCTTTTGGGATGCGGAGATCGGAGGACTGATCGCGATGGTGTCAGGATGTGACGTAGATTTATTCAGCAGCGACGGACGGGTTCTGATTGATGCTTTGGGACAAATTGTGCATTTGATGGTGCCCAGCTGACCCGAGAGTGATCGGTGTGGGGTGGAGTGGTCTTTGTTTGCATGAATTGATGGTTGTGGCGATGGTTTATGAACTGGAAAATTGTTTTGACTTGAGAACTGGCTATAATTGGGATGGTGGCAGACATTCTATGGCGCACCTGGCTCTATTGAGTCTCGCTACTTCTTCGGTTGTCTGATGTACCCTAACTTAGCCTTGTAGGTTTTACATATTAGCGGACGGACGATCGACGGAAAGACTAAAGATTGGCATACTGGTGGCCATACCAACGTATCGTGCATGAAGTTGAAAACGAGCAGAAATCTTGAAAGCACATCATTTTGAGTTTAGAATATCTGCACACACATTTGTACACCTTTAAATTATAAACCATGCTGTAGATTAGAAGAAGTTTAAAAAAGAAGATTCAAAATATAGAGCGTGGGAATACTAAGTAAACTTGTGTGATTCCTAGGTGACGTTAGCGTAGTCTGGTGCTTCGCCGAGGCATTTCAACACTACCTATCGTCAAATAATTATAAAATACCAATGGATGGTTTATTAGACGACTGCAGAGCTCCAAAACATTATTTTCGTTACATATACCAGTGTGTGTGTGAATATAATTTAAAGTTTTACTTTTAGTTTTGTATTTGAACAATCAAGAAGTTCACTATAAAACAATAAACGACATATTTTTAATTATTATCTTAATGAAAATTTAGTGTTTTCCTTTTTGTTATATTTTTAAATGACATAACTTTAAAGCGGTTAGCTGCTTCTGCGTTAATTATTAAGGATACCATAAGATCCCTTTTGTGCGAGCTTATTGCGAATAAAAAAAATTGCAACGATCTCCATTGAGATACACCATATGCATGCTAAAGATGAGATATTGACTGGTCATACAAAAACAAAATTTACACAGATCATTAATGTGAAATAATATAATTCAGATACATGAGAAGATCTCAAGATAAAAACTCTCAATTCGGAAGGGAAAAATACTAGATTGAGAACTAATGTCACTGTGAGGCACTTTACATAACAGGTGAGGTTAATGAAAAAGCATTCGTTGTTTTTCTGTTTGCAGGAATTTAAAGTGTCATAACTTAGAAACGGTTATCAGTATCTGGCAACTCTCTTTAATAGGTGTGCAAGTAGAAGCTAGACTCCGAACTTGGTTGCGTTAAAAACATTCTTGAGGAATCGGTGGCGGTTCCACGAACCGCACA
This sequence comes from Microdon myrmicae, assembly GCA_963931805.1. Classification (NCBI taxonomy): domain Eukaryota; kingdom Metazoa; phylum Arthropoda; class Insecta; order Diptera; family Syrphidae; genus Microdon; species Microdon myrmicae. The sequence continues at coordinate 25,259,229 of OZ007500.1, forward strand.
AATCACCATAGGCTGAGATGTCTTCGTTCCACAAAGGAACATATTCACCTATAACCAAATTCTACGAACCGCACAAATCACCATAGGATGAGATGTCTTCGTTCCACCAAGGAACATACTCACCTATAACCAAACTTCACGTGTCTACAGAGACGTGCCCACAGACACGTGTCCCCCAGGGTCCACCCCTTCGCCTAGCCAAAGGTGACATTCATACTGGTGTCAACAGCCCCATAAGTCCCGAACAATTTCTCTACACCTGCACGGCGATCGAAGGACACGACCTAGTATCGAAATTGTGTACCGATCCATTAGCTGGATAAACACAAGGGGTTGGCACAGCTGCGCCAGATGTCGACAAACATCAAATCCCCGGCGATAGGCCAGTTGCCGTAAAACAATCCGTCGGCAAAGCCTTTGTCCCTGCCGCAATGCACTTCGCCTAAACAAAGGCCATTGCGGAGAAACAGCAATAAACGAAAACGCTGTTCCCATAGGGCAAAGCAAACACGATAATTACCACGACCCCAGGACCGGCAAGAATAAACAACACACCCGAATATTTGCATAAGCAACGCAACAGATGTGTAAAAATCCTGGCGATCACAGAATGATCTATAGCAAACAGACGGCAACCTCTGCGTTGAGAATCCCCAGGACAAGGAAAACGAAAGGGAAAAGAGAACTATGGGGTGAATTGAATCATCCCCGGAGGAAAATTGAGTTCACCCACATAGAGAACCTCGTCGAGTAGGTTAAACTGCGCGACGCGATAAAACGAAAAAGTAACCGTTAAACCTTTTAAAATACGCAGATTAACCGAGTACATTGACCGAACCATAAACGTATATATTCGAAGTTCAACGCACAGCAATTCAACGAGCGCAGGCCTGTAAAAACAATTTCGCGGTGTTTTATTTGTGGCTGTATTCGGTCCGTGTTCGGTTTGTGGATAGTGTTCGGCGGAACACATTCAACCAAAGACAAAATCCGCCAAAAATCTATGTTAAACTCAAGAAGATCTTGCAAAACAGTTACGAGTTTCTTACCAAGCAATATCACTACGATTGGGTTCATGGCGTTTGCGTCGACAGTGACGGTTAGAATCAATATAAGATTGAACCAATGCTCAACACATCAGGCCACTGCTGCATGAGTAAATTCGATTTCTAAACTCAAGTATACTCAACCGATGTAGGAACGGTATGTTATTGCTATAGCATACGTCTTTAACGGATGTGCTTTGATTTTGCCGGTTGTCTTTTCGGTGGTGTTATTTTTCACTATTAGTCATATGGGTACACACACGCCACAGGTTCCTCATAAACTAACGGAAGGAATCAAAACGAAGAGCTGAAATTTGCATGAATTTGCTTTCTCGATACAATCTTAATACAATCTTAAACGCAGAAAAGCCTGGGTTGATCCAGGCCAGCCATCGACGCCAGTTGCAAAACCGAGTATTCATGCCAAAAAAGTGTTACTCTGTGCCTGGTGGGATTGGAAATTAGTCATATACTACGAGCTTCTGGAACCTGGTCAAACTGTTACAGCTGAACATTATCAGACAAATTGATCGAATTAAGTGTGCTATAGAAGAAAAACGACCATTTACCGGCCAAGGAAAACGCAAAGTGATGCTGTCACATACAGCAAATCCAACGCAGGAACTAATCTTCTCCTTAGGCTGAGAAGTTATCCAGCATGTAGCGTATTCTTCAGATTTCGCTCCTTCTGTTTACCACTTATTCAGATAGATGTCGTCCTGTTTGAAAGATCAGCGGTTTACGAAAGTTGAGGGTGTGCGAAAATGGTTTGATGATTATTTTGCTTTGAAATCATCAAGTTTCGGTCGCGAAGGTGTTTATCATATACCCGATAAATGGCAAAAGACTGATGAATATTGCTCACAATATTATTGAGATTGGCGTGTCGTGTGAAAGTATAATGTAACCAAAGCTGAAAGAAATTTCGGAAAAAATTGTTATATTTCACAAGTTTAATAATTGGAAAAATGTGGCCCAGGCCACACTTCCAGGAAACGGTTCGCTCCTTTTCCTTATTGAACTTTAATTACGAATGGTGCTCCGTGCTCTGGTCGATGAAATTATAGGTAGTGATTATAGAGTTTTTCAAACAGTGAAGAGCGTTTTTCGAACTCAGGCTATAAAAAGCACCTATGCACCATACTACGGCCGCGTGTATACGATAATGTTGCAACTCACTATTTAAACTGCGATTATACTCTGATATACAGCACTGATTTTTTTTTCTTTTATGGTATGTTCGCCACTAGGGTTGCGTGAAAAATTCCCAAAAGTTCAATAATATCGACATGTGACTACTTACGACATCTCTAAAGAACTGAAGGTCAAGCATAAAAAAAAAGCTCGATGTTAGGGTACCTTCTTAACTGAGTGCAAAACTTTGCCAGACCGAATCTCTGTCGGCTGTGGAGATGGAAAGAAACCAAGTTATTTTGGAATTACAGTTCATCGAAAATGGTTAAATATATGAGTTGTTGTCCGAGAACTATTTTTTTCAAAAAAAAAGGGACAGGATTCTACAAGTTATCGCAACCCTGGTAATGACTATAAGGAAGATGCTGCTGCGTGTTGCTAGGATTGCAAAGTTTTCATCCATGCGCTGCTACGGCTTACCCAAAGTATTAATGATTGATTTTCTACTGACAACAATAAATGCGATTAAAGGCAAAAAAACTAAAAAACAACAGAGATTTATGAACGGAAAAATCAGTGAACTTCATCATGAAAACGCTATGTTGCACAGATTTTTGATGATCCCGCAAACATTTAGAGACCACGTCTCCGAAGTTTTGATACTCCACCATATAGTCCTGAAATTAAACCGCCAGACTATCATTTGTTACCAACTCTCACGTGCTGGCATGAACATAACTTTAAATGAGCAACAATTTTACACCATAGTTCTACTATAAACGAATAATTTTTCTAACAGAAAGTAAGCAGAAAGTAGTCGAAAAAGAATAATAACAGAGAGACGAGAGACAATCCGAATCCTGACCTAAAACTAGATTGAATTCAGTGCGAAAAATATGATCAATTACACAGGTGACACCTGTAAACATTCAACAGCTCCACAGAAAAGGTATAAATGTCCATCTGTTTGCCGAATCGGTAAAACTTGAGCTGTTGCAAGGGGTTACGACCTAAAAACGAAATTAAATGACCACGAGCTCATCTGGAAGCCAGACAGAGGACAGCATAGCCTCTAGTGGGCCATATTTGGAAAAAATAAGTCGGGAAGCATGTAATCATGGTGACGAGCACTTCACTACCAGGAATATGATATCTGCAAACAATGCTTCCGAGATTAAAAGGTTGAAACAAGCGACGCCACTACCGTAGCATTGAATTCCACGACGTGTCAATTCCCTAGAAGGCGCAAGAAAGATCACAAATTTCCCGGAGGACGCCAGCAGCACACACAAAACGGCAGCACATACAGCAACAGTATATACGACAAAACCGACCAGACTTATACGATTTCCTTCTTAAATATCCCGCCATCTTTGTAATTAGAGAACACACTCACGCACTAGTGGTCCTCTTTTCGGATATCCTCAGACCGATTCTAACATTCTAATAGGCATGGGTGATTCTGGGGGTCCCAAGACAACCAGAAGACATTGACATGATGAAGGACATATATGTCCTTGTTCCGCATGCCACCTCTCTTTTTGCAGCCCTTGATTTTAGTTTTACAACTTCAGAGAAGCAGTAGGTCTTCGTCATCGGCGGTACAGGAATCCTTCACCCAGATCGAGCAGGCGGCACAAAAACTGGGACTGCACATTAATGAGGGAAAAACCAAGTACATGGTGGCAACTTCTGCGAAGAGAAGACCTAACGTTGGTCAAACTATCAGGGTAGTGGAGCACGAATTTGAAGTAGTGCAATCCTTTAACTACCTTGGGTCAATAGTATCAGCCGATAACAATATGGAAGAAGAAATACGCGAACGGCTGATTAAATCCAACAAAGCCTACTATGGTCTATCAAGGCTCTTTAAATCCCGAAATTTATCCAGAACATCCAAGCTACTACTGTACAAGACCATGGTCTTACCAGTACTCATGTATGGATCCGAGACCTGGGCGCTTAATAAAAGGCACTCTGAACTCTTGGCCGCGTTCGAGAGAAAGGTCTTAAGGAGAATTGTTGGCCCCGTATGTGAGGGAGGACGATTCCGGAGACGCTACAACCATGAGTTGTACGCAATCTACCTTGAAGCTCATATTGTAAGAAAAATCTAGCTCGGTAGACTCCGGTGGGCGGGACACCTAGCTCGAATGAAAAGTCGGAAAGTCCTTTGTGGCAGGATGTATGGAAGGAGACAGCGCGGCTGACCTTGTTTGCGATGGAGGGATGGCGTAGACCAGGACGCCCAGAGCCTGGGAGTGCTAAACTGGATGACATCGGCTCGAAATCGGGACCAGTGGAGAGATTTGTTAAATAAGGCCAAGACCGGATCCCGGTTGTAGTGCCGATGATGATAATGAGTAGGTCTTCGTCTCCTATGTTTCACAGCCTTAATTTTTAGTGTAAATTTTTTACATTACATTCTGTTAAAAAAATACCGAGAATTTAGAATTTATTGTCCTGATATGGCTCCGGTTGTCTGGTTTCTATTTCTAAAACTCAAATTACCGCTTCTAAGCACCCGTTTTCAGTCGATAGAAGACATAAAAGGGAATTCGCGGTGAGAACTTAAGTCGATTCCGGAAAACGCATACGGCAAACAAACTAAATGACATATCGCGCTTAAACTTCTCGTCAGGATAGTGGACAGTTGTGGCAACTTAGCGACAAAAATAATTATGACAATCTGTTTATCAGGCTTTTTAAATATTCCCATTACTTTTTTGACAGAATGTATATAAATTTACCTAAAATTACGTCGACACATAGATAACCTTTAAGGATAAGACAGACGCAGTATCCGAATGCTGCCAGTAAGATGGAAAATATCAGTGACTAGCAATGAGCAATACTTTCTTTCACTATGAATACTGCTCTTTTCGTGAAAATGGCGTAGACTTATTCTTTCTCTCAATAAAAAATATATAAAGTTAACAATTAAATGGGCTTTCCAAACACATATTTTAATTTTCTGATATTTTCTTGACAATTGTTACTCAAAAAAGACATATTTACATGATATCGTTATAATTTAACGTACACCCTTCCAATAATTTTACACACGGAATGCTGTCAAAATTTCTGCCAAATCGATCAACTGCGCTAGCAGTTATACGATCGATGACGCTTAGTCGTCCGCCGGAAGAGGAATTGTGGTTACACTGACTATATTAGCAATCTCAGATATGATGGGATTTTCCTATAACTTTTTGTCTTGGTTAGTTTGAAAGCAGCTAGGGCGCGAATTTAATGAATCGACTGAAGATGGGCAAGCTCTTCGAATAGTACATTTGGTTTAGACACTTAACTTCTTTGGATTCCGGCTTTTACGGTTAAGGTTTAACGTAAAGGTGCTGACCTTGCCTTGGGCTTGCTCCTGTAACCCTTTATGCTACTCGTTTTCAGGTGCCTTTTTTCCAGGATGCAAGAATTTAATTGGTCCACTAAATACTCTTGGATTCATTTCTGTTCAAAGAAATGTGACACGCTGTTTTCAACCATCCACTGTTTTCAACCATCTACTGTTTTCAACCATCCACTGTTTTCAACCATCCACTGTTTTCAACCATCCACTGTTTTCAACCATCGTGGACATACTGCTCACTATTTGCAAGCTGCATGGAATTTTAGACCTCAGTTGGAAGTTCACTTAGCAACTTCTCCGGGTTTTTAATCTTTCCAAAAGGCGTCTGTAAGGCGCAAGCGTCTCGCCGATTGATTTTAGTGTCTGATCTGTTGATGCTACTTCTACTGATCAGATTTATTTCAGGGTCGGTGTCCAATGTTATATGCAAGATTCGTCGATTACTAGAGGGATTGATCAATATGATGCAAGATGCATATCTTTGATAAATAAGATGCAAGATATATACGTGGGTGAATCAAATATCAACGATAATTTCACTTTTTGCTTAGCAACATGTTGCGAGCTAGATAATCTTGTGCGTGGCTGTTGTTTGGTTTATGAAGAGTACGACAACCCGCTTGGTTTTTTTTCTCTTGATTTATAGTTATTTTCCCTTGTCTCTAATTGCTGTTAGCGGGTAGCTTATTTCTACTTAAGTCTGTACCAATAAATATATTAACTCATTTTTTCATTTTATTGTTGTCATTATTATTTTATGTTATTTTATTGTATTTGTTATTATTTTTTTCTTTTTTCTTCAAATCTTACTCACATCAATACCTATACGAGGGTTTATCAAATATCATCATCATCATCGGCACTACAACCGGGATCCGGCCTTGGCCTTATTTAGCAAGTCTCGAGGCTTGTTAAATTTTCCACAATCATTTATTTTTATGGGCAAGGTTATTAGTCATTTTATTGTTTTGCTTAGCAACAAGTTGCGAGCTAGATAATCTTGTGCGTGGTTGTTGTTTGGTTTATGACGAGTAGAGGAACCGGCTTGGCTAGCAGTCGTTTGTAGTCGGCACAGCCATGAGCGAGCAAGAGGTACAAACGTCTGTTGCGCAACGGGTTATTATAAAATTTGTTTGTTGTTTGTGTTAAACTCTCGGAAATTTTTTCTCGATTGCAGGCACCATTTGGTGATGATACACTGTCTGAGAATCGCGTGTATACCTAGGCGAGAGAATTCAAAAGTGGGCGAGAACTATCGAAAACGAAAGTCATGATTGACGCTCAAATCAGATGACAACACCCGTGCCGTTCGAGAGCTTATTGAAAGTGATCGCCGCTTAACTGTTGGAGAAATTTCAACAGAAGTGTATATCAGCTATGGCTTCAAAAAAATTCCTGCTCGATAGGTTCCGAGGTTATTGACCGTAAATCAAAAACAAGTCAGGTCGGAGATCAGTGAAACAGTTTTGGATCGATTTCGACAAGAGGGGGTGCATTTTTTTGAAGCGTATCGTCACATGTGATGAGACGTGGGTACATCATTATACTCCCGAGACTAAAATGGCACGTAAGGAGTGGCAGAGGAAGGATGAAGGCTGCCCAGTGAAGACAAAAACTCGTCTCTCAGCAGGAAAAGTTCTTGCAACGATTTTTTTTCGACTCAAAGGGAATTTTATGGATTGATTATCTTCACGAACCACGAACAGTGAATGCAACTTCTTACTGTCAGTTTTTACACTCGGTAAAAGCCACATATCGAAACAAAAGACCAGGTCTTTATGACAACGGCTGGTCGCACAAGGAATACTTTGGAAGAAATTGGCTGTGAAACACTCGAACACCCTCCTTGTAGCCCAGACTTGTCTCCCTGTGACTATTTTTTTTCGCACGCTTGAAAGAATCACTTGGAGAAAAAAAAGCAAAAGTAATGGAAAAGTCGAGGAGGACGTGCGCAATTGACTAACAACTCGCACTAAATCTGTCTACGAACAGGGGATTTTATTGCTTCCAGGTATGGCAAATTTGTTTGTCTGGTACTTGTAATATTTTGGTGTAGAATAAAAAGTTTATTGTTAAAAAAGGATCTTTTTGAAAAAAAAACATTCTCATTAAAGTTGGAGGGGGAAAAGTCATCTATCAAATCAAATCTATATACTGTGAAAAATGTATGTAAAAGTATAAATATATAAAAGTTTACGTTGCATAGCCAGAGAAGACCGATATCATATTCCATTCGTATTATTAAAGACCACGTATACGATCAGTAAAATACAAAGTATGAGATTGTACATTCATTTAAAAGCTAAGAAAAAGAGCGTCGACTTTGAACATAAAGATCGCCCTGTATATAGACATTATAATCAGATTTTCAAAAGGATGTTTATCTTTTGAAAAACAAACGCGTTGAAAAAAGAACCTTGAAGGGTCCCGACACTTCCCTTAAGAGTAGCCGTGCCCTCACAATAATTGTAAAATAAGATGTCCCATTTAGTATAAAAATGTGTATATGAATGCGTTTTAAAATTGAACTAAAACAGGTGTCTCAGAGAATTCATGATCCGTAAAGCAAAACGAGTTTTTGTATAGGAATGCGCGACTCATTGAAATACGAATTGGATTATCATTCACAACCGTAGACCGAGCCATCCCGCAAATTTTGAAACATAGTCAAAGGTTTCTGCCGATAATGTAGCGGGACCCTTAATGTGGCCTTATTTCACCGGGAAGCCAGCGTTATTGTCAACTTACTACCTACAAGATTTTCGACTGATTCATCATTCAAGTACCGAAAAGTGGTAAAAGGTTCCTTCCAATCATTTCACTGGAGTGATATTTGGTGTGTTGAAAGTCAAGCTAACTCGACTCAATGATACAGTAATAATTGGCACCAAGCATGGAACCACTTGAAAATTATTTAGCGACACAAGTCATCGTTTTAACTGCATTTTCTATTTCTCAACATTTCATAACAATACTAGTGTACTGAGTTTCAATTTCCGATAATATTAAAACAGTCCTGGTTATTGAACCTGCCCCATAGCGTCTTTACAAGAGGGCGCACTTCGAAAAACTACCTAGTTGCTTTTTCCCCATTTCATGCATTTAAATCAATGGCAATCACTTCCCGACGGTAGCTATAGAACATAAGATCAATTAATAACTTAGAAACAGTCGCATGAGTTCAACACAAGCCATAAGCAGGCACAAGCGGAAGGAGAGCCAGACCAGACAAATTTTATTTAATAAAAGAAGGCACATTGTCTTGTGGCACGCGACGTTCCAAGTGATCACATCGCGCTGAACCAACTCACGGGGCAACTAATACATTTGGGGCCAACTGTCAGGCAATGTTGGCTAGCCACGTCCACTCTCCACTTAACGACAAATCCAATTACGCAATTCAAGTTGATCAGTGGACGATCGTGCGCTATTCTGTCTTGTCAGCCACTGCACTCGCATTGCATTAATGTTAAGCTCCTTCTCCACCCTGAGCACACTTCAAAAATAACAACTGACATAGAGCAACCGGTTATACAGTCTTACCCTTTAGTGGCTGTCGTCCCGATCACTTACATCCCTTTGCTGCATCAAGCGGCTACAGCTAAATTGACGCTGAATGATTTGTTGCATTCGGAAGTGACAAAACAAAATTACCGTCACAACAATTGTCATCTATCTCTGGGCCATAGATTGCTAGCAGCATCCCCGCTAGGTTGGAGTGTCTCATTGGAAAGACGCAGTGAACGCATTATGCTGCGCTATTACAACTAGATGATAGGGGTGTACGTTACTCTACATGTGGACGCATCCAACTTGTTGACATTTCCTACTTAAGTAAATGCAGCCGACAAGTGGCCCAGCGGGGTCGAAGATGGTACACTCATAAAGCCAAGTGACGTTCCATGTACATCTGACAGCATCGGACAAGAATTTTATTTATCGCCTAGCTTCCGCATACCAGACACGGTCATATTTGTGTTGATACTAATGCGGAAGAATTTCGTGGTTGATTGTAGAATAAGTGGCGCTATTATTGTGCCATTGGTTTATGGAACTGGAGTAAAAAAGTCCTATTCATGAACCGATGGAATTCTGGACTGCAGTCTGCTTGGAACTTGTCTCAGGGACGTAAATAGTGATCAGATAGAATGTTAGCGAGGCAGGTTTCATGCCGCTCACCGGTGGCCCCCCCAACTTCGAGCGACCAGCATGTTGATTTGCTCCTCGGAGCCTAACGGCTCTGTTCATAGTATCAAGAAGGTGTTTAGTCCTGTCGTTTTGGCCATATTTTTTATACTTTCATTTACTGCCTAAAATTTATGGCAAACTACGACATGTATACTACAATTACGTCATGTCAGAACGTTCTCTCAGTGTTGTAGTCGCTCCATCCATCGACATGTTTATGTATATAAAAATACTCGGCCGGAGTGCTAGGAAGCATGTCTAAGGAAGATGGGTTAACGAGATTCTAGGTTAGGAATAGGAGCACAGCTTTTTTGACTTAACATCGATGCGGCGCACATTATTAAAATTTTACAAGAAGTGTCAATCCGTTTCACGGACTGTTGGGCCGTGTTTTGTATGGACCACAAAATGAATTCAAATTTTGGGAGAATTGACAATAATGAGAATGGGCCGAAGTAGAACTAGACAATCAACTATACAGAATGTCCAGTAAATGTGTACTATAAATTGGGCGGGGTATAGGAGGTGATACTTTATTTTATAACCGATCAAAAGAACAAAACTCTCCTCGATAGTATAGTGGTTAGTATACCCGCCTGTCACGCGGGAGACTGGGGTTCGATTCCCCGTCAGGGAGCCTCTGGCGCAAGACTAATAACCTTGCCCGAAAAAAAAAATAATTATGCTAAATAAGGCCAAGGCCGGCTCCCGGTTGTAGTGCCGATGATGATGATGAAAAGAACAAAACCCTAGTAAAAATCGCACCATATTTGAGTAATTAACTTTTAAGGTTTTTTCAAAATTTCGACACTCGCATGGGCTCCTCACCGAGGCTAACAGCGAATATTTCAACTAGTCTTCCACCCTTGTCGGTTCTGTTAGAATACACTAACCAATTAGAGTCGTGAGCAATAACGTCGCCCAATACGACAATCTCAGTACCTGGATAGTTCATTTGTATCTAGGCGACGGTACGTGAAAGATAATTGAAAAATGTCCCTAGTCGATCGCCATTTGGGGAATGGTAGAGACAGCAAAGAAATTTAACAAATAACTCTTCGGCACGATTTCGATCCACACGATTGATTCTAATGCTTCGTCTCTTCGCAAGATAAATCGGATTACTGAAGACGCAGCCTCCACCCTTAAAACGAAATCTTTAATGTAGGTCGTATCATGGGTAAGAAAAACATCGAATCGAGTCGACAAGTTAAATGCGGTCTCGGGTAAGGTTAGGATATCAGGTTTCGCTGTATGGAAATATTTGTGAACGACGTTTACATTCATATTGCTGAAACCGAGGTCTCTTATGTCACAAAATGAATGCTACCAGCTGAACCTTGGCAGTGTTTCGCGGGTAGACCCAATTACGCAGAGACGAGTTATTTATCCATTATGTCTTGTTTCAACTTCAGTCCGGGCCACCACCCAAACGGCGGCACATAGTCGAAGATTTCTCCCTTTTCTTATCGCGGAATGTACAGCGTGATGGTGTGGTATCTCCCCTTATGGCCCACTTACCACCTATACCAATTTGTTTATGAATCGGACCATCAGCCAAGTTCCGAAAGACGGCCAAGGATTGCTCGCGGACACGGAGCCTATAGGTTGATGGAGAGGTTGTGACGTTTCTAACAGACACACACACACTAGTGAAGAACACCGAAAGAAATTTGAATAATCAAAATCATCAGCCGTGTACCATAGCGATAACATAGCAATTCCACATCAGTTAAATGTACTTGAGTTTAGAATTTGAATTCGTACACGCGGCAGTGGCCTGGTGTGTTGAACATTGGCTACATTTTTAGTGATTCTAAAAATCATCAAATCGTCATAGCGTCAGTTCGAGTCACAAGTTCTCCACTATCGTCGCAATACGCGATAAGTATTTTACCGGGTGGCAGGGCATTGGGATCTCACTCGGTCTTTAATTGCCCTTTACGACAATCCATCCTAGCTGTGAGTATATTCTAAGGCCCGGCTCACAGGGTATAACATATTCCATAAGAAGATTTCCAAGAAGGATACTAGTAAATGATGAACCGGTGCAGAGAGTGAACAAAATGATTAAGTAAAGGCTGGCACCTCAGAATACGATAAAATCTTCTAAATAAATAGATTTAATCGCTCATACAAAATAAAACACTCCGTGTAAATATTATTGTGGATTAATAGGCGCAAGACGAGGGACTGCGTAGAAGAATAGGAACAAAACCAACTGTAAGGTCAAGAAATCAGTGTACAACGTCGGCAAAACTGTTTATCACATTTCTCTTCATCCACCATTTTCTTTTGGGTTCGGTCGATTGCGCAAACTTTCTTTAGTTTATCTCGTGAAATACTAACCGTGTAACTTTCGGAATCCTCGCATATTCTACATCCCTTCACCCAAACTTCTTATGGCTGTGACGAACCTATCTCCCCAATGCTACTGAGTGCCAACTCTTATATTACCTCCGCTGAAATTATCCCACGTAACTGCTCCTAGCTACCCATCGCACAAATCCTATTACTATTGTGGGGGTTCTTTAAAGCTACGCAAAGAACCACCCACAATTCCAACCCAACTCCCCATGTCAACCGGCAGTTACCTGCAAGCATTTCCTTCTCAAGGATATTTAATGCACCTCACCCAAAACTCCCTGTAAAGAATTCGCTAACATTTATGCATTTAACGCATTATCAAAATTCTCTGAAAAGAATTCTTTACACACAAGCATCATCCTAAATTAGGAAAACTTATCGGCGCCCCTGTCAGCCAGCGTACCCTGCCGCACACGTGCGCAGCACATTTTCCTGATTTATACAGGGTCTCGGCAGCGTTTTGTCCAATCGACAAAAGCAGTTTGCGCATCTAGCGTCTAGCCGCCAAGAATAGAATTCCCCAGCATATAAACATGCATACAAAGAATTCGACCCTTTCCGGCAGCAAATATACAGTGCACAATCACCATTGTGTACCTAAATTCCTTTTAACACCCAGTTGTCCTATTGCATGCAGACTATTTATACAGCTGCACCACGTCTTCTATGATGTCCTTTGTTCATCGCCTTTTCTCAGTTTCGTTTTCCCATGAACCCGTTGCATGAGTAAACAATGGATCAATTAGCACACTAGCTAAGATCGATCCAGAGAGATCCTCTCCAATTCACCACCACAAAGAGAAACTTCACGTTTCCCCCGAGGAAAGAAAACTCACCCTTAGCTGAGAGGGACTCACCACGAGTCTCTCGAGGTTAATCCTTGAGCACGACGAGTCGTTTTCCATTCACCGTAGAGTGCGCACTCCAACGAGTCGAAACTCAATAGCGTGAAAAGTGTAAAAAAACAAGTCGAGTTCCTTGCCCAAGTCGAGAGTAGTCGAGAGGGCGCGTTTAGAATAGTATGCAAGATCTGCATTCGCGGTTTGAGACATCTTTGGTTGTAATATACATTAACATGAAATTTACTAAATAGCCTTGTGGGGAACGAAGTCGTGGTGCCGGGGTACGGGACGGCGTTCCACTTCGACCCACGAATTGTTCGCTGGTCCGTGCACTACTGAGAGATCAAAACACTGGTCGCACGAGTAAAAGGTATTAAAGAAAACACCCAGGAACTGCAGCTTGGAAATAAAATACGCTGAGTACTGTCTATTTATTAAGAGGTTACATTATTGTACTTAATCGGTGTAAAACTATTTGTATTAATTTTAAAACATATAATGAACGTTCACTAAATTAAATTGTCTTTGTCGCATTTTACAAGTCAATGTAGAGTTATGCTAAGTTAGGTTTAAAACGTTCACGACGGATATACACGATTTCGATTATACTTCCGGGACACGTACGCAACACAAAGAGGGAACTCCTTCGGTGGTTGAGAATAGACTTTGGGACTGGACGCGGCGCTACGGAGAGCAGGAGAAAAACCGACCAGCGTGGCTGTATGTTAAAATACGACTCTACCGAGGGTTGGAATCTGGATCTTGATTTACCCTCGATTTGGTGGTGGTGGATATCCTCTTCGCAAAGGATGTGTTTTTACTTACCACAAGAGAAAACCAGATCTCGTAATAAATATCATGGTGGTATACATGTATGTGTGTACATTGGTTCATTCATGGGGCAAAGCCATGAGAACGAAACTGAAACAAAGAAAGGGCATAATGTCCATCCATGAGATGTGAGTTCGGCTAAGCAAACAAGCCGAATCTCATTGGATGCTAATTGGGTTTGTGTTTGCTTATGTGAGCTGGTCAATGGTAAACGGATCCAGGAATATGTAGGACAAAAGGAATTTATGATCTGAGAGTTCAACTGAGTAAACAAGTTGCAACTCATTAGATGGTAGATGCATTTGGAACACTTGAATGGTTTGAATTGTTTGCCGTGTCGTCAGAATGCCTGCTGAAAGACAGCGTTCTTTTGTTTGTACATGGTACATGCTAGGGAATTAGTTTCAGTATCTATTGCGCTAATTATATGCAGCTGCGTTGGACTGTTTATCGTTGGGTAAAAGGGTCGCCAGCCAATGTGTATGTAGGTAAATTTATGGTACACATGTTGAGGCTGGGAATAGCCAACTCAATGTTATGATTCCCTGATTATGCGGTTGCATTATATGTGAGCCGATGAGTTTTCTTTCAGGGAATTTATGATAAGTTTGGAGAGAATTCTTATAGGGAATTTTTAATTCGAATTAATGAATGAAGGTAAGAATCCTTTTCCAAAAGCTTCTAGCTAAATACATTTGGTCAGTGTTGCGTGAAGCATTTATAGGTGCTTAATGCGATTGCATTAGCAGAAAGTTATGATGGCTGGGTTGTAGTTATTGGGGTTTTTACGGGTTTGGTGGAACGACCACAGCCCCCATTCACTCGTGTTAATTACCAGAGTGAAAAGTACGAAAGTAACATTATCAATAAAGACAAATTTTTCAACAATAACCTAGTGTTTTATTTTTCTTCATGTGAACGGTTTGTGGCGAAGCTCCGTTTTTTTTAAGCAGTGAACGCGTTGGGGGAATACAGTGAACCCGTCTCCGTGCTGGCGCATCGACATTATACTCCCACACTATCTTTAAGTATCCTTGTTTTATGCTTGTTCTATCCTCTTAAAAACCGCTAAAATTGCTAACTGGTTATTCCATTTAAGTGGCATACACTCTCGACCCGATACTCTCTTGAAACAAAAATACACATTTTTTTTTATTAGACTTCTCTCGGGAGAGGCGAACCTATAGCGTCGAGTGGGCGCCCCGAGATGCCATCAGATAACTGTTGCAGTTCTTTTTGAACAGTTGCAGGTTGTAACGCTCCGGGAATACTCGCGTGGGAAGGGAGTTCCACAGCTTCCCCGCTCTGTAACGGAACGAGTTCTGATACAGGGATACTGTCGTGTACCTTCAACTTAAACAAGACCCACTATTAACAGGAGCAAACAGATCATCAATGGCGAATTTAGGTCATTGGACCTAAGGATACAATGGATTTTCATGACACCATTGCCAATACAAGTGCGTCATAGCCTAAACATAATATAAGTGCCTCATAGCCTCGAGAGCCCGAGAGCAAGATTTGATTGTAGTCTTGATGACTATTGGACTTTTGCTAATGTCCATCAACATTATCTTCATATCGGCTTAAGGTTTCTCCCGTTATTGAATTAAAGAGCCTTACTTCATATCACACTTCTTTAAAATAATATCTATCCTTCTTACTACGTTTTATTGATATACTAGCTACTTACTCTTTTCCAAAAATGGTTATTTCGCTTCCACGTAACTTCTTTTCGTATCACATTCAAGTCCGCTTTCTTAACAGCCTTTCAACCATAATGTTTCATAAGTCGTGTTCATGATGTCTTCCGCGCTAACGAGCATCTTCACTAACCGTCAATCAACTATTCTGTAAAGGAGCATGTCTACAATTTTACAGTTCTTCAACTTATTTTAATCCTTGTTACTCGCAGGTTTCGTGTGTAACATCCTGTCCCAGTTTACATTCAACTGCTTAGTAGCTTCATCGCTTACCAAAGCTAATCTTGAATATTAAGCTTTACAGCATCCTAGATAACATTCAAGACAACACTTCTATTTGCCTACTTACAAACATCAAACATCAAGAACCAAGCCAGCATCCAAGGTCAAGAAAGAATGATGCTATTCCAAACGCTAACCAATCGACACGGCTTCGGTTGGATCAAGTACTTCGTATTTAAACTTCGCACTGTCTTACTGCCGCAAGACTTTCTAAGCTCCGGTCAATAAGCCAGGCCATTAGCTAAATTTGGAAAACCGGTCTCAAGTTGGCGGCCCATTTTGGGTTTGGATCAAAATTTCTCTCCATCAATTGTTCTATTTCGACACGTATTGCGTGGTGGTGCGTTAGAGTCAGAGTATATTACACAAATACATACACTCGAACTGTAACACTCGAAAAGGTTATCGCACAAAAGCCGAATTTTCCTTTTCGGGGTATACCATTGGGTTCACTGGTCGTACTTTGGTCCCGAATTCGATTTACAAGTTTTCAACACGGGTAAAATAGTAGCAATAAAACTTATGACAGTATTTGGAAGAGGTGACGAATGAAATTTCTCTTCGTCTATGATACACAACCTTTACTAACGACGTCATTTTATGCGGGACAAGGAAACTCCTTATAAATTCAAAATAGTTTTATAACATATATCATATACATGCCTTGTGAGTAGGGCGTTAGAATGTACTCACAGCTAGACCGGTTGTCGTAAGAGGCGGCTAAAGGCCGAGCGGTAGGTGGGGTCCTAACGCCCTGTCGCCCAGTGAAATACCACCCCATACTGTTTTCGTGAAATGGTCGGGAGAAATATCTCTATGCTTCGGAGGTTGATTGATGAATAGGCCCGAGAAAAGGTTGCTTTAGGTGGTAAGTCGGTCCCGTGGTGGGATACCACCCCGCCACGCTGTGCAATCCGCAACACCGTTGGGAGACATTTTTGTCTATGTTTCGGATGTAGGGCTCATGGCCCGGACTCAAATGGAGATAAGTCATGATGGTAGCTTCTGAGATAAGGAATTCCGGAGGTCACCGATTTCCTATTCGGAAATTCGTCACCGCGTAGTCGGGTCCGGCCGAGAAACACTGGCAATGTTCAACTAGTAATGGCACTTTGTAACATTAGGGGCATCGGTTTCACCACTACGAATGTAAACGCCGTCCACCAATATTTGCAAACAACGAAACCTGATATCCTTGCCCTAACTGAGACCCCAGTCGATTCGTCAACTGATTCGACATATTTTCGTTGCTCAGGATACGACTTACGTTCGAGATTCCGTTTCAAGGGTAGAGTTTACGTCTTCGAGATTCCGTTTCAAGGGTCGAGTTTACGAGTTGAAGCGAGCCGAGCATTTATACCGTGGAGGTTGCTGCGCCACTGGGAAACACAGATCACTTCTTGGTATCGGTTGCGCAGTCACTTGCATTTCAAGCGAATAACCAACCTAAGCAGCTTCGCCATGTGTCGAGGTATGTGGCTACGAACTGGGATGATCTGCGAGATTTCTTTGCATCCCTTCCGAGGTCGGAGGTGTGGTTTGGAGACTCCGATGCGCGGAATCGGCCACAGAGATTATCTGTCTCAGGATGGAGATTTACATTCCATATTCCATCAAACGAAATTCATCTGATAAGCCTTGGTTTGGTAAAAAATGCGACCAGATTACAACAGCAAAAAATAAAGCTTTTAAGCAACGGCGCTCCAATCCGACGGATGTTAACAGAACGAATTTTGTTAGAATTAGAAATGCGTGCAACCAGGCGAGAGCAGGTGGACCTCGGGGAACATATATAAACGTCAGAGGCAAGATATTCGAAAAAGTTAAAGAATTTTAATACCTGGGAACGATACTAACGGCCAGTAACGAAATATCGAAGGACATTAACAAAATACTGCATTCCGGCAACGCTGGTTGACACGCAATCAGTAAACTGCTGAAATCCAAACTGCTGTCATGTAACATAAAACTCCGTGTCTATAGAACCATAATCATGCCGATTGTTCTATACAGATGCGAAACATGGGGTCTCACAAAACAGGAAGGAAACAAATTCCGCGTATTCGAGAATAAAGTTCTATGGGGTATCTTTGGCGGTTAATATGACGAGGAAGCAGGACAATGGAGGAAACTCCACAACCACGAATTGGAAGAGTTATACCAGAAACCTACAATAGTGAGAGTAGTCAGGTCGCGAAAACTAAGATGGGCCGGACCTGTGGCGCGAATGGGCAACAATAGGACCGTGCGTAGAAATTTTGACGGTAAACCAACGGGAAAGAGACCGACAGGACGGCCGTGACGGAGATGGGAGGACAATGTTAGGTTTGACCTTGAGGAGATCGGATCAGATGGTCAAGCGTGGAAGGAGAGTGCACAGGACAGGGAACGATGGCGGAGTCAAGTCGGTGAGGTCATGAACTTCCGGGTTCCTACAGGCCAATAAATAGTAGCATAGTGCAACCAGGCAGTTGATATCGCAAAGCTTCCAATGATAGAGTGGCCAATAAACTCCCTGAGTGCTAAGCTGATTCGCGTTCCTTCTGGTCAATGTCAAAAGCCATCAGCAGTAACTTCGCGTCCTCCTCTTTTCCTCCGTTAATTACGGTCAGTGGGACACTAGTCACAAATTCAGAAGATAAAGTTCACGAATTTATTTAACTGATTCGCGTCCCTTCTGGCCAATAGCAAAAGATTTCAGGAGTAACTTTGCCTCCTCCTCATTTCCTCCGTTAGTGACGGGCAGTGGGACACTAGTCACAAATTCAAAAGATAAAGCTAATGTGTTCGCGAATTTATTTTCCCCCAATTCAAACATCGATGCCGGTCTTTTAGAGACATCGTGATCACGCCAGTACGGACTTCGGTATGGGATGTGAGATTCCGCCCGCTTCTGTTCAACGCATTCTACGTGGGCTGGACTATAAAAAACTAACCGCCCCGGACGGAATACCAGCAATAATCCTTAAGAATTGTGCTCTAGAACTGTCGCCGGTTCTTGCCAGAATATTTCGCTTATCTAATACACGGAGGACATTTCCTACCTGCTGGAAAATAGCTTGAATTCAGGCAATCCCAAAGAAGGGGAAAAGGTGTCTCCCACAAAATTACCGGTTCATAGCATTACTGTCTATGTTTTCTAAGGTGATGGAAAAGGTCATCAATACCGAATTAATTAAATATTTAGAATGCAATGGACTTCTGAATAATCGTCAATACGGATTCCATGGCACACGGTCCACGGGGAACCTTTTGACCCTTATAACCGATATGTGGGCATCTGCGATTGAAGGGCTTGGTGAGTCAAGAGTGGTCGCATTGGGCATTCGTAAGGAAACTTCGTTCATACGGACTTTCCCAACAGCTTTGGAACTGGATGAAGTGCTTCCTCGAAATTCGATCGATCCGGGTTGTTGTGGACGGCGAGTCTCGGGATCTGTATCCTGTTAATTCCAGGGTACCTCAAGATTCTATTTTGGCTCCAACCTCGTTTTTGCTTCGCATAAACTATTTTTTAGAGTCAACGGAAAACAAATGTTTTGTTTTGCGGATGATATTGCGACTGTTTATCCTTTTTCAAGTGTTCGGTCGATTAGTGCAACAACGTCGCTTTGCTGATATACAGCCAGATTGACTCTCTAAATCGGGATCTGGATAAGTTCCTGCAGTGGAGAAATGCCAATCTCGTCAACTTCAGTGCAACGAATACACAATATATAACATTCACAAAGAAAAATGAATCATCGGCTGATGATGACTGGCCAGGTTCTTGAATCTAGGGAAAGCCTAAAAATACTTGGCGTCACGGTCTGTAGGAATGTATCGTGCCATAAACACAGGTCGAATATCGCCAGGTCAGCCCCTGGAAAATGGAGTTATCTTTTTAGAGCCAAGAAATAGTTCTGCTCCTAAGCGTTCTCACGACACACTTGAGAGCATGCAGATTTGGGGGATCCGCCTGATCGAGAATTCGTCGCTAACTCGGGACTACAGTCGCTATTACATCGCAGGCGCGTAGTTGATCTCTGTCTGTTTTACAGATATTATCACGGGCACTGTTCTTCGGAGATTCCTGGTATTGTTCGGCGCAATTCGGCTCCAGAAGACACTCCGACGGATCTCACCAATTTGCGGTTCAGCTCCCGACGGCCCGAACATCTCTGCATCAGAACTCGTTCCGTTACAGAGCAGGAAAGCAACTATTCAAGAAGAACTTCAACAGTTACTTAGTGCAATCTCGGCGCTATACGTCCGTCTCTCCCGGATACTTTGTTTTAGGACCTTGACTAAACTTCAAGCCGTGCCGCACTCAATGTGCTTTGCTTGTGAACAATTCTTAATACACACTTTTAAAAGTTTCGAAACTGTTTCGAGAGCCCTAGTGATTTTGCATGTTCATCTGATTGGTGGAAACGGGAAGAGTTATTCAAATCAGCGAGTTCTAAGGGGCCAAAATCAAATTCCAGTGAAATTATAAATGATAAGGTGAGGGCAAATTTGTGTCCTCGTATATAAGGACCCGAATGAGCGATTTTCGCTCTCATGTGATTTAAAATTCGTCAGCTCTGGTTGATAATTGGAAATGTTCGTTCGTTGTGTGTTGCGTTTTAAAAACGTTGTAATAAAAAGACTAGACTAAAAGAGAATTTTTAGAGTGGAGAATAGTTCTACGGAGTTATATACAACTACGTTCTAACGAAGAGGTCACTATTCTAGAAGTTCCGGAATATCAACACCAACTTCACCAGGACAGAGAAGCACACCCAGGTAGCAAACAAATTTATTTATAAATATATTATTTGTGTGCAGAACTTTTTGCAACAGAGTTCAAGTAGGCCAGCACCAGTGAAATGGATCTGCTTTAAATGCCTTCGCCGTCAACACAGGAGGCCAGGCTGTAAGGCACCAACATGCATGAAGTGTGCATAAACCCACCACACCATCTTCCACTTAGAGGAACCTCCACAAAAGGTGTTGCAGGACAAAGAGGGAAGATCAGACCACAGCACGATCGCAGGGAGAACATTTTACCTCCCACATTTTGCCGTAATGCAGGTAATGCACCCGGCTAATTGATATTTGGGCCCACGTCATCACCACCGACTGACATTTACGTGATGAAGAGAAAAGTTGAGGAATCCGAATGAACATCCATCAGCGCCACAAGCGGTGAGTGAAAACCACTACATGGAAGACTACCTGCAAGCTTTGCAACAATAACAGAAGCCAGGGACGTGGCACAGGCAGTACAAAGGATCCATGCCAAGGTCGGATTTCACCTAAGGGGAGGGAGCAGTAATAAACTGTGCTGGAAGGAATCAAGGAACAACCTCGAACAAATGTTCTGGAATTGACAAAAAAGGGAAAGAGCCTCGGATTTAGATGGCTGACGATCGAAGACACACTGGCTTTAGACCTAGTATTTTGGAGTACTCCCTCCGATGCTCTCAACGGGACGGGAAAATGACCCCTACCAAGGGGAAAGTCACTAGCGCGGTAATGTCCACTTTCGACCGGAGCACCGATCTTATCTGAGGAAAGAAAATAATACAGGACATATGACGTATCAAAACCGGATGGGATGAAAAAATTCAGGAAGAATAGTGGCGTGCCTGGGCCTGGTATGTGAAGGAAGTGTCTCTTCTCAAAGAATTGAGGATCCAACCATGGCTATCCCCCAATTAAGAAGACGGCCAACTGAATTGAATTGAATCGTGGACGAAAGAACCCAATGGAGGACGCCGGGGAGTCCCATGCGCAGAGTCATCATTCTGGTTCCAGCCAAGACGTCGCCACCGCAGAGAGGAGTGATTCACACTGCGGGGGAAACTGTTGCGGACGCATCAGGTAAGTACAAAAAAGATGCAATGCAGCAAATTCCGAGAGAGGCAACGCGAAGCCACCAAATAGCAATGAGATAATTCCCAGAAAAACGCCACAGCCAATAACGGATCATTTGATTCTTGGGAACAAACTTGCACACACAGCATTGGTCTTATCGAGTATACAGGGCAAAAGGAAATGTGAAGTTCTAAAGTTATGTTCTTGGAGCCAAGAATCGCTTACGCCTCTTCTCATCAGCTGTGATTAATTTTAGTTAACAAACATAAATAAATAAACTTAATAACTAAACTAATAAATAAATTCTTATAATATAGGAAAACGTTCTCTGTTCCTTCCAGGGAAGTTGTTTCAATCCGTTCTCTCTTTTTTTTCAGGTATCCTCGAGCACTTCCCCGTAGCAGTGGGGAGTTTCCCCACAGTAGAGGTAAGGGACGCCTCGCGAGGGAAAGAGAAAGTGTAAATACCACGGCGCATCGAGACAGTGGCACGGGGTAGAATCGGCGACAGGGTCTACAGGGTTTTTCCGGGGTTATCTAATTTTAGGTGTCCTTCACCAACCAGGCGAGTTATGAGTTTTGCGGACCCGTACGGAGCCAGCCATCCGTTCAACTAACCCATAACAGATAGTGAAGATAAGGAGATGAAGAAGAAATAGGAAAAAGGGATCGAAAAGAAAGGAGTGAGTACCTTACTCAATTGGTACCGTATATGTTAGCCTACGAAGAAACGAAGAGCAAAAGTACAGTCTAAAATATATTTAACTTACGGTCACTGAAAAATCCTATTTCAACAAGAAATAACTATAGAAAACATCCACACAGCAGCACTAAGTAAAGACGAACATGAAAATCCTATCGTTTTTCTAACATGAAGGGCATACTTTAGCTTCAAGTTCACTGATACTATTTTCTTCTTTTTTCGTGGGGTAAGGTGAAATTCTCTATGCCTGACCGCTTACACCTGTTCGAAAAGCCGTTGGTCATATGTACGAAGGAGTACGATTTCGAAGATTCTAAAATAATGATACAAATATATATATAATGTTGTGTAGATCGTTTGAAACAAACGAAGTTGGAAAATAGGTGAATAGTATTTTATTTATGATCGAAGAATGCTGTAGTCGTAAACATCATGTGATGAGGTTGCACCTACAAGACTAGGAGAGGTAGAGGAATCCTTTTTCATACAAGCTTGTTGTCCACCCTCAGAATGTACGTGCCCCATACTCTGCACTTTTGTTTATCACTAAATTGATTCACCGGGTGCAAGAAGTGAGCACTAAAACCGGGCATTAACTCGGTCTACATAAGCACATAAGTAAGTAAGTACATTTTTATGATTTGGCCATCAAAAGCTTGATGTGCCTTTGCGTTTACCCAGTTGCGGTCATCCCTCATAGGATTCTAATCCGGCGATGTCATAATTTGCATCGTTTTAATTAAAGTTTTGATAAAAATATCCCATGACCTGTATTCATAGCGATAGCAGCTCTTCGGTGATTGCCCATCTTGTCTGTGAGATTGTATCTGCAGGCATTGGCCGACACATTTCGCCCGTCGAACATTCCTGGCTCGCTCGTTTTCCACTTAAGTGTGCAGACAATTAATGAAGCAATTGATTGTGTATACAAACGATGCCATCCAAGCACTGGCTTCTGGTTTTAGATGCTGCTGTCGGCCAAGTCACCTGTTGGCCATAAATTAGCTACAGCGTCGGTGGGGTGAGTGGCAACTGTTAACCACTGTGACGCACTACAAATCAGCAAACCTAATACTTTACAACATCATGATCTCTATGAACGGTTACCATCTGGGCAACAGTTCAGGTCAAATGATCAGTTATCGATGTAGTTGAGAATTAGTCAGTCAGGGAATCCTGAATATTGATGAATGAATGCATCTGGTAGAGACACTCTGGGGGGTTTTATCTCTGGTTGATGATGACGCTGCCCCACTGATCATGCTAGTTGATCGTAGGCCGTATTCACTCTACGAGCAGCCACCTACGATTGAAAATCGTTTTGTTTTGTTGCCGTGTTTTGTTTGTGGGAGCGCCTGATGTTGAATTGCACCGTCGTCTTGGAAAATCAACATGAGGAACAGCTTTTCCAGTTTGTGGCGTGATCATGAATCAAACTCATTCATATATGCTCTCCAGTAACGAGTGTGTTGTGATCTTTGCGATCGAAAGCAGCTGTTGATTTGGAGATTTTAACCTTGCAGATAGTTAGATACGTTAATAGCAGCCGGTGAAATAAAGCGGGGGCGGACTGGCATCATGCAGCAACAAGTGATTGAGAATCGGTCCTCAATTATTCAATCATTCTAGGTAAGGGGCGCCGCAATTGTGGTTCCTTTCTCCCTTTGCGGGTGAAAATAGAAATTGATTTTAAGTGGGAGAGCCAATCGATTGGATTTATGAATGAAAAGCTTCGCGGATGAGGCCCACAGGGCCAATGTCATACTATGACTGCAGTAAATGGCGCAATGCGGATATGACTTCAAGTGGGTGCGATAAATTGGCGTGGCAGATAACAACGGGTACTGTCGCGTGTTTTAAATGTTGATAGAAAAATGAAGTTGCGATGCTTATTAAAATTACGGCAGACATCGACATAACGACGTATGGTGTTTTCTTAGTATAGATGCTTCCAGATGTTTTGCTTAATTATTTTCATAGATGGCGGCATAATTTTCCGCACCAGGGATTGATTAAACTAATTCGCGGTTTAATAGTTTGGGGAAAAAGATATCCATTATTTTTACTTCCATTTGAAAACTTTATTTAACATAGTCTGAAACAACTATACACCGTTTTGTTTTATAGTTTGCGGTCATTTCAAAAGTTTCTTAATTATACCTCTCACATACCCCCTGATCCCTATTGACAGAAAACTAAACCTCACAACTTTTCTTGATATCAATTTCTACTCACAAAGGAAGTTTTGCCTCCTCAAGAAATGTCGAGAGACCGTAGCTGACGGAACAAACGAGGACGGAATGAATCGAGCATTCAGGTGTGCCGGATTACCTGTATATTTTAAAGATTACCACCTCCAAGTCACATACTAAAAAAAAAAAGAAAGATACAAAAGATGGTATAGCGTTTGCGGCGATAGTGAAGAGAGTGTGATTCGAACTAACGCTATCATAGTTAGAATAGGTGAAATATGGAACCATAGTTCAACGCACCAGGCCACTGTCGCGTGTACCGACTCGATTTCTAAACTCAAGTACACCCGACTGATATGGAAATGCTATGCTATTGCTATGATATGCGGGTTTAACGGATGTGCTTTGATTTTTCGACTTGTCTGTTCGGTGGTGTTGTTCTTCACTATTAGTCGTGCATGTCTGCTAGAAACGCCACAATGGTAATCGGTAAACGGCCCGGAGCATAAAGTGGAGTGCATAAAAACTTGCTAAACAAGCAAACAAATTTCAGACGAATCGTTAAAACCACATGTGGCTTGACTTTGTCCTGTTGGAATAGAACACCTCTTCTGTTGGCTTCCGATCAGCCGCTGTCTCCAAAACGTCCGATTGTTGACGGTGGAAGTCCAAAATCAGTGTTTGGCCGTATGGCAGTAGTTTCCATACCCATAAAATACACAGCAAAACTATACTCGCTGGTAAACCTCCAAATCGAAATCAAAACTTCACATAATTAACGGTGACAATATCAAGGCCATACACCATTCAAAATTACAACAGAGTAGGTTGGGTTTTCGTGTTTATCAAATCAAATTTGTAAAGTGTACCACATTTTATCTTTGACGATCATTTAGGAGACCGTGGCATTATAAAAATTTAATCGAGTAGCCTTTGATTATTTTTTCATCAGAAATTTGCGGGAGACCCTGATGGCGATTCCAACGGACACACACGCACAGGTAACCATAGTGAAGAACCCTAAAAAGTGTCTTCCCAGAATCCTTCTCCTTTACGCCAAAATCAGAAAACAATATAACGGCTTTGTTAAAGGGCAATGATCCTGAAACTGAGCCGGAAGTTCTACTGCAAATGTTGCAAAAACTTAACCACGACGAGCTTGAGTTCATTGAGATAAAGCCATTCGCCACTAGCTAATTCCAAAAAGGAGAATCGAACAATAGGAAAGGGGTTGTATGCATAAGATAATCGTTTAATGCAGTCTACTAAGAAGCACCTGGTCTGGAACTATTGCTAGTATTCCATCCTGTCCGATTCGTTTCCTGCAGTCGAGTGTCCAGATACTGCGTTGAACACCACAGACGTATATACCTCTTGCTCGGTCATGGCTGTACTGACTACAAACTCGAGGGCGACAGCTAGCCAAGCCGGTTCGCCTACTATTCATAAACAAACCAACAGCCACGCACAAGAATATCTTGCTCGAAACTTGTTGCTAAGCAAAACAGTAAAATAACGGTTTATATTTGACTCACCCTAGTTTAATTTAAGTTTAAAAAACAAAATTGGCACAACGTTTTTTTTTTAAGTTTTTCTTTGTTAGACAAATAATCATAACTAACGCCACACACAAAGTTCTATTGTAGCGTCCTACGAACGCACAATTCCGCCCAGGTAAGGTTCCAAACCT
This sequence comes from Microdon myrmicae, assembly GCA_963931805.1. NCBI lineage: Eukaryota > Metazoa > Arthropoda > Insecta > Diptera > Syrphidae > Microdon > Microdon myrmicae. The sequence continues at coordinate 25,285,414 of OZ007500.1, forward strand.
TCAAGGAACTGACTTACCTTATCCAGTACACTTGCCCACAGACACGTGTCCCCAAAGCTCATTAATCAGGCCTGTAACAAGGGCATAGGAAGCTGAAACAATGTTGAAACCGACATCAAAAAAACAAGGAACTTAACTTTCAAAAAAAAAAAAACTTTCAGCATCGAGTCAACGCATCCATTCATCGTATGCAAAACCAATCCCAGAATACAGGTCATAAATCTTCCATCCTAAACATCAACGCGAGGTTTCCCAAGGAAATACCATTTTCGGTAAATAGACCGAACGACGGATGCATACGCTCGTAGCTAAATGCAATTAGCGCCTAAACTAGGCACACTTGCGCAAACAATCAATTCGTTGCGCCGCTGATTAGCAGGCGAACAATCTTAAACTCTAAACACTATCCCAGATAGATGTACGATGGGAAAGGCAAACAAAGCCTTACATCCCATAATCCGTGTACACATCCGAAATGCAGGCGAGCCTTTGCCGCATGCCAGATGTGCGGCATCCGATCCGTAAACAAAGGAAGAAACGAGATACCGACCACCAGCATCGAATGGTGATAATGATGATGATTAGGTAAGATTTCTCCTTCCAGATCCTGTGGGAAATTCTCCGTGTGAGATGAAAAGGAAGATAGTATGCTGCTAACAGATACTGTGGAAAATTCTGTTAGCAGATGAAATGGGAAATTTTCTCCGGTGCAGATACAGATGGGAAATCTGAATCGGGATATCTTTTTGGGCAGACAGTCAGTCGATATTGAACTTTCGAGCGGTGGTGACCAGACAGTCGAATAGCGAGGGAGATTTTCGAGGAGGAAATTGCGTCGCTTTAACGTGAAATTCACCGTGATTATAAACTTAGAACGAATTAATGTGTGTTGTCATAGCTAGTATGTCCGTAAGACAATATATTATATTATGTTAAACTATTAAATGCGAGGACTAAGTGAATTGTTAATTAATACTTGTGTGACATTCACATCATCGAGGATTCGTCCTGCTGTAAACCAATAAAACGATTAGTGCAAAAAATAAAAAATAAAGTAAAATTCAAAGACGATTTCCGTGTTTTATTAGTGACGGCATTCGCTCCAGTGTTCATCGCCTTTTCAGTGTTACGTACGTCATTGGCCTTCGATAAAGGTAAACTAACACCTCACCAAACTGGTAACAATTTGCCAAACTATCGCTGAAAGACAAATTGCACAATAGTCATATTATGTTTACCTTACAGCGTTTGCGTAGGACCATCATCATCATCGGCACTATAACCGGGATCCGGTCTTGGCCTTATTTAACAAGTCTCTCCACCGGTATCCGATCCTTATCCGAGACTTGTTAAATTGTCCATAATGATTTGTTTTTCCGAGAAAGGTTATTAGCCTCTGCGTAGGACCAGAAAGTTATAATATAAGATAATTGAGGTAGAATTTAAGCATTTTTTGTATACCACGTAATGTAGAATCTAAGAAAAAATAAAACAAGAAATGGAAACAATCAGTGAAGTATCCAGCACTAAAAGCAAATCGAGAGAATAATCATCGTCATATACCAGAGCATTAATGTAACAATTTTTGATTTAAAACATCCTCGAAAATGGCGGCTTGGTTTGATGCGTTGTTGCATTGGTTATAATCTCATGCGTTTTCTCTTTCTTTGGAATTGGTCTTATTCGAGTGGTCTTCTGCCATGTAGGAAAGGGGTTGTATGCATAAGATATTCGGTTAATACGGTCTACTAAAAACCACCGATAGGTCTGGAACTATTGCTAGTATTCCATCCGGTCCGATTCGTTTCCTGCAGTCGAGTCCCCAGATTCTGCGTTGAACACCACTTGAGCCAAATTTTTCAACCGTAATTAAAGTTTGTACTGACACGATCACAGGTGGCTTCGCAAGCTTAGCATCTATGGTTGAATTCCCGAAACCAAATTCGCGAAAAAAAGATGTTATTATACTTCTCTCAGGAGAGGCGAACCTAAAGCCCTGAGATCCCACTAAATAACCGTTGTAGTTCTTCTTGAACAGTTGCATGTTATAACGCTCCGGAAACATTCGCGCATGGAGGGAATTCCACAGCTCTCCCGCTCTGTAACGGAGCGAGTTCTGATGCAGAGATTTTCGTGCCGTCGGAAGATGTATCGCAAATTGGTGCGATCCGTCGGATTGTCTTGTGGAGCGCATATAAACCCAATTACGCGAAACAATACCACGAATCTCCGAAGAACAGTGCCCATGATAATATCTGTAAAATAGATAGAGGTCACCTACGCGCCTTCGATGTGATAGCGACTGCAATCCCGACGTCAGCGTATTGCATATAATGTTGGACACAAATAATATACTATAATAATTATTTAGACTAATGGTACTCACGGTTGATGTTGGATACGTTTATCTGGCGTTGGTCGTCCTTCTGGTCCTTATTAGATTTTTGTGTTTCCTTCCTGAAGTGCTCCGTGAATAGTTCTCTTGTCCAATATTACACAATCAAATATCCCAAGATGTCTGAGCCTGAATTGAAGCACTGTCCAATGAATCCACTTATGATATCGTATGATAGCTATCTGCGATATGTTTCGCTCAAACCGTATGCAAAGCAGCAAAGACTCTGATATTATTTTATTGTCATGTATTTTAAATGGGTTTTTCTTTTAAACGCAGGATTTAAATCTATAGTTACTTATGTGTTTTCTCTTTTATGAATTCGATTTTTTGTTTCCGTCCAAACGCGTTCACCACTGACAATATCTGGACCGACTCTAACTGAATCCCTTTTTTCCTTCTTTTATTTTATCACTTTAAATTGAATACCGATAGACTTCGAAATCAAAGACGCACAAGAGCCGCAGACTACGAATTTCAATTCACACGAGCCTCTTTCCAAATAACAACGAGATGCTCCAATTACGATTTAAATACAAAGAGCTAATTTCCCAAACACAACGAGTGAAGGAATCTCTCATAGCGGCCTTTTATGCGAGGATACAAATTTGCCCCCACCTTACCATTTATTGATTCATTGGAATTTGGTTTTAGCTCTCGCTGGCCTGAATCTCCTTTCAGTGAATCGTCATGTGTACAAGTATATAACCCTCAGGTACGGCAAATTTGCTGGGAAGGGTCAATGTACCTAAAAATATGAATGAAAATTATTGTTGGTTCTCGTTAAGAGAATTTTGTAATTCTTTGGGGTTAGAATTACCACATTTTCGGGAGAGGGATTGAAAAAGTTTCTGTGTACTTTTTCCATTTGAATTATGAATATTCCATTTGAACAGCCTTGTAAATGTTATGTACGATGGAAAGTTTGACCATAAAAAATCGCCTTTTGGGATAGGATTATGTTAAGGAAAAAATTTGTAAATATGGGTTGAATATAAAATGAAAATGTGCTATTGAGGCGTGGGGAAATATATATATATATATAAGATGACTCACTTTTGCTGAGGACCGCCTGGCGATGTTGTTATATTACCAGCGGCGAAGGTTGCGCCAATTATTGTGGTTTAAACATTATTGTGTTTTAAAAGTTATTGTGGATTTTTGTGCCAATTGTTTGCAATTTTATGTTATATATGTGCTTGTTGTTATTGTCAATAATTGTTGTGTTTAAAAGGGTATAGACAAAAGGGGGGTACTCATTGTTGTCCCTATCGTAATCTACCTGGCGGTCGTGGTGGTGGTGTAGAAGTGGGGCTGTACTTGCTTCCTCACTTATGTAGTAATATCTCCTCAATTTTCCCGATCTTCCAATCCCTCATGTCTACCGGCCTCCTCGCGTGCCAATCGCCCTGGCTACGATACCTTCTTCAATCGTGCCTGGACAGGAACACCGATGCTTCAGATAGTTTTTCCTACTTATACAGTCACTTGCAAAATCACACGACGAAACTTCTTTGGGCGTATACGTCTTCCTGGCTGAGGAGCGGCTCAGAAGTTTGGAATCAAAACACAACGCTTAATTCGGTTTTTATATTTATTTTTAAATTTTTAGTGACAACACGTAATGCAATATTTAATTTAATTTTAATATTCTTTTGATAATCTTTTTTTATGTTTTAATATTCTTGTCACAACCATCTTAAACTTTAATGTCTTTATTCTTGACACCACAATCTTCCTCTTCCTACTTCCACCGCTCTCCACTCCCCTCCTTTTTCAGAAAAAAAAAACAACAAAACGACACAAAATACAGTAAAAAAAAATAAAAAACCGTCAGCAACCGGCAAAAGAAAAACCGTCAACCGAACTCCTTTGAGAGACAAAACGGTGTCACCGATTACAGTCTCCTCCGCTACCTCTCTGTTCCCTGGCGCCGTTGTCTTAACGAAGAAACTTGGCCATGACTGCCTCGAAACTGATCGAAGACGTCATCGCCCAATAGAGCTTATGCAGGTTTATGCACCAGCAACTTTTGTTTTTTTATATTTTTTATACCAATTGTAACATATATTTTATGTATGTTTAAAAACTGAAATGTACATTGTTTAAATGAATATGTTTAATATATGTTGTAAATAAATGAGAGGTAGATTATGTTTTATTTGTTATATGTGTAAATCACAACGTACGTTGTGTTTTGTATTATTTAATTTTAGTTTAATTGTATTTAGGTTAAGTTTGAAAACGTAGTTTGAAATTGTTTAACGTTTACATGTTATGTCTATCTGCTCACGTTTAATGTTTCTTCGCCGGACAAGGGCTGTGGGAGAGTTACCGCGTAACAATGGTCGACACGTATTTATGGCACATTACATTCCCACAGACCGTGACGGCGAGCAATTTCGAACTTTCCCCAGATTCGAGGGCCTAGCCATTCACCATAAGCTCTGGAACCAATGATCCCCTTTTCCTTATGAATGTTGTTTATTGTGTCTTTGTTGCATTGATCCGACGGATCGCACCCGTTTGTGGTTCATCTCCCGACAGCGCGAGCATCCCTGCATCAGAACTCGTTCCGTTACAGAGCGGGGAAGCTGTGGAACTCCCTTCCCACGCGAGTGTTCCCGGAGCGTTACAACCTGCAACTGTTCAAAAAGAACAGCAACAGTTATTTGTGGGGTTCCCGGGGCGCCACTCGGCGCTATAGGTTTGCCTCTCCCGAGAGAAGTTTAATAAAATAAATAAATAAAAGAATTGAAGTCGGCGAGATTGGCCTTTCCTCACTGCAGGAGCTGATCCAGATCCCGCTTCAGAGAGTCGATCTGGACACATCTCAGCTGGTGCGACGTTGATGCACTAATCGGCCGATCACTCGAGAAAGAGGAAACACGTGTAGTATCAGCCACAAAACCGAACACTTATTATATGTTATCCGCTGACTACAAGAAATCACTTAGGTGAAGCAAAAATAAGGTTGGAACCAAAATATAACCTTGAGGCACGATACAGCTCCGAAGACCGATCGATTTTCGAGGAAGCTCTTCACCCAGTCGCAAAGCTGCTGGGAAAGTCCCTATGAACGAAGTTTACTTAGCAATGCTCTGTGCCAGACGCGGTCAAAAGCCTTAGAGATAACCATTGCGACCGCACTCGATTCATCATTTTCTTCAATCGCTTATGTCCAGATATCAGTCACAAGGATCGGAAGGTCCTGCCCAGCCGTATTGACGATCATTTAGAAGTCCAGTGCATTCCAAATATCTAGCCAACTCGGTATTGATAACATTTTCCATCACCTGGGATGACATAGACAGTAATGCTATTGATCGGTAATTTTGTGGGAGACACCTTTGCCCCGTCTTTGAGATTGGCTGAACTCGAGCGATTTTTCAGCGTATAAGAAAGATCGTCCGTGCATAAAATAAGCGAAAGAGTTCGGTAAGAACCGGCGGCTGTTCTGGAGCACAGTTTTTACGGACTTTTGCAGGTATTCCGTCCGAGTCGGTTGTCATTTTACAGTCCAGTCCAGGTAGAATCCGTTCAATAGTATGCGGGTGGAACCTCACATCCCACATCGAGGACCATACCGACACGATCACAGGTGGCTCCAAAAGACCGGAATAGAAGTTTGAATTCGCGGAAAATAAATTCGCAAACATATTAGCTTTACCCTTTGTATTTGTGACTAGTGTTCCACTGCCCGTGCTAACGGAGGAAAAGAGGAGGAAGCCAAGTTGCTGCTGATAGCTTTGCCATTGACCAGAAGGGATGCGAACCAGTTGGACACTCAAGGCGTTTATTGGTCATTCTATCGTTGTCAGCCTTTTTTGGCCTATCAATCGCCTGGTTGCACGCGTTTCGGATTCCAACATAATTCGTTCTATTGAATTGGAGCGCCATAGTTTAAAAGCTCTATTTTTTGCCGCTGTAATCTGCTCGCATTTTTTATGAAACCAAGGTTTATCAGATGAATTTCGTTTGATAGAATGCGGAATGTAGATCTCCATCCCGAGAAGAATAATCTTTGTGAACGACTCCGCTCATATTCTAACATTGGAGTCTCCAAACAACACCACCGACTACGGAAACGATGCGAAGATATCTTGCAAATCATTCCAGTTAGCAGCCCTATACCTGCATATAAGGCGAAGCTGCTTAGGGTGGTTATTCACTTGAAATGAAAGTGGTTGCGCGACCTAGCAGTGATCTGAGTTTCTCAGTGGCGGAGCAACCACTACGGTATAGATACTCGGCTTGGATATCAAAGACTTTATATTTAAAGTTCACCGGGAGTGTTCCGCTGGCAGTCACTAACGGAGAAAAGCAAGAAATCTTGCTAACATCCTTGGCCACTAATTAGAAGGTACATGAACAAGATAAACACTCAAGTAGTTTGTTTGCTATCCTGTGATTATAAACTTTGTTCACAGTCTCAAAAATTTGACTACAACCGTTTTTGACTGTAACAAAATGTGATATGTTTCGTCCGTTGGTATAGCACGCCACACGATGTGGTTGGTGTGATCTATTCACATTTTTGATGACACCAACATTTATTTGATGTATTTCGTTTGATACAAAGTGGAATATGAAATTCCACACCGAAAAGAATAATATCAATGATTGATTCTGCGCAGGCAGAACTGGAACTGGGACCTCTAAGGCAAACGTCTGATAATGGAAAGGACCCGAAGAAAACCCACAAATCGTTGCAATTGGCAACTCAACATTTCCTTACTTGACGAGGCTGCTTAGATTAGTTAGTCATCTGTGAAGTAAGTATTTGCACAACAGATATTAGACATTTGTCCTAATTTTCCAATGTAAAAGTCATTTGTATAGGACGAATGTGTGGCTCAGATGCCAACAATGCACCCATGGAGGTCGCAGAATCACTCTGGTTATCCGGCACTTGCTTGCGGCTAGTGAGGTATTTAAGATTTGTTCTAAAATAACCAACCTTAATTTTCTGTTTTTGTCCAAGCTAAATTTTTTTAATAAAATAAAACAAAATTATTTCTAAAAAGTAAAAGAAAGACTTAGACGGACACAATATATTCCTCCCGGAATTCGAAAAAATATTCGTGATCAGTGATCTTAAACTTTAGAGTTATAAACGGCAAGCTAATACAGTTTAGCTGCAGAGCAACATTATGTATACACCTGAAAACAAAACTCCAAGAAAACTATTGATTGGAGCCCAAGTCCAAAGGCCGTCACTACATTGCGCCAGTCTATGAGGATGTGGTCACTTAATTGGTAGAGTTAAGGTTTCGCTACTCCTCTGACTGGACGCCCCTTTCCATCTGCAACTATGCCTCTCGCGAAACGGATTTTATTGAAATAAAAGTTTAGACTGGCTCCACACGGACAAGCGTTGAGCGACTAGTACCTTATAAAATGGAAATGATATTTCAAATCCATATTCGTACTCACGCAGACTGTTTTCAATTACTCTCTTAACTTGAAACAACTTTTTTGTCAGCAGAACGAGTTACTAAGGATCGATTACAAACTTCTAAAGTGCGTAGTGAAGTCTTTTAGTTCTACAGCTTGGCTCTACTCTACCATCCAGAAACAGCAGAATACTAATGATATGGGGTTTACAGAACGCCAAGCCTTCTACACCTACATCATCTAAACAGTGTGTCCCATCTAATGACATCCAATAACTTATCCTAGAACACAGCTGTCGCGGTCGATCATTAGAATATTTTACGTGAGCATACCAGCAGAATGAAAATTCAATACGAAGGAGCTAAATCATACTTGCCTTCCCATGGTTGACAGATGATATGATTCCACAAATCAATTGATTGAAAATCCTCCGGTTCTCGCTGGATCAAACTACTTACCGCCTAACGATGTTGTGCCGGAAAGACACCATTACCGAGGCTTACCAAAGAACAAAAACGCCATCGACAGAAGATACCCTGCCTACGTAATTATCCTGTTGCCATGTAGAAATATAATTAAAGGCAATCACAAGTGTTGTTTTACGGACTCTTAAAGATTCACAGGATCTATTGAAAAGTTTACGGTGTGAACGGATAAGCCCACACTGTCCAGCATGACTTTCGGGTGTCACCTGGACGATGAATTGATTACGAAAGGACCATGGGATGTACCTTCACCTAGTTTATTTCATCTTTCGTGGAGGTAAAACGTCGTTTACCGAGAAATACATGACATTGGTTGGTGAACATCGATTGGCATTGGAATGCGATGATGCAAGAGACATTCCCTTCGTAATTAATTAGACACTTTACTTGTGCACCAGTAACCTGCCATGTCGTATAGGGCGGTATACTAAAAATAAGTTATAACTAAGTACGAAGGACAAGACTGTATGGCCCCCAGGGATAGGATTGTGTGTATCGCGGAAGACGTCATGTTTTCCAATTATATTTCTACTTCCAGCAACTTGTCGGCCACACATCTGTGATGGTATGGTGTAACTCCCATTTAAGGCAGTAGAACTTTTCTGTGAACCTGATTTGGTCATACAACTAAGACGCAATACAGCCGATTCACCCACATATACCTGGGAGCAGTAACAATCGGAACACTAACAGTGCCACTATCGCGGTGTTAGAATCCGTCAATGGATCCACCCACCCACAGTGGGCAGGTATTTTAAAAGGGTGCTAGAATGAAGCAGCAAAAGCTTCAAACGGAGATGTAAGCCGCGGAAAATATCTGTAAACTGCTAGAGGGATTGACTGGCTTTTCGCTGGATGAATACGCGAATTGTGCCACTACAAGTGTTGACAAGATCGTAAGGTATCATAATCATAAGCGAACAACAACAATATCAACCTAAGGATTGCTATGCACATGTATAACATCACCTACGCATTACTGGACGCAATTTTCGCATGTATATGTGACGAAATAAAAATGATAAATAAATAAAAATCAGTTCAGAATTTCTCGTGCGCCCCGTGCAGATCTATGTGACTTGCCCCGTGTGGGTTGACATCGGCGTAGCAAAGCAGATAAGCGTATGCCCACGTGACGGACTGAAGGTGAGGAATTGTCTTGTGCTGTGAATAGATGATGACGACGGAGCATTGCTGAGCCGGTATCAACAGCCCACTGAACAGATCAGAGCAGGAGAGTGTCGAATTTCACATTTTTGTAATGCGGAAATTAATCTCAGCCTTGACATCAATGGGGTCTCGCACCGCAAGACTGATAAATGCATAACTCTGCCAGGTAGTACTCACAAAATACTCCAGACATTACGTCCACCAAAAGCTACAACAAGTGTGTCAGAAAAGCTCCTGCAAATATCAGATTGAAGGTCAACCGAAAACACATTCAAGAGTCTTTCATAACAAGTTGACAAAATTGAATACATATTTCTACATTTCCAATTAAGTCGTATGGGCTGAAACTAGTTTCAGCATTTCAGGTAGTTTAGTCCTATAACCCCTAGTGTTGCAATGGCACAATCATGAATTCAACTTGTGCTATACTATAGGCCACTAATCACGAAACATTAACAAGGAAACGATTTTGGTCAAATAAAGAAAAGAATAAAACCAACACCCCAAATGAATGTCTGTCAGTTCTCCGCTCTCCTGCCATCCCAGACTGTAGTCAAATTGTAGTTGTCCGAAGACCGAAAAGGCTAGCAAACAATTTAAGAAAAGACTAGAAGTTGTCAAAATTTGTCAAAATTTGACGATAAAGTTTCTGGTCAATCTATTTCAAATTTATGACGACGCGTTGCAAGTAGTGTGACAACATTCCACCAAAAAATGTCTGCTAAGAAATTTGAAGGGAGTATATTGGCTGGCCGAAAATACCCATCCTAAGCATCAACGCGATGTTTCCCTTGAAATACAATTGTCGGTAAATAACCCGAACAACAAATGCATACTCTGGTAGCTAATAGCAATTAGCACCTAAATCCCTTGCATGACCCTAACGCAAAAGGCACACTTGTGCAAACAAGGCATATCGTTTCGCTGCCGTCCAATAGTCATGCAATCATAAACATTTTAACGTAGATCGCTCGCTAGATGTTTATGATTCGAAAATCCTAACAAGGGAACTATACCAATCCCAAGGTTCCTTTTATTACCCATCTGAAACACACAAGAACATTGTTAGATTAAGTCGGATGGCTAACCTAAACATATCCCACGGAAAGATCGGAGAATAAGCGGCGGCATCCGATCTTTAAACAAAGGGAACAAGATTCCGATAACCAACAGCCAATGGTGTTGATGATTATGAGGTAAGGTCTCTCCTTTTCAGATCCCATGGGAAATTCTTCTTTTGAGATGCAAAGGGAAATTTTATGCTGTTAACAGATACTATGGGAAAGTCTATTAGCAGATTGGATGGGGAAATTTTCCTTTGCAAATGCGGGATGAGAAGTTCAGATTGAATTGAATAGATAGAGACATGGAGTCTAGAGAATACCGTCGAACCGGAAAGTTCTTTTTCGAGCATCCGATAGAGTCGAACAGAGAGGAACCCAATAAGGAGGTCGGTCCGCGCTGCGATATCGCGAAAATAAAGAAAGAAAATAAAAGAAGAAATAACGTCGAATGTGTGGTTCAAAATAGTTCAAAACGGTGTAACCTAAGTTAAGTGTGTCCTAAAGTGTGTCCTAGACGTAAGTGGAGACCAAACTCTAAAACAAAAATAAAAGTCAAAAATAAAGACAATTCTTTTCGTGTTTCAATTTTGTGCTGTGTGCGCTCCATTGGTGTATTCGTTTCTCTGCGGTAAACAACAACAGTGTTCGGCGGAACACTTGAACAATTTATAAATCCGCCAAAGTCCCACAAACATTTGCTTATAATTTGAAACGTACCTCAGAAAAGTATGTCACGAATCTGACCGAAGTATGCCCACAGCTTCAACGATTGAATTTAGTGTCTGTTCCAGAGCATTTCTAGAATGATATTAGAAAGTTGAATAAATTCTCTCTGGTTTCAACTCATACTGTACTTTTGAATTATACCTTTGAATCATTCCGAATACCTGGCAGAAATCTAGCATACTGCCAAAAACAGGTAAAAGACAGACATGAATATTACAACGTGCAAAGACTTTAGTGGAAATAAATAACATCAACATGATTTGGCGACTCAAATTCTGGGCAAATATAAATAGCCAATATGGGATTCCCGCCACGGAAATGTTGCCAATAGGAACAGCATTAAAAACCACTGGGAGTAATATTATACAGTTCCTATATTGTGGCACACAGTGCACAGTATATCTTCGTACGGAGAGATAAAACAAGCCTTCGCCACAATGTCGTGAAGAAAGAAAGGTTATCATATATCGTGAATCACACAACAGCGAATTGTTCCTAAAAAGAAACACTGCCAAAGTCTAAAAACCTAACATGATCCTTATCGCACCTTCGGCCACACAGCCGTTGACGACCGAATATCTGTGTGTGTGGAGTGCATCCGCGGTCTATCAGCATCGGCGAGCAGGTTACAATAAGAAGTGAGAGTTACTAGTGCGAAAAATTACGAAAGAAAGTTATTTAAGAATCTGCAACAGTTAGTCATGCGGTTATAATCCTGATGTTTGTGATAAAGTTAATTAAAGTATCAACAACATAAAGACAGTTTTTACACCAACAGTTCAACAAAAAGCGTTTGAATTTCCAGGAATCGCGTTGATATTTGATGACAATATGATAACCTGAGAAATATATGACAAACATGTGGCCCACTATTGGCAAATTAATTAAATATCCGAAAAAAATCTGAAAAAAAACGGATAAAATCTGTCAAGAAGTCGGAAAACATCTGACAACCATTTGACAAAAACCCAGCAAGTAAAAGACAAAAATCTGGCAAACATCAGAAAAAATCTAAAAGAAATATGAAAACTGCTGAAGAATTGGCGAAAAAACAGAAAAATTATTCATGGGATTCTGACAAGAATCTAACAAGTATCTGATAAACGTCTGAAAAAAAAATCGATGGGACGCTAATAAACATCTGCCCAAAGTTTGACTAATAGCTGACAAAATCGGACAAATAAAATTGAATAATCCAAAAAGGATCAGACAAATAAACTGTCACACCTCTGTAGTGATTCTAAATCACTACACCTTTCCATTTACCTATTTTAAAACCCCCTAACTCAATATCCCATTTTGAAATACTTACCCTTGCTAAAACCTATCCAATTCCTATTCATTCATACTTACCTATACCTAAAAACCCACTTCCACTCATCCATTTCCCCACAGTGAATCATATGTGCGACAGGTTAAACCTAAAGTTAATCTGCTGCACATTGATTCAATTCCCTAACCCTAATTCTATTTAAACCACAAAAATCGGTTTTGTGCTTTGCCAATGAACAAACACTTGTGGACAAATACCGATTTGCCACACTATAAAAGGGCGGCGCATTTTTGTTTCGCAGCAGTTAGTGATCGTCCACCAAAGAGTCGAAAACCAGCAGTTAAAGCAGTTAGTTATTGACCACCAAGCAGTCAAAACCCAGCAGCCGAGCCGTTGCCAGCATTAAATAAAGCAAAGAGCACCAAATAAAGTAGTTACAAAAAACAAAGAGATCTTTTAAGTTCGGCTCCGGCGGTAAGGTATAACCGCACCATAAAAATAAATATTGTTGAGTACCGGTATATCCTGGTACCCTAACACCTCTGGCAAAATCTGACAATATTCTGACAGCCATTTGATAAACATTTGACACAAAACAAAAATAAACTTCTGACAAAAGTCTTACAAACAGTTATATAAAAACATCAGACACAGATTTGGTAAAAATTTTGACAGAAAAATCGCACGAAAGTTTAAGCAAAAATCAAGATTTAACAAAAAAAAAAAAGGCAAATACTAAAAACTAAAAAGAAAATATCGGATAAAAATGTGGTAAAAGTCTGACAACTACCTGATAAATAAGTGAGATAAGTTTAACGAAGTCATGACAAAAATCAGACGAAAATGGTTTCATAAATGCCTGACGCATATTGACAAAGATCTGACAGGCACTTGACAAAATACTCACAAAAAAGTGAATAAATATATCAAATATTTGTAAAATTTCCAACAAAAGCCTGACAAAGAATATGACAAAAAGTTTGGCAACAAATCGGACAAAGAGTTAGACAAAACAAAAATTTGACAAATGGGTGAAAAAATTCTGAGCAAATATCGGACAAAAGTCTGACAAGTATTCAACAAATTACAGCCATTATTTTAACAAACTCCTGACAAATATCTGATGAAAATAATTTCATAAATGTCTGACAAAGCATTGACAGAGTTTTAACTGTCGTCTGATAGAAATAAACAGAAATGTAAATAAAACTGTCTTTGAAATATCCGACAAACATCTGACAAAAAACCGAAAAAATGTTTGACAAAACCGGATAAGCAGTGAGACAAAAACACCATCCAAACATTTATTTACAAAATTTCACAAAAAGATGAATAAATTCTGAGCAAATATCGGACAAAGACCTGACAAAAGTCTGACAGGTATCTCATAAATAATTAACAAAATCTAATGAGGATAATTTCATAAATGTCTGACAAACATTTGACGAAGATCAGACATATTTATATATATTACATATTTATTTATTAATATTATTATCTATTGGCCTGTAGGAAGCCGGAAGTTCATGACCTCATCGACTCGACTCGGCCATCGTTCCCTGTCCTGTGCACTCTCCTTCAACGCTTGACCAAATATTACATATTTACAGACATTTATTTATATTTTATATGACAAAAAAACTGACGAAAAAGTGAATAAAACTGCCAAATATCTGTCAAGCATCCGACAAAACTCTGGCAAAAAAACCGAAAAAAAAATGTGGACCAAAATCGGAAGTTACGGGAGTTAATTGGACAACAATTTCACCAAGAATTGACAAACAGATGAAAAAATTCTGAGAAATCATTGGACAATGATATGACAAGAGTCTGACAAGTATCTGATAAAAAACTGACATAATTTTGGCAACCTCCTGACAGAAATCTATCGATAATAGTTTTATAATTGTCCGGCGAACATATGATAATTATCCGACAGACACCTGACAAAAAAATTGAATAAAACTTACATCCATCACTCAAATATGCAACAAATGTATCAAAAAATCTGACAAATGGTTAGATAAAAGAATATGACAAAAACTTGGAGAAAAAATGGGGGTAGAATTTGACACAAATTGATATATACCTGAAAAAAGGTTAAGAAAATGTATGACAAGGATGTGTCACCATTCTGGCAAGTATCTGATAAATAACAGACATAAATCTACGAATTCCTGACAAAAATCGGACGAAAATAATATTATAAATGTCTAATAAACATCTGGCAAATATCTGACAAAATGTTGGCAGAAATTTAACAAGCATCTGATAAAATCGGACATAGATATAAAAAAAGTTAGTCAAATAACAAATAACTGACAAAATGTTGACATATTTTTGACAGAAATCTTCTAAAGATATGACAGACATCTGATAAGTTTCTGACAAAAGGTGGACAAAAAATGGCAAACATCTGTTAAACATACGAGAAAAGTTAACAAGAAGTTTGACAAAAAAATCGGACAAAAATTTGATAAGTAGTTGAAAATATTTCAGACAATATCGAAGAGTGGTCTGTCAACAGTCTGACAAATATCTGATAAATAACTGACGTAATTTTGACAAAGATCTAATAAAAATCGGATGAAAATAATGTCAAAAATGTATCAACTAGCCGGTAAAATATGAGAAGGTTTATGAAAAGTCTGCCAAATACTTAATAAATAACTAATAAAATGTTGACAAAAGTCGGGGAAAGATGTGACAGGGATCTGACAAATATCTTACAGAAATTTGACAAAAAATTAACAAGCATCTGTTAAACATCCGACAAAATTCCTACAGAAAATTTGAATAAAGTTGGACAAATGAACAAACAAAACTTTGACAAATAGTTGAAAAAATTCTGAGAAAATATCGAACAAAGATGTAATGAAAGTCTGATAACGATCTGATAATTAACTAACATAATCTTTACGAAACCCTGAAAAAAATTTGACGTACATAACTATATAAATGTCTAATAAACGCCTGGCAAATATTTGACAAAATTCTGACAGAAATTTAAAAAGCATTTGATAAAATCGGAGAAAGATATAAGAAAATTCCATCAAGTACCTGACAAATAACTGACAAAATGTTGACACATTTTTGACAGAAATCTTCCACAGATATGACAGACATCTGATAAATATCTGACAAAAGGTGGACAGAAAACTGGCAAACATTTGTCAAATATTCGACAAATGTATGACAAAAATCTAACTAGAAGATAGACAGAAAATCCGACAAAAATTTTGATAAGTAGTTGAAAAATATTTGAGAAAATCTTGAAGAGAAATCTGACAACAGTCTCACAAGTATCTGATAAATAACTGACATAATTTTGACAATCCTCTGACAAATATAAGGCAGAAATTATTCCATAAATGTCTGACAAAAATCTAACATACGTTATTCAAATATCCGATAAAAGTCTGACAAAAAAATCGGACAAAAATGAGATAAACATCTCAAAATAATGCTTTCAAAAATGACAGAACGTCTAAGATAGGTAAGCTTATAAATAATAAGTAACTAATCTTCCAGACGTCTTTAAAAAACCCATTTTTAGAATTTGGTATCATAAAAAAATTGACTACGCCCGATAAATATAATACTATCGAAAACACCAACATCAAGTCAGTTATGTAGTAACTCGACCATTCTTAACACTAATTTGCCAAATTTGTTAAAATCACAATAGAAAATCTGAAAATATTGTCGAAACCTTAAATGAAACTTGCAAGTCTGTTTTGCAAATAATCTGCCACAGAGGCAAATCGATTGCTTGCTAAAAACATAATACGAATTTCGAAATGTCTGCGATCAAATGCGACCTTAGGGGGGCCACTATTAAAACAGGCGATTGACACCGCGTAACATTATCGACGTTGACATTGGGTTGCATGAATGACTTACAGATTTACTTCTCAATACCCAAAGAGTTGTTTCCTGAATCATTTTGTTCACGTGTTGCACATTCCACCCTCCTGTAACCTCCCATTCAGTGACGTAGTGTTTCTCCTAATGGCTCCCACTTGTCATATCCCTGTTCACGGTTTTGACAAAAACGTGCCGTTAATCTTCAGTTAACAGGAATAACAAGCACTTCGGTCCGTTCCGGAAATGCGAGCTTGTACTTTTCTAGCAGTCTATCGAGGTTGATTTGCTATCACGCGTTTTCCGGTCTCATCGTTGCTCGCCGCAGGATAATAATTTTACTTCAGTTTATATTATATTTGTCTCAGGACTGAACTTTCCCGTGAGCCTCTCTCGCCCTTATCCCGAAAAGATTAGCATCCCGAGTGCAGTCCTCAGTTCTGCAGTACCCCCACAAAAACCCCCCAACAGCCTCATTGAATGACAACGCGCCCCGAAATCCGAATCCGAGATTAGCTAACTTAACGACTGCAAAACCGTATCAACCCACATAGCCATTTCTCCTTCAACACATTCGAACCACAGCCTCAAGGCGAGTCTGGTAGTTGGTCCGCTTAATAGAAAGAAAGAGAAAGAGTTCATATTTGTACGTGTATTGTAGCCGAAGAAAAATTGCGGGGGATGCGACATTAACGTCGACCTACTGCCATCCGCTACGCGCGCACTCTGTATAAGGCGAAAATGAAGCAAAGCGACAGCGACACAACGACTAGCGCGAAACGTGTACACTCAAGCGGATCACGGATTTTCTTCTTCTTGGCTTCTTGGAAGACTACAAAATGGTGGCCGTTGAAGTTCCGCTTGAGATTTTGGTTGTTTGTTAAAGCTTTCCCCAATGCCCATGAGGAGGACTGTATGCACGACCCTCCTGTAAACATGACCACGATCGATGGGAACAGAGAAACCCTTTTGGGGTGTACCAACACACTGGCGGACGCATACAGCTACAACAGAATTGTAGTACCGGGTGTGTGGGCTTTCCAAGCTCTGAATGTCCGTGGGTTTGTTTTGCCATGCGATGTAACGTTGTATAAGTCGTACCGGCGAATGGATGCCGCCGATCGCAGCGTCGCATTCAGAAGAATTTTTTTCACAGTGAGACATCGGAACTGATTTAACGGGTCGTCGCGGATTTGTTTTTATTATTCGTGTGATGGTTTATGAGAATTACGAGAACCGGAAGGGACATTAGTTAATGTAATTAGTCAAGACGTGGGCTTATGTAAAGCCGGGTCCTTTCGTTAGCTTTGGGGCGAGGATACCCGTGTAGTTGTCGTGTTAGTATTTTCTTGAAAGCTTAATTTAATTTAGTCGGAAGTTGCGTGGATGTAAACGCATCCCCTAAGACACGTGATGTACGACAAGTGAGGAGCTTTTGAGAGCTTTTATAAGGAAGTGACAAAATTCGAATGTGCATTCAAGACTATTGGTTTTAATCAGCCTGGATATGACTCTCTAGCTCTTTGATCTAAGCTGTATTAATTGTGGAATATTTCGCACCATACTATACGTTCGTCGTTATCACGATCGGCTTACCAGGATCGATCATCAGGCCGAGGTGAGTAATTATCTAGAGGGTATATTGTCCTGTCATTCGCGCAAAGAAATCGATATGTGAATTCAATAATTGTCGTTTAATGGCAGACCTATACACGCGGTTATGTCAGTTCTGGAATATACTTGTGGATTGTAATTCTCTTGAACCTAATTCGTTATGGCGCTGGGTGTTTTATCATATTGTATTGTCAAAGGGAAACGAAGTTGGATTTGATAAAGCTGTGGTATTTATTTGAAATACCATTGGCAGTGGGAGCGGGTTGCCAAAGGGAACAAGTACAAACATCACGAGTATATATTACAGGATTTTCATCGTCTATAACATAACCTGATGGATTGATATGTTACCATATAATTTTTTTTCAGACTGAGGGCAATCATATTTTAGTAAAAATCTGTTTGCCACATATCGAACAGCCGCCTTTATCGCAGTTATCCATCCACGTATTTAATTTTAACATCATTAATGTCATTTATGTTTATTTTTATAATGTTAAAGAATAGTTGGTGTTTGCAAGGGCAATGATTATTCAATTAGTACTAACAAACTTTGTATGCCTTTTTCATGTTTTTGATTTGAATCCGTCAAAGTCAAGATCAAGAATTCCTCTGGTAGAACAAACCTTTAGTGACACACTCGCTCATAATATTTATAATAGTTTTTGGGTAATACGCCCTAAAGCAATTCCTCTTTCAACATATTCTTGAATCATTTTCATAAAAGAGTTATGGTCACAATATATAACACTTCATTGGAATAATGACTTTTGTCAAGGGTTCGTTATAAATTAATGCGACTTTCTTCGAAAACCTGAATTTTTTCCGTCAGTTTTAGGCCTACATTGAACCTCACCAGGACTCTATATGCGATGATGAGCCTGATGATAGACATATAGCACTTTTACTCTGTTGTCAAGTTGGCTGTTGTAAAAGAACCTTCTCGTCATGTCGAAACGTCTATTTGCGTTGGCCCTCTATTAACCACTTTCTAAAGGCAGATGTATATATCAGAAAGTTCAAACAGTTTTTGTTGTTTAGGATATATCGAATGCATCTGTCTTCTTCACTATTACTTGTTCTCTAATATTTATTTTTATACAGAATTCGTCTTCCTACCATCACCGGATTAAGGTATTGACACAGACAATATACCCTTTTCTATTGAAGATTTAAAAATTAATAGAATTATATTAATATCACAATATTTACACGCCTAGAACTTCATCTCAAGAAATAGAAAAAAAAACTTTTATATATATGATATCGTCGGATATGCGTTCCTTGGACAACAATCACCTCCTTGTAATTTTTTTTATATAGAAAAGAAGACGAACAATGTTAGAAAACAATCTACGGAGTTGTTACTCAGGGTAATGTTACTTTATTATGTAATGGAAATAACATTTAAAAATCGCATTCTCCGAAATTTATCTTCTCTCTGTTACACATCCAGAATTGCTTTATCATTATTTTATTATATTACATAGAGTGCTTTCCCCCAATATCATCATCATCAACATCATCGTCGGCACTACAACCCGGATCTGGTCTTGGCCTTATTTAACAAATCTCTCCGCGGGTCCCGATTTCGATGTCATCCAGTTTGGCACTCCCAGGCTCTGGGCGTCCTGGTCTACGTCATCCCTCCATCGCAGACAAGGTCTGCCGCCCTGTCTCCTTCCATAAATCCTGCTACAAAGGACTTTCCGGGCAGGCTCCTCTTCGCTCATTCGAGCTAGGTGTGTCGCCCACCGGAGTCTACCGAGCTTGATTTTTCTTACAACATTAGCTTCAAGGTACATTGCGTACAACTCATGGTTGTAGCGTCTCCGGAATCGTCCTCCCTCACATACGAGGCCAACAATTCTCCTTAAGACCTTTCTCTCGAACGCGGCTAAGCGTTCAGAGTGCCTTGTATTGCGCACCCAGGTCTCGGATCCATACATAAGTACTGGTAAGACCATGGTCTTGTACAGTGGTAGCTTGGATGTTCTGGATAAATTTCGGGATTTAAAGAGTCTTGATAGACCATAGTAGGCTTTGTTGGATTTGATCAGCCGTTCGCGTATTTCTTCTTCCATATTGTTATCGGCTGATACTATTGACTCAACGTAGTTAAAGGATTGCACTACTTCAAATTCGTGTTCCACTTCCATGATAGTTTGACCAACGTTAGGTCTTTTCTTCGCAGAAGTTGCTGCCATGTACTTAGTTTTCCCCTCATTAATGTGCAGTCCCAGTTTTTGTGCCGCCTGTTCGATCTGGGTGAAGGATTCCTGTACAGCCGATTCGGTTCCATCGATGATGTCGGTATCATCTGCATAGGCAAGAATCTGGCATGTCTTGGTGACAATAGTCCCTCTAGTTGTAACGCCAGAGTGACGGATTGCTTTCTCCAACGCCAGGTTGAAGAGGAGGCAGACCACACCGTCCCCTTGTCTGAGTCCATTAAAGATGTTTATTGGTTTGGACAGCAATCGCGCTATTTTTACTTGGCTAGTTACGTTGGTCATGGTCAATCTACAAAGTCGTATCAATTTGTTTGGAATGCCGAACTCCCTCATGGCATTATAAAGTTCTACCCTGGCTATGATGTCGTAGGTGGTCTTAAAGTCTGTAAATAGATGATATAACGGAATCTTTAATTGCAGACATTTTTCTATCGCCTGCCTAAGGGTGAATTTCTGATCAATCGCCGATTTGCCTGGGATGAAGCCACATTGATATTGACCAATGATGACTTTAGCGTGTGGGGCTATCCGATCTTGTGGGATAGTGGAGAGAATATTATATGCGATACTCAGCAGTGTTATACCCCTATGGTTGCTGCAAAGTGTGATATCTCCCTTCTTATGTATGGGGCAAATTATTCCACGACGCCAATCTTCCGGCATCTCCTCTTGCTCCCATACGTGCACCATGATCTCATGAATTGCGTGATGTAACGCTGTCCCTCCTTGTTTGATCAGCTCAGCTGGTATGCCATCAGCTCCGGGGGCTTTATTTGATTTGAGCTGTCTTACGACTTTTTATGTTTCCTCAATGCTTAGTGGCGGCAGCATTTGGTCTTGATTTTGCATTGGTGGAGCCTCCAATTCTTCTGTGAGCTGACCATTTAGCTACAGAATGCCATCACAATCGGTGATCAGATTAACCTCTTTATCCTTACAGTAAGTGCAGCGTGGTGTGTGCGCGTCATACTGCGGATTATCTGGTAGAATTTCTGCGCATGGTGCGGACCTCGCTCTCTACTTTTCTCTATTTCACAGACAAGGTTTTTTTTCCAGGCACTATTCTTTTCTCTGTGAAGTCTTTTTTCAGATCATCTGAGCTCTTTGTGTTTCTCCTCGCATACCCGCCTCCTATGTGACTGCTGCATTGCCCGGTATGCAACATTCTTACGTTCAGTTGATAGTTTGCACTCATCATCAAACCAGTCGCTCCGATCTCTACGACTACTGCCTAAGATAGAGTTGACAGTACTATCGACAGTATTCTTAAGGCGTTTCCATTTCTCTTCTACGCCCAGCATTCTGGCCCCAGGACTTACTCTCCCTTCGTCGAACTCTTCGAGGGCGAGTCCTAGCGCATGACTAAAGGTGTTACTGGTATTCTCATTGCGTAAGGCAGCCGTGTTGATTTGAACCTGATCCGCGGATGGAATACGTCTCCGTAAGGCAATCCGCGCTCGGAAAACTGTACCAACAAGATAGTGATCCGAGTCGACGTTGGCACCTCGGTACGTTCGTACCGTCATCAGGCAGGAGGAGTCGCGGCGATCTATCAACACGTGGTCAATTTGGTTGCGAGTGGCTCCATCAGGTGATACCCAGGTTGCTTTGTAGATATCTTTACGTGGAAACCTGGTACTCGCAACGATCAAGTTTTTTGATGCTGCCAGTTCGATGATTCGGAGTCCATTGTCATTAGTGTTCTCATGCAAAGTATGGGAACCTGCGTAGTGCCTGAAAACCGGCTCCTGGCCTATTTTTGCATTCAAATCACCAAGAACGATTTTCACATCGTATCTTGGGCAACCATTGAGGGCCCGTTCGACGTTCACGTAGAATTCTTCTTTCTGGTCGTCAGGGGACTACTCTGTAGGTTCGTGAACGTTTACGAGGATTATATTCTTATACTTGTCTCGCACGCGAAGAGTGCATAGCCTTTCATTTATTGCATTAAGGCCGATGATGGCAGGCTTCAGTTTTTGGCTGACTAGAAAGCCTACCCCGAGCACATGGTGTTTTGCATGACAGCGGTAATAAATGTCATACTCTTTTCTTTGAATAACACCACTCCATCTTATTTCTTGTAATGCTGTTACGTCTGCCTTATTTCAATAATAATTTGTTTTTCCGGGCAAGGTTATTAGCCTTGCGCCAACCTTTCTCAGGATGTCGCTGCATACATTGGTTCACTACTTGGCGGGGGCCAAAGTAGCTATCCAGGGGTGTCACGTGCAGACTGCTTGTAAATTTGGGTTGAACGGGGAGAAGGATCGTCGTGACCTTCGCCGGGTTGAAAGCAATCAGATACTTTGCCCTGACGCCGAGCGAATTTATGATTTCCCCAGATTCGAGGGCCTGGCCATTCATCATCAGCGCTGGAACCGACGACACATTTCTTCTTGTGAACTGCATTGAAGTCGACGAAATTGGGCTTTTCCCATGGTATGATTTTATCCACAACCCGATTTACGGAGTCGATCTGGATACATCTCAGCTGATACGACGTTGATGATTTAATCGGACGATCATTCGCAAATGAGAAATGTACTATCATCTACAAAACTGAATAATTTGTTACCCGTTTGCTAAGTAACAACAAGGTGGAGGAACCTTAAGCCTCTCCGGAATTAACAGGATACAGATCCGAAGACTCGCCGTCCACAACAACCCGGATCGATCGATTTTCGAGGAAACTCTTCGTCCAGTCGCAAAGTTGTTGGGGAAGTCTGTGTGAACGAAGTTTGCTCAGCAATGCCCCGTACCAGACCCAGTCAAAAACCTTGGAGGTATAGAATGCAACCGCCCTTGACTTACCATGCCCCTCAATCGCAGATGTCCATATATCGGTTATAAGGGTCAAACTGTCTCCTGTGGACCGCTTGCCACAGAATCCCTATTGACGATCAGTCCGAAATCCGTTGTGCTCCAAATACTTTATTAACTGGACGTGGATGACCATTTCCATCACCTTATATCACACAGACGGCTCCTCGATAGTATAGTGGTTAGTATATCCGCCTGTCACGCGGGAGACCGGGGTTCGATACCCCGTCGTGGAGCCTCTGGCACAAGACTAATGACCTTGCCCGGAAAAAAACAAATCATTACGGAAAATTTAGCAAGCCTCAGGACTTGCTAAATAAGGCCAAGACTGGTTTCCGGTTGTAGTGCCGATGATGATCATGATATCACACAGACAGTAATGCTATGGGCCGGTAAGTTTCTGGTAGGCACCGTTTCCCCTTCTTTGGGATTGGCTGAGCTGGAGCGATCTTCCAGCAGGTAGGAAATGTCCTCTGTGCATAAGATTCTGCCAAGAAACGGCAACAGTTGCTTAGCAACGCCCGTGCCAGGCGGGGTCGAAAACCGTGGAAAGGTCCAATCGACCGCCCTCGATTCATCATGTCCCTCAACCGCTCATGTAAGATATCAGTCACAAGGATCAGAAAGTCTCCCGTGGACCACCTGCTGTATTGACGATCACTTATAAGTCCATTGCATTCCAAATATTTAAGCAACTCTGTATTAACAACATTTTCCATAATCTTGGATAAAATAGAGAGTAATGCTATCGACCGGTAATTTTGTGGGAGACACCATATCCCCTTCTTTAGGATTCGCTGAGCTCGAGAGATTTTTGATCAGGGAGGAATAATCCTCTGTGCATAAGATAAGCGAACGAGTTTGCTAAGAATCGGCGGCTGTTCTGGAGCTCGGTTTTTAAGGATTATTGCTGGTACTCCATCCGGGCTGGTTCCTTTCTCACAGTCCAACCCACGGAGAATGTGTTGAATAGCCCGTGTGTGGAACTTCACATACGACGTCGACGAGTGCATCGTCGCGATCACAGACCGCCATCGAGGGTTAAATTCGCGGAAAATAGACTCATGAATACTTTGGGTTTATCCTTTAAATTCGCGACTAATGCCTCATTGCCTGTCATTAACGAAGGAGAACTGGAGGAACCTAATTTTTTGCTGACAGCGTTTGCCATTGGCCAGAATCAGTTGGGTATTAAAGCAGTTTGTTGGTTACTTTGTCATTGTAAATTTTCTTCATCAATCATCGGTCTGGTTGCACGCATTTTTGTTTCTAACAAAATTCGTTCTGGGGACCTCCGCCATTGCTTAACAGCTCCATTTGCCGCTGGAATCTAGTCGCATTTTTTATCAAACCCAGGTTTATCAGATGAATTTCGTCCCGAGGCAGCCCCATACCATAGGTCGGTTATTAGTTTGAAATGTAACTAGTTGCGAAACGGATACCAAACAGTGAGTTTCCTAATAGGTTCTTTACAGTTCGGTTTCTTATCAAAATATTTGGATGACGAGATAACCCTGAGATAACCTAAGACTAGGGAAACTCCGGAATTCATTATTTCAAAAGGTACAATCGTGTCTTATCTCAACTTCAATTTAGGCCATAAGCCAAAGGTCCACAAGATAATCGAAGATTTCTCCCGACGACATCCCGGAACGCACAACCTGACGGGGTGGTATTATGGGGTATTATCGTCTTGGTAGGTGCCGGCCCGACACAGGTTCACCAAGACGTCCCAAACTTCGTAACCGTTCGTCGAATCGTGACTAAACTTTATTCACTGGTGTCTTGTCGATCAGGGAAAAAACATCGGGTCACTTTCGTCTAATGTTTTTATTCTTTACTTTCTTAGCACAATTTTTTAATATTGTACAAAAAGTATTTTTGATTCTTCAATAAAGCTTATTTTACGTTGTACATAGTATTTTAATTCTTAAGTAAAACTTATTTTAGGTTGAACATAGTACTTTTAATTCTCAAGTAAAACTCATTTTAGGTTAAACATAGTATTTCATATTCTTAAGTAAAACTTATTTTATGTTGTACACAGTATTTTAATTCTTAAGTAAAATTTATTTTATGTTGTACATAGTATTTTCGATTTTCAAGTAAAACTTATTTTAGATTGAACATAGTATGTTTAATTCTTATGTAAAGCTTATTTTAGGTTGAAAATAGTATTTTATATTCTTAAGCAAAGCTTATTTTATGCTGTACATAGTAGTTTTATTCTCACTAAACTTATTTTATGTTGTACATAGTATTTTCGATTTTCAAGTAAAACTTATTTTAGATTGAACATAGTATGTTTAATTCTTATGTAAAGCTTATTTTAGGTTGAAAATAGTATTTTATATTCTTAAGCAAAGCTTATTTTATGCTGTACATAGTGGTTTTATTCTCACTAAACTTATTTTATGTTGACACAGGTATTTAGATTGAACATAGTATTTTATGATCTTAAGTAAAACTTACTTTATGCTGTACATAGTAGTTTTATTCTCACTAAACTTACTTTGTGTTGACACAGGTATTTAGATTGAACATTGGTGTAAACCGTTGTAACTTTATTTTAAACCGAAAAAGTTCGAAAATGTATACTGACTGTAGCACCGTGGTAATCACTAGATTTAATTAACTCGGAACAGAAGTAAGTATTTTCTGCGTACACGGTCGTAACGTTTACTTCGTACAATTTAAAATAGAAAAAGTTCACAGCGTAAAATGACTGTATCACCGTGGTAATCACTAGCTTTGTTTACTCGGGAAAGAAGTAAATATTTTCTGCGTACACGGTCGTAACGTTTACTTCGTACAATTTAAAACAGAAAAAGTTCACAGCATAAAATGACTGTATCACTGTATCGGTAATCGCTAGCCAACTCGGCTTTACGTAAAGGCACTACTTGCCCTCAGGGAATCTGAGAAACGATTAACTAAGTTCATCGAAGCGATAGAATACCACGTACTCAATCATCGCTTCGATGACCATTGGTCATTTTCCTTTTCGCATTTGTCCTACCAAAGAAGGGTTGAAACACACACACGATGATCCTTTTTGCTGCTCATCGCGTGTGTCGCCCAGCATGCGAACCATAGACTTCGAATCAAATAAAAATAAACACATTCGCAACTGGGGCGAGTCGTTCTGAAAAGGGTTAAATGTGCTTACACGATCAGTGACTAGGAGTAGCATGATTGCTGATTGTGCGCATGTTGTTGTTGGCGTCAACAGAGGTCGAACCGTCGTGTGTGTATTTACACTGACGAGTTCTCGATCCCTTTTTGCGGCCAGGTGAGAGTTTCCATTTAAAGAACCCGAACGCCTGGGTTGACCGCGTCCGTGTGTCCAACCGATGTGGGCATGCATAAAAGAACCAAAAGGAAAAAATATCTCCTGTGGCATTGTAGCCGACTTCTTAGGAGACATTTCGTTGGTAGAAACTAATGTAATGTTGGTTGCTAGATGTGCGACCAATTTACCCTTCCTATAGAAACGCTTGTGTTGCTGATGGTGTTTTACCTCAGCGCGGTTAAGCATTTCGGTGGTGGTTGGTCGTTATGAGCAGGTAAGTCATGCTTTTCAGGTTCCTATATGCCCTAGGTGGGAGTTTTAAATGGGGTAATGGGAAGATGATAAGTGGCGTTCAAGGGAACCGCCACAGTATCTTTCTTGGGACCGACTTACCACCTATACCAACTATTTTTTCGGGCCGGTCCATCAGCCAAGCTCCGAAAGATGGCCAAGGATTTTGCCCGACCACTTCACGGAGTCGGCATGGAGTGGTATTTCACTGGGCAGCAGGGCGTTGGGCCTCCACCCACTACTCGGGCTTTAGTCGCCTTTTACGACAAGCCAGTCTAGCTGTCACAACGTGATATATAAGAAAATTAGAAGGGAGAATACCTTTCAAAGGTGAACAAGTAAAACGAAAATAAATTGAAAAGAAGATGGTGCAGAGGATGGACAAAATGATTAAGTAAAAGACAGGCACCGAATAAAATAACATATTCTAGGTAAATAGATTTAATCGTTTATACAAAATAAAACACACTGAAAAAATAAATGCGGACCAATAAACACAAGAGAAGGATGTTTGCGTAGAAGAACATGACCAAGACTAACTGGTCGATAATTAAAAAATGAAAGTAAAACTCAATATCATATTTCTCTTTCTCTACCGTCTGCTTTCAGGTTAGTTCGATTACGCAAACCTTTTCTACTCTATCCCGTTTAATACCATCTATATACGGAATCTTCCCATATTCCATATCCCTGGCCACCACGCTTCTTATGGCCCCTATGAACCTATGTTCCCAATGCCATCAAGTGTCAACTCCTATATATCGCCTCCATTAACTCGAACCTCAGCACTGCTACTTTCAAACTGCATTTCCTTATTCCTCGTGGCCACCCACCGTATGTATCCATCCCTTTACTAACTTTAAATGTCCTTGTTTTATTCTTCTTGTTCTATTCTTATAAATTGGGCGTCAGCTCCATCAAATTAAAGAAAAAATTAAAGTCAACATGTATAAGAGATAAATCTGGCGCCAGTTGATAACCCTAAGGCACTCCGGAATTAATAACAAATCGACTCGGATTGATCGATTTTCGAGGTAATTTATTATCCTGCTCGCACCGTGTTTTGGTATTCAAGCGTAGCTAAAACTCTTTTGGACGCAGTATTCGTGTAAAACAGAATGGGGCGGTTTCATGGTAAGAGGAATGGTGTATTTCAGCACAAAGCCAAATTCTTGATATCGATTGCTACAAGACACAGGCGACGACTGAGATGATGGTCAAAATCATATAATTTTTATCCATTACATTTGTTATCACATCTCAGGGTGACGTGGAGGTTTACTTTACTTACAATTTACTACTTAAGGGAATAATCTCACATAGCAGATATCACATAGCTTCTGTGCTATAGTTGGCGACAATCGTGTCACGTAACTTAATTAGCTTGCTAGAAGACTCTTTAGACCAGGAATAAAATAATGTGTCCTTTACTAAGGAAGCAACACAGAACTTTCCCGTCTATGACCTATCGTTATTACTCTAATGAATTTTCTCTATCTTACGGGCATTAAAGGCGAACTACATGCACTGGGATTTCATTAAATTGTAGGCATATAGGAAACAGGCCCGATGGTTGACGAAGAAAAAAATACTCCGACGCCGAGAGTTGAAAATGAAACACGCAAAGCAATCCTGATTGCTTGCACAGGTGGGAGGTTTGCAAAACAAGCTGCCACTATCTTAGCAAATGGGAGTGTGGAAAAATACTACAAATACCATTTCGGGATTCAATCGCCACATTTAATTTATGGGGTGACATGATTGCACGTTCGCCCGAATGTCTACAATTAACTGAAATCTTTTGAAAGGTCAGCATGTAATACGGTGGCTAATATATTTAAATGTCGACTTGAATGTTACACAAACACTACTCCCAATTCAATTTAAATTTTGTGGACAAATAAACTGCGTAAGTTCTTCGTTTGAGGTAAAAAGCGTGCTTGGTACACACGCACATTTTCGTGTCGTCTTTAACATAATCAACGTCTCTGAACAAAAGTTTTCCGCAACTTGTGTTGTATCCCTAACTTTAATTTTATTTAGTACAGTCGACATAGGGCCAAAATGTCCCGAAATAAATTTTAACTACCGTAATATAAAACAATTTTCCGAGAGTAAATGGTAAGTGCTCAACCGCCACAACAGCATAATGTCGTCAATTCACATGACTTTTTGATTTAACTGACACTTGAATTTTCACACTTTTATTTCTAACTGACGGCCAAATCCATGACACATTTATTCCAATTTTATTTCCTTGCTGAATTCTTGATCTCACTTCTTGATATCAAGATTGACGGATTTCAACATTAGTCCCAAATTGAACTCTTAAACTGACAAATGATTTCACTTTTCTCTGTTGACTTGCATATTTTCCACCCTTTAGCTCATAACTCAATCCAACCATCGAAAAACTGTCAAGGAATTGTTTTCTAATATGGAATGTCACCACAGCTATCTAGCGAAAAGTAATGTATTTCCCAAACTATTATCTCTGACTGGTCGGGCGAATATTTGTGCCATACAATCCAGGGCATTAGTAGGAGATCACATGTGGCCAGGGTAGTACTAACATCCAAGAAGACAGAAGAAGTTTTAACCAGCAGGCTCCCGACGCAAAAGTTATATAATTCGGTTTATAAACGACTTTTTCTGAACATTTA
Source organism: Microdon myrmicae (assembly GCA_963931805.1). NCBI lineage: Eukaryota > Metazoa > Arthropoda > Insecta > Diptera > Syrphidae > Microdon > Microdon myrmicae. The sequence continues at coordinate 25,314,705 of OZ007500.1, forward strand.
CAACTTCATTAAAGAACAACATAAGGCTAGATAGATACGCAAATTCGTTAGAAAGCGAGCTTAGTATAGGCGGTTTTCTAAGTACGATTTAATCCATAATATGAAATGCCACTGAGAGATTGAAACTTTCAGTTTGAAGGCGATTGCCATGTGGTAAAAGCCTTTGGAGAAGACTATGATTAAATGTGGTGCCGCACGATTTTTGAAAACGAAAACTACACTCCGACCTAATTTACAAGAATTTGCTTAATTGGTCGATGATGACATGTGAGCTATTTCGCAACTGGCTTGTTCCACTCATTCACTTTTTGATCATCCTCGAAACTTTAAAGACGAATAGTAAACAATAAATTTCTCAAACAGACGGCAACCAGGATTTCATACTTGGAATTATGCTCGTATGAATATTTCTGTCACCACAGATTGGTATCGGGTTTTCCAATAGGCACTTGACAACTTTGAATTTAATTTGTGAACGCACCCTTTCGCGGTGGCCATATGAACGAAGTCGAGCTCCATTTATAAATGTTTTGATTGTGCTTCAAGTCGATAATAATGTTTTTGAAATATCTCAAATGGTTTGCGTTTTATTTTAAAAAAAAGTTGTCAAGTCCCTATTGGAAAACCTGATATAAATGCACCGATTTCCGGAGCCGTGGTTTAAGATTTTATTTATCAGGTGTACCGGTATGAAGTGAGGGTATTTTTTTTTAAAGTAAAAAACATGTTTTTTAAAAAACTAAAAAACATTTTATGCGAAGTATTGGCCATTGCTTTCTACACATTTCGACCACCTTTCTGGCAATTTGTGGATACCACCCCAATAAAACCTGTCGTCTTTTGAGGCAAACCATTCGGGGACTCAATTTTTGACTTCTTCGTAGGAATTGAAATGCTGCTCAGCCAATGCGTGTCCCATCGATGAAAACAAATGGTAGTCGTAAGGACCCAAGTCTGCTGAATACGGCGAGTGCGGTAACACTTCCCAGCCGAGAGCTTTTATTGTTTCTTTGACGGGTTTTGCTGTATGACTCGGAGCATTATCATGCAACAAAATTACCTTTCCGTGTCTTGTGGCCCATTCTGGTCGTTTTTCGATCAATACGTGGTTCAAATTGATCATTTGTTTACCGTTGCGTTGCGCATCAGCAGTTTCGCCAGGTTTTAGAAGTTCATGATACACCAACCCCTTCTGGTCCAACCATACACAGAGCATTGTCTTTTTTCCGAACCGATCAGGCTTTGCAGTCGATGTTGACGCTTCTCCTGGATGTACCCATGATTTTTTGCGTTTACGATTTTTAAAATAAATCCATTTTTCATCACGTCACAATTCGATGCAATACTGACTTCCTTTTGTGTCGTAGAAGCAACGTTTCACATGTGGCGTTTCACTTTTCCAACTGCCTGTCATTCAATTCATGTGGCATCCAGTTTCCACACTCTACGATCTTTCCCATAGCTTTTCATCATCATCGGCACGACAACCGGGATCCGGTCTTGGCCTTATTTAACAAATCTCTCCACCGGTCCCGATTTCGAGCCGATGTCATCCAGTTTAGCACTCACAAGCTCTGGGCGTCCTGGTCTACGCCATCCCTCCATCGCAGACAAGGTCTGTCGCGCTGTCTCCTTCCATACATCCTGCCACAAAGGACTTTCCGGGCAGGCTCCTCTTCGCTCATTCGAGCTAGGTGTCCCGCCCACCGGAGTCTACCGAGCTTGATTTTTCTTACAATATTAGCTTCAAGGTAGTTTGCGTACAACTCATGGTTGTAACGCCTCCGGAATCGTCCTCCCTCACATACGGGGCCAACAATTCTCCTTAGGACCTTTCTCTCGAACGCGGCCAAGAGTTCAGAGTGCCTTTTATTAAGCACCCAGGTCTCGGATCCATACATGAGTACTGGTAAGACCATGGTCTTGTACAGTAGTAGCTTGGATGTTCTGGATAAATTTCGGGATTTAAAGAGCCTTGATATATATATATATATTATATATACCCAAGGTAGTTAAAGGATTGCACTACTTCAAATTCGTGCTCCACTACCCTGATAGTTTGACTAACGTTAGGTCTTCTCTTCGCAGAAGTTGCCACCATGTACTTGGTTTTTCCCTCATTAATGTGCAGTCCCAGTTTTTGTGCCGCCTGCTTGATTTGGGTGAAGGATTCCTGTACCGCCGATTCGGTTCTACCGATGATGTCGATGTCATCTGCGTAGGCAAGTATCTGGCTGGACTTGGTGACAATAGTCCCTCTTGTTGTAACGCCAGAGTCACGGATTGCTTTCTCCAACGCCAGGTTGAAGAGGAGGCAGGCCAGACCGTCCCCTTGTCGGAGTCCATTAAAGATGTTTATTGGTTTGGACAGCAATCCCGCTATTTTTACTTGGCTAGTTACGTTGGTCATGGTCAACCTACAAAGTCGTATCAATTTGTTTGGAATGCCGAATTCTCTCATGGCATTATATAGTTCTGCCCTGGCTATGCTGTCGTAGGCCGCCTTGAAGTCTATAAACAGATGATATAGTGGAATCTTAAATTCCAGACATTTTTCCATCGCCTGCCTAAGGGTGAATATCTGATCAATTGCTGATTTGCCTGGGATGAAGCCACATTGATATTGACCAATGATGGCTTTAGCGTATGGGGATATCCGGTCTTGTAGGATAGTGGAGAGTGTCTTATAGGCGGTACTCAGCAATGTTATACCCCTATAGTTGCTGCACAGTGTGATATCTCCTTTCTTATGTATGGGGCAAATTATACCGTGGCGCCAATCTTCCGGCATCTCCTCTTGCTCCCATACCTACACCACGATCTCGTGAATTGCGTGATGTAACGCTGTCCCTCCTTGTTTGATCAGCTCAGCTGGTATGCCATCAGCTCCAGGGGCTTTATTTGATTTGAGCTGTTTAATGGCTTTTAATGTTTCCTCAATGCTTCGTGGCGGCAGCATTTGGTCTTGATCTTGCATTGGTGGAGCCTCCAATTCTTCTGTGAGCTAACCATTTAGCAATTCATTGAAGTGCACTTCCCATCGCCCCAGAATGCCTTCAGGATCGGTGATCAGATTACCCTCTTTATCCTTGCAGTAAGTGCAGCGTGGTGTGTGCGCGTCATACTGCGGATTATTTGGTAGAACTTCCGCGCCTGGTGCGGACCTCGTTCTCTACTTTTCTCTATTTCACAGACAAGGTTTTTTTCCCAGGCACTTTTCTTTTGTCTGTGAAGTCTTTTTTCAGATCATCTGAGCTCTTTGTATTTCTCCTCGCGTACCCGCGTCCTATGAGACTGCTGCATTGCCCGGTATGCAGCATTCTTATGTTCAGTCGCTAGTTTGCACTCATCATCAAACCAGTCGCTCCGATCTCTACGACTACTGCCTAAGATGGAGTTGGCAGTACTAATGACAGTATTCTTAAGGCGTGTCCATTTCTCTTCTACGCCCGGCATTCTTGCCTCAGGACTTACTCTCCCTTCGTCGAGCTCTTCGAGGGCGAGTCTTAACGCATGACCAAAGGTGTTGCTGGTATTCTCATTGCGTAAGGCAGCCGTGTTGATTCGAACCTGATCCGCGGATGCAATACGTCTCCGTAAGGCAATCCGCGCTCGGAAAACTGTACCAACAAGATAGTGATCCGAGTCGACGTTGGCACCTCGGTACGTTCGTACCGTCATCAGGCTAGAAGTGTGGCGGCGATCTATCAGCACGTGGTCAATTTGGTTGCGAGTGGCTCCATCAGGTGATACCCAGGTGGCTTTGTGGATATCTTTACGCGGAGACCTGGTACCCGCAACGACCAAGTTTTTCGATGCTACCAATTCGATGACTCGTAGTCCATTGTCATTAGTGTTCTCATGCAAAGTATGGGAACCTGCGTAGTGCCTGAAAACCGGCTCCCGACCTATTTTTGCATTCAAATCCCCAAGAACGATTTTCACATCGTATCTTGGGCAGGCATTGAGCGCCCGTTCGACGTTTTCATAGTATTCTTCTTTTTCGTCGACAGGGGACTCCTCTGTAGGTTCGTGAACGTTTACGAGGATTATGTTCTTATACTTGCCTCGCACGCGAAGAGTGCATAGCCTTTCATTTATTGCATTAAGGCCGATGATGGCGGGCTTCAGTTTTTGGCTGACTAGAAAGCCTACCCCGAGCACATGGTGTTTTGCATGACAGCGGTAATAAATGTCATACTCTTTTCTTTGAAAAACACCGCTCCCCGTCCATCTTATTTCTTGTAATGCTGTTATGTCAGCCTTATATTCGGATAGAGCATCGGCTAGCTGCTGTGCAGCTCGAGCACTGTATAGTGAGCGTATGTTCCATGAAAAAATCCTTAAATCATTTAGCCATTTTCGTTTCCGTGGTCGTCGTCGTGTATCCGGTCCATATCCGAGGCTTGTTGAATTTGCCATAATAATTCATTTTTACGGGCCTGGATATTAGCCTTGCGCCAACCTTTCTCAGGATGTCGCTGCATGCATTGGTTCACTACTTGGCGGGTGTCAAAGTAGCTATCCAGGGGTGTCACGTGAAGACTGCATGTCAACTTGGATTGAACAGGGACAAGGATCGTCCTGGCCTTCGCCGGGTTGAAGGCAATCAGAGACTTTGCTCTGTATGTTCGCACCCAACCCCCCCCCCCCCTATGGCTTTTAAACGGTCGGAAATTGTTTGGTGTGCAACATTTAACATTTGTGCCATTTGTTTTTGACTTAAAGTGTCATCTTGATCTAATATTGCTTGCAATTCGGCGTCTTCAAACTCTTTTGGTGGTCTTCCACGTTCTTCATTTCGCACATCAAAATCATTATCTCTGAACCGCTTAAACCATCATTTGCATGTTGCTTCCGATAGAGCATGATCACCATAAGCCTCGACAAGCATTCGATGCGACTCTGCAGCACTTTTCTTCAAATGAAACCAAAATTTTAATGCTTTCCGCAAATCATCATTTTCTGGTACAAAATTCGACATTTTTAACAGGATTAAAAAAAATGATGTTGTTTGTACAATCGCTTGATGGATACTAAATATGTTTGACAGATGTCATAGCAACCAAATAAAAAAAAAATAAAAGCTCGTTCACATCAAACGTTCCCTCTCGATACACTTGTATCTTGACGCTCACTTCAGACCGGTACACCTGGTACGATTCGTAGTAAGACGCCGTTCGACATCATTCGTTTATTCACCGTAATTTTGGTTCCTTTTTTCTTAGGTGATTTCCACGAAGAAGCTTCTAGGATTTGTGATCCATTTGGTGCATTGGGATGCCGCCCACTCCCTCCCCGAAGTCGTGAAGATACTAGGTGACATTTTGCAGGCGGAATTTTATGCCCTTAGTTGGACAGTCCTGGCGCAAGGCTAATAACCTTGCCCAGAAAAACAAATTATTATGGAAAATTTAACAAGCCTCATACTTGTTAAATAAGGCCAAGACCGGATCCCGGTTGTAGCGCCGATGATGAAGATGAAGTTGGATAGTCCACCTGGGTTGGTGTTTTGGCAGGAGAGACGCGAAGGGTACTGCTCTGTTTTTTTTTTTTTTTTGCTTGATTATCCTTAGGCTGTTTGTGTTATTTTCCTTTTCACGCTGGTTGCGGATCCTCTGCCTCGCCATTGGTTCATGCAGGACTTTGCCGTATTGGGCTGAGATTATTAAATAGTGGTTTGTTGATTGGTCCGTGTTTTTTGTCGCTTGAGATGTCAGGTGTGCCGATGAGTTCTTTGCCGTGAGGTTGTGGGGGGGAGGTCATTGTGCCGGCGCACGACACGGGGTTCTACCTCGTCTCCACCAGTTCTAAAAGGTCCCGCCAAACCGAATTGTTACTGGTCTAAGGAATGCACACCAAGTAAACCGTTCGCACCGTCACGAGCCATTGAAGAACAAGGAAAATGATCATGAAACCACACATGCCGCAGCTAAACTGGTTTCAGACATTCAGTGGAATAAAAATCTGAAACAGTGCACAGGTGCCTGTTTGATTGACCTGGAGAGGGCCTTCGACGCCGTTTGGCTAGAAGGGTTATACTACAAGCTAATGAGACTAGGCATTCATAAACCACTACTGTATATACTATACGACATGTTGAATGAAAGGAAATTCGTCGTCAAAAGTGGCAATGTGACCTCCAACATTACCTACAATATAGAAAACGGTCTGTAACAGGGAGCGGTGTTATCTCCGATCCTTTTTAATATTTACACTAGCGACCTAATAAGGTCTCTTCATCAGGCTATTGCGTATGCAGACGATCTGATAATATATGGAACAGCTCCAAAAATTGAAATCATTAACGGATTATTACAAGGGGATTTCAATGATGTTCAGCGATACTGCGACAACTGGAAACTCAAAATCAATATCCAGAAGTGTGAAACCATCCTCTCTAGAACACCACTGGCTGAAGCTACCAGAGACACCAGAAAAAACTGGCGAAAGCTAGCTATTATGGGACCACACCAACAAACACTGGAAACCAAAAATGTAGTCAAATACTTAGGCATCTGGCTGGATCAGTATCTATATTTTAACAAACATGTGGAGGCTGCGCTGTCCAGGGCAAAGAAAGCGTATGCTATGACAAAAAGACTGTTTCATAGTAGTCAACTTGACAGCAGAGTTAAAGTTATATGCTACATGGCTCTCATCAGACCGATGATCATATATGGATGTCCAGTGTGGTTTAATGTGGGACCTAGTTTAATGGAAAAGATTCGGATTTTTGAGAGACAATGCCTCAGGACGTGTCTTAACTTACATCGGACTCCTGAATCCGATCACAAAAAATGCTATCCCAATGAAGCGTTGTACAATGGGGCCAATATAAACAGAGTGGATAACATTATGATCAAGAAGATCCGAGGGCATCTTGCGAGATCAATGAGCTCCCCGAACGATTTAGTTTTTGGTGCATATTACCCAAACACTATGTATTATGAGAGGGTACGTCGCAATGGCTTTATTCCACCAGAAGCATTCCTTAGTCTTGACATGAACGGCCTCATACAAAATGAATCCGCTATACCGTTGATTTATCACGTGCGTCGGTCGGGTACAGATAAACGAATATGTTATAATCGAGAAGTTGCGCACACAGATGAAGAGCGCATGCAGTTCAGTAGGGCAGTAGCACAGAAAGACCGAAAAGACACGAATAAGCAACACCAGAGATTTTGGTGGCTGAGTGGCAATTAAAAACCTGTTTCCTTATAAAACTGGCAAAAAAAGGGAAGTAATAATAATAATAATAAAGCCCAACAAACTACGGAAAGCTTACATAGATTTAGCATTTCGAAGTCTTGATATTAGGTTTAGGATAGAGTTAAGGTAAAAAAAAAAAAAAAAAAAAAAAAAAAAAAAATTTTGGTTTAGTATTTAAGTTAAGGTAAAAAAAAAAAAAAATAATAACAAAAACAAAGTTTTTCCTGTTCTTCATTTTCGTTGTATCTAATTAAGTTCCATAAAAATTCATGTAAACAAAATAATCATAATGTCGAAAGACAAATTTTCATGCTTTAAGCGTATCCATGTAACTTAGAGAGTCCGCAAAGGACCAGTAAGTTAAGAAATCAGATAACATAAGCTAGAGTTTAGTCATTTTTGTCTAGCGAGTAAGTAAATTATAATAATAGGAAGAAATAAAAAATGATATAAAAAAAAAAAAAAAAGAAAAAAAAACAAGGAAAATGAATGAAACAGCGGAATTTATTTGTTCAGTTTTATTCACTAAATAAAAACCACTACTTTTGTTGATAATGTTGAACTTGATATTAATATTAACAAAAATTTATATAACGTATTTCCTTTAGAGTTTCGTCTATGAAATGTATGTTTAAACAATATACTCCGTAATCAACTAAACAAACCACCACCAATGAACAAAATTACGTACGGCGATTTCCGAGTAATTCAGATTTATTTCACTCACGACTCCGAATATATATATCGCGTCCCCATGTGCACCGGGGAGCGGGAGATAGCGCGACCAGCGTGGTTGGCGGATGGTAAAGGACTCCCCGAGGATAGAACTCTGACTTGAATTCCATCCTCGGTTAGGGTTAAGGAACGAAAATTTTTCTCTTAAGGCCGTGGCCACCAAGGAAATGCGATCTTTTGGTGCAGTGGTGTTCGTACGTACGCATCACCGTGTTTATCGATGCATTTCAGCAAGAATAAACAAAACCTACAGCGAAGGAAAAAGAACAAAGGAGAAGCGACCTAATGCATCGGTCTGTGATTAGGGTCAGCTAAATAAATAAGCTGGAACTCGTTAAATGAGAAATACATTTGGGATACCACAAACGATGTGGATTGTTTATGGTATCGCCAGAAAGCCTTTGAAGGGCAGCGTTCTTTTGTTTGCACATGGTGCGAGTTAGGGAATTAGAGTCAACGTCTATATTGCTAATTACATGCAGCTGCGTTGGACTGTTTATCGTTGGTTAAAGTGGTCGTCAGCCGATCTGTATGTAGGTAGTTTTTATTATACACATGTTGAGGCTGGGATAAGGCAACTCAAGGGTAAGATTCCCTGATTATCATCATCATCGGCACTACAACCGGGAGCCGGTCTTGGCCTTATTTAGCAAGTCCTGAGACTTGTTAAATTTTCCATAATGATTTGTTTTTTCCGGGCAAGGTCATTAGTCTTGCGCCAATTCCTGATTCCCTGATTATGCGGTTGTATTATATGAGAACCGATGGATTTTCTTTCAGGGAATTTATGATAAGTTTGGAGGGAATTCTTATAGGGAATTTGTATGCGAAGAGATGCATGAAAGGTAAGGATTCTTTTACAGGGACTTTAAATAACGCATTAAATGTGTGAATGCTGTGAGAATTCCCTTAAGTGTTTTCAGATAATGCGTTGGATGCATTAAATGTCCTTGAGAAAGGAAATGTTTCAGGTATGCTGGTGATTGGGATGCAAATATGGGTTGCGAATATGGGGGCTTCTTCAGGTGAGCTTTAAGAACCCCCACAAGGTCTGTAATGGCTGTATTCCCGTGTTGAGACGGTGTTTGTGACCCTTTTTGTTCTATTTTCACCGCTTGTTCGTCATAAGGACAGGCGGCAGGATTCTGTTTTTAAAATTGAATAAAAGGCGGACTACTTGAACTAAATTTTTATTAAAAATATTTTTTACATAGAGTAATATTGCGGATTTCACTTTTGGAGAAGGATATCTTCTATATGTGTTCTATAAAGTTGCACCTACTCTTTGAAGTGGAGTTTCATTAATGCGCGGTACGCTACAGTAAATTCGGTTAAACGTTCTTAATTTCGACACTGTAAGAATGTCCACCCTTCAATAGCGAACGCACGATGTCCTCCCACCGCTTTGTTATTGAAAAATCCGCACCATCTGCGCTTCTCTAAAGTAAGTCCCAGGAAAAGTGTTCATTGTACCATATCGCATTTGCCAATTTCTGAAGGTATTCATCTCTCTGACATTTGATATTAAGGGTTGTTATAACACATGATCAATAGATAACGTGAAGAAGCACATCCTCAATTATTCATCATGCGCCACCCACTGATTTGGACTGTTGATTATTATTGTTGTTTTATGAGATATTTTCAGGAAATTGTATCTATATTCATATTTCAGTTAAAAATACTGCGAGAGCATTTAAAAAACAGTTCTCCTACGTCAGATACGATCATTTGTTGATTCACAAAAATATTTTCGTATGAGTTTTTAATTTTCGAAGTATCATCAAGAGAATCCAACTAATTGCGAGCATAGTAGTGTTTGATTGCTAGAGAATGTTCTGCCGACAACTTTGTGTGGGGTTGTGTACAGTTGTCGCCGAAAAATTCGGCATGCATACAAATATAGGGAGAAATACATGTAGACCCAGGGAAAGGAATCAACCGGTGAAAAGTATGTTTTTAGCGGACATTTTCCCGCCGTTCAGTGGTGGATTTGATCTTCGTGCCGATAGACCGCCAACCGATACTTTGTGAATTATTCTATGTATTATATCAGTTTTATGTGATATCGATATCGATAAAATTTCGAAATCGGCAGACATTTGGTCGCTTGCAATAACAAGAAATACGAAAATAGATACGGCCATATGATTCTATATTTAAGCATAATGTTAAAATAAAAATAATTATGATTAAATTAATATTATAGGAGTAAAAGTGAATTGTGGGCGTTTACTGTCTACCGGGCTGATTTTATAGATAACGATACGAAAATGCCGCGCTACTGATTTCCCTGAATATTTCGAACCGTATATGAAAAGTGTCGCTAATCTCGATGTTAAGTGTACCTTCGTCGGAGTTTAATATATTGTAATGTTAGAATTTGATAGTTAAAGTGCTGGTCTCAGTGTGCCTTGTAACTCCCGCGCCTTCAGTTCAGAAATATTCTAATAAAATGGGTTGACTCTATGCCAATGGGTCTCGTAACAGAAAGACTCAGTTTTTGAGGTAACGTATATTACATATCTGTCTATACTTGAATGACGGTCGGGGAAAATCATCAGTATTTAGGCGCGAGCCGATAGATTAGACGTAAAAAAAGCACTCGCATTGCATTATCTCATGTAAAGCCGCTTGGTATACTAGGACCTCCCACAATTTTATATATAATCCAATCACCGCAACAGCCCAAAAAAATCAGTTGAAATTACGCGCACACAATTGCACATTGGTTTCAACCTCCTAGTGGAAATATTATACGAAACATAAACAACTCCAAAGCGGATAGTGACCTTCTGCAGACTTGACAGTACATAATCCTTAGAATAGTGGAAAATTCTCAATAGAAGGTCCAAATGTATATATACAGTTAAGTTCCATCTAGACTTTTTTATTCCTTGAGTTCTCATGCGAAACAGTATGTCTGCAATGGCTATACAATTTAGCTACTATTAAACCACACTATATTCGTTGTAAGTGATGACTCCTGATTTATAATTTTTTACTGTCAAAATTATATTGGCAAGCCAAAATGTTTGTGAAGTTAATTCTGGTTGCGAAATTTATATAAAAAAGGGTCGCTCGGAAATTAAATTATAATATATATTTAAAAAAATTAAAACGGCTCGAATTAAGTTTAATCAATCAGATGTATCAATAATGTACGAAAGCAGTTTGATAAGTCAGTGACTTTTTGAAGTCATTGACTTATCAACTTATTTTCATAAGTTAGTACTATTGTAGTTAGCGGTGTGGGACCAAATATTATGATGATTTAAGAGAAACAGATACGAGGGCAGTTTGATAAGACAGTGACTTTTTGAATTTCCCGCGCAGTAACTTTAAATGCAACACTATGAATAGACAACTGTCAAATTTAAGAAAGCTGCGTCATTTAGTTTGTGTATGACAGTCATTGAAATCAGACAAGCTCGTGAATTTTAACAAAAATGGAAAAAAGTGAATTTCGTGTCCTGATTTAGCATAATCAAGTAAAATTCATATATAGCAAGATTTGGCCACCTGCGACTTTTTACCGTTTCCAAAACTGAAAAAAATATCTGGGCGGTAAGACATTTGGGTCGAATGAAGAGGTCATCACTGAAACGATCGCTTATTTTGAGGGCCTTTAGGGCGATAGATCTGATTGCAAGAACTACCGAGGAACATCATTGCTCCCAACCATATACAAAATACTAACAAATGTCATACTGGCGAGAATCACACCATATGCAGAAAAAAGAAATACTGGAAGACTATCAGTGTGGATTCCATATGAACCGGTCAACAAGCAACCAAATGTTCAAGGCAATTGTTGGAGTAGAAGGTCCACCAACTTTTCATTGACTTCAAAGAACCCATGACTCAGTCGTAAGGCAAATGCTTTACCAAATTGTGTCTGGCTGGGAGTCCCGAAAAAATATACGCCACTCATTCAAATCTCCACGTATGAAAATAAAAGAAGAGTTAGCATAGGAAATAATATCTCAGGTCCATTTGAAATCCGCGATGGATGCGACGATAGTGAAGAACGTGTGATTCGAACTGGCGCTATGATGGTCTAATCACTAAAAATTGAACCAATGCTCAACACATCAGGACACTGCCTCGTGTATGAATTCGATTTCTAAACTCAAGTACACCCAACTGATGTGGAATTTCTGTTATTGATTGGTATACGGCTGATGCTTTTTCTTATTCGATGTTCGTTCGGTGTTCTTCACTATTTGCTTGTGTATTGTGTGTTTATCTGTTACCACAATCTTGTGCCCGAGTATGTAATCAGAAAGGTACAAAACGATAAAATAGGCGGATTATCCCTGAACGGGGTCACACGAGTGCACAGTTGCGGACGATATCGCTGTTTTGGGCGATAATCTATAAGTTGTTAGTAAAAACAGTGAAATCATCATGCAAGCGGCAAAGGAGGGGGGGGGGGGGGGGGGTGTACCCCTACCATCCCACATAAACGTTAGGGGCAACATATTTGAAAAAAATTAAAGAGTTTAAATATCTATCTAAATCATTACTGACAGTCAGTAACGAAATATCAAAGAAAACTGACAAAAGACTACATTCCGATAACGCTAGTTTGTTCGCCGTCAACAAACAGCTCAAATCGAAACTGCTCCCGTATTTATAGAACCCTAATCATGCCGATTGTTCTATATAGACGCGAGACATGAACGCTTACAAAACGAGAAGATAACAGATTCCGCGTATTCGAGAATAAAGTCTTAATGAGTATCTTTGGTGGTAAATACCATTAAGAGGCAGGACCATGGAGGAAACTCCATAACCGCGAATTGGAAGAGCTATACCCCAAACATACAATATTGAGGAAAATCTAGTCGCTAAGATTAAGGTAGGCCGGGCATGTAGCGAGAATGGGCAACTACAGAACCGTAGGTAGATTTCTTGAAGGAAGACCAACGGAGAAGAGACCGATGGGAGGACCACAACGAAGATGGGACTACAATGTAAGGCACGACCTTGAGGAGATCGGATCAGAGCGACAAGAGTGGAAAGAGAATGCACAGGACTGGGAACGATGGCGTAGCCGAGTCAGTGAGGTCACAAACTTCCGAGATCCTACAGGCCGATAATTAATAAAAATCGTGCTAATAAAAGCCTTTTTGTCCTTTATCGTTGCCTTTGTTATTTTGCAACCATCAGGAATCAGCATCAGCCACATTTGAGAGAGTGTTAGGCCCGGTCTTGGTGCGAAGGTTTATCTACATTGATGGTTTCTGCCGGGTTACTGAAGTTAAAGTCTCTAACTTGAAAATATAAGGTTAATAGAATCGAAATTGTGACGTAGTGGAATTTAAATGAATACGCCACTAGTTCTGGTTAATACCAAGAGGTTATTTTATTATAGAAAATCAGTAATGCTACATATATTTACATGTGGAGTCGTACGCAGTTCGCTCAGGGCGAGACTCATACTCTGACTGGCTACTTTACTATACGGCATACAGCTCGCAATTAGATCGTCGGCTTACTCTCGCATTATATGCTTACATACACATACTAATTGTTTATTAATGGTGTGGCACAATAGCGTTACATATTATACACTTTCTGTTATTGGATATTCTTATTTTAGTGTACATGCGCACTTGCGCATTCGCATACACTACAGAAATCATGCAAGCCCCTTCAATTTTGTGTGGTAATGCAGATGACAGCCTGCGTTCTTGTTGATGTGTGTATTACTGAATCACCCCGCAAATACGCCCTCCTTATATAATCCTATAGTGCTGTCTCCGTAATATCGTTCGTTATAATGCACCATTTTTCTTTACTGTGCGTTGCTTACAATTTTCCCGCAGCGCGAAACTCTCTGTAAAGTAATGATTTTCTTTTGTTTTCATTTCTCCTTGTTTTTTGCTTGAGATGAATATTCTTCGGTCACTGATTTGTATCAGTTCCTCTTCTTGATTTTCGTACGTTGCTGTTGCATAACAATAACTAAAACTATACCCATACCCTTTTCCAATCATATTTTTCCTCATCTTTTGTTCGCTTCTTCTTCCTTTCCTTCCAGGTTTCGCAGGCTCTTTCTTCTTCCACTTAATTACCAGTTGGAAGCTACCTTCAGAATCTTGCTCCGCACAATTTGGTAATTTAACATCAATATCATCCTCGTCAATAAGCAAATCTAATCCTTTCCGCTTGGCCCTCGTCTTAGTTTGTCGTTTATTTGTATTCCTCTCAGTTTCGAACGTTTTTTTTTTTTTTGACCACGTGTTTGATCAAGATTTTGGGTTATTAACACTTATGAAAAACACAACCCAAACCTGTGAGCAAAGCGACTAATTTGGGGACTTTCTTTAGTCCTCTTACTATCAATCCTCAGTTGTTGTGCTCTCTGAGTAATTACGTCTCTTCAATCTTCTGTAGGCACTTGTACCTACTACCTACTCATTGTCTCCTTCTTCATTTCCTGATTCAAGAAGTTGTTGATTGCCCTTTGTTCAAACGATCTTTTGACCACCTGTATCCGCCTTTGAATTTCACTTGCATCCTTTATAAGTCATCTATCCTTATGTCTTCTCCACCGACTGTTTTCAGTTCGAGTAGTTGATGAATACAAGCGGGAGAAGGTGGATCATTCATCGAACCGAGTTAGTCCTCATGCAAATCCCTATGGCCAAACTAGATCGTTGATAGACCTTCAATGTGATGATCTCTTCTTTCAGTTCCTCATAAGACTTTTCGCCGAGTGCTATAGCGTTTTGCGACAAGACAAGGAACGTGATTAGTATCCACGCTGTGAAAAAGTTAGAACAATCAAACCACAGCTGTGGGTACGCGAGAATGCTTCAATTCACCACTTAAGCTATAGATTACCACATTTAATGTTCTAGTATCATCATCATCATCATCGGCACTACAACCGGGAACCGGTCTTGGCCTTATTTAGCAGGTCCTGAGGGTTGTTAAATTTTCCATAATGACTTGTTTTTTCCGGGCAAGGTCATTAGTCTTGCGCCAAATGTTCTAGTATACCAACGACGGATTTTTGAAATCGGGACATTTGGAGATCCAATGGCTTGGCTTCAGGAAGGACGAAGTCGCCACAGGTATGAGCCTATACTTCCTAACATCATTGAGAATTATAAGATCCGATGGTTCTTCACTGCGATGACTTTGCTGGCGCCTGTCACCGCTGGTATTAGTCATCTCCTTCATGTTAACTCGGATTTTGTACCGTTAATAAAGCTGTATTGGAAGCGACTAAGATCCGCACGTGGCTACCGAAAATACATACTTCGACCGGATCAGTAACTTGTGACAGGTTCTTGAGTTTTGTTAATTTCACCAAAATTCATACTCCCGGTCTTCGGGAATGTACCTCCAGCGCAATCAACACTCTTGAGTATGAGTAAACTCTCCGCGTGTTGATTCGTGAACGGCTGATCAAATCCAACAAAGCCTACTATGGTCTATCAAGGCTCTTTAAATCACGAAATTTATCCAGAACATCCAAGCTACTACTGTACAAGACCATGGTCTTACCATTACTCATGTATGGATCTGAGACCTGGGTGCTCAATAAAAGGCATTCTCAACTCTTAACCGGGTTCGAGAGGACGGTCTTAAGGAGAATTGTCGGCCCCGTATGTGAGGGGGGACGATTCCGGAGACGCTACAACCATGAGTTGTACGCAATCTACCTTGAAACTAATGTTGTAAGGAAAATCAAGTTTGGTAGACTCCGGTAGGCGGGACACCTAGCTCGCATCAGCGAAGAGGAGCCTGCCCGGAAAGTCCTTTGTGGCAGGATGTATGGAAGGAGACAGCGCGGCAGACCGGAGGGATGGCGTAGACCAGGACGCCCAGAGCCTGGGAGTGCCAAACTGGATGACATCGGCTCGAAATCGGGACCGGTGGAGAGATTTTTTAAATAAGGCCAAGACCGGACCCCGATTGTAGTGCTGATGATAATGTTGATGATCCGCGTGTTGATTACGAAATCTATAAGTCGTGGAAATTTAAAATAAGATAAGCTCGAAATCAGGGCATGGAAAGTTCCTCGTTGTAACTATTACATGAAAGTATTCTCACTACGCGTACGGACTTATAACCAACCTAGTGTAGGTCATAGCTATGCTTTCTCATAGAAAGACGTGTACGTCAATAATCAAATTCATTCGACCTCCCGCTTTATTTTTTCTTCTTTTTGGATGGTCTTGATCAACACAGATAACTCTCTATTTCAGACGCCACAGTTAGACCCAGCGAAGCAGTTTGATGCCATCCAACCATCATAAAACTCTTCAATTCGAATTAATTTTGAATTTAACTGAAGACGTCGTGGACACAACGTAAGCGCAGAAGAAAATGTTGTTAGCAATGCGTCGTGAGAATGATCTTTCTAATCCTGCCGTCCAGCAACAAAGTCCATTGCATCCCGAACAGCAATCAGCGTTACTTCAAGAACAACAAGACCATCAACGACAGTCTACTACTAATGAAGATGCCACACAAAATATATTTCCAGATCCAGGATTACAATATGGATTTTTCGGTGGGCAAGGTACCAGTGGGATTTATCCGTATCCGCATTCTCATTTCGCGCCCCCACCTGCACCCCCTCCACCCCAATCTCCGCCTGTGGTAGGAACAACACCGGCGCCTCAACCATTAGTGTCAACTTCAGTATCATCAGTATCCTCACATCCTGCGACAAATGCTTCTCGTACAATCACTGGCCCAGCAACATCCAGTGGCTTAGAGGAATACGTTGATATACTTCAAGTCCAACAACTTTTACTTGACTCATCGTCTTCAGGAAACACCGCATCTGCTGTTTCAACACTTAGTACAACTACCAGCCAAGCCGTTCACAAACCTCTACCCAGGCCACGTATTAACTTACAAAAGGCATCGGAATATGCTGCACAGATTCAAGGTGAGTAAAGATACTTTCTCTATAGCTACTAACAGACAAAATGCCTCAGCCAAGAAAATCACACATTTGGCAATATACCGTCATTCTGACTGAGCCTACTTTTTATTTTGTCTAACCCTAGCTGATTCACCCTCATCGCGTAGAGTGCTGCTAGACTACTCCAATCCCTATTTGTACAGCAACCACTACCACACGTCGCCGAATGAAGATCTTGTTGCTCTCTGGTTCGGTAGCAATGGTTCAGGTGCGTTAAACAGAAGTCTTTTATTTATCAACTAACCCTTCGAGATAAGTGTGGATTTGTAATATTCAGCGGGCTCTAGATATGAAGTTATTTCAAGGTTTAATTTTGGCTTATCCGAGGATCAAACTCTGACTTATGTACATCTATATGTTTCATCATGGGTCAAATTAATAAATGGATCTAAAGATTGAGTTTTGAACTGTATAGAAGCCAATACCACAAGTTGTACTTTAAGATAAGCTGAAGAAAAGCAAACCCCTATGTTCTACACAGCTTATAAATTATCTAGACATATGAAGGAGTTTAGTTTAACCATAGGTAGAATTTGTTACATCTTCGTACTTAAAGTTTAGAAATCATTGAGAGTAGGTTTCCAAAAGATTGTCTAACAACCGACGATAAAAGTAATGCTTTACATTTTGATTTTGAAACAATATAATATATGACCAAAGGTAGTGTGTAGACCCATAATCTGGAGCCGTATAAGGTAGTACGTTTTCGATGGAACAAAAAAAAAAGCCACCGAGAACGAATAACTTTTTGACTATATAAAAGACACTTCAGTGAACATATCAGTTATGAGAGCTATAAATCAATATGAAAAATTCATAGTGTTATTGAATAAGTATATATAATATCAAGCATACAAAATTCTTTCTAACCAATTAAAATAAATCTCTGATCGTATGGAGTATTGATAAATTTATGTGGACTTATGAACCGAACGCGGATGACGTTATTCTATCTGTGAAATCAGAATGTTTATACCAAGACCTAAACATATTAAAAAAAACACCTGCCCAACTCTACAAAAGAAATTTCACAGACGCTCCCGGGTTTGGATACTATAAACAAATATTGGGAACTTAAACCACGAAAATACATAAGGTCAAACTAGTTGGTGATTTGTCCAAAAAGTTACAACTTCACGACAATATCGTTGCCGTCATCTGGTATATGTCCTATAAATAAGTCTATGAGACTTTATACTCAGAATGTTGTAAAACAAAGATTATTATCTCAATGTTTAAAAACATTGCAAAAATATCTGCCCTCTATGAAAGAAAGCTTACCGACTGTCTCTGGCATGGAAACAATAAAATAAGTTTATAGGAACTTAAATCTCGTGTATAGTGATTACTCCAGACAAAAGCTCACAAACAAAACAAGTGTATAATCAGATAAGATGACCTTCGATATGCCGGTCTTTTCGGATATAAGTCCTATAAAATAAGTTTATGGGAACTTACAGTCCTAGAATCTATGACCTCTTCCTAGTTAGTAGCCCAGAATGTTTGTACGATATCCAGAAACATTTGGTAAGTGTTTGTCCTATTACATAAAGGAGACGTCACAGGCTCTCTATCCTTTGAAACTATAAAATTAGTTAATAATTATAACTTATTCCTCGAAAGACCATAGAATCATTCTTGTTGATAACACAGAATTTTTGGCCCAAAGCCCATGACCATACACACAAAAAAAAAACTTTGTAACCGCATAAAAGGAACCTCATAGACCCTGTCATGAGAACTTCTAATTCCTAAGTGTATAAAATCGCTCTACTTGTAAAACTAAAAGGTTTTTCACAAAACCCACGAACACTGAAGAAACTGTGTCCAACGTCATCAAAGAGATCTTATAGACGCAATATGGTTACTATAAAATATGTCAATAACGGCCACCTAATCTTCGAAATAATTTTATAGGAACTATAATAATTCGACAGTGCGTAACGTCATTCGAGTTATAAAGCCACAATTTTTGTGCAAAGATACAATACCATTGACAGTATATCTGTCCAACTACCATATAGAAAAGAACTCCCATAGACTTTATCTTACATAAATTTAAGGGACGTTCTAATTTCAAAGTGCATAACAGCACTCTACGTGTAAACCTAAAAAGGTTTCCGCAAGACTCGAAGACATTGAAAAAACATCCTATAAAAAAAAATCTCACTGACCTAGTACGGTTGCTATAAAATAAGTTAATAACCGGGACATAATCTTCTAAAGCGCATAACCTCGTTACACTTGATCTAGTGTTTCCAAAAATTGTACTCAAAAAACACCTTACGACAACATAAAAGAAATCTTGTAGGCCTTACCTAGTATGGGTTCTATAAAATGAGTTTATGGGAACTATAAAAATCCTAAAGTACGCAATATCATTCGAGTCATTAATACTCGTATAAGGAAGAAATCTGGCAAAGTGTCTGTTATTTTGGTACAGGATAAGTCGACAAAGGATGTTTATACCACGAACGTGTGTAACGTTATTTTAGATGTTATCCCAGAATGTCAAAATCCAAAAATACTGAAGAGAATACATTCCAAATATGTAATGTAAAATAAACCTCTTAGATCTTCTCTAGCATCACAAAGTAAAGTACTTAACAAAACCAATATCCCAAACCGTAGAAGAAAAACCACTCCAGTTACATAAAGAAAATTCGGTGGACCTCATTTGGGATGGCTGTAAACCAAGGTAGGCGGAGCTTGTAATACAAAAGTGTATACCATTACCATAGTTACCCAAAGATCAAAAGACATAACGGGAAAATTCATCTAACTAAAAGAAATTGCATCTGCCTTCTCTAGGATGGGAACTATAAATATAGTCAGAGGGAACTTATAGCGTCAAAGGGCATAATCATCATCATAGTTGCCTCAAGGTTCAAAAACATAGAAATAAAATCCTTCTAACTACACAGACGGCATTTCGTGGATCTTATCTGAGATGGGAACTATAAAACTTATAGCACAAAAGTACATAACTTGATCATAGCTGCCCAAACATTCATAAACTTATAAGAAAAACGCTTCCAAGAACATAAAGAAAATATCATGGACCTTATTTGTATATTATTTATAGTTACTTATATATTATTTATAGTTACCACAAGATTCAAGAACATAGAAGAAAAATCCATCCAACTTTGTAAACGAAAATTCGTCTGCCTTAACTAGAACGGGAATTATAAATCAAGTTAATAGGAACTTATAATATGAAAGTACACAACTGGATCATACCTGCCCCAAAAGTGAAAAAACATAGAGACAAAATCCTTCCACCTACTATACAAAGAAAACATTTCGTGGACCTTATCTGCAATGGGTACTATAAAATAAGTCAATGGAAACTTATAGCACGAAAGTCCATAATATTACCATAATTGTCCTAATATCTAAAAACGTAGAGGAATAATTCCTCCAGTTCGTATACACAATAGAAAATTTGGTCGGTGTCTTCTAGGATAGGAACTATAAGTTTAGTTTAAGTTTATAAAACAAATCCATAGGAATTTATAGCACAAATGTTAAAAACATTATTATTGTTCAAGATTCAAAAATATAGCAAATCCTTTCGGCTATACGAAGAAAATATCATGAATGTTATCTGGGAGGGAAAATACAAAATAAGTTCATACGAAATTATAGAACGAACTATAGAACGTGATCATAGATGTCCCAAGAGAACATACAAGACGTTATCTGGGATGGTAACTATACAACAACTCAATGGGAAATTATAACACGTAAGAACATAACTTGATCATAGCTGGCCCAAGGCAACATAGAAGACAATTCCCTCCAACTACATTAAAGACGTTAGCTGGAATGGAAACTATAAAACAATTCATTCAGAAATTATAGCACAGAAGCACACAACATGATCATAGCTGTACAAAGATTCACAGACATAGAAGATTCAAAAATATAGCAAATCCTTTCGGCCATACGAAGAAAATATCATGAATCTTATCTGGGAGGGAAAATACAAAATAAGTTCATACGAAATTATAGAACGAACTATAGAACGTGATCATAGATGTCCCAAGAGAATATACAAGACGTTATCTGGGATGGTAACTATACAGCAACTCAATGGGAAATTATAACACGTAAGAACATAACTTGATCATAGCTGGCCCAAGGCAACATAGAAGACAATTCCCTCCAACTACATTAAAGACGTTAGCTGGAATGGAAACTATAAAACAATTTATTCAGAAATTATAGCACAGAAGCACATAACATGATCATAGCTGTACAAAGATTCACAGACATAGAAGACAAAACATTTGGAAGGATATAATGTAAGAGATATTTCGAAGACCGTATTTAGGATAACAAATATAAAACGAATTAAGTGGAACTTATAATACAAAAGTCTATCATGTCACAATACAGCTGTCCCGATTGCCGCCTCATTAGTTGAGTTGGTAAGGAGGTTGCGTCTTGCATTTGGTTCTGCAAACCTACGTTCAACTGACGACTCTTGCTATTGTGCGGTTGGGTACAATTGCTGAGTGGAAGGTAGGGCCCCAAAGCTCAGCCGCCCGGTGAAATACCCCCGCATTATGCTATAGGCTTCGTGAAAGGGTTCGGAGAAATCGTTGAGCATATTTCGATACTTGGCTAATGGACCCGGCCGAGAAAAAATGGCATCTCAGGGCGCTGACTTAGCGCTATTGGTTCGCCTTTCCTAGGAGAAGTAAAATTAAAAAAATCCAAAAATGTAGAAAAAAAATGTTTGCATTATACAGAGAAATATCATACCAATTACATAAAACACATTTCGCGGAATGTTATGTTATGTTGCATGGAAAAAAAAACAAATTATGGGAAATTTAGAGTACAAAAGCACCCAACGTTATCATATTCTTAGTGGTCCCATAATCAAAACATATGGAGAAAAATCCTTATACTACAAAACAAGGGATTTTTTTGCTAAAAAATCGACCAATATCCTTATACAACCACCGTATTCACCTAATTTAGCACCGTGCGACTTCTGGCTGCTCCCTAAACGCAAAAAAACCCAATCCGAAGACACTGTTTCAAAATGATTGAGAGATAAGAACGAAAACACTGCATGGTTGAAAACCCACTCAAGAAATTGTAAATCCAACACACCAGAACTTTAGGAACTCAACGGCTTGTTTTTGTGTCCAACCAGCACATGTTCTCCAGGTTTTAATCTCCCTGATCGGAGAGGAAAGAATCTATTATCTTAAAAGTTATAATATACTTTTGGCAATTTTGAGTACGAAAATAGTTATAAAATAACGGCATGTGCGTTTACCGCAACACGCATGCGCCTATTTAGTGTGGACGACAGCCATAAAGCCTTCTTCATTTGTTCCCACAACACCCGATCCCCTTATAGCGTTTGAAATAATAGTGAAAAAGATCGTGTGATTCGAACTGAGGCTATGACAGCTCGAATCACGAAAAAAATTTTACCTAAGCGTTACACATCAGGCTACTGACCGTGTTCAGAATTTGATTTCCAAACTCGACTATACTCCACTGATGTTAATTATTTTTGTTCTCGCTTGGTATACGGTTCTGATGTATTTTTCTTATTCGATTTTTCGTTCGGTGTTCTTCACTATTTTTGCTTGTGAATTGTGTGTGTATCTGTTAGAATCGCTACATCCTCCCTTTTTTGACATATCTATCTCACAGTGGCTTTCGTTTGTATAAGACAGGCTTTTTTTGCCGAAGCAAACCACTTTTAAAGGTTTTGGAGACCTATTCCCTAAGCTCGTGAAATTCTATATGAACCTTGAAAAGTTCGTTACCGAGACTTAATTTTTATTAATGGAATTATATGACACCGAATTTTTATCACGTGCGCGAGTTTTTGAACCATTTTAACGTTTCCAAGATGGACTAGAAGATAATGAAGATAATGCATGCCTAGCCCGCCGTTCTTTGTCACAACCCGACTAAAATATTTAAAAAATCGGTAATCTTGTCCGATCTCACTGATTAACTATTGGTCCAATTGCTACTACTCTAGCGATTCACAAAAAATGGGTAAAACAAATTTTGCATTGCAATTTTATCATGCTAAAAGTGCTTGAGAGGATGGTGGCTACATTTTTCACAATCAAACAAATGAAAACTCACAAAAATGGTTATACCGATACTTCGAAGTTTTTAAAGCATTAGCCTCGTTATTTTATAGCCAGATTATGCAACTGGATAATTCTGTGGGGGTTCCCATAAACGCCACTACTTACCATCCCGAATTACCCTAAAAGCTTCCAGTCTTGAGCTCCCCATAATCCGATCGTTTCGCTAATACAACTGCATTAACGCTTGTAAACCTTTCCTTTCCGTAAGAAATTAATGCACCTAGGGCATTGCATTAAACTCCCTATAAGAATTCCTTCATCTATGCATCCAACGCATTTCATAAATTCCCTGAAAGAATTTATCAAGTACTACCCATCATAACTATCTTCTGATAGGAATTCACCAAGGCCAAACACAATGTCCCTGAAAAGAAAACTTTACGTTTCACATATAATGTAACCGCATAATCAGAGAATCTTAACCTTGAGTTGGCTATTCCCAGTCTTACATGTGTACCACAATGTCTTACATAAACATTGGCTGGCAATTCCATTGTCCAACGGCCAAAGCAGCGTCGGGCAGCTTGTTTGTTCAGCTGGAATATACCCGAGCACGATCCCTCGTCTAAACGAATAAACAATCACCAATTTCGTTCTTTGCCACAAACGAATTATCCTGCATATACAAATGCAAGCAAGGGATTCGTTTCGGCTACCGACCAAAGATACGATATACAATTTTCGTTGTATAAAGTATTGTAGTCCATTAGCACCTTTCTCTAATGGCTATTCGTCTATTTACACAAGAGCATCACTCATCAAAGACTTTTATGATGCTCTCGTCCCGTCTTTTCTTTTAGCAGATTTCCTCGATGCATTGCCGTCTATTTATTTAGCCGCAATGCACACCATAAACAAAGATCTCCGCGTCCCTTTTGTCTTTACTGTTTTCCTGCTTTGTTTTTCCACCGCCTTCGCGCATGAGTTGAACAATATGATCTTCACGATCACCCATACACACATACTACCATGATCTTCATTACCAGATCCGGTTTTTTTTCCACAAAGAGAGACTTTACGTCTCTCTTGTGGCAAGTAAAAATATATCCTTAGCTAAGAGGATATCCACCACCACTGAGTCGAGGGTGAATCAAGAGCTAGATTCCAACCCTCGATTGAGTCTCATCCCATCCGCTGACCGAGCCGGTCGGTTTTTCTCCCGCGTGCCGTAGCGCTGCGGGACGCGTACAACCCGGACTCGTGTTTTCGTTTAAATCATAAGAGTGTCATTTTGCAATATTACCTTCGTAATAGTTAGTATTATAGTGCGAAGAGTTACATAGTTTGTGTATGGTGTACATTCGAACTATGCAAAAGAATGCTTAAATTAAGATATTTGTTCAGTTAATTAAGTACAAAAATAACTATCGGTGAATAAAATAAAGAGGACATTTTGCCGACTGAAAATAACCAGTGTTTTGACTCTCGTGGCTTTCTCGAATATCTCAGATGATTCGGCGCCAGCGGAACTTTGTATTAAATCGGTGAGGACGAAGTAGAACCCTGCGCCCATGCTGGCGCTTAGACTTCGTTCCCCACAATTCCATACCCGAAGAAGTCAAATCTACCGCTGATAGCACTGTTCGAACGAATTGGACCCGACACAACATTGCGTTGACCTCTACAAATTTGAAAAATACCCTTCACCTTTTACGTCGGTTTTTTGCATTATCCTGCTTGGTGACGCACGAATTCTTACAAGGTGACTCTACCAGCATCCTAACCTACATGGCGCCCATGCCATAATAAACCAACAGCGTCCTACCCTACACTAGGGTGGTAGAATATATCTACAAATGATAAGAAAAACGACTTAAGCCCGAGCGTAATCCAAAAAACATGAAAGACGATAAACCCTCAAAATCCCATATGTGTGTCCATTTTATGTAGAAACGAATTGTTATTTTCCTGCCCCATGTTTGATGTTACATGACATGTTTATAACAATAGTAAGCAAGTTAATTTTCCAAAGCACTTAATGGTATATACTCGTATGTTAAATAAATCTTCGAACTACCACGCTAATAACTGTTCTATGTTCTGATCAACCCCACAGGACAGACACCATCTAAAATCATACAAACTATAAATCTAAGCCTCAATCTTACTCATATAACTTTCAGGCTAAGAGGGCAGTAAAATTGAAATAGTTGCCCGTGACAGTAGTGCAGATAATGCTGTATTCGTGGGTTGTGCGAATAATGAAAACTACTAAATAACTACCAACAAGTGACTTGCAAGGTATAATTAAAGTAGGATAAAAGTAGGATTTTTATAAAGCCGATTCTTTTTTAAAAAAAGTTTGGTTATTATATTACGAATTATAGCACCAGCGAATATAAAACCGTATGCTTCATATTCAAAGATTTCTCCCTGCCATACTTATTTGACTGAAAGTTCATCCAACCTTTCACGAGCAACATTCAGTTTTCAGCCTCTATTTCATTCCACTACATAAAAATGAGATAGATCTCCACACATAGCAGTATATATTTTGATCTACGACCACCGAAGCAAGGCAGTAGCTCCATTGACACCTGTCAGATGCCCGCGACTACCCAGTCGACAAAAATATAGCTGCAAACACTTGGATCTTCCACCAGCTGAGTTAATCTATTCCCCAAGACAACATATAGATAACAAATAGCTTTCAAAATCCAGTTACACTCCACGCAACACTTGCTAATAAATATATCGGCCGCCAGCCCAGTCCAAGACGTCCTCCATTGGTCAATCGCAAATTGAATTATGTCCTACAATCGGGTCTGTCTAGGCTGTCGGTAATGTTGCGCAACTTCACCGCCAATCGCGTCTAATAAATCCTTCTACCGAAATACTCGCCCTTTAGCTGCCGGTGGATAACGTCGCATGGTGTCGCGAATGGCGTCAAGCGTTCCGCCATCAATTAGCCAATCGTGGAGCCATTTTAAAGAGAGGTCGTTCCTAGTCTCGTAATATTCGATTAGCCACCTAATCTCCCTGGCCTAGTCTGCTTAGACTCATTTTTAACTAATCGAAAACTCCCTGATGTGGATATTTATTCGGGGAGAAGGTCGATGAAGATAAGTAAAAAGAAAACTAATCACCAGGAAACAGATAGTTGAACACTCGTGTAGCGCGTGAAGGGGTTCGACTTCCTAGATGCCTAGCTACGGTATCTCCTTCATATACAAAACGATACAAATGTGCATGTCGTGGGTATGTTAACTGAACACTTAGCAACAAGGCCCCACCACAGGCGAGCAGATACGTTTCTTGACAACCACAAAGCAACAAGTGAATGAGGTTGTTTGTTGTCGCTGGTTCGATATTTACGTGAACGCTTGCGAAAGTAATTTAATTCGCTTGATTGCTAAGAGTCGACAAATAAGGCCAAGTGCCGGTCCAAAAAGACCGCCTTCTCAAATGACCCAAAATCGAGTACAATGATAGAAACCATCAAAGACGTCATCCGCAACAGGGCACTTTGAATAGTGAACAGTTTTATCCACATGACGGTTGATGGTTCTTATGAATAGTATTCATGTTGATGGCTGAAGATGTGAGTGACTTTGGAAGCGCAATTCGAATTGGTGGAGGAGGTGGGAGGTGCATAGATTACCCAGGAACGTAACGTCGCTCGTCTAAACACCAGCCTATAATGATTTCAGTAAATTTGAAATAAGTCGTTCTAAAATTGTCAGTAGGATGTCCTGTCAACCTGTAACCTTTTTCTTGGGAATAAATTACCCCAAACGTAGTTAACAATTTTTCTTGGAAAGAGGAATCGGAAGAGGATAGGTTCTCGCAGCTTCAACCTTACCTTCTCTCAAGTAGTTCTCAGAAATTAATTAATTGGTGGAAAATCTAGCCGGCCTTAACGTTACCTTGTAGGTGACGCCACCTTGCAACAAATGGACTTTAACTTTAAAACAAAGCCCGTGGAAATGTTTGACGTATAAATTTATCCTGATGTGCGAACCTCTATGTTGTGGACTCCCACAGGCGTTCGAACCAGCACGTTAGTATGAGAAATCTCATTCCACACAGAGTAAGGAACAACGGCTTCGAGTCGTATAATTTGTTGGATTCCGATTGCTGGCTATTAAGGTTGAAAATTAAGCATCCGATTGTAGATTCAAAAGCGCTAGGATTGAATGCGATGTGCACATTCAATACGGAGGGTTCTTATACGACCTGAAAGTGAGATAAAAAATACCACACTTTCCCACGCGTAGTAGACATTTTGAACATTATTAAATCTCTCATCTCGAGACGAGGCATCAACACGATATACTAAGCAAAAATATGCTCCACATTTCACAGTCAACTCAATACTGCCTGAAACCACATCAGCTCCGCCCGAACTTGAACCGGATTCGCTTTCGAACTTATACTGCTGTCCGAGCGCTCAAAGGTTAAACATTGACGAATCCGCTGATCCTTGCGGTTTTCCCTCTATACTTCTAAAAGGGCGTTCTACGTCTTTACACTAAACCACAGCGAAAGCTCTTCCAACTGTTCAATTCAACAAATCCATTCCCGACAAAAGTAAATAATATGCACCACTTCCCAACAACGACAGCTCAACATTTTGGCCTTCTTACCGACCTACTCTGGTGAAGTGAGTCACTGACTGACTGTCTTATTAAATACCAGAACGATATTGAGTTTTATAGAAACAGACCCACAAGAGATCTGATATACGTAATTTACAGAAAAGTAAAACCAATCCATCGATTAATTCCGTCACAGCAAAGTTGTCGCATTGGATATCATAAAAGTTACCGATTTTCCCCACTTGTTATCGGATTTGTAAACCTATGGAGATGACTGTATACTGATTCAATGGAACTATCAGAGATTCTAGCCACTCAAGCCAAGTAGTCCTGGCTTGTATCAAATCTGCCTCCCATTAAATTCATGTTGGTGTTTCCCAGACCTTCGTAGTGACATTCACACTATTCCTCATTTATCTGTGGCGGTTCCGCCAAACCCCACTGTCTACTTACTCGAAGAACCCCCATAACTACAACCCAGCCTTCGTAAGTTCTGCTAATGCAATCACATTAGCACCTGTAAACGCTTCACGCATCAAGTCTATCAAATGTATTTAGCTAAAAGCTCCTGGAAGAGAATTCTTACTTCATTCATTTATTCGAATTCGAAATTCTCTATAAGAATTCTGTTCCAAACATCATAAATCCCATGCCAATTCGGCACCTTCGATTGTCAGGCAAATCTCAATCTCACATACGCATTTTCCCTAGTCGAATTCCTGAAAACAAAACAATTTGGTTTACATATAATGTAACCATCATAACAGGGATCATAAACATTGCGTCGCCTATTCCCAGCCTCCCCATGTGTATAATAAATTCCTTTACACACACATTGGCTGGCGACCTGTACCCAAGGGCCAAAAGCAAATATACGCATCTTGCGTCTTAAGGCATGAATTAAATCCGACACCATAGGCAAATGCAACGCTTGGCAGCGATGCAATAAACACGAATTCACTGTAAATAAGCTAGAATCAATTAGCACCATGTGCATGGTGCATTGCGGCTATCATTACAGCTGCAATGCATAGTTTAGACAATGATCTACACGATCTCTTTGTCCTACATATTTCTGGATCTGCTTCTCATGACCTAGCGGCATGAACAAACAGAAACCCAATTACCGCCCAATGAGATTCGGCTTGTTTACTTAGCCGAACTCACATCTCATCGATGCACATTATACCCTTTCTTCGTTTCCAGATTCGTTCTCATGGCTTTGTCCCACGAAAGAACCAATGTTCACACATACATGTGTACCATTATAGATCTTCTCTATGAGATCAGGTTACCTTCCTCCAAAGAGAGACTTTACGTTTCTCTGGGAAGAGAAAATGTTCCCTTAAAGTAAGCGAGCCAGTCACTGGCGAATTTCCTTTGCCAGCGATTTTATATCGTAGAGTAGAAATCCAACCACCGATCGCGACGGTCGGTTCACTCCGTAGCGCTGCGGAGACGCGTGTGTACCCGGAGTTAGTGTTGCATAATAAAAAGTAGTTATACCAGAATAAAATAAAACTAGCGTATGTGTTCTTTAGTTCGGTGAAGTTGTAATAATTATTAAGCTTAAAATAATGACCTCTAACTAAATTAAAAATTCAATACAATAAAAACCATTAAGAAGATAAACTAAATAAACAGTGCTCTGGAACTAATATACCAAACCTGCGTGTTTTATTTCTCCTGTGTGTGACGTTTTCTCTTGGTGAACATTTTGCTGCGGCGTTCAGTGCGTGGACTTAATCCTTGGTGATCGGTTAATGGCGGAACCGATGAACTCTCTAATGAATGATGGGGATGTGAAGGGAATCAGCGCCGTACGCCGGTGCACAATACTTAATCCCCACAATCTTACCCATAAGCATGTTGACTGCTTCTTTCTCTTTCATAAATGCTCGATCAATCTCTTAGAAAATTATAATAATATAGCAGGATGTGTTCAATTCTTTGAATTCCCCTATCAACCAGATATACCAATGGGCAATATCTAGCTAAATTTAATACCACAACAATCCAGTCTTGCCTCTCGTCGTTAAACACGAATGTCAACGCATTATCGATAAATGACACTTGCCACCCCAATCTCGACGAGGTATATCAATGGAGATTATTTAACTGCGTCGTCTGTTTTTCAATTCGACGTTAGAACACGTGACTTATTCTATCTCTTTTCTATGGATATTGCACACCTAAAGTCTACACACATTATTCTGCGATGCCCACCAAATGCTGTTTACATTAAAAATTAGCTTCTGGTGTTCAGATGAACACGAACAATCGTTCTTTGGTCGAACAGCACTAATATGGAATGATCTGTGGCGGTTTCGCCAAACTCCACTGTACACTTACCCGAAAACCCCCATAACCACAACCCAGCCATCATAACTTTCTGCTAATGCAATCACATTAAGCACCTGTAAACGTATTTAGCTAAAAGCTTCTGGAAAAGAATGCTTACATTCATTCATTAATTCGAATTAAAAACTTCCTATAAAAATTCTCTCCAAACTTATTATATATTATTCCCTAAAAGAAAACTCATCGGTTCACATAAAATGCAACCGCATAATCAGGGAATCTTAACCTTAAGTTGGCTATTCCCAGCCTTAACATGTGTACCATAAATTTACCTACATACACATTGGCTGGCGACCCTTTTACCCAACGATAAACAGTCCAACGCAGCTGCATACAATTAGCGCAATAGACGTTGAAACTAATTCCCTAGCATGTACCATGTACAAACAAAAGAACGCTGTCCTTCAGTAGGCATTCTGACGATACGGCAAACAATTCACTTTGTCCTACATATTCCTGGATCCGTTTACCATTGACCTTCTCACATAAGCAAACACAAACCCAATTAGCATCCAATGAGATTCGGCTTGTTTGTTTAGCCGAACTCACATCTCATGGATGCACATTATGCCCTTCCTTTGTTTCAGTTTCATTCTCATGGTTTTGTCCCATGAATGAACCAATGTACACACATACGTGTGTACCACCATGATATTTATTACGAGATCTGGTTTTCTGTTCCACAGATAGAGACTTTACCGTTCTCTGGTGGTAAGTAACAACATATCCTTAGTGGAGAGTATATTCACCACCGCCGAATCGAGGGTAAATCATGATCCAGATTCCAACCCTCGATGGAGTCCTATTACAACCACCGTTCGCGACGGTCGGTTCGCCTCCCGGTCTCCGTGTCACAGCCACCGAAGCTGATATTCCCATCGTGGGTCAGTTCATACCAATTAACTTTGACGTGTTGATAAGTGTGTAATGTAATTGTTCTTTCCCTCCCTCGCTGGGAATTTTCCCCCAGGAGGTCCTCTAATTGTAAAGTGGAATTTTCTAACGTGTAAAATATTTGAATTGAGATCCGTTGTGAAATAAAAAAACATTAATAATAGCAAACTAAGTCAGTGTGTTTAATTTTCCGTATTTCCTGGGTGTATTTATTTTTTTCGTTTGTGGATAATTTGGGGCGGAACTTTCGTTCAGTGGATGATGGAGGAAGGAAGTGAACCGAGTGCCCGAGTCCGGTACATACTTCTTCCCCACAGATCTACCTGATCATGTGTTTCCTCGACATAGTCATGTTTACACAATTAAAGCCGATGTACACCGATATTTCATATCCTTGTCAGTTTCCACCTCTTGCGATTGGAAGCAGAGAGTTCTATATTAATTAATAACAATATAAATATACCTGGGTTTCACCAGATGCAGTGTTGTTCGAAAAATTGAAAAATATAGTAGAGATCTCGTAGGTGCCCATTTGGATACGTCAACACGAAAATCTCGTACAATAGCAGCATTTCCACACCAAAAACTCTCTTCGTGGATCGCCTCAAATAGAAGTGTGTTTTCAGGATCGCAATGGGTGATTGAAAATGACTGACGAGTGTGTTACACTCGTAGAACTGTTGCCCCACTGAATCCTTGAAGGTACTCAGACCACAAACTGTTCATAAAAAGAATTATACCATTGTTACACCTTGATCTCGATCATTATAACAGAGATTGAAGATCATTTCAAAAGCTGCGTGGCGGGCATGAAAGTGGGGAAGGGATAGTGAAAATAGAGCGGGTAGAAAGACTAGGAAAAAAGGATATAAATATCGTTACGCGCGAAAACAACATTCTCTCATGTGTACCAACGAACAATCACTAACAATAACAGCACAACAGCACTAAGCAAAGTCCAAGGCGACCATCCTATACAGTTTTCAAAACCACAAATTTTCACAGGTATTATGCCTATACCACAGGCCTGCTCTCTTCCATCACATTTTCCACTAATCCCCGAAATCTGCAAAATCCTCGTCTCTTCTATTTGCCGCCCATCACACGTCTTACGGCTCTAATGAATCCATTTCGCGAATGCAGGGGTTGGCAAACTCTCACCCCGCGTTCTGTGACTTCAATCTCACCTCCCCCGCTCTCAAACGTCGTCTCCTCTCTTACCCCTCTTGACCCCACCCCGCTCACCACCTATACTGTCCCGCAGTGTACACCCTAGCATCCGGTTTATCCTCGCCCTTCCATGTCCTACCACTTAGACTATTATTCTATCCATCTTTGTTTAGTTCTCCATTCCATTTTTAAGTTACTTTAAACTTGGTCCTGTGGGGTACAAGGTCGCGACGCCAGCATAGGCGAGAGTTCTACCTCGTTTCCACCGATTCTAAAATTGTCTGCCGCAGACCGAAAGAAAAACACAAGCAAAAGAAATGAATGCACCCAGGAACTGTTGTCGTAAAGTCAAAAACACGGTTATCCTCTTGAAGTAAATGTTCTCTGTTTTATTTCGCGTTCGTTATTAACTTGATCTTTAGCCGTTACTAAATATGTTAGGGTTTTAATACTTCACTTAGACTACGTTTACAAGAGCACTTAATTTTGTTTTGATTTCCAAAGCGGAATTTCGCAAATCTATTTCAATTAACACCAATGGGGACTTTTGAAAATAACGTCTCAGTACGCTTTGCAACTCGACTGTGTATATCTACGCTCCTCCGCTGCGCGACGGAGAGCGGGAGCGACAACGACCACGACCTGCTCGGTCGGTGGATGTAAAAGGACTTCACGATATTCCTTCGTTGTCAAAGGAAATTCGGCCAGTGAAACTGGCTCTCTTAATTAAGGGCTGCATTTGCCGATTCCAAGAGAGACGTAAAGTCTCTCTTCGGGATAACCAAACAGATCTCGTATAGAAGATCGTCACGGTACACATGTATGTGTGTACATTGGTTCTTTTATGGATCAATGCCATGGGAACGAATCCAAACAAAGAAAGGGAAAATGTGCATTCATGGGATGCGAGTTCGGTAAAGCAAACAAAACCGAAACTCGTCGGATGCTAATTGGATCTTTGTTTGAGATGTGCGTCGCGGCTAAATAAATAGACGCGACGCATCGAAGAAATGGTGTTAATGGGTTTTAGCTAGATTACCGGGAAATGGTGTTTATGGCATTACTGGTAAGGTTCGGTATTGAATTCCTATTTGCATTTGCTTATGCTGTAGGATTTAATTGGTGCCAAGAGATACGTATATTTGTTTTGGTCCCTTGGGTGTAGGTCGCCGCACAATGTGTTTGTATGGTGATTTATGATACACGTGATGAAGCTGGGATAAGACAACTCAAGGGTAAGATTCCCTGCTTATGTGGTTGTATTATATATGAACCGATGAATTTTCTTTCAGGGAATTTATGATAAGCTTGGAGAGAAATCTTATAGGGGATTTTAAATGCGAAGTTATGCATGCAGGTAAGAATTCTCTTCTAGGGGATTTTAGCTAAATGAACTTGATCGATTTGATGCGTGAAGCATTTAAGGTGCTAATGCGATTGCATTAGCGAAAGCTTATGCAGACTGGGTTGTAGAGATGGGGGTTCTTTAGGCAATTAGTCAGTGGGTTTGGCAGAACTGCCACAGTCCCCCACCCCCAACGCGCATGCCTTAGTTTTTAAGGCAGTTCGTAAGTCTATTTATAAGTTTATATGTTTATTATACTTGTACTAAGCGAAATAAACTGAGGGTTCATTCATTATACGACAAAGTGAGTTGGCCAATCTACTAAACAATCACCCTAAATCCTCTATTTGTCGTTTTGTTGTCATAACGCAACTAGTATAAGTCCAAGTCTGTTAACCATGTTAAGTCTGTACATAAAACGAATATGACAATAGCCAGGCTTAACTACTGTATGGGTAGGTTTACCGACTTCACACTTTAGTCAATTTTTGGAACAAGCAAACTTAATTGTGAGTACATTCTACTGCCCGACCAGATGACACTATCGACTGATTTATTTACTGACACTTCCGGTCATGAACTTGACGTTGGAGGATGGCTGCAACATTCTTTCCGGTCCATACTTCGCTAGGCCCTTTGCGCTAACTAATCACACATGAGGACACCTTGCGTGAAAATTGTCTTTCCATCAAGTGTTTATAAGTCGTTGGAAGCTTATGCTGTTGCACATTTCGAAAACAACGGCTTCCATCTTACTATGACCGAATAAAAATTGTGTTTTCATCAATTAAATTAAAGTAGTCTATAATCTATACCGCTGCGTAGATTTCCAAAACACTTGCCTTACTATTGTACGACTTGAGTGAAAATGGTCGTTCCATCAACATTTTACAAGTCGTCTGAAGTTTATACTGTAAGGCATTTCGAAAACACCAACTTCCGCCTTATTATAACACGAATGTTTTCATCATTTATTTGAAGTACCCTTTATCTTATGCTGTTACACGTCTCGAGAACAACGACATCCCTCATATTAAGACTTAAATGACAATTATCCTTCCATTTTTTTTATACTTCTCTCAGGAGAAGCGAGCCTATAGCGCCGACACGGCGCCCCAAGATGCCACCCAATAACTGTTGTTTTTGAACAGTTGCAGGTTGTAACGATTCGGAAACACTCGCGGGATGAGGGAATTCCACAGCTTTTCCACTCTGTAATGGAACGAGTTCTGATGCAGGGATGTTCGAGCCCTCGGGAGCTGAACCACAAATTGGTTCGATCAGTCAGATTTGCTTGTGGAGCGCATATAAATCGAATTGCGCAGGGCAATACCACGAATCTCCGAAGAACAATGCCCGTGAAATATCTGTAAAACAGACAGAGGTCAAGCACGCGGATCGCTCGTCTCTGTGTGCTCTTAAGTAGATCGAGTGTATGTTCAGGAACAGAACTCCAAACATGAGAGAATATTCGAGCGCGGGTCTAATTTGGGATTTATACAGGAGAAGTCTTGCTAAATAAGACTAAGACCGGTTCCCGGTTGTAGTGCCGATGATGATGATGATGATGACAGGAGAAGAAGCTACACCGGAGTAAAATACTTTATGGCTCTAAAAAATTAACTCTGTTTTCCTGAGGAGCACCTGGCGATGTTCGACACGTGTTTATGCCACGATACATTCTCACAGAACGTGACGCCGTGGAATTTCATGCTTTACCCAGATTCGAGAGCCTGGCCATTCATCATCAGCTGTGAAACCGATGATCCAGTTTTCTCTGTGAATGTTATATACTGTGTCTTCGTTGCATTGAAGTCCACGAGATTCGCCTTTCTCCACTGCAGGACCGTCTCCAGATCCCGATCGAGAGGGTCGATGTGCCTACATCTCAGCTGGTGCGATATTGATGCACTAAACGGTCGGCCACTCGGAAAAGAGGAAACAAGTGTGCTATCATCCGCAAAACTGAGCACCTTGTTATCCGTCGATTCCAACAAATCATTTATGTGAAGTAAAAACAAGGTTGGAGCCAAAATAGAACTCTGAGGCACCCCGGAATTAACAGAATACAGATACGAAAACTCGCCGTCCACAACAACCCGGATCTATCGATTTTCGAGAAAGCTCCTCGTCCAGTCGCAAGGCTGCTGGGAAAGTCTGTATGAACGAAGTTTACTCACCAATGCCACGTTCCAGACGCGGTCAAAACCCTTGAAGATATCCAATGCGACCGCTCTTGACTCACCATGCCCTTCAATCGCAGATGTCCATATATCGGTTATAAGGGTCAAAAGGTCTCCCGTGGACTGCCTGTCACGGAACCCGTATTGACGATCATTCAGAAGTCCGCTGCACACCAAATACTTAATTAACTCGGCATGGATGACCATTTCCATCACCTTATATCACACAGACAGTGATGCTATCGGCCGGTAAGGTTGTGGGAGACATTGTTTCCCCTTCTTTCGATTGACTGAACTCGAGCGATTTTCCAGCAGGTAGGTAATGTCCACCGTGCATGAGATATGCGGAAGAGTCTGCCAAGAACCGGTGATAGTTCTGGAGCATCGTTTTTAAGGATCATTTCTGGTATTCCGTCCGGGCCGGTTGCCTTCCTACAGTCCACTCCACATAGAATGCATTGAATAGTACGCGGATGGAACCTCACATCCCGCATCGAACACCGTACCGGCGCGATCACATTATCATCATCGGCACTACAACCGGGATCCGGTCTTGGCCTTGTGGCGGTTCCGCCAAACCTCACTGACTACTTACCTAAAGAACCCCCATCTCTACAACCCAGTCTGTATCAACTTTCTGCTAATGCAATCGCATTAAGCACCTGTAAATGCCTCACGCAGCAAAATTCACCAAATGTATTTACCTAAAAGCTCCTGGAAGAGAATTCTTACCTGCATTCATTTATTTGAATTCAAAATTCCTCTTAAGAATTCTGTTCCAAACAGCATATTCCTGGAAAGAAAACTTATCGGTTCACATATAATGTAACCGCATAGTCAGGGAATCTTAGCCTTGAGTTGACTATTCCCAGCCTAACATGTGTACAACTTGTCTTACATACACATCTATTCATTCTCCAACTGCCAAGTAGCGTCGGGCAGCTTGTTTGTTCAGCTGGCATATATCCGACCATGATCCCTCGCCTAGACGAATAAATAATCATACATTTCGTTCTTTGCCACAAACTAATTTCCCCGCATATACAAATGTTAGCAAGGGATTCGTTTTGGCCACCGACCCAAGATACGATATACAATTCTCATTGTATAAAGTATTGTAATACATTACCACCTCTTTCGAATGTCTGTTCGTATATTTACACAAGGGCATCACTCATCTAAGACTTTTATGATGTCCTCGTCTCATCTATCGTCGTCTATTTATTTAGACGCGATGCACTTCATAGACAACGATCTTGTCG
Organism: Microdon myrmicae; assembly: GCA_963931805.1. NCBI lineage: Eukaryota > Metazoa > Arthropoda > Insecta > Diptera > Syrphidae > Microdon > Microdon myrmicae. The sequence continues at coordinate 25,351,504 of OZ007500.1, forward strand.
ATCCCTTTGTCCTTGCCGCATGCCTGCTTTGTTTTGCCATTGCCTCCGCGCATGAGTAAACAACACAGATCTGAACGATCACACACATACCACCATGATCTTCATTACGAGATCTAGCTTCCTACTCCACTAAGAGAGACTTTACGTTTCTCTGGTGGTAAGTAAATACATATCCTTAGTGGAGAGGATAGCTATCACGACACCACAAATTCACCCCAAACGAAGGTTTTATCGCTGAGTCCATTTCCATCCGCCGACCGTGCTGGTCGCGCGATCTCTCGCTGCGCACGGAGACGCGATAATATACGGAGTCGTTGGCGTAGTAAATTTTAGTCATCATCCATTAAGTTGAGCGGTAGTTTGTCGGGTATTTGATGCCGAAGGTTTTTGTTAAAGTATACATTTCATCGACGGTACAAAAAGAAATACGTTATATAAGTTTGTGTTAATATTGGTTGGCATCACGTTCGATATTGTTAACTAAGTAGTGGTTTTTATGTAAAGAATAAAACTAAACAAAACGGCACCAATAAAAAGAACATTTACTTCACCAACCAACACTAGTGTTTTATTTCTCTCGGCCGGCATTTGCGTGTCTTGCTGCATTTTGGACTAAATCCTTGACGGAGTGTTAGTGGGACGAGGTAGAACTCGCACCCATGCCGGTGCCACGACCTCGTACCTCACAGCCTTATTTAGCAAGTCTCGAGGCTTGTTAAATTTTCCATAATAATTTATTTTTACGGGCATGGTTGTTAGCGTTGCGCCGGCACAGGTGGCCCCAAAAGAGCGGCATCGGGGTTTGAATTCACGGAAAATAAATTCCCGAACACATTGGCTTTATCTTTTGAATTTGTGACCAGCCTACCGCTGCTCTTTACTAAGGGAAAGAAAGAGGAAGAAGCGAACTTACTGCTCACAGCCCTTGACATTGACCAGAAGGAACGCGTATCAGTTGGGCACTCATGGAGTTTATTGGCTACTCTGTCGTTGTAGGCTTTCTTCGCGATAACAATCGCTTGGTGGCACGCGTTTCTGATTCTAAGAAAATGCGTTCTGTTAACCTCGGTGGTACTGGAACGCCATTGTTTAAATGCTCTAATTTTTGCCGCTGTAATCTGCTCGCATCTTTTATCAAACCAAGCTTTATCAAATGAATTTCGTTTGATGGAATCCCGAATGTAAATCTCCATCCCGAGAAAAATCATCTCTGTGTGCGACTCCGCGCATGTGTTACCATCAGAGTCTCTAAAGCACACCTCCGACCACCCAAAGGATGCGAAGAAATCTCGCAATTCGTCCCAGTTAGCAACCCCGTACCTCCATACATAGTGAAGCTGCTTAGGTCGCTTATTCGCTTGAAATGCAAGTGATTGCGCAACCAATACCAAGCAGTGATCTGCGTTTCCCAGTGGTGCAGCAATCTCCACGGTATAAATGCTCGGCTCGAATGTCAAAAACAGATCCAGGGTTTTCCCATAATCACCTCGCGCATCCGGCACTCACGTAGGTTCCACCACAAGATGAGACAAATTGCTGGTAACAGTGAACATCTACAGTCTTGTCGGTTTTGTTTAAATGTGAGTGGTGTGCAGTAAAATCGCCAAGGAGGACAATTTTAGAAGCCGGGTGGTTGATCTGTATCCAGTCGCCGGTACGCGGAAGATGTTCGAAAAGTGTCACTGATCTATCGTTATTGCTCCCCAAATAAAGACAACAAGGAAATTTAATAAACAGAATTCTCTTCAGCACGATTTTCAACTAAATGATGTCCAAGTTATTGGACTCTAATGCCTCTATCCTCTGGGGAGCCAGATCGGACCGATTGAAGACGCAGACTCCACCGTTAAAACGGAATCTCGAATGAAAGTCGTATCCTGAGCAACGGAGATAGGTCGAATCAGTTCACGAATCGGCCTGGTTCTTACTTAGGGCAAGGATCTCAGGTTTCGCTGTTTGCAAATATTGGTGGACAGCGTTTACATTCGTATTGATGAAACCGATGCCTCTGATGTTACAAAATGCCGTTATCAGTCAAACGTCGACAGTGATTCGAGATCGAGCCCAATTATGCGATGATGAATTTTTTAAAAGTCATCATGTTCCACCTGACAATTGATGTGTTATAGTAGTTGGGATATCGCGGCCGCAGCGTCCAATTACAAAAAAAAAGGTCTCAACTTAGGACCCTGTGTGAACTAGCGGATAGTTTAAGACCCACAAGGTAACCCCACTTAGGCGAACACATCTTACAACGTTATTTAGTGTTGGCGAATCGAACCCAGAAAGAAACTGGTTAGAAGCGAAGCACTACTTCATTAGACTACAGCCATGTGTAGGAGATAATGAATTGTTATTCTCAAGTACTCTTTATTGATGTGGATTGCTATACTAATTTCTATGGTATCTGCTAATCTATGTTTTTCTCTTTTCTTTTCGTGCTGTGCTTCACTATGATTTGTGTATTTTGTGTATCTGTTAGAAACTCCCTCCACACTGTAACTTTGACACTTTTTGTCGATCTAACTTACGCGAGCGTATCGGACAATATAATAACTTTGACACCTGTTATTTAACAGCCATTATGGAACACATGCTGGCGCAAGGCTAATGACCTTGCCCGGGAAAACAAATTATCATGGACAATTTAACAAGCCTCAGGACTTGCTAAATAAGGCCAAGACTGGTTCCCGGTTGTAGTGCCGATGATGATGATGGAACACATGATTGAAATCTCAGTCTTAGGAGATTTTTGCTATGAAGCAATATATGCCCATTGAACCTGCTGAAATAGCAGCTGTATCTCCAAAATAACTTCCCGATTATGAAAACTCATCGTGCATGACAGAAAAAGAAAGAAATTGAAAAAGAATTTTCAAAAGACATCATAAAACGTTTTCATGGAAGTTTTTTTTGTTTTCTAGTATTGTTACTAATACCATGCCTCCAGATAAACTCTGTCCAAGCCGATCCGGTGCAAATATCGCAACCGTACAGGCCAGTATTCAGACTTCTCTGACAACAACACATCTTGACATCGTTCCGCGCAGTTGGCTATCAGACCACGCACTCTACAGCGCATAAAAAGTGTTGATTTGGAAGCATTCTCATACAAAATACAATCAACCCGACAACTGTTGGCATCCGATCGGGCTCGTCGCATAGCATATGTGAATTTCGTCGCCAAAATGGCAGGAACCGAGACGAATTTTCGGCAAAAATCATCATGAGTGCTGTGACACATTTCGCGTTAAATGGAACCGTTAACAAAGAAAAGTTGTTAGTTCTATTGCACCAGAGACCCTTAAATTATAACGGAGCTAACTTTACGCGACCAAAAAGTTAGTGTTTGGTGGGGCGTTTGGACTGATATGGTAATTGGGCCGTTCTTCTTCGAAGACAAACTGCGTTATAGATGCTATAACCTTCTTTTTGATGCCAATCCCTCGTGAAAGTGATAACACTTTGTTCGTTTATGTTAAAGTTAAAATAGAATACATCAGGAACAACACTTTGTAGCAACACATTGGACCCAGACTCGTTTGCACGCGGTGCGATACGTATCTTCCGGCGGATGAAACTCGACTCCACTCCATTCCCGTTAATTTTACGTTTTACGTGGAGGGCCTGACTTGCCTCCACGGAATCTAAACCGAGATTGAAGAAATTCCTTCGAAACGACAGAATACCAATTTTCATCCATCGTTTCAGTGACCAATAGGGGATGATCTTCCTTACATTGGTCGCGGTGAGGATGTGCACGCACACAGATATAGTTGCTTCGCACGCTCATGCTGTGTGTCCATGAGCATGCGAACCGTGGACATTCGAATTCCATAAAAGGAAATGTTACACGACGTGTTTGCAGCTGGGCAAGTATCATTAAGAAGATACTTGGGGTGTTTACCCGATCAGCAACTGCGTACAGCACTTTTGCTGCTCATGCACCAGTCGGTGGCGTCTTGAGAGGGTCGAACTCTTGTATGTGTATTTACATTAGCGAGAATTCGATTTCCTTCGCAGCCAGTGGTGAGATATGCTATTGCGTATTGTCGATCGGTTTAGCGACCGATGTGCTTGCAGCACAAAGGAAAGGAGGGAAAGTCTCCTGCATGTATGCGGCGGAATTCGCCCGGGGATATGTGCACCGAAATGGTTCGAGTCATGTTGGTTGCTGGTGGTGCAACCAAATTGCTTTTAAGGAATTTGGTGCGTTTCATGCGACCATGCCCTTAGGAAAAATGCCTGTTTGGTGCTGATGGAATTGCATCAGCGACCATTATAGATTCAAGGCGTTTCTGGTGATAATTTGCGCAACGGTGGAAAGGTAAGTAAATGCTTTCCACGGTTTTTGGTGCTCTAGGAAGCAACTTCTTAATGATTAATGGGAAGGTAAATCGTGGCGTTCAATGGAACCGCCACAGATCATTTCTGGTTTTAATAAGACGGTGCCCCAACCAACTCAGCTAGAGGTACAATCGATTTTTTGAAGTCATCGTTTCCTGGTCATCCGATGCTAGTGTAGTGTACCCACTAAAACAGAAACACATTTCCCATAATACACACCGGGTAATTGGCTCATAATTCAAAATCCACGATCTGGAAACAAAATACCGGACGGCACACGCCAAAGCAAACACAAAAAGCATGACATGACATGCTCATTTCCCAGATGTTCCGATGGATGTGTGTCATGTATGGTATACGAAACGCGGTGCATGATACTCACCTATTAACGTATCATCTGAGAAGTGACTCATTGTAGATTTGGTATGCAATCTGCATTAAGTGTTTAAAATTAGGAACATAGCTTTCGGATCATGATTGGGAGACCGAAATATGATAGCATGTGACTCACTTAGTATTGATATGGAACAAGAATATTGACGGGGGAAATAGTATTTAAGAACCGATTTTTGGAAAAATAAAGCAGACACAAGCTAACTTCAAACACATGCGTCTCTTTATTTCTGGCCAACATTTATGGCATTCGTGCCCTGCCCAGCGATTCATCATCATCGGCACTACAACCGGGAGCCGGTCTTGGCGTTATTTGGCAAGACCTGAGGATTGTTAAATTTTCCATAACGTTTTGATTTTTCCGGGCAAGGTCATTAGTCTTGCGCCAGAGGCTCCCCGACGGGGAATCGAACCCCGGTCTCCCGCGCGACAGGCGGGTATACTAACCACTATACTATCGAGGAGCAGCGATTATCTTTTACTTATTTGGGAGAAAGCTATGGTATTCGTACCCTGCCTTATTGTTAAGTAAAAAATTCTCAACCCCCTTGTCGATAACATTTGAACCAATTGGACATTATATTACGTGCTACCTTTACACCGGTTTTTTTTTATCCTGTCTTGGCGATCTGACATCATCTTACCTAAGATGCAGCAGCAGTCTTACAATACACTAGAAAATGAGGTTTGGAATTTGTGTTCGCCCGATTTGAAGCCCCCAGACTTCTTCTTTTTGTAGAGATATTTAAAGGACTTGCTAAATAAGGCCAAGACCGGTTCCCGGTTGTAGTGCCACTGATGATGATGATGATGATTTAAAGTAAAATATTTATGTCAATAAGCCAAAGACCCTAGACGAAGTTAAGGCCGCTAGGAAATAGCTGACACATCGCTCGGAACCCTGGTCAATGTGATGAAAAATGAGGAAAAATGAACACATAACGCCATTTGATCGCAGACCAACAACTTGCACGATATTGTATTTAAAAAATTATCTAAAAAATCCTCTTAACAGGAATTAAATGAATTTTACTTAAAAACCAAAAAACTGCCTTTTTTAGTTGTTTTTTTTTCAGAAACAAATGCGCTTGTTTAAGTTGCTCCAACCTCTATATGATCTATGATGTATATTATGTATATGTTTTTTTGGTTTTGAATAAAGGGCTTGCCTAGAAAAAGTTATGCATCATCATCATCATCGGCGCTACAACCGGGAACCCGTCTTGGCCTTATTTAGCAAGTCCTGGGGCTTGTTCGATTTTCCATAATGATTTGTTTTTTTACGGGCAAGGTCATTAGTCTTGCGCCGGAGGCACCCCGACGGGGAATCGAACCCCGGTCTCCCGCGTGACAGGTGGGTATACTAACCACTATACTATCGAGAAATAAGTTATACGAAAAGTAGTTAATTTTAATTGAGAGAGAATACTTAAGATAGTTGAGTTATTGAGCAGCAAAAGTGAATAGTTTTAAGTGGTTTCAAACAGAAGAGAATGATGACTGGTTAAGATGAGGTAGAGGATTTTAGTTTGAACACTCGTTACGGAGATGGGAGGACAATGTCGAGGAGATCGGGTCGGATGGTCGAACGTGGAAGGAGAGCGCATAGGACAGGGAACAATGGCGGGGTCGAGTCGGTGAGGTTCTACAGGCCAATAAATAGAATAGATAGAACACTCGTTCGATGTACACTCTTGGGAAGTTTAGTTTTTATATTATAATTCATTCAGCAGTTGTGATTTCAGAGCTACAATTTTAGCCATTCCCTTATTTCCTCACAATATTTGCCCTTAAAGTAGATTATCTAGTCTTCGGTAGAGCACTCACGGGCTTGGTTCCAAGAATTTTAAGTGAAGGGCCTTATGCCACTTATAGTATATGATGATGTGATACTATAACTCAATTGTACATTTCACTTGTTACCTCACCGCCATAAGATTTCGATTTCGGCAATTTACTTATGGGGTTGCAGCAAGCATTGATGAGGGGTAAATTTGTATGTGTTAATTCAATAGACGATTTAAAAACTTTTTGTTCTGTAGCTCGAATTATCTAAGATGAAAATAACAATAACACCTAACTATATGTTGTGCGAGAAAGTCATGTTTTATGAAAAGCGCCCAGAGATAAAAGCAGTTACTTGTATAGACTGGGCTTAGCTAACTCCATTGTTACACTTTTTCACTGTGACCATCTGCACAGAAATCATTGAATTAAAAACGTATTTTCTTACTCTAGCAGCGGAAGCAGAAACAGAAGCTTAGGCTTATTTTACCTTCTCTTTATAATGAGCTAATTTGATAAATCCACGATTTTTTCTTGTAGCGACAAAAGGAACGTGGACTTGCTGCACCTATCCGAAATATAATCGGGTAGCTCAACAAGTCCGTGCCTTTTCTAGCAGCGACAGCAGAAACTTGGAGTTTTTTTTTTCACGTATTCTAAATATAATCACGGACCTTAACAAGCCCTTGACGTTTTCTTTCAGCCACAACAGAAACTTGAACTTATGTCATTTGCAAAAGCATTGCGAGTGCTATACGAATTGAACCCAGGTCCTAATACTACAAACGGTCCTAATCCAAGTCAAAATCCTGTATATAAAAAAGAAACTTTCAATGATTATGGTTAGAAAACAGATCTTTCCCATGGTCCAGACTGCACCACTATTTATAAAATTTCGTGTACTCACTGCTCATTTAACCCTTCATACTATTGCATCCGTCTTATGTAAAGTAATAGATCGCGCATACGACTTTCCTGTCTACGAATTTGTCTAATTCCCCATTAACAGTGAACTAATAAATCTCTGATAAAAAGAGAAAAGCAAGAACTAGATTGAAAAGCAAAAACTAGATTGATGGGGAATTTTCATTCTCACTAAAATCAAACAACTGGAACCAAGATATATCTCTGACCCTGTAGGTCCCGACAAATATCTTGATCAGGTTACCTCCTAACTTTTCGATTTCATCCGTCATTGCTTTGCATTGATGAGTCACAAGTGTCACGGCATGATTTTCTAGTAATATACCAACCGCAGAAGATCATTGATGCGACGAAATGGTGAAGTAACTCACACCTCACAGGACTTCCCGCAACAGAAGCTGATTGTCAAAGCTACTCATCAGTGGAGTATTTGATCCGTGTGACTCCTTCTGCACGACGACAAGTACACCCTATCACACACATCCAGTTAATTAAGAGTCAATGAGAACTAGCTGGATATCTGTCTGCGGTACGTCTCCGTCACCTTGTCACCAAATTGAAGCCAGAGGTACAATACACAGGCAGTGTGGCATTTCCGTTGGGCACGATCGCAGCCTTCGATGATCACCCAAGAAGGTCAGGCCCATGCCACAGTGGATATGTCACAATCTGTGCATGGAGTCTCAGTGCACCGGAAGGCCAGTGGCCTCTGGTAATTAAGCTTAGCCCCAAGTCGGTTATAATTAAGTTCGAGGCCCAAATGAAATCAGATTTAGTTGGTAGGGGGAGGCGCTGACAGACAATCCATAGATGATCCAACAGGATTTTCCGCAATCAAAGGAAGGACAGCAGCGCACGTTAATGAAGATTAATTGCAAGAGCGACTGTTTGCTGAAAAGTGCCCCAGAATCAGCATGTGCACACGGCTGGCTCTCGTTTAGTACGACTGATAATCGGACAAGGCACGGTCATCATTGAATCTCCGTGTGCGATCTGGTGTGTCCATCCATTAGAGCGTTAGGTCGCTGGCGTTGACACTGCTTGTGGCCGTCCGCCGGAGTTGATGCAGTTGTTGACGACGATCGCCCGCCGTCTTTGTGCAGCTTAATTACTTAATAAGTCAATAGTTGTGCACGATAGGTCACCGAGCACAGGATCGACTGATGGACGGGCGAACAGCGACCGGCTGCAAGCACGACGAGCTGTCCACGGATTAACGACTAAGTGCGGAGCAATTAGTGTAGAATTCCTCTCAGGCATGATCTCCACGAACGCCAGCCTCATATTGTGCCTAGGAATCGCGCGATCGTTAGTGTATAATGTTTGAACGTTACTACACAGAGACCACCATCGCCACTAGTTTGTTCGGCGAGGATCGATTCTATGGCATGTTATGTACTAGTGTCACAGCTTCAACACCCCCTTTCCCCAACCCGACGCTGAATAGTATGCCATCGATAGCGTAGCGATTGCAGAATTTGCATTTGGATTACAGTGACAGTGACAGTGTATCACCTACAGTGTCTCCCGCGCTGGCGCTAATTAAATGACACAGGGGCCCATTAATGAGGTAGGATGCTGTCGAAAGGAAAGATTGATGCCATTTCCGGTGGGCTATGTCTAATATTGGCTCCGCGATAGTATAGTGGTTAGTATACCCGCCTGTCACGTGGGAGACCGGCGTTCGATTCCCCGTCGGGGAGCCTCTGGCGCAAGACTAATGACCTTGCCCGAAAAAAAAAAGAAACAAATCATTATAGAAAATTTAACAAGCCTCAGAACTTGCTAAATAAGGCCAAGACCGGTTCTCGGTTGTAGTGCCAATGATGATGATGATGTCTAATATTATGTTTTGTAAGACTACTCGCTGCTAAGGTGGTTGCGAAAGATAGTTCTTGCACATGTGATAATTACTCAGACTGCTATAAGAAAGAGATAACCGTTGTATGAACGGACAAGCCCGAAGTATCAATACAAGTATCAAGTATCAGCCGCGTCACAATTAATATCGAAATCACTCCATAATGTAAACACCCGATTCGAAGATTCTCAATGGACAAGAACCAAATCAGAAGAATTTCTTTCTGCTAGCCCAAGGTCATCAGCTCATACAAATTTGACTGAAGAAATGACGAAATTTATTGCCGGCAAAAAATAATAATTTAGTCACATTGGGGACCCGGGCTCATGATTTAATAAAACTCAGCTTTATAGTCATTGATTGGATTGCCCGTATGGTGAAACATTTATTGGGTAGATAATAATATAACCAGATACAAGTAGGGCTCAAATGGAACAAAACATGCATTGTGAGCAAATACACTGCTAACACATTATTCGTTGAAAAGCGATTTAATGTAAAAAAAAAACCACATTACACAACACTTTTCCATAGTGAGTTCTTTGTGTAAAATAAAACGTTTTTACTTCCGACATAACAAAATATAAACTTCATCAGCGCCCTGTAAGGGCTCGGAAAGTACTTCTCATTCTTCCGGTACCTAAACTCGATGCCACTCTTAGTTCTTGTCCTCCCTAGCTCTCACATTTTTTTTTTTTTTTTTTTTTTTTTTATTAGACTTCTCTCGGGAGAGGCGTACCTATAGCGTCGAGTGGGCGCCCCGAGATGTCATCAAATAACTGTTGCAGTTCTTTTTGAACTGTTGCAGGTTGTAACGCTCCGGGAACACTCGCGTGGGAAGGGAGTTCCACAGCTTCCCCGCTCTGTAACGGAACGAGTTCTGATACAGGGATGTTCGCGCTGTCGGGAGATGAACCACAAACGGGTGCGATCCGTCGGATTGTCTTGTTGAACGCATGTAGACCGAACTGCGTGGAACAATGACAAGAATCTCCGAAGAACAGCACCCGTGACGTGGCGAAAGCCAAACTCAATTAAATCGAATCCAAATGAAGCAAAGTAACTTTACTTTTTTATATATCCGAAAAGCCGGCTTACAGCGCTGTGTTTATCCATGGGTCCAAAAACCAGATGATACTGTTCGATTTAGAATTTCATATACAGAACTTCCGCCATGCAGTCTTCATAGTATTACCGCGCCTCCCTTCCTTTCTCCCAAAATCCACGCGATAACAGTGCAAGCAAATTCATACAATATATCCTGCACTATAATTGAACGTCCTGGAGCAGGTTTCTCTCGTAAGCCAGGCGATAAGACAAAGAAACTGGCACAATGTGTTGTACATTGTTATCGCGCCGACTAGAGCTTCCTTCTTCTGAAAGCCCAGGTGAAAAGAGCATGAGCAAATCAGCAAAAAGAGCCGCTGCACTGTTGTCATGCCGCATAAACTTATATCCAAAGGCACAAAACCCGATAACATTGTTACCAGACTCCCATCGGGCTCTTGCGACGAACTTCGGGAGCTGAGTTGTAGGACGAGAAAAGTAACCAGTGAGGTCGCGGTCCAGTAGGTCAGTGAGAAAACACTTATATCGTTCCAAATATTTTTGAAAAACTGTACAATTAATACTAGAAATAATGCATTTAAATGGCTACCAGCGCTGTAAATGAAGTGTTTTACTCTGCTGACTGTCAATCCTACGAAGATTCTAGGAGATTTTTGTACAACAAAACACAAAAATTACATTTTATTGGCCAAACAGGATATATTTTTTTTTTTTTATTAGACTTCTCTCGGGAGAGGCGAACCAATAGCGTCGAGTGGGCCCCCCGAGATGCCATCAAATAACTGTTGCAGTTGTTTTTGAACAGTTGCAAGTTGTAACGCTCCGGGAACACTCGCGTGGGAAGGGAGTTCCACAGCTTTCCCGCTCTGTAACGGAACGAGTTCTGATACAGGGATGTTCGCGCTGTCGGGAGATGAACCACAAACGGGTGCGATCCGTCGGATTGTCTTGTGGAGCGCATATAGACCGAATTGCGTGGAACAATGCCAAGAATCTCCGAAGAACAGCACCCGTGATAATATCTGTAAAACAGACAGAGGTCGGCCACGCGCCTTCGATGTGATAGCGACTGTAGTCCCGACGTCAGCACCGAGTCCCCGATCAGGCGGATCGCTCGTCTTTGTACGCTCTCAAGTAGGTCGAGGGTATGCTTAGGAGCCGAGCTCCAAACATGAGAGCAATATTCGAGCGCGGGTCTAATTTGAGTTTTATATAGGAGAAGAAGTTGGGCCGGAGTAAAGCATTTCTTGGCTCTTAAAAGATAGCTCAGTTTTCCTGAGGCTGACCTGGCGATGTTCAACACGTGTTTATGCCATGATACATTCCCACAGACCGTGACGCCGAGCAATTTCAAACGTTCCCCAGCCTCGAGGGCCCGGCCACTCATCATCAGTTGTGGAACCGATGATCCAGATTTCTTTGCGAATGTAGTATACTGGGTCTTCGTTGCGTTGAAGTCGACAAGATTGGCCTTTCCCCATTGCAGGACTTTATGCAGATCCTGGTTCAGAGAGTCAATCTGTCTACATCTCAGTTGGTGCGACGTTGATGCACCAATCGGCCGATCACTCGAAAAGGAGGAAACAAGCGTACTATCATCCGCAAAACTGAACATTTTGTTATCCGTTGTCTCCAACAAATCATTTATGTGAAGCAAGAACAAGGTTGGAGCCAATATAGAACCTTGGGGCACCCCCGAATTGACAGGATACAGATCCGAACATTCGCCGTCCACAACAACCCGGATCGATCGATTCTCAAGGAAGCTCCTCGTCCAGTCGCAAAGTTATTGGGAAAGTCCATATGAACGAAGATTGCTCAGCAATGCCCCGTGCCAGACGCGGTCAAAAGCCTTGGAGATATCTAATGCGACCGCCCTTGACTCACCATGCTGTTCAATCGCAGCTGTCCATATATCGGTTATAAGTGTCAAAAGGTCTCCTGTGGACCGTCTGCCACGGAATCCGTATTGACGATCATTCAGAAGACCGTTGCACTCCAAATACTTAACCAACTCTGTATTGATGACTTTTTCCATTACTTTAGATAAAATAGACAGTAATGCTATCGGACGGTAATTTTGTGGGAGACACCTTTCCCCCGTCTTTGAGATTGGCTGAACTCGAGCGATTTTTCAGCATATAAGAAAGATCGTCCGTGCATAAAATAAGCGAAAGAGTTCGCTAAAAACCGGCGGCTGTTCTGGAGCACAGTTTTTACGGACTTTTGCAGGTATTCCGTCCGAGTCGGTTGTCTTTTTACAGTCCAGTTGTGGGAGACACTTTTTTCCCATCTTTGGGATTGGTTGAACTCGAGCGATTTTCCAGCAGGCAGGAAAGGTCCTCCGTGCATAAGATAAGCGGAAGAGTCTGCCAAGAACCGGCGATAGTTCTGGAGCACAGTTCTTAAGGACTATTGCTGGTATTCCGTCCGGGCCGGTTGTCTTCCTACAATCCAGTTCACGTAGAATGCGTTGAATAGTGCGCGGACGAAATCTCACATACCGCATGGAAGACCATACCGGGGCGATTATAGGTGGCTCTAAAAGGCCGGGATCGAGGTTTGAATTCGCGGAAAATAAATTCGCGAACACATTAGCTTTATCTTTTGGATTCGTGACTAACGTCCCGCTGTCTGTCACCAACGGAGGGAAAGAGGAGGAAGCAAAGTTACTGCTGACAGCCTTTGCCATTGACCAGAAGGAGCGCGAACCAGTTGGGCACCGAAGGAGCTTATTGATCACCCTGTCGTTGTGAGTCTTCTTCGCGGTATCAATCGCCTGGTTGCACGCGTTTCTGATTCTAACAAAATTCGTTCTGTTAACATCGGTGGGATTGGAGCGCCATTGCTTAAAAGCTCTATTTTTTGCCGCTGTAATCAGCTCGCATTTTTTGTCAAACCAAGGTTTATCAGACGAACTTCGTTTGATGGAATGTGGAATATACATCTCCATCCCCAGGAGAATAATCTCTGATACCGACTCCGCGCAAGCGTTAACATCAGAGTTTCCGAAGCACACCTCCGACCATGGAAAGGATGCGAAGAAATCTCGCATATTGTCCCAGTTAGCAGCCTCATACTTCCATACATGGCGAAGCTGCCTAGGCCGGTTATTCGCTTGGTATGCAAGTGCTTGCGCGACAGATACCAAGCAGTGATCCGAGTTTCCCAGTGGCGCAGAAACCTCTATGGTATAGATACTCGGTACGGATGTCAAAAACAGATCTAGGGTGTTCGCATAATCGCCCCGGGCATCCGCACCCGCGTTGGTTCTTCCACGGAGTTGAGTCAAGTTGTGGCTTACAGCAAACATCTCCGCCAGCCTCCCAGCCTCGTCGGTTCTGTTAGAATGTAACAGCCAGTCGGAATTATGCACATTAAAATCGCCAAGGACAATAATTTCAGAAGCTGGGTGGTTGATCTGTATCCAGTCGACGGTATATGAAAGATGTTCGAAAAATGTCGCCGGTCGATCGTCATTCGGGGAGCGGTAAAGACAACAAAGAAATTTAATGGAATTCCTCAGCACGACCCTCAACCATATGATGTCCATATTATTGGCCTCCAACGCCTCCATCCTCTGGCAAGCCAGATTGGATCGTGCGAAGGCGCAGACTCCGCCCTTAAAACAGAATCTCGAATGTAAGTCGTATCCTAAGCACGAAGATATGTCGAATCAGTTGACGAATCGACCTGGGTCTCAGTTAGGACAAGGATATCAGGTTTCGTTGTTTGCAAATATTGGTGGACGGCGTTTACATTAGTATTGGTGAAACCGATGCCCCCGATGTTACAAAATGCCGTCACCAGTCGAGCGTGGGCCGAGCCTCGAGAGCTAGCCCGGTTATGCGATGACGAACCTCTCAAAGTTCCATTATTTATCATGATATCTACATGATGTTCCCCCTGACATAGTGCCCCCCGGAGATCCGAATGGGAGACTAGTTTACCTCCGGAATTCTTTATATCAGAAGGTACCATCATGACTTATCCCCGTGTCAGTCCGGGCCATCAGCCACACATCCGAAACACCGTCGAAGATTTCTCTCGGCGATATCGCGGAATGTACAGCGTGACGGGGTGGTATCTCACCTTGGGACCGACTACCACCTAACCGACCTTTTCTCGAACCGGTCCATCAGCCAAGCTCCGAAAGATGGCCAGGGATTTCCCCCGACCATTTCACGGAGCCTAAAGCTTGATGGGGTGGTATTTCACCGGGCGCACAGGGCGTTGGCACCCCGGCTAGTATTGCAATGTACCATTTAACATAACCACGGTATAGGTAGAGTTATTTTCACAATCCCAAACATATCTATTAACAATCCTTGATTGTCCCAAACATATCTATTAACAAAACATATCTATTAACATCTACTCTTTCATGTTGTTCATCGTAATTTCAAAAAACGGCACATACAAATCTGTTATTCAAGTATCGATACTAGAGGACAAAAGAAATAAATACATGAGTATTAACATGAAACGACAAAAGATAGCAAAACACCAACAACGTCAATACTAATACGGCAAGCATTCGCCCGCCAACGCTCTGGCTATGTTGAAAGGTAGTGACACTTGATCTAACTTCGTTTTTCAAAAATCCCATTCCTGTTTCATTTTAAATTATCATCCCTCAAATTTCAAAACTTCTGAACTGAACTCCAGTTAATTAATGGAGGTTGCACACTCCTCTCTTTAGGTCTTACATTTACAACATCAGTTCCGATTGCTTTCATACTTTCGCAATATTTCCCAATATGTGTAGAAATATGTTTTATAATTCACAGTTTGCTGATACAAAGTGTGAGACAAATGTCTCAATGATACTTTGCTCCCACTCGGTTACATTTTCCTGTCGTTCGGAGGAACATTTTTTTTTTCGAATAAGTGGATAATACCAAATGGCGTTACAAAAAGGGGCAGTGACGCATCGGCAGCACTTGAGGAAGGTTGCTATCCGTAGATAACGAATATAAACCTCTTAAGAGGGTATCCTGGTGTAGGGGTTTCAAAAAATCGAAATAAAAAAATGTTTTCCTTATCTTAATTGATAGTATACCACTTGCTACACGAACACGTAACACCAGTAAAGAACATAGCCCCAAAAGAAATATAATTATCAGAACCGTATACCATAACACTGAATTCAGCATCCAGTCGCTTCTATACTAACGGGCAAAAATACGCCCTCGTCTGCACGCGGCCGTTCGCTTATGCTTCAATGCTTAGCTTTCGGACCATCTATGCATCGAATCACATTTCCGACTATCGTTGCTTAATGCAAAAATGCCACCACTATCTGCCCACTGGGCATCTGATCACTCTGTCCCTTCCAATGCTTCGCGTCCACCGTCCGCCTGATCCAAGATAAGACATAGGTAGGAAAATGCTGGAAAAAAAGAAAAGACTTGACTCTATATGTCTGCAGACCAAGGAACAAGCTTTCGATGGTGTGATATAGGCAAAATTTACTTAGCATAAGTGTACACACCAACAAGCTGGCGATTAACACTTTTAAGTAGAGCCCATGTGAAAGTCTCTTCCAAAGGCAGATTGTCGCACTTTTGTGTTTTTTTTTAATTTTACTTCTATCAGGAAAATAAAACCAATAGTGCTGAGTCGGTGTTCTGATCGGACCCATCAGTCACGCTCCGAAGGATGGTAGAAATTTCCCCAACAATTTAACGGGACCTATAATTTAATTGGGTGCTATTTCACTGAGCGACTGAACAGTAGGACCCAACCTATACCTCAGCAATTGTGCTGAACTGTCCCAATAGCAAGGGTCGTCAGTTGAACCTACTTATGTAAGATCAAGCGCATGGCGCAACCTCCTTACCAATCTTTCTGGCCGGTCAATACAACAAGTTCTAGTCTCCCACTAAGTTAATGCTGACGTCCGCAAGGGTCCAACACACTATGTCTGATTTTAAGAAGTGGTTTATGGTCCATTTTCCACAACCCAATTCACTGATTTGTTTATGATGAAACGTTGAGTTTCTCGTATTCATTTGATAACGTTCGACCAAGCTCTTCGAAATAAGTTATCAGTCACCAGGATATGCCCAATTCAATCTTCTTTAGTAGAAGAACTTATAGAAGAAGGAACTCGAACTCGCCAAAGAAAGCCAAGAATAATCTTTTAATGTCAGCGATAACAGTGAGTAGTTGCGAGGTTGGATACTCTATTTTTCAATGGTGTCAAATACCGTTTTCGTAGCGTGCTCAACCCTTTACTGACGGGGCGGCAACCTAAGCACACAAGGAATATATGATTATACTATGCCCATAAAACAATAAATAAATCCATGATTCTAGGCATGATATCATAATCCTACTCTTACACTTTCTGCGCGCCAATAACATCTTGGCACAGCGCACATTATTTAATAAACTGGTAATGTATAATTTTACTCGTGGACCAAACCTAATGGACCCTTTTAATACTCGCCCTACACTACAATTTTAATCACCCAAGGTCACTTAGATAGTTGTCAATGTTATTAAATACCCATCAGAACAAACACAGTTGGCAAGTAGCTGTCCTCGACGTTGGCACTACTTCCGTATTAACCTGCCGACCAAATATGCTTATAACCACTCTGCGCACTAATAACCCCTGATGCGTATACCAAACTCACCCGCTGTCGTGTCCAAAGATGGAACGTTTCGCTTATATCTCTGAAGCCCAGCGAATATTTCACTTGAAATGAAGTCCGCAAAGGCGAACGGCAACAGCCCACAAAGGAGCATACGGCGAACAAGTTCAAATCGATGTCTTGGTCAAGTGGCAAATGTTTGAGATACATTCACCATGCAAATGGCCTTCTCTTCGAGTTAGACCCAATTGAATCTGGAGACCGTCGTATAGGACCCTCTAATCCCAGATATTGCAAAAACGGTTAGACCATCCAAAACAGGCGACTCGTCCAGACGCTAAACAAACAAATGCCCCCCAAATGTGACAACAACGAACAATCTTACAGATAACGACCGCCGGATGACCAATAGTTGGCCAAAATCATCAGCGAACCAGAAATATCCCAACGAAAATGTTGAATTGCCTTTTTGAGAAGACTTCTTGGCCATAGCAAGCGATTCCTGCTTTGTGGAACTGTTCCAAATTTGGGCGAAACGAATTTGTGACGATGTGTGGAAAACAGTTGTCTGCAAAATATTTTTGCTTTGCTTGTGACATGAGTGGGCCGACTGTGCGCGTGGCGACCAATTCTAGGGGAGAGGACGCTGACGTTATCACAGACAGAAACACACACAACCACATAACGCGAGGACTGTATGACTGTTGCTGTGGCTTATTTAGTAATAAAATGTTCGCTTCTCCTTGTAGGTTATTTTTTGAAACTTTTATTCAAGAACAATTAATTGTATTCCAGGATGATTGACATAGGTACGGTTAGGAATCACTAGAGTAATTGTGATACTATCTGTCAACGATCATGTGTCACCTTTATCGCAAGCAAGCCTAAGGAAACCTTATATGCAGGGGGTCACGTCATCTGAAGTTCCACATCCGCAATCATTCTCTTTCTTATTATGAGGTCTGAAAAGCCCTACTTGTGTTCTGACCCCAGGCAAAAGTTCCACAAGTAACGCAACACCATAATTTCGGGGCCAAAGCCTCCATTATATCTGGAGACAACCGTGATGGGCCTAATTTGTTGCTGGTTTTGTCAAACGATGTGTCGAGAGCAGATTATGGGCATAACGCGTGTCGTTTCATTAGCTATTTTAGTTCATGAACGTTTCATACTTGACCGTATGATTGGAACGCCCCTAAAATCAAAACCTGTTAAACATAAATTATTTGTACAAATGATTTCGACACGGATCCCCAAGATTAAGAACAATTAATTTATAAATGCAGGTGATCAAAATTATATGCGATCCTTTTTTAGAAACATGCTGTTCCAGGGATTCACGACCAGACTTCGTTTTCTGAGTTGTTCAGTTAATTATGGCGAATGCGGATACACAATAGTTGTTTGAATTAGGTACTTAAGACGACCTTGTTATAATATGATAGGCCTAGAAATTAAGCTGCCCTTTTCGAAAATGTTGACATATATGCATTTAGCGAATTCTATCTACTCTGCTTTCAGATAGCATACTGCTTAGAATTTATTTAAATGTAGTATCCAAGTAAGGTTTTGATTATTCACATATTTTTTGTTCTTCTTAATGATTTTTGTGGAAATCGTTCATCAGTGGGAGAAGTGGTCTTATTAAAAATGTTATAAAAAACTGCTGAAAGCAGTAACTGTATAGAAAGAAAGGAATTAGGTTTAATGATTCACGTATATTGTAAAACCTTCTTTTGATATGCTGTTGTTCAAACCCGCTTCGTTGTCTTTTGTGTTCTGCTTGACCCTGGCATTCTCCTTCTTGGTACATATGATCTAGAAATTGTCACTCACGAAGTATCACTGTTTTTTTACTAGATGATTTTTCTCATTTCCATGGTTAACACGACCGCGTTTTTCATCCACATCGGTGAATAGCACAACAAGTGAAATACGTTGTAACATACATTCGGAAGTGTCCATATTCAACTTATGCATTTGTGTTACCATAATGGTTATGCAACAATTTATTCTTATTTACTTGTGGCAAATTCCTTTACCTAGAGTTGTTTTATTTTTACTCCTTTCTGCTGATCGGCCTGTTCTTTCGTCTTTTTCGTTTCAATCATCCTTTTCTATGTTGACTTTTAAACGCATTCGCCTTTTACCTCTACCCCTTCGTCGATTTTTCATTCTTCACCTCTCTTTAATAGCTGCCATTTTTTTTTTTTCGCCCATAGCCACTATCTTTAACGAGCTTTATTTTTTCCTCTTGGTTTCATTTTCTTCATCATATTCTCTTCTACTTTTTTCATATCACTGTTTTTTTCTTCGGCGCATTGCCCTTCAAACCTGTCGGTTTATGGATCTGTGGGGGTTATCTATAGTACATGGAGAACCAACCAACAATTCCAACTTAATTTCGACCGCCTACAGCGCGTCACATTATCCCCTATTCACCTGAAATACCATGTTTTCCAAATGGACGCATAGCTGAATTTATTCTTCTATGCATATAATGCATAATTGAATTCAGCTACCTTTTTGCCATACGGCAACTCCATTTTTGCTGATTCCCTACATGTCCATCAGCTAAGCTCCGAAAGATGCTCAAGAATTTCTCCCACCCATTTTGCGAAGCCGTTAGCTTAATTGGGTGGTATTTCACTACGCGGCCGGGCTTTGGGACCCTACCTATCACTCAGTCATTGTGCCGAACTGCACAATAGCAAGAATCATCAGTTAAACCTAGATTTGCACAATCAAACGCAAGACACATCCTCCTTACCAACCCAGTCATTGAGGCGGCATCGAAAGTTTTATCCCCAATTTACCTCAAATCATCGGCATTCGTATACTGTAAAACACACGGAAATGCCGAACTTAATTTTTATCAATATCTTTACATATTTTGCCATCGGTGTACCATCAACCTCTTTTCAACGAGTTCTAATGACGAACTGAACTAGCCTTGCAACTACGCCCTCCTCATCTTAGACTTAGTGCTGTCTCGGTCATGTCGTTCATTAACTTGTGTTGAAGTGTGCTCTCTTCCGTTTTCCTTTTACGTACCCTTCTTCTTATGACTCCCTGCAGTGCGAACATCTCCATCGACCGGTGGCGATGTGTTCCCAGGAGTCAAGGCAATGTCTCTTGTTATCTCTTCGCCTTATTTTCCTCCTCAAGGCGAACATACTTTACTCACTGATTTCCATGCTCCTCTTTTTGACGTGCCACTTCCTTTGTTTCTTTGATTTTTATACGTCTTACTCATGTCCGCTTTTTATCGTCTTTGTACTTTTTCTGCTGTTTGGTTTTTCATTTTCTTCTCAGATTTCCCAGATTCTTATATATAGTTTCCGGCTGAAAGGCCTATTTCGCGGTTTCCGAATACCAAATCAGCATCAACCTAATCCTCGCCCTTAAGCAATTCGAATCCAAGCTCATCGATGCCCTTCTTATTCCGTCTATTCTTTGATGTTTTCTCATTTTCTGACATGGGCTTGTGAGCGTCTGTATTCGGGCAGCCTGGTTTCACTCCGATGACTTCGATTTCCACTTGACGCCGGGCAAGTTGTTCCATTCCGTCTTCTATCAGTCTACTGCTACTTCACCGTCTCTGACGTTCCATGCAAGAAGGACACAATAAAACCTTTAAGCGGCGCGACTGGTCCAAACCCTACTTTCCCTTAGTCTTCTTGTGGCTCTCAATACCCAGTTATCTTGCCCTATAGATAATTGTAACTTCGTTGATTAGTTACTTTTAAATTCCCTGCAGGTTCCCGCATTTTTGTGGTTTCCTTCTCCATTTTCAAGTTGTCCAATGACTTTATTCCTGTTGCACCTTTGTTATTAAAATGATATAATAAAAGCATTAACATATCAGACCATGGCCGTGGGTAATGCTCTGGTCTACGGCTCTGATGATTCATTTTTGGATTCTCTTTTGTGCTGTGTTCTTCATTATAGCTTCATGTTTATTATGTTATGAATCACCACAGACACGTTTTGGACGATTTGTTAGGTTTGGACTAGTTTGACGGGTGTTAGTATTATGAGGTTTTTGGCTTGTCCTTGGTAGCAGGGTGTTCCGCCGAGAATCCTGCACCACGTGAACTCACGACAAAAAGAAAATAAGGGATCAAAAAGGAAACAACTAGTCTCTTTCTTTATATTGAATTATCTTTATTATTATTTTTTTGTTTTATTTAACACGATTTACGCGTGCTCGTCCTGGAGAACCGGAAGTGATTACAGCTCAGAACTGCCGATAACACATTACACAGGTTATGCTACAGGAAATGTTTATGACTGGAAGTTGACAAATGTCACTGTGCACGTTATTCTATGATAAGTATTTGGAATTACAATTGACTACCGAACAAGCGTATTTCCCCGACTTATACACTTCGGTTCGACTCGTTTCCTTTTCCTTTATTCGTGTTCGGTCTCAACCTCGTCGTTGAGATGCTCGGAGTAGACTAACTGGTTCGAAACTTACAGCTTCCGCTAAGGGATGCAAAAACGAAACTCGAAGGTTCTCATTCATTTTTCTTTTTTCTCGAGATTCCCTCTTACCCGAGAATCTCTCCACTAGGGAAGATCGTACTCTTTTTTGTCCAGCGGTTTTCTGTTTCTTCGCAGGCCAGATGTGCGGTTGCACCTACACACACAGACGCGGATGTTGCTGCCTGTGTGGCTGGAGACCTTCCTGGGATCCCGGAGTTCACACCTTTTGTCGAATCGATCTGTGTATCTTTGGTGTGGTTTATTATTCCTGGCGATCCCTTTTTGGCCGCAATAATTATCTTCGGTTGTGATAATTATATTTGCTTTGCCCTATGGGAACAGCGTTTTAGTTTATTGCTGTTTCTCCGGCTTTGTTTGGTGAAGTGCATTGCGGTAGCGTCAAAGGTTCAGCCGACGGTTTATTTTACGGGGATTTTATGTCCGTCGACATCTAGCGCAGCTGTGCCAACCACTTGTGTTTATCCAGCTAATGGATTGATACACATTTTCCATACTGGTCGTATCCTTCGACCGTCATGCAGGCATCGGGAAATTGTTCGGGACTTGAGCCCCACGTATCTGTGGATATTACATGGAGAACCAACCCACAATTTCAACCACAATTTCCGCCTTATTTCGACCGCTTTCAGCGCGTCATAGCAACCCCTACCCCGCCGCGCGGTAATTCACATGCGAATCATTGTTTTCCCAAAGGACGCATAGCTAAACTTATTATTATATGCAGACAATGCATAATTGAGTTTAGCTACCTTTTTGCCATACGGCAACTCCATTTTGCTAACCCATGAGATTTCCACCGGAAATCACATCATGTCGGTTAGCAACAATAACTCGAATCAGATGACGCTGTTGCATAATCATGCAATCGCTGGGGAATTTATCAAAATATTTAATTAGTTCCCACGATAAATTACCCCAGCCAATTTAGCGTCACTTCGGCTTTTTCCCGGCCACTCTATTCGCTTGGGATCAACGATCTCATTTCACAGGTGAATAGCACCAGATACATTTTCCTCTCCTCCATAATTCTGTCTTCCTACAGTTCAATGCACTCTGAGATCACCACAGCCATAGCACTAGAGTAATATAGAGAACCCCCACAGATACACCAGTATGGATGTCAACTTTGGTCAGGTGAAAAGGTGGACTTTGGGGGCATGTGTCTGTGGCCACGTGAAGTTTAGTCATAGGTGAGTATGTTCCTTGGTGGAACGAGCTGAGGTGTCTCAGCCTATGGTGATTTGTGCGGTTCGTGGAACCGCCACAACGTCATCAAGGAAAGTTAATACATACTCGGATAGATCTCTTCGACCCACATATATCCACTGTCACCATCTTCAGATAGACCTTTCCGCTGAGCCGTGCCCAACGAGGTAGCAACTTTATTTTGAGGTTTATACTTTAGCGTAACTTTCCGTGTTATCCATGGGTCATTATCGGAGGGAAGAATGATGTGACGCTTTGTTGAAAGGCTTGGCACTGTACACTGATCTAAACCCGAGCTTCGCTTCCTTCTCCAGCTTCCTTTTGTCAACAAACACTGTTCTTGAACTTGAGACGTAGAGAATCCAAAATTCTTCGAGGCATGGGAGTTGACACTCAACACGTCAATCTTGAATAACAATATCAAAGTCACTTGAAAAAGAGCTTTGTATACTGCGCAATCTTCCCTTTATCACCAATCCCACTGTTCTTGAACTTGGGACATTAGGGAATCCAAAGCTCTCTATGACATGGTAGATACGCTGCCTTGTCCTTGTTTTGAAGTGCATCGGTATCTAGCACATCGTGGACAGTCCTTTCCAATATTCCTTTTCTTACTGCAAGTGGAAAATATTGTTGGTGGTTTTCTTTGACTCCCATGACACCTTCGGTAAGGCCCAGACGCCGCATATGTCAGCTTCTACTTCCATAAATCGTTGAGAAATATAAGCTCCAATTGTTCTTCGCTACGACGAGTATGGTAGAATCTATACCACGAGGATAACAGCATCTTTTTGGCCATCTCTTTCACGATCTGCGTTGAACTTACATATCACGGCGACTACGTTCTTACTTTTTCTAACCGCCATATCTTCACTATCAGTTCCCTACTTGCAGTCTATTCTTTATACTAGTGACGCGACAAAGTCCGGAGAACCAAAAAACCGCGTCTTTCCGGCTGCGTAAGCATAGCCGCGCAACAAACTCTTAAATTCCAGCTTCTAGCGCACCATCTCTTCGCCGGCTACTAGTTTGAAAAACTTACCTCCGCTGCCGGGTTATTACATTGAGAACTTGTGGTGTTTGAGACTCCTCTCACAGGCTATGAGCGGAAGCCATACTTTATAATATAACATGATTCGTCTCACACGTCTCGCTTGATGCATCTTATGTGACAATTTTTCGTGAGATCGGGTCAAAGAGCACAAACACCAGCACAAATTTCATAAATCAGCGTTCTATCGCCGGCAAAACTGAAAATATTGTTATCATTTGATACTATCAATTCAGTAATATGAAGCAGAACTAAAAATGGTGTCAAAATGTAACCCTGCGGCATACCGGGTTTAATTGTAAAGGGACCTAAATCGTTAAACTTTCTGAGAAACTCTTTATCAAGCGACTGTTTTGGAAGTCATGAACTTTCGTGACTCTACATACCATAAAATGAAATTGGAAGCAGCCTATATCAAACAAGAGGGTTTGGCTGATATTATATTCTTAGATCCCGCTGATAGGACGCAAGTTAGTTAGTCATCTTTTATGACCTATCAGCGCATATATGGGTAGATACTAAGGTCATATAATGCAGGAATACCTTTCTACCTAATCATCTTCGTCTTTCACCTTTTATCACAACATCAGCCTACATTTCCCTCTCTCTGGGATTCGTTCCAGTCCTGTTCCTCATCCGTTCTTCCTCTTCCATTTACATTTCCAATCCCTCTTCTGTTCCTCTTTCTCTCGCCACTTTTTTTTTCCCTTTCTCTTCCTCATTCTCATTCTCTTTCTCTTTCTTTTTGTCTTCTTCTTATTATTCCTAGCCCCCCTCCTGTTCTCAGTCTACAGCACTATTGTCTTTGATACGTGGTCAACATGTGTGCTTCATGATAGCCTCAAAAGTCTTACATTGTTTATGGCGGCATGCTTTTCACTGTTGATAGGTTTTCCACTTACACACTTTTACCTCTGATCGTGTTGAGCGGTTTTCTTCATGTCCGCATTCCTCTAGCGACGACCTAAGGATAACCAACAATTTGCTATGCAAACGCATCACCGAAAAGTGTGCCTCGTGCAACTATGTCTTAAATATACAGAAGAGATGCGCGTCGAGGCGAAACGGGCAATTGTCAGAATTCTTTTAATATCCAATCGCAACAGTTTCTGGCACAGACGTCACTCTGTCTGGCGTCAGCGCCACGAACGGCCCAGCTTCCCTCATCGATACCCTTACTTGGTGGCGAAGATCACGTCGGCAGCGAAGATAGCTTTTGGTCCTATGGCGTGATTCGGTGGTCCTGTCTAAAATTAGACACAATGCACGCCGTCCCATCCGCCGACGTCTAGTGTTCCTTCCAACGGTGTGTATGCCTTAGCCGTCTACGTCACAGTGGGCTTATCTCATACCTCCTCAAAACTTCGGGTATTTCTGCTAAAACAACAGAACGTTCGAAAACGTCTATTTTAGGTTTGAAGAAAGAAAATAGTGGATATCTGTCGTCAATGTTGCTTCGCAATGAGTTGGCGACGTAATTGCGGAATATGATGAATAAGCGGGTTTTCGAGAAGTGACGGCCGCAGTCCGAGCGGCATGACTAATGGCAAGCAACAGGTGGACGTCCGCTGGTGCAGTAGAGTCCCAGAGTCGGGATAGCCGCATTTGCGTTCAATTGCGAATCGAAGGTATGGGCTGGCAAATTGCCGGCGTTTGTATTGAACCCTCTTCGATATAGCCGATGCGATAAATCCATCCTCTCAACCGGTAAGCACCACGCGACAGAGTCACAGCGTACAACTTGCGAATTGTGTTGCCTGTCAAGTGACAATCGCATTAAAAATTGTGTACAGTGTCAGGACGAGAATGAGATATTTATAAGTGTACACGAGCGCGGTTGGCGCTTGTTCTAGTTAATCGCTGTCAAGGGGCTAAGATAACTGTGTACATAGTATCGAACAACAGTCAAGGTTATCGCGGCAATATATTTGACCATTGATCGGTGTCTAGATGGCCGGCATGTACCGTATGCCCACATGATGTCATAACGTCACATACCTCTCGAGCTCATAATTTCGTCACACACACAAAGCGAAAACGAGAACGAGAACGACGGAATGAGCGCAGGAGGACCGCAGCGGCTCTCCTCAAATCGATGGTGCCCGATCACGTAAAGTGGGCGACCATTAAACGCAACTCCAATAAAGTATCTCAATTGTCGTTGAATGATTTATTTGAACAAACAAATGGAGAATGAGTACGTGGCTCAAAATCCCATGGACTCAGGTAACTGGTATTTGAACAACAATGCGACACCTCTCGGCTCAGGTAGACAGGCAAGATCGATACAAAGTGAGCGACTTTCAGTACGCACACCACACAGGTTATTATTTTATTTATGAGATTACCGCAGTGGTCCCTGGAGCTCCAGGGCTTAGGCTTAGGCTTAGGCCTATTCAAAATGTTGTATATCGCTTGCCGGATTTACAGACAAGTGTGGACCCAATCATGTTTCTATTACTTGCAATCGAGGATGAAATCACAACAATGTCCGATCACATTCACACCGATACTAAAATGGAATTCTTACACGAAGCTGAAGTACCTTGAAGAGGCAGTGCCCACTCGCCAGACCTATTTTGGAAACGAAACGCGCCATAGAATATTTATCTTATGAATTAATCTCGCGATGGAGACATCTGTATGTTCGATATCAGGTCGCAAAGTTATCGAATGATTTCTTAGTACAAAGAAAATGAATTCAGTCGCGTAGTTAGGAGTTGGCATTAATCGCCCCCGAAACAACAGGTAAGCACGCGACTGTGTGTGCCCAAGCAACCACCTGCACAAGAAATTGTGTGCGCACGACTACTCCGATACCTGGTATCGGAGATACTTTCGATTTTCATGAATGAATTGACCGTGCGTCCGTTGGCGCGCGCTGCTCCGAATCTAGGTTGGAGCTTGCAACCTCCGCTAGTACGGGGCTTAGATACGAGTACATATTATAATTTGGCCGAATGTGTGGGTTGACCAAAGTCTCGAAGTTGCTAAGACGAAAAACAACAAGAGAAAAACCCCAACCGCACAACAACAACGAGAAGAGGTGTTTTTGTGACGGAAACTGGATATTTTGAGACCCATGATGCAATCGAAGCTGTATCATAACATCAAAGCTGGAAGTGCGTCTGCCTACGTGATATTTGGCGCCATGTTGACCCGAAGAATAAGAGGACATACTTTTGTTTTCGGCTATATCTTTGCGGTTGCGATTGCGGTTACTGTTGTATTATATCGCGGTTATCAATGTGGTTATCTTTGTAGTTAACATTGATTCGTAATTAAATGATAATTGAGAAAGGGTCTCTGTTGATGTAGGCGCAAACTCACTAACCTTGGTCTGAAACTCCGCGAAGCTAGAATCACTCGAGATTGAGGTCATCTTCTTGTTTTCAATTTAATGAATGAAATCGTTTGGTATACGAGCATAGCGGCTGACTATCGTGCCAGTTAAACGGCTGGTGGTTTTTTTATCTTACACCGGGGGACAGGTAGACTTCCGTGGGTGGCTTATGAATGAAAATTAATTTTTCATAAACACTTAATGTTGTTTGTGTATAATTCTTGGTGTCAAATGGATTTCCGCTGTAGCAGTGCCAGACAAAGAGATGATGTGTAGCATGCCATGTTGGGAGTGTAACACCTACAGGCCTAATATTTAACACCGCGGTGCAGTTGCGGCTGGATTTGATTACTCGAGTTGCTTCAAGTGCAAACACAGAGATTGTAATTTATGAATGAACTTTAATCGAGTAACCGGACAACTCAAGTGGTACGGACTTTAAATGGGTTCGCAATTGCAATATATTTTTAATAATTACATTATTTGTAGTTTACTAAAGATTAATGAGATTGTTAAGTATTACACAAGAAGTGTGGTCACTTGTGGCAGGTCTTTTAGAGCAAGCGACTACAAAGTCGACGGGAGGCAATGTGTCATATCCATAAAGAAACAAAGTGGACTGCTTCGCTTATATAAATAGAATGCAGTTGTTGTGTGAAATAATGTCAACTTCATTGAAGAAGTTATCGTCACGAAAGTGATCCGCGATCTGATGAGAAAGTCAATTCTGACCTCCGGGAACAGTTAAACTTTACTAAATCACTTGTCCCCAATCACAATGCCCTTCAATCGGTAGCCATCTTAAACAACCAATCTTACAATCCCAAACCGTTTAAAGCAGGCCCTATACCACCTCACGAAAACTAAATTTCAAAATTGATTATCTTCCTCTGTTGATTGAAAAATTCTTCAAGCCAGCTTATTTCCAAAGGGACTAATAACACCCATGTAGAATCAACATATACAAAAGCAGAGAAAAGTAAGTTTTTTTACACATCTCGGAATGCTCGTAAGTGTAAAATCCCAGGGCGATCAGAAGAAGAGTAAGGCGACAAGAAGTTGGAAAGAGTAAGAAAAGGAGCGAAAAAGGTCCATAAAGCTTTGGTTCTGTATATCGGCTAACCATCGCGCGGCGGAAGGGTTTAATTCATAACGCAACTATGAACGCCCATTACAACAACGAACAACCGAAGCACGCATAAGTCGAGAGTAAATATCTCGTTCAATATTCCAAACATACGTTAATAGGCAAACATTTCAAACACCTCATCCAGTATTCCAAACATCTCATTCAATATTGGAAATCTATGATAACAAACACTCTTCCGATTAAGGAATCAACAAAGTCTGCCAGATTAATAAATTTAAATCCACTGTTTGTTCGTAGATGCCCATAGTGGGCATACTAAGTTAGTATGGCAGTGTGGCGGTTCTTTAAAGCTTTCCCAAGAACCAGCCATTTCTTTAAATCCACCTGTTTTGCCCTCACCCCACAAGACACCATACCTACCTGCAATTTTGGGTAGCGTAAGCTACCTTTCATTCTTTTTCACCTGAAAGTAAAACCCCAGCAAGCATGCACATCAAATAAATTATTTCATTCATATTACATGAACCGTGTCAGACAATCGGCTCGGCTTGTCAGCAATTATAAACGATAAACACTCGCGTAATTGTTGACACAGCTGTAGCCGATATTCTTGCTATGGTTGTTGATTGAATATTGCTCCAATCCCAAGGTTCGCTACAGTTGCGACCAATTTCCTTTATCGGTTATCTACCGATCATGGGATTTGGGCACGAATATGATTGACGTTAGACAATCATACCCATGATCATGTCTAATGATTCGTTGTCTAAACAACGACCAGCCACTATTCTCACGCTGGCTATTTTAAACGAAATGTTTCTGTGTACTCTACGTAAACAGAAGAAATTATTTTTGCCTGGATGCCAGTATTCCTGTGCACTATCCAATGCCTAAAATAAGCATGCACCCAAATCTAATAGCCTTTGCCGTCGCAGCAAAGTTCTGTTGACTTATCGCCAACCCAATTCGATCCCCTATCGTACGATGGGAATACACCCAGCCGTACGACGATCATCATATTTGACCAGCTGCATGTTTGTTTTTCCTTTCCTGCGCCCAGCGAGTGTTTGGGTGTCTTTCTTGAAAAGGAAAGATTGTTTTCCCCCTGCGATGACATGCGTGGAAACTCATCGCAATCAGCAAAGGCTGGGTCAACGTCGCCCAGCTCATGGAGTCAGATTTTATCCGCTGAGGAGCAAACACATGTGTGTTTTAAGTGCGAGTGCGATCAAAGTTTTCCTCCCGTTTGATGAGCCCCAAAATCGAGTTAGATGTCGCGAATGTGTCAAAATTAATCGATGAACGTGTTTCCTGTGTTGTTGAACCATTAGTCCCGCTTTAGGGAATATTATGACATTCGCGTACCTTAATAATAAAAGTTTAAAACAACCCGGTGTAATAGATAAACTGAACTTTAAAACATATGACAGTTGTGTGTTACGTAATTAAGTCTACAACAATCTAATGTATTCGTCTAACTGAACGGAAAGATTACAATAAAAAAATAATTACACCAAAACAATCCAGTGCGTTTTTATCCTTCCCTTTCCTTGGTGCTTGGATTTTTGTGCTCGTATATTCAGCGGAACAATCGTTGGGGTTTATTAGTGAACCAGTATCGTACGTCGGTATACATACTTTTACCCCACAGCAGCGCCATCATCATCATCATCATCATCATCGGCTCTACAACCGGGAACCGGTCTTGGCCTTATTTAGCAAGTCCTAAGGCTTGTTAAATTTCCCATAATGATTTGTTTTTTCCGGACAAGGTCATCAGTCTTACGCCAGAGGCTCCCCGACGGGGAATCGAACCCCGGTCTCCCGCGTGACAGGCGGGTATTCTGACCACAGCGGCGCCATACGTTTATTTTTTATGAGTTTCACACTTGTTAACAATAATTAGTGCACATTGTCGGTAATTTCACACAACAAGATCGAAATCTGTGTGCCACATAAATGAAACGATAGGCTAAAGGGGCGTTGCAAAAACACTTGCGAAATCTTGTTCTTCATACAAAAAGGAATCG
This sequence comes from Microdon myrmicae, assembly GCA_963931805.1. NCBI lineage: Eukaryota > Metazoa > Arthropoda > Insecta > Diptera > Syrphidae > Microdon > Microdon myrmicae. The sequence goes on from OZ007500.1 coordinate 25,381,716, forward strand.
GACTTTGATTGACGATGAAAAGTGTATATATGAGGGAAAGCTTACAAGTACTGCCCACGTGCTTGCAGAAGGCACATATAATTTCGGGCAATAAAATTTCGTGATTACAAGCCTGGAAAAGCCATAATTGTTGGACACACAGCGGACGTCCGATCACGTTGAAAATGAACTTCAGGCGCACAAACAAACATAGAGAGTCATTCTTTAGTCGAACCATACGAATGTGGAATGCTCTTCCTGTTCATGTGTTTCCTCGTCGTTGTGATGTCCAGGCATTCAAAACCAATATACATCGATACCTCCTTTCCTTATCCACTTCTCCTCCTTCCGCTCGCACTGTGTTCTGACACTTAAGGGATATCCAAAATCCCCCTTTGTGCGCGCGTTTGTGTAAAAAAAAAAGCTACCAGAGACGATAAGCATCAAAATCGTAAAAGATTTTATACAATTTGATTGTCGAACCACTCAAAACCAAGGCATGTCTCGGCTTTATTATTGAACAATTGGGTTACCGTAAAAACTTTGTATGAGAGGTTCCACGCCGTCTCACAGGCGGGAACAAACGGCCTCAATTGGAATGGTGCGAGCAACTTTTGAACCGATTATACACCCCCTCCTTACTCCCCTGTTCTCGCGCCTTATTTTTTTCCTTTACTCAAGAGAGACCTGAAGGGTAATCATTACACCACGATGGCGTGAGAGGCGCTGTCGAGTCCTGAATTCGAGAAAAAAGAATTTTTTAGTGACGGAATAAAAAAACTTGTTACACGTTGGGAGAAATGTATTAGCCTCAACGGTCGGATGGTATATGATTTTGAAGCTTAAGAATTGTACTTTAATATACTTCTTGTCCGATATTGCATTTCAGCCTGTTCATGTATTTCGAGAATTCCAAATGCAAGAAATTGTGTATCGACTCCGGCTAACCATCAAAATTGTCCGAAAGACCAAGTATCTTCGGACGGAAGACGATCCTATTCATTGCTGGGATCAGCATCGTCTGCTATGATCTGTTTAAATTCGGTTAATCAGTCAATGCCAACTGCACCCCAAACAGTTGACAACATTTTAAAGTTCTGTGCGTAAAAACTGGCAGGTTATTAACAAAGGCATGTCAGGCTTTTTTTCCTCCACGACACCGCACCATCGCATATACCCACATCACATCACACATCACCATCGGCACTACAACCTGGAACCGGTCTTGGCCTTATTTAGCAAGTCCTGAGGCTTGTTAAATTTTCCATAATGATTTGTTTTTTCCGGGCAAGGTCATTAGTCTTGCGCCAGAGGCTCCCCGACGAGGAATCGAACCCCGGTCTCCCGCGTGACAGGCGAGTATACTAACCAGTATACTATTGAGGAGCTCGCATATACCCACAATGATCCAAAATTACTTGGAGGCACTTAACCATGCCAGTTATATACCAGCCCGGTCGCCTTCCGAATACCACCTGTTTTCGGGAATGGGCCATACGCTCTCTGAACACCACTTCGATTCTTTCGAAGACCTCCGAAAATGATTTGACAAGTGGTTTCCTTTGGAAGAAGAGGTGTTTTTTTGGCATGGTATCCACAAATCGCCCGGAAGATGGGAAAAATGTATAGCAAGCAAAGGCCAGTACTTTGAATAAATAATTTTTGCCTTATACTAAAAAATACATGGGTTTTCCAGAGGAAAAATTGTGACTTAAACTTATACACCTGGGAGAAAAACAATCGACCCCTCCTAACTATGTATAACTAGTCCAACTCGGTACACATTGAGAAGAAAACAAAAACAAGACACCAACAAATTTTACCACTGACAGTTTGGCGCTCGAAAATATATTCTTCGAATTCCCTGAATCGTTCCATATCCCATTCCAAAAAGTCTGAGATGATATGATTTTAATAACAAACCCATAATTGGATATGAAAAAACACTTAAAACTGAAATTGTTTTTTTGTAGAGAAGCCAAGGCGAAAGTAAATACCACATACAGATTTTGAAACGGATAATAAAAGACACTCGCCCAACTATGGGATCTTCAGCTTTTCGCGAAGTGTGAAGAACGTGATCCTAAACGACGCTGTGAAAAGGTTGAAACGTAACTACCGAAGAATGTTTCAGCCCACTACATAAGTGTTGGACAACTACGTTAATGCTCTGGGGTTCAGTTCTGTTGAATATATTTTTCCGTTTCACTTATGATGTTCTGTTTTTCACTATCGTTACGTGTGTTTTTTTTTTTTTTTTTTTGGTTTCGGTAGGAAGGTGGAAATTCAAAGATACCTCTTGATCGATCCAGAGGCATGTCGGGTTCTTACCGACTAGAACCACCTCCCGCCAGGCTCATATTCCCGTTGATCCCCGCGGAACATTCTTTTAGATATTCAATCGCGGGGCAGGACAGAGTTTACCTGTTACTCCGCTCGTCGCGTCGCAACTGCTGCATCATTTCATCGTTACGTGTGTAACCTTTTGGACTTGCTACATATCACCAAATCTAGCCCAACATTCCACTGTTGTATGACTAGTCTATCCATAGAATCTGTTGTAGCAGGAAAAGAAATGAACGGGCGACTACTGGTATGAAAGATATTATTTATTAAAAAGGAACTTAACAATGATTAGTACAAAGACAATTCAAGTGTTACGTCATGTTGAAGCAAAAGGCGCACTCGGACTGGTGCAACTGTCACAAGTAGAGAGAGCGCATTAAGGTGTGAATTCATTTGCCTTTTACTTTTAACGCCCGGTCCGGCGCTACAATCGCATAGAGCACGCAGCTTAGGGCGGATCCATAACAGAATCCAAAGAAGGGAAAATCAATGTAATAGTATCAAGACACACCAAACATTTCGCCCTACAGGAATGTGTCGTTCGAATCCCATAAACCGTTCAAAATTTTCTTCAACAAAGCCCAACACGATTTTTTCGCTTACGCATCTTATAACATTAACAAACTTAAATTTGTATATGACAAAACTCTCGATACTAAAAAAATGTTTGTACGTAACCAGCCATTTAGATGGACCCTGAGGAATTGAAGAGAATTTACTATCATAACATTTGCTGCCTATGCATCAAGACGCAAGGTCTCAACTACTTAATACGTCAAGTTTCGAAATATCTGGTATCAAATGACCTCCTCAATGACCGCCAATACGACTTTCGTAGCAGCAGGTCCACAGGAAATCTAATGGCGTACCTTACCGAAAAGTGAAGCCATTCCATCCACTGCTTCGGTGAGAGCAAGGGTGTTGCATTGGATATTTCAGAAGCGCTCTACAGGGTTTGGCATCCAGCCCCTTTGTCTAAATTACATTCCAATGAAGTGAAAAATTCCCTGATCTAATGGATAAGACTTCTCTCGGGAGAGGCGAATCTATAGCGCCGCGTGGCCGCACCGAGATGCCACCAAATCACTGTTACAGTTCTTTTTAAACAGTTGCAGGTTGTAACGTCTCGGGAATACTCACGTGGAAAGGGAGTTCCAGAGGTTCCCGCTCTGTAACGGAATGAGTTCTGATGCAGGGATGTTGGCCCCGTCAGGAGATGAACCACAAACGGGTGTGATCCGTTTGATTGTCTTGTGGAGCGCATATAAACCGAATTGCGCGGAACAATACCAAGAATCTCCGAAGAACAGTACCCGTGATAATATCTGTAAAACAGACAGAGGTTGGCTACGCGCCTTCGATGTGATAGCGACTGTAGTCCCTACGTCAGCGCCGAGTCCCCGATCAGGCGGATCGCTCGTCTTTGTATGATCTCAAGTAGGTCGAGGGTATGTTTAGGAGCCGCGCCCCAAACATGAGAGCAATATTCGAGCGCGGACCTAATTTGGGATTTATATAGGAGAAGAAGTTGGACCGGAGTAAAATATTTCTTGGCTCTAAAAAGATAGCTCAGTTTTCCTGAGGCTGACCTGGCGATGCTAGACACGTGTTGATGTCATGATACATTCCCACAGGCTATGACACCGAGCAATTTCAAACTTTCAGCAGATTCGAGGGCCTGGCCATACATCATCAGTTGTGGAACCGATGATCCACTTTTCTTTGTGAATGTTGTATATTGTGTCTTCGCTGCGTTGAAGTCGACGAGATTAGCCCTTCTCCGCTGCAGGGCCCTATCTAGATACTGATTCAGAGAGTCAATCTGTCTACATCTCAACTGACGCGACGCAGATGCACCAATCGGTCGAACACTCGAAAAGGAGGAAACAAGCGTACTATCATCCACAAAACTGAACACTTTGTTATCCGTTGTCTCCAACAAATCATTTATGTGAAGCAAGAACAAGGTTGGAGCCAAAATAGAACCTTGGGGCACCCCAGGATTGACAGGATACAGATCCGAACATTCGCCTTCCACAACAACCCGGATCGATCGATTCTCAAGGAAGCTCCTCGTCCAGTCGCAAAATTATTGGGAAAGTCCATATGAACGAAGTTTGCTCAGCAATGCCCCGTGCCAGACGCGGTCAAAAGCCTTGGAGATATCCGATGCGACCGCCCTTGACTCACCATGCCGCTAAATCGCAGATGTCCATATATCGGTTATAAGTGTCAAAAGGTCTCCCGTGGACCGCCTGCCACGGCATCCGTATTGACGATCATTCAGAAGACCGTTGCACTCCAAATACTTAACTAACTCTGTATTGATGACTTTTTCCATCACCTTAGATAAAATAGACAGTAATGCTATCGGTAATTTTGTGGGAGACACTTTTTTCCCGTCTTTGAGATTGGCTGAACTCGAGCGATTTTCCAACAGGTAGGGAAGGTCCTCCGTGCATAAGATAAGCGGAAGAGTCTGCCAAGAACCGGCGACAGTTCTGGAGCACAGTTCTTAAGGACTATTGCTGGTATTCCGTCCGGGCCGGTTGCCTTCTTACAATCCAGTTCACGTAGAATGCGTTGAATAGTGCGCGGACGAAATCTCACATCCCGCATCGAAGACCGCACAGCCGCGATCACAGGCGGCTCCAAAAGGCCGGGATCGAGGTTTCAATTCGCGGAAAATAAATTCGCGAACACATTAGCTTTATCCTTTGAATTCGTGACTAACGGCCCACTGTCTGACACCAACGGAGGGAAAGAGAAGGATGCGAAGTTACCGCTGACAGCTTTAGCCTTTGACCAGAAGGAGCGCGAACCAGTTGGGCACCGAAGGAGCTTATCGATCACCCTGTCGTTGTGAGCCTTCTTCGCAGTATCAATCACCTGGTTGCACGCGTTTCTGATTCTAACAAAATTCGTTCTGTTAACATCGATGGGATTTGAGCGCCATTGCTGAAAAGCTCTATTTTTTGCCGCTGTAATCAGCTCGTATTTTTTATCAAACCAAGGTTTATCAGACGAACTTCCTTCGATGGAATGTGGAATGTAGATCTCTATCTCGAGATGAATAATCTCTGTCACCGACTCCGCGCAAGCGTTAACATCGGAGTTTCCGAAGCACACCTCCGACCAAGGAAAGGATGCGAAGAAATCTCGCAAATTGTCCCAGTTAGCAGCCCCATACATCCATACATGGCGAAGCTGCCTAGGCCGGTTATCGCTTGATATTCAAGTGCTTGCGCGACAGATACCAAGCAGTGATCCGAGTTTCCCAGTAGCGCAGAAACCTCTACGGTATAAATAGTCGGTTCGGATGTCAAAAACAGATCCACGGTGTTCGCATAATCGCCTCGGGCATCCCGCACCCGCGTTGGTTCTTCCACGAGTTGAACCAAGTTGTGGCTTACAGCAAACATCTCCGCCAGCTTCCCAGCCTCGTCGGTTCTGTTATGAATGTAACAACCAGCCGGAATTGTGCACATTAAAATCGCCAAGGACAACAATTTCAGAAGCTGGGTGGTTGATCTGTATCCAGTCGATGGTATGTGAAAGATGTTCGAAAAATGTCGCCGGTCGATCGTCGTTCGGGGAGCGGTAAAGACAACAAAGAAATTTAACGGAATTCCTCAGCACGACCCTCAACCATATGATGTCGATATTATTGGGTTCCAACGCCTCCATCCTCTGGCAAGCCAGATCGGACCGCGCGAAGACGCAGACTCCGCCCTTAAAACGGAATCTCGAATGTAAGTCGTATCCTGAGCAACGAAGATATGACGAATCGAGTTGGATCTCAGTTAGGACAAGGATATCAGGTTCCGTTGTTTGCAAATATTGGTCGACGGCGTTTACATTCGTATTGGTGAAACCGATGCCCCTGATGTTACAAAATGCCGTCACCAGTCCAGCGTGAGTAGGGGCTCGAGTGCGAGCCCGGTTATTTATCATGATATCTGCATGATGTTCCCGCTGACATAGTCCCCCCGGAGATCCGAATGGGAGACTAGTTTACCTCCGGAATTCTTTATATCAGAAGGTACCATCTTGACTTATCTCCGTGTCAGTCCGGGCCATCAGCCACACATCGGAAACACCGTCGAAGATTTGTTTTGCCGATATCGCGGAATGTAGAGCGTGACGGGGTGGTATCTCAACTTCGGACCGACTACCACCTAACCAACCTTTTCTCGAACCGGTCCAACAGCCAAGCCCCGAAAGATGCCCATGGTGGTCTCCCGACCATTTCGCGGAGCCTAAAACTTGATGGTGTGGTATTTTACCGGGCGACAGGGCGTTGGGACCCCGGCTGCTACTCGGCCTTTAGTCGCCTCTTACGACAAGCCGGCCTAGCTGTAAGTATATTCTAACGCCCTACTCACAGGCACTACTCTCAAACCAAATGGTTCTTGATAGTGTCAAGTCTGCCTCCCATCAAATTAATTAACCTGTTCCCCAGGGTTCGGTACTCTTACCCACTCTCTTCCTCATCTTACAAATGATCTCTTGTCCGGTGTTCGCATAATCGCCTCGGGCATCCCGCACCCGCAACCCGATTCACTCGTTTGCTGATGACTTTTTCTTACTCATACCAACTTTCCCGACCAAACTCTCGGAACCTCACTACCAATCAACAGGTTATCCTTAATACATTGACACCACAACAAGATATACAACGGAGATTATTGAATCGAGTAGAATTGAAAACAATGCCTTAAAAACTCAGTGCTGCCACTTGTTGTCAAAGGCGAACCCTACAGTAAAGACGAACAGCACTTGCTAAGGACTATCAATCTTCAGCACTCGAATTAATTCGACTTAATTGGAACGACCACATATTTGAAGCTGCGAAAAGTGCGGCCAAATGTATGGGGTTCCTTAAGAGGTCCAAAAGACACTTCACTCCCTCCATCCTGGCCACTATTTACAAGGCGTACATTCATCTCAATTATTATTATTATTATTATTATTATTATTACTATTATTATTATTTATTACGATGTAATTAATTACACAGTAACTTAATTCTAAATAGCGCTAGCTGCTAGGGCTTTCGGCTAAGCATTCATCTCAAAATGGAGTGCAGCTCTCATATTTGGTCAGGCGCATCCAAAACTGCACTACACGATCGATAGGATGCAAAAGCGAGGAGAACCTTAATTGGGAGCCAGCCGTAAGTCGTTTATTTCCATCGTTAGAACATAGGTGCAACGTATCATGCCTATTTCTCTTCTATAAGTATTGCTACGGTCGTTACTCAACTGAACTTGCTGAACATTCAGACATTTTCCCGCAATACCCATCAATCTGTGAATGCGCATAAGTTCACGTTGAGAGTCAACTTCAGGCGAACAAATAAACATAGACAGTCATTCTTTAGCCGAACCACACGAATGTGGAATGCTCTACCTGATCATGTGTTTCCTCGTAGTTGTTATGTCCAGGCATTTAAGACCAATGTACATCGATACCTCCTTTCCTTATCCAGTTCCTCTCCTTCCGTTCGCACCGTCTGCTGACATTTAAGGGTACATCAAAGTCCGCTTTTGTGCACGCGTTAGTCTAAGAAAAGTTCTCACTTAATTCCATAAGTTCTCACATTTCCAACAGATGTCGTTTCTCACGTGAAACACCAGGTGAATCTACAAAATTATTAAGTGTTGGTCGCACTGTTGTGGTCCTTCTCTCAGGGAGCGTGTCTCGTTGTCCTGAAAAGGATGAGGGATCTCTGTAGACCGCTCCTGATGGAACCCGTTGGAAAAGTGACAACCGATCGTTAACTATGGCCCTGGGAATCGGCCAAGCCCAATTAAAAAGGCATATATTTTGTCTTTTGAATTTTAATTTATTTGTTTTAATTTAATTTTAGTTTAATTTAATTTACCTTAATTTATTGGCGTCCTACCACTTCGGACGCCAATCGAGACTGATCCTCGAATACAAAATTCATCCCCCCTTTATACAAATCTTCATTGAGATTTGTATGTGAGAAACTGGAGAAAAGGAATGGGATATCTATTTTTAAGATGCACACATCTGGCTACAATCCAGATGGAGATAAGGATTTTAGAATTGTGTGTATGAAATGAATATCTTTTAATGTGTGTTTGTTTGCATATGAAGATTTGCATTATGGTGTTTAGTTTTTAGAAAGGATTTGGAAATATGAGTATGGTAATTGAACAATTCAATTTGTCTAACATTGGATTGAATGTTAGTTTGGGGATACGGATTACTGATAAAGTAGGCGGGTAGAATGTATGTGGGAGGAAAATGGTAGGGTTTCTTGGAGCACTACAGCGAGGCCAGTGTTGAACCCGTTTTGTGTAAAGAAAAAAGCATTATCGTATTCAGTGACTTAAATCTCTTCCTAATAGACGGGATTTCATCGCATGTGAAATTATATTTTATTTCATGCGAGTCCCACCCAGGAAGAAAACAACTCTCTTAGACAGGTTTTTTTGACAGTCATTTACATGAAGTCGCGTATTCGCATCGGCCGACCATAACCCCATTGTCATAAGACGTTCAAATCTGCCTTTCTCATTCGGGAAATTTTAGACTCCTCTCTCAAAACCATGACAGTACGGTTCTGGAAACAATTATTCTATACTAGAACGTTATTAGCCCTATAAAAGCAAACACGATAAATTTCACAAACGAAAACGTTAGATGTTCAGTGTGCCCATTTAAGGAATACGTGGCAGAACTTTATGTGAAGGTGTTTTACTGCCTAGTTCAATGTGGTCCTTAACCCAACGAACATCAGCCTCATCTTGGTACATCGAAGTGTTTTTGGTGTGTCGCCGAATACGCGTGAATACACGTATGGTTATTGTTTTTACTCTTTTCAATAAATCATGATGTACCCACAAGCTCAGGTCGCTGTGTAATAAATGTAGTAAGAGTGCCCACTTCCCATTTAGATTAGAGCCTGACCAACACCTCTTCCGTGAAGCTTCTGGGAGATTATCGGAAGAGCTCCCGAAACACGTCATAAGAAAAAAAAGACGGGTATTTTCTTAAACGTTATAGAAGTATAGTTGGCACAAAGTGATTATACTTGATTAATACTTAATTAGACCTAATTTTATTAACGCATTTTTTTCCTTTACTCGATATATAGCTTTTGCACAATTTTTAACTTCGTACGACGTGCTATATACCTCTTTTGATTTTTTTTAAAATCACTTGCCAAGTAAACTTTGACAGAGAAAATTAGAAAAACGATCGGGCGTCCGGGCTCACTATTGTCATCTACATGAGGTGTTTTTACACTAACTGAACCACAACTACTGTTGTGAAAAGCAAGTTGTATGGACGCCACAAGTTAACTAAAGTTTTGATACATTTTTTCATGTTTATAATTACATCAACACAGACATAAATAACTCGTGGAGTTAAAAATACATATTTATCAAATGAATGCTACCCTTTTGTGTATTATTCATGTATTCGCAATTTTTCGGACTAATTACTAACTTCTATTACAACATATCCCCAACACCTACCAAACCGGAAATTAACATATGTTGAAATAATATCGAGCAACATTGCTACTCTAGACCAACGCTGACTCTATAGCGTTTCTAATATATACCTACAAACCCGGGATCCACAGTGGAGAAAACGAAAAGAAGGCCAAAAAACAAATCTATAGCGTTTGGAATGATAGTGAAGGACGTGTGATTCGAACTGACGCTATGACAGTTAGAGTCACCAAAAATTGAACCAATGCGTAACACATCAGGCTACTGGCCGTATTTTAGAATCCGATTTTTAAACTCAAGTATATTCCACTGATGTGAATTGTTATATTATCGCTATGGTATACGGCTCTGATGCAGTTTCTTAATCGATTTTCGTTGGGTGTTCTTCGCTATTTGCTTGTGTATTGTGTGTGTATCTGTTAGAGACGCTACAAATCATCAGTGCAAATAACAAAACAATTCACAGCTTAAGCACCAAAACAATACGCCCCCATGTGTTCGCGGCCGTGGTCGGCAGAGTTAGTGATGTGGTAACGTTTTCTAGTCTCCATAGCGTGGGTTCCAATTACAATCTTCACTACCATCGCTAAACCCTTTAATACCACCTCATGACCTGATGGGCACTTAAGTATTATTCTTAAAAAACACATTTTCCACTCATACTAACAACCAATCAATATATAGGGTGGGCCATAAATGTTCACAATTGAAACATGAATAGAAATAAAACTGCAAATGTTATTTTGTTGATCATTTAATTAACGTAATAAACGTTTATTGAAATTTTTTTTTTAATGACATCGTCGAGATGAGCCCCGTTTGGTCGTTGTCACTCCTGCAATCGACTACGCAAAATTTGGAAAACTCGCTGACATATGCTGCGAGGTACGGAAGTTTCAACCTCCCGAATGTTCTCATCGCTTCTGCTTAAACGTGGCCACCTTGATTGTTTAATATTTGTTGAGAATTCCGTTTGCTCGAACTTCTTGACCCAAGCTTTGATTAAATTAACACTTGGACACTCACTTACACGGCTTAATCCGTATTCAGTTCTAAACAGGCGTCGTACAGTAACGTACGAATCGTTGTTTTTGTAAAATTGTTTTACACAAAAAGCACGCTGTTGTCCCGTGAAGCGCTCCATCGCGACTAAAATTGCATGAAGCGACGCACAATTCCCCGCCACTCCTGCGCCCCTTCCTCTAACGGTTTTTAAGAAATGAAGTGTTGCCATTTGCAAAAATGTATGGCCCACCCGATATTATACTTTTCTAGCTTTCGTTAGATTGAGCAGATTTTCCGGAGATGCGGAAAGAGATCTGAATCAATTTCCATACATAAAGACAGTAAGAACGAAATTAGTAATTGCAACTCAGATGTAAACAATATGTCTCACTCAAGCCCATTTACTTAAACTCATTTTTTTGTTCCGTTCGAGTTCATTTACCCGAATTTGTTTACCCAAGTTCGTTTACGATAGCATGATGTTTCACTGCAACTCTTGCTTGTACAGAAAGGCTTCCATAGAGACTAACAACCCCTAACTTAATTGAGTTCGTTTGCAAACAATACGTTCATTAGAGGTGGTCAAAACCTAGTAACATTAATTCCGTACCTTGCGGCAATTTTACAAGAATCAATAGTACCAAAGCACCTAAATAATACGGACACTTCAGTTGAACCTACATACGCAGAGACTTATGGGTACCACCGCAAGGTTATTACCATGGCTCCTAAAATGGCAGTACTAGGAATATTTTACATATTCTTACCGGTCGGCTCAAGAACAAGTACGTATACTTGCCCGCATTCGACGAGGTTTGAGGGAACCTTCGTCAAGTCCGTGAATGTCCAGTCTTAGCACAATCATTCCTTACTAGTGCGTGATTCTATTAAAATGCATCGAAACAGCAATGCTGATGTTGATTCCGTATATTTCTAAAACTGTCCACTTCATGTCAAACGTTTCAACACTTTTACCGCAAGTTCGTCTGTCTTGATAGTTCTACAGACTTAATTTTCCTGATAAAGTACGAGGGCCGTGTGATAACTTCATCATCAACATCGGCACTACAACCGGGAACCGGTCTTGGCCTTATTTATCAAGTCCTGAGGCTTGTTAAATTTTCCATAATGATTTGTTTTTTCCGGGCAAGGTCATTAGTCTTGCGCCAGAGGCTCCCCGACGGGGAATCGAACCCCGGTCTCCCACGTGACAGGCGGGTATACTAACCACTATACTATCGAGGAGCCGTTTGATAACTTAGTGACTTAAAAAATATTCATTTTATTTCTCAACATAGTTTCCTTTGACCTCGATTTGATTTAGTGCACCGTTTTGCCAATTTTTTTATTCTTTCCAAACAACAGGTTTCCTCAAGGCCCTCCTAATAGGCGTCAGTTTCTGTGATGGCCTCTTCATTCGCCCCATATCTCTTACCGCCCAGACATTTCTTCGGGGTTGGAGACAGGAAATAGGCGCATGGAGCTAAATCTGGAGAATATGCTGGATGGGGCAATAGCTCGTAGCCCAATTTATGGATTTTGCTTGATTAAGCTTAATCAGCATACGAAATTCAACTTTTTCCATTTTCGTTAAAATTCACGAGGTTGTCTGCTTTCAATAGCTGCCAAGCACAAACTAAACGACCCAGCTTGCTGAAATTTTGACAGTACTCTATCCATAGAAGGCAGTTGGGGAACTGTTTTGTATTTAAAGTTACTGCGCGGGAAATTCAAAAAGTCACTGACTTATCGAACTGCCCTTGTATCTCTTTCTCTTAAATCATCTTAACATTTGGTCCCACCCCGCTAACCACAATACTTGGAGCTATTTTGGGCATTGAAAAATCGTCAAATCTCCTCCACATCATCGGAAATTATGTCCTTCCCAGTTTACGTGGTCTTTTCCGACATACGGGTATACGAAGGCACTTTCTCCTTAGCTTAGAGGTACCATACCTAACCCGATCCAAGTCCTTACGTACTCGTCGCCTGCACACCATTTGACTAATCACTATTCTGAAACACTGGGGAACGTCTAGCGTTTTTATCCGAAAACACATTGTGCTTATCGCAAGGCCCAAAACGTTTTCCGTCGTAATCGCCACCAAAGTGCAAAGTCAGTCAAAATCGAAAAACCATCAATCACAGAGCGTCACTACCAATCGAAGGATAATTGAATTTGACGCAGGTAATTTATTATCCAATCGAAGGAGATACTGTGCGCCGCAGATGCGGTACTGCATATGTAAAGGACAGGGGTGGGCACAGGACGACGGGCATCTGGGACGCAGGAGTCACACACGCATGGGCGCAACATGTCGTCACGTCATCATTGCGTGGTAGCTTCTGATGCTCCATCTTCGGCTGCTGCCGGCTGTGGCGGTTGTGACGCGGTCAGCTGTGAACGTTTTCCAATTTTGAAATCTAATCGGAAGTATTCACCCGCCTCCACAGGAGTGAGAGTCCGCTTAAGAGTTCGGTTCGTTTGGGATCCTGTGTACTGCGAAGTGGCACAGGGCAACTCGTTGAGAAGCGATAAAGTTATCAGAACCGCTCCCCTTGGTCGCCGTCGTTCCTGGGGGAGCACGCAGTGTCCACTTCGCCTGGGCCTGAGCCCGGGGGATCCATAAATCGGGCCTTAAATAAAACTGCGAATGCAGAACGATATCTGCTGTCTGCCTCAAGACTTATGGAATCTCATCAACGCGCCCCCGCACGATGACGTCTTGTGTGACGCGTTGTATAGGTGGGTTTTCGTCTTTGCTGTTGTCGTTCGCGTTGTCATTGTTGTTATTTGTTGCTATTTATTCTACTTACCATGTTATGAAAGAAAAACGCTCTAAGGAGCAAAATCATTGCACAACTTCCTCGGAGGTCTCGTTTTGGCACACGCGAAGCCAGCAGAATGGCTCAGTGGCAACACACGACCAAATGTCGAAACGAGTTCCTGTCAAGATCAAGAGTGCTTCAGTGGGTACTGTGCGGGACAGGCGGGGGAGGTCACCTCCAATTGGGCCCCAAACAACAGTAACGACTGAAAATTTCCATACAACGCGCTTGACAGCCGGAGCTCAGCTGGAGCCGCGTACTGTCTGTTGGCAGCAGTTAGTGACAAAGATTAGTTTCTGCCACCTGGTTGAATCCATTCATGTTGCGGGAAGGAAAGTGCAGCAAAAACGCGGAAAGCTATGTTCCCGTCACCCCCCGGGGACCGTCCGCGCTTGTGAATGGCCGCGGTGGCCGTGCTCGTCAAGCAAGCGTGGGCAGCCTCATTCATTCAGTTTTCGTTCATCTGAACTTTTCGTGGGTGAAAACGATCGATGGATGCGAAACTTCGTTTGAACCGCCTTGTTCAGCGGCTCCACCAAACGACTTCTGCAAGCCCGATCGCGATCGTGATCGCGCTATCTAGGCCAGCGTATGGGGGTGTGCGCTTGCATCCCAACATGTGCGTCTGATAACTGTGTGCACCTGGTTGTGTATGTGTATTTGAGGGGCACGCACAGAGAATGTTTCCTCAGAAAATGAAAATCAGTTTGACGGGCTCCTGGGCAATAGTATGTCCGCAGTAGCAGCAGCGTCGGCGGAGTAGGTCTCGTTCGTAGGCACCTGGCGAAGAAGTGTGACCAGAAACTTAGGTGATCACCAGTTATAGTGGGTGGTGTCTGAAGTAAACATTTTGATTGTGGAATGGCTCTAAAAGCCCTGGATCCGGGAGAACATGTGGTCACATCATATTTTTCGCTGGTGGACCCGAACTTGAACATGCAAGCTATGTGTGTATGTTTCTACTTAGTTTCGCGAGATCGAGCGGACTTGTAATCGATTATCGCTGCTAATTGGTTGCAAGGAATTTTGTTTAGCGACAAATTGGAATGACTTGTGGCACAACACGAGCATATGCACGGGGACTGCTTCAGTGAGAAGTTGTTTGGGGTGAATTGCACGATTATCTTGAATTACGTTGCGAATTTTACTAGTTAGGCAAAAAAGAATTTGAAAGTACTCTTAAATGTTGAAGCGGATTGTAAGCGGAAGAAGAGCGAAGAGATAACGAAGGAATATATCGTTATACATTGGTCTTGAATGCCTGAGGGTTACGAGGTTTGGTTATTTACAATCCTTCGTCCGACAGACGGCGGTGTAAAGTGGAGCTCTCATTTTCCCTGAGGTATGTTTATTTATTTTTGCCGGAAGATGATACATATAACGATAAGAAAATGCATGATCAGGCTGAATGTTTCACATTCGTGTGGTTCGACTCAAGAATGATTCTTTATGTTTATTCGTAAGTCTGATGTTAATTTTTAAAGCACACTCCCTAACTGATGAATATCGGGGAAAACGAGCCTGTCTTTCCTATGTGCCGGAAGGGAAATGCTAATTTAATTCAATCCTAGGGGAAGAGTGTTTTGGTCGGATATGTTAGTCTGATATGCTAGACGTTAGTTTTTTCCATTTACTCGTCTCGTATAATTTCTTCGGGTGTGTCCGTGACAGTGGCAAAACAATTTAATATGAATTTTCGGACGACCACTCTCCTGGACATCCATTTAGAAACACAGCATTCCTATTTGTATAGTATACTCGCCTGTCACGCGGGAGACCGGGGTTCGATTCCCCGTCGGGGAGCCTCTGGCGCAAGACTAATGACCTTGCCCGGAAAAAACAAATCATTATGGAAAATTTAACAAGCCTCAGGACTTGCTAAATAAGGCCAAGACCGGTTCCCGGTTGTAGTGCCGATGATGATGATGATTCCTATTTGGACAAAATTTGTCGGTTGATTTCCAATGAACCAATCCTGTGGAACTTGATGGGGAATTTGGTTCAACAAATCAAAGGGAAGGACGACATAAAATCCATCTCGCATTTAATGATCTTAGGATTTTTCGGAATGATAAACCAACACATGTTTCACTTCGTTGAGCATTGTTTGCATGGGTTATGTATTGACTTCCAATCAAATATTGGGCATGGGTAAGGATATAGATTGGGCAAGATTTTCTTTTTTTGGGGAGAGTGGTATTTTGGGAACACTACCCTTTGCAAATTGTAGTAAGGTTGGGTGTGGTGAAGTATTCCCAGGATTTCCTAAAGGCCGCATGGTTTTAGACGGCCTATTTGGACCTGCGAGCAAGTTTTATGTTTAATTCAGAGTCAAATTAATGCGAGTGCTTTAATGATGTAAGTTTATCGACAGTAGGTTTACATTAAGACTGGTCTTTTATGACAACAGGTAGTAATGGATTTTAAAGGCACTGAATTCTAATCAGTCTGATAATTCCAATCGGTAAATAATGTTGAAGAGCTCCTTGATAGTATAGTGGTTAGTAACCCGCCTGTCACGCGGAAGACCGGGGTGGTCGATTCCCCGTCAGGGAGCCTCTGGTGCAAGACTTTGCCCGGAAAAAACGAATCATTATGGAAAATTTAACAAGCCTCAGGACTTGCTAAATAAGGCCAAGGCCGGTTACCGGTTGTAGTGCCGATGATGAAATAATGTTGAACTCAAAGGTCAAACTGTTGAACATACTCGACTGTTTGATAATGTGGTTCGATGAGGTTCCGCGACCGAAGACATTCAATGTGCTGTTAACAGCAAACAAGTAAATTGCGAATTGATTAATAAGCAAGAGATCGTTTACGAAATTTAAGAATAGAATGCGTGAGAGTACGAAGCCGATATAGGCAGTCACTAAGGAGGTTAGTTGTATGCAGATATTGAAAAACTAGATGGTTAATCAACCATTCCATTATCTTCGATGAAATTGTAGTTCGGTATTATGGGATGACTGGAAGAGGGGGTGAAACTCGTCTTTTGGTTGGATATTCGATAACATACACAGTAATGCTGTCGGTCGATAATTTTATGGGAGAGACTTTTTCCCCTTCTCTGGGATTGGCTGAACTCGAGCGAAAGAGAAAGAAAGAGTTTGCTAAGGACCGGCGACAATTCTGGAGTACAATTTTTAAGGACTATTGCTGGTATTCTATCCGCGCCGGTTGTTTTCTCACAGTCCATTCCACGGTGAATGTGTTGAATTGTCCTGGGCGGAATTTCACATCCGGCATTGAGGACTGCACCGGGGCGATCACAGGTGGCTCCAGAAGACCGGCATCGACGGTTAAATTCGCGGAAAATAAATTCGCGAACACATTGGCTATATCCTTTGAATTAATGCCACGCTGCCCGTTACGAAAGATGGAAAAGAGGAGGAAGCAAAGTTATTGCTGACAACCTTTGCCATTGAGCAGAAGGAACGCGAGTCAGTTGGACACTCAAGCAGTTTGTTGTTCAGTTTGTGTTTGTGAACCTTCTTCGTGGTATCAATCGCCTGGTTGCACGCGTTTCTATCAGGTTGGCCACTAAGTAATTGCTGATTTCACACATAAATGTCTTTGGCCATATTTTTTATGACTTCTGTCAATGACATATTTTTTTCCTTTTGACATTTGTTAGCTGTCAGTTCTACTTTGCTTTAGAAGCAAATTGCGCGTATTTTTGTGAAAAGGTATTAGTTTGGCATCAGTTTTAATATGGGGTCCAAAAACGTACATTTTCGTCATATTTTACTTTTTTATTTCCGTAAAGGAAAGAACGCTAAAAAGTTACGCGATGTGTATGGAAAGAAAGACAATGGCGGAAAGACAATGGCGGAATTGGTTTGACGAATTTCGTTCGGAGATTTTTCACTGAAAGCTGAACAACGATCAGGTTGACCAGGTGAGCTCGATGATGATCGAATTTAACCCATAATTGAGCCGGATCGCCATGTAACTGTACGAGAGATAGCAAAAAAGTTAAATGTGTCACATATAGCGATAGAAATATTTAAAACGTATGAAACTCGTTAAAAAGCCTTATGTTTGGGTTCCGCATGATTTAAAAGAAATTCATTTAACGAAGCGCATCAACGCTTGCGATTTGCCAATGAATCCGACCATTTTTTGAAACGAATCATCACTAGCGATGAAAGTGGATTGTTGCATAACGTCAATCGAAAACGATCACAAACGGAGCACAATACACTCCGAAAGCACAATCCACCAAAAGAAGATTTTGCTCTCAATTTGTTGGGATTGGAAAGGTGTGGTGTATTTTGAGCTGGTTCCAAGGAATTAAACGATCAATTCGGATGTGTACTGTCATCAACTGGACATGATTAAATACAGCGATCAACGAAAAGCGGCCAGAGTTGGTTCACGGAAAAGCTGTCACCAGAACAACGCTAGGCCACATACCTCTTTGGTCACTCGTCAAAAATTGTTGGAGCTTGGTTGGGAATTGATGTTACATCCGCCATATACCCCTGACCTTGCTCCATCAGATTACAATTTACTTCGATCTTTGCAAAACTAGAAAAACTTTCAATGATGATGATGCTGTGAAATCGCACTTGATCCAGTTTTTTGCCAATAAAGATCAGCAGTTCTACGAACGTGGAATTATGAAATTGCCAGAAAGATGGGAAAAGGTCATCGAACAAATCGGAAAATATATCGTTGATTAAAGTTGTTTCGTTGTAAAAAAAAAAGTATTTTATTTATCTGAAAAACCGGCAATTACTTAGTTGCCAAACTTATAACTCTTTAAAAAAAATCGTTCTGTTGTCCTCCGCCAGATTCGTGTGCCATTGTTTGAAAGCTCTAGTTTTTGCCGCTGTAATCTACTCGCATTTTTTATCACACCAAGGCTTATCAGATGGATTTTGTTTCATGGAATCCGAAATGTGAAACTCCATCCCGAGAATAATAATCTTGGTGCCTGACTCCGCGCATGGGTTAACATCGAAGTCTCTACAGCTTGTGCCATATTGTTTTGATCAGTTGGTGTATCTTTCGAGCGGTTGCCTCTTCTCCATGTTTCATAAGCTCTGTCGGCATGCAGCCAACTCTGGAAGCCTTGTTGTTTTTCAATCGATTTATTGCATCTATAACTTCGTTGAAAGAGGGCTCTGGGATCTGAGTCACGGCTGCATGTACGTCTGGTGCGTTTATTTGTGGTTTATGGGTGCGCATATTAAGCAGGTTTTCAAAGTACCGCTTCCATCTTGTGACGATATTGTTTGTTTGTTTTTTTTTTATTGCTTCTTATAGGAAAGGCTGAGTAAGCGCCCTGAGATCCTAATTTTTTTTTCTCGACCGGGTTCATCAGCCAAGCTCCGAAAGATGCTCAAAAATGTCTCCCAACAATTTCGAAGGCTATAGCTTAATGGGGTGGTATTTCACGAGGCGGCTGGGCTTTGGAGCCCTACATCATCATCATCATCGGCACTACAACCGGGATCCGGTCTTGGCCTTATTTAGCAAGTCCTGAGGCCTGTTAAATTCTCCATAATGATTTGTTTTTCCGGGCAAGCTCATTAGTCTTGCGCCAGAGGCTCCCCGTGGGGAATCGAACCCCGGTCTCCCGCGTGACAGGTGGGCATACTAACCACTATACTATCGAGAAGCTTGGTGCCCTACATACCACTCAGTAATTGTGCCTTGCAGCAAAACAGCAAGAGTCGTCAGTTGAACCTAGGTTTACATAATCACACGCAAGATACAACCTCGTTACCAACTTTGAGGCGAATCTGTAACCAGACAGCCGTTTGCGTGTCGAGTTATTTTGGCTCTCGCTCGGCTATGATTTCTAGTAGAATTTATGTCGGCATACATACCTCTGATGTACATTGCTCTAGTATTTTCTAGGATCTTTGTGATTGAGTCTTCTTCCATTCGGGTTTTTTGCGTTTGAAAAGTCTCGTTGTCTCTTTGCGAATTGTCGCGTATCGTTCTGCGTTGACTTCATCTTAGCTTTTTATGTGGTTCACTCTAAGGCGTTTACGTTGTGCGATCCTGGCCCTGCACTCATCGTCAAACCAAGGTTTGGACTTTATTGATCTTTGTTTGATTGAGTCTCTGATCGATGCCCATTTAGTGCCCAGATTATTGGTTTCCTCTTCCTCACTACTCCCATTCTCTGGGATGCTAAATCTATTCGTTAGTTCCTTTTGATATTCAGCCCTTTTGCGTAGGTCTTTTAGTTTATCAATGTCGAACTTTTTGCTTCTGTCCCGTGATTGCACATGTGGTTTTGCTGCGAGGCGACTTCTAATTCGCCCATCACTAGAAGATGATCGGAGTCGCAATCTGCTCCTCTATATGATCTTACGTCAAGGATATTCGAGTGATGTCTTTTGTCTATGAGGAAGTGGTCTATTTGGTTACGTGTTACGCCGTCGGGTGATATCCATGTGGCTTTAGAAGAGCAGAAAGATACGCGACAATTCGGAAAGAGTCAACGAGACCTTTCAAACGCAAAAAACGCGAATGGAAGAAGACTCGGATCGAAAAAATCCTAGAAAATGCCAGAGCAAAAAATATCAGAGGTATGTATGCCGGCATAAATTCAATTAAAAATGGCCACAGAGGGCGAGGCAAAATAATCCGAGACGCAACCGGCTGTTTGGTAACAGAAACAAACAATATCGTGACAAGATAGAAGCAGTACTTTGCAAACCTGCTCAATGAGCGCACCCATCGAGAGAGAGAGAGAGAGCTTGTGAAGCATAGAGGAGAGGCAACCGCTCGAAAGATACACCAACTGATCAAAACAATATAGGATAAGGAAGTCATTCCGGAAGAATGGAAAACCTCAATAATCATCCCGATTTTAAAAAAAGGCGACAGATCTGACAGCGAAAACTACAGAGGAATATCATTGCTCCCAACCACATACAAAATACTAACAAATGTCGTACTGGCAAAAATCACACCGTACGCAGAAGACATATTGGGAGACTACCATTGCGGATTCCATAGGAACCGGTCAACAAGCGACCAAATGTTCACAATAAGGCAACTGCTGGAAAAGAAGTGGGAATACGGAGAGATGGTTCACCAACTGTTCGTTGAATCCGAAAAAGCCTACGACTCAGTCGCAGGCAAAGACTCTACCATATTGTAGTTGAGCTAGGAATCCCGAAAAAATATGTCGCCCTCATTCAAATCTGCATGAGCGACAACAAAAGGCGAGTTAGAAAAGAAAACCACCTCTCAGAACCATTTGAAATCCGGGACGGACTAAAACAGGGCGATGGCCTCTCACCATGTCTCTTTAACCTTGTGCTCGAGTATGTCATCAGAAAGGTACAAATCGACAACATGGCCGGATCATCCCTGAACGGCGTCACACAAGTGCTCGCATATGCGAATGACATCGCAGTTTTGGGCGATAATCTAGAAACTGTAAGTAAAAACAGTGAAATCATCATGCAAGCGGCAGAAGAGGTGGTCCTAGAAATAAATGAATACAAAACGAAATACATGATTATGGCGAGAGCAGGGGGACATCAGAGAACACATATAAACGTCAGAGGCAAGATATTCGAAAAAGTTAGAGAATTTAAATAGCTGGGAACAATACTGACGGCCAGTAACGAAATGTCGAAGGAAATTAACAAAAGACTACACTCCGGCAACGCTAGTTGGCATGCAGTCAGTAATCTGCTGAAATCTAAACTGCTATCACGGAATATAAAGCTCCGTGTCTATAGAACTATAATTATGCCGATTGTTCTATACGGATGCGAAACATGGGCTCTCACAAAACGGGAAGAAAACAAATTCCGCGTATTCGAGAATAAAGTCCTAAGTGGTATCTTTGGAGGTAAATATGACGAGGAGGCAGGACAATGGAGGAAACTACACAACCACGAATTGGAAGAGCTATACCGCAAACCCACAATAGTGAGAGTAATCAAGTTGCAAAGATTAAGATGGGCCGCACACGTGGCGCGAATGGGCAGCAATAGGACCGTGCATAGAATTCTTGACGGTAAGCCAACGGGAAAGAGACCGACAGGGCGCCGCGACGGAGATGGGAGGACAATGTTAGGTTGGACCCCGAGGAGATCGCATCGGATGGTCGAACGTGGAAGGAGAGCGCACGGGAGAGGGAACAATGGCGGAGTCGAGTCGGTGAGGTCTTGAACTTTCGGGTTTCTTCAGGCCAATAAATAGTAGTAATAGTAATAGCCTGTCTGACATGGGCTTTAGTGACCCTTCTAGTATAAACTACGCGTTACAGGATGGATGATTAACTAATCACTGTCGTCTAGTCAATCCTATCTGTTATAGCGTCAGCTACAGATTCAAAAATGATGTTGCGTGTGAGTATTTTAAATTACTAAACAGGTCGTTTAGATTGTCCAAGTTCCGAGGTCAGAAGAATTGAATTATATCCAGACGGATTAAAAACTGAATTACCGGTAACTGTTATTAAATGAGTATTGTTTAGTGCAATAATTTCCGGTCTATTGTTATGTATTTGGTCAGACGTAGCAGAGAAATTGCACGAATGTTGCACTGATAAACACGAAACTTTCATGTTATACAAACGTATCGGTACAAAGGTGTTATTGGTACCTCTGAATGGGCAAAGAATGAGTGCAAGCGACTGCCATATGTGGTATATCTTTATAGCAGTAGTCCCTGTATACCGCAACAGGGACTCAGCCGGTAACCTCTCTGTAATGTCATTCCCATACTGCAGCCCCAGAGGAAAATTCATTTGAGATTTGTGGCGTTTAAAAAAAAATTGTTTGGAAAGTAAATTGGTTTTTGTCCCGCACTGTATTGCATTCGATTCCCCTTAGTACCGCACTAGTTGATTCACATACTCCATCGAATGCAGGGAGCATACAGATTTATTTGTTTACTTGCAACTGGATTCTTTTAAGACACCCGCGATGGATTCTACAAACATAACCGAAATGTTGATTTCAAACGACAGGCAAGACGCACTAGTTCATCAGCAGTTAAATTGACAGTCGTATGACGAAATGTACTATACACATGAGAAATCGGTTCTGCCAAAGCGTTGTAAAAGTTTCAGTTTAGAAAAGAAAACTTCGTGGGTTCATGTTTTTACGAATGCCATTCATATTAAAAATTAACTTCAGATGTACGATTAAACATAACCTATTGTTTTTAGCCTGACCACAGGAATATGGCATGCTCTGGGTGATTATGTCTTTCCAGGCAATCGAAACCAACATATATCGATACATCCTCTGCTTTTCCCTTCTATGTCGCATTGTGTTTTACTTTTAAGGATATCGCAAAATCCCTTTACTAAGAATTCCCTGTACAACAAAAAAGATAACAAAGATTTTTTTAATTGATAACTAAACAACTAGTTTTTAAAATGTGTGTATGATTTGGAAAATTTAAAGATAATCCCATAACATTTCTTTGTAATTTCATTATGGCAATCTTGTGTATTACCGATGCCTTTCTAGCCCATTTGGGGCCAAGTTATTCAAGTTCTGCAACTTCTGATAATTTTACAGGAATAATTTAGAAGCTGATTGTGCAAATGGCGCCATAAGATAAATTCATCAGTTAATATGCATGATATACAAGAACATGTGTATGTCTCAGACATCTATGTATGAAAAGACCGCAAGCGAATTTCTTTGAAGTGCACCTCTGAGAATAATTTTTGTATACACGACTGTGTGTATACCCTTGTCTATGTGTCTATATATAAAGACAGAAAAGAGCAAAAAATTGGCAAAGACCAAATACCGAAAACGACGAAATCCACAAAGCACAAACTTATCAATTAGTTGCACAAAAGGACAGGCGATGGAAACCCCCACAGGTCGACGTAATTAAGTAATAGATGAGCATATTGCGACTTATTTTTCTATTGTGAGTTGGGATTCTTTCGTCTCACAAGCCCACTAATAATCAATCCTTGAATATTCTCAATGCCTGATTTGCATTTTGAGACTCCTGGGGGCGATTTTGTTATTTGTGCCCTTTGATTGGGTATTTAGGCAAGAAACATTCGAATTGTCCTCCTTCTCATCATCAGCGGCAATCTTTGCTTTGTGGTCCTTAAAATCATTTGAACATGTCACGTTAATGATTTCTCAACAGCCCTACGTTCCCATAATCCGTCCTCCCGCCGGTCCGTTTGTCCCTCCAAGAGGAACATTAGTGGTTTACTGTTATTGTATCGCCTGTCATTAATCATTAATGCCGAAGGATTACCTGCTTGGATGAAGGTATCCTTTCGCGTTAGTTCCATCAGCGCACACGTTATATGGTATCTTCGACTGGTAATTCTAATTAATGACTTTCATCTCCTGTGACTCGAGAGATGGGAAAAGTGTCCCGACAAAATGAAAAGAATTGTTGTTCCAACAGGTATCTGTTGTGCTAAGGATTTTAAACCAAAGTCCTGGCTACTGTAGCACTAGAAACTCACGCAAATCGCCAGCATATAAAAAGAAAAATATTACCCGCATCCCGAATTAAGTTTCAATATTATTTATAATCTAAGCAGCAGCTACCTGACCTTACACCAGAGTTGGCTTGGCACGCTTTTGGCCTACACAATCGCCATGTGCGCATACGCACTTGCGCACACTCTAGCTAATGTTGCGATGCGTCCAACTTACATTCTCAGCATAATTTTGATATCCGGCTGAAACGGCGACGCCGTTTCACTGAAACACTATCGCCGCCACTATGACCTTAAAACCATCGGCGTTAAGCTTTCAGCTCATTCACGAACTAAGTTCGGTACGGTTTTTCATTCATAAGCCAGGCTGCATGTTATAAGCTACCCACTGGGCTATAAAATTGAATGAACCGGGTGCCGTGACTTCTCTCACCTTAACGCCATATTTGTATGGCACAGAGCCCACGCAGGCTACGCTTTCGACTTTGTTAGTCGCTGTAACAGAAAAGCGAAATCTGCATACGACTTCCTGTCGTTATTAATCTCGTTAGCTAACGTTGTTGCTGTATACATTTTTTATTAAGTCTTTGATTGGTAGGGCTTATCCATGACGTCAGATTGAATCAACGTTTACAGCGATCAATCGAAATGTAGTCGATTACGGGAGAGGTCTAAACAGATATTAGAACTTTAATCCTGGCATTAGGATAACCTATGCACCGTATATCCGCAGCCACAGGTATCTAGTGCTCCGTCACTGGAAATATGTACACACCAACTCAATACATTGGACGACTATTGAATTATCGAGATGTAACCCAAAGTCAAAGTGGTGCAAACCGCCGGATTGGCAGCCGGATTGGGCAAGTCTTGGCCGTAATTTGGAGAAAATCTTTCATAACAGAATGTTCAACAGTATTGACATTATAAATTCATGAGAGGACATCCAATGGAGTGGGGTGTGAAGATAATGTTGTATAAGAGTTTCTGCTGGTAACTGTCGGCGGAAATGACATACTAAACTAGTATCATTTACTTTATAATAATGTGTAGTTAAAATTATACTAACATAGCTAGAGTATTGGTACAAAGTTTTTGAGGCAAAACTATGACAACAAAACGTAGAATTCTTTTTCCCCAATCTTATACTTACTGAATCATAACTGGTCCTTCTCATATGCAGTAACATAACCATCTAGTTTTAGTAAAACGTCCATATTAGTTCCTCTTCGACTGCCCATGCCAGGCAACATTTTAGTTAAGGCTACCATAAAATTAATAAGTTTGGCGCTGTAGATACCAAAGGTGACCCCGATAAGATGACATACAATACCAATTAATCAATTTAATTGATTGTCAAATGTCCTTTCCGATATTTGAAAACACTCACGCACAACACAAGACCACTATTTTAACACCTTTTTTATAAACGAAATGTTTGTTACATTACCGAGGAGTGTTCTCATTTCAACTAGTGATGTTTTAGGCATTCAATAAAACAGCTATTTATCTGATGCTCAAAATTCTGTTTAAAAAGACTGCCTGTCAAAGAGATTTTTATAATACCACCCTATGATATTAGTATATAAACTTGGACACAAAATAAAAATAGAAACTGTAGCTGAAAAGAATAGCGTGTCTATCAATATCTTTTGGTTCTGTTAGTCCCCATGTTTGTGAAGGAAAACAGATTTCAATGGTTCGTTATAAAAGTGACTCCAAATAGCAGTAAAGACCCCAAGCTTAGCACTACTAAGTAAAGCCGATGGTGAATATCTCGTAATGTTTTCTAAACTCAGATTCTCCCAATTATTATTATAATGTAAAAACAACGATTGCGATTCAAATGGTCAGCACAAACACGTCCCCAGATAAAAACAACGATCAATTTCATCGATTTTAAATTTTTAGATTTAACTTAATTTATGAATACAAATGATACGAAAATCACCCGCAGGTACACAAGAACAAGGAATATTCGATAATGACACTACTGTCGTTGTAGGTAAATACGTGCCACTAGCGCCATCTTGTAATATGCACCTAAAAGATAGGGGAGGATTTGGTGTAAACAATCAAAGTTTGACGAAAATGGCACAAAAAATCCCGCATGAACCGCATAATGAAAGCACACGAGGTAAATTTCGTTTAGTTATGTCTACGTTGCACTGGCAACGGCATACTATAAAAAATTCTGTTTCGCGTGGGTTAACATCTACCAACACTTATGAAAATTCGCATAAGATATTTCAAAATGTTACAATCAACACAAGAACGTCTTTTAATAACATTTTAAAGGGACAGGGAATGGTATGAATTGAAGGAGGTCGCGGAGAACCTGCCGCGGTTCTTACCGAAGAAACACGAGGACTATGATAAAAGTGTTCATCCTCGTTTAATGATATGGAAGTAGGTACTGAATGGTCATATCCAGCGAGTAGATCGAGTTAACCGTTAGAACTTAAAAAGCATCTGCCTTATAGTTCAAATCTACTTTCGAATGACGTAGCTCATTTCAAAGAGACAGGGAACCATATGAATTGGGAGGAGGTCCCGGGAAACCTGTCACCGTTCTTATCGATGAAAGCATCAGTACAGGAACTGTGAAGATAGGCCCTGACCCCGGTTTAACGGTAGGGCGCTCGAATTGTAGCAGATACTGAAGGACCACATCCGAAAAAACAACTGGATGTCCCTAAACATTAGATATTGCATCAGGATAATGCACGCCGCAAGTGGCGTACCTTGTCAATGAATTGATAACCAAAAAAAAAAAACATTCCCGTTGTACTGAATCCGCCCCATAGCTGAAATCTAGCTTCGAATGACTTTTTTTATATTTCCAGACCAAAAATGGGTTCAAAAGTTGCCGTTGTCTTAATGCAAGTGCAGCTGTAAAAGCTTTAGAATCAAAATTGTGCACGTGTACTTTGTTATGTGGTGTACGCGAACTGTGAAACCTTCGTGGTGTCGCCGACAAATTTGGTATGTATACAGCAAATGTTTCTCCCTTTCAAGTGCATTTTTTTTTTTTTTTTTTTTTTTTTTATTAGACTTCTCTCGGGAAAAGCGAACCTATAGCGTCGAGTGGGCGCCCCGAGATGCCATCAAATAACTGTTGCAGTTCTTTTTGAACAGTTGCAGGTTGTAACGCTCCGGGAACCCTCGCGTGGGAAGGGAGTTCCACAGCTTCCCCGCTCTGTAACGGAACGAGTTCTGATACAGGGATCTTCGCGCCGTCGGGATATGAACCACAAACGGGTGCGATCCGTCGGATTGTCTTGTGGAGCGCATATAAACCGAATTGCGTGGAACAATGCCAAGAATCTCCGAAGAACAGCACCCGTGATAATATCTGTAAAACAGACAGAGGTCGGCTACGCGCCTTCGATGTGATAGCGACTGTAGTCCCGACGTCAGCGCCGAGTCCCCGATCAGGCGGATCGCTCGTCTTTGTAGGCTCTCAAGTAGGTCGAGGGTATGTTTAGGAGCCGCGCCCCAAACATGAGAGCAATATTCGAGCACGGACCTAATTTGAGATTTATATAGGAGAAGAAGTTGGGCCGGGGTAAAGTATTTCTTGGCTCTAAAAAGATAACTCAGTTTTCCTGAGGCTGATCTGGCGATACCCGATACGTGTTTATGCCATGATACATTCCCACAGACCGCGACGCCGAGCAATTTCAAACTTTCCCCAGCCTCGAGGGCCCGCCCACTCATCATCAGCTGTGGAACCGATGATCCAGTTTTCTTTGTGAATGTTGTATACTGGGTCTTCGTTGCATTGAAGTCGACAAGATTGGCCTTTCCCCACTGCAGGACTTTATCTAGATCCTGGCTCAGAGAGTCAATCTGTCTACATCTCAGCTGATGCGACGTTGATGCACCAATCGGCCGATCAGTCGAAAAGGAGGAAACAGGCGTACTATCATCCACAAAACTGAACACTTTGTTATCCGTTGTCTCCAACAAATCATTTATGTGAAGCAAGAACAAGGTTGGAGCCAAAATAGAACCCTGGGGCACCCCCGAATTAACAGGATACAGATCCGAACACTCGCCGTCCACAACAACCCGGATCGATCGATTCTGGAGGAAGCTCCTCGTCCAGTCGCGAAGCTGTTGGGAAAGTCCATATGAACGAAGTTTGCTCAGCAATGCCCCGTGCCAGATGCGGTCAAAAGCCTTGGAGATATCCAATGCCACCGCCCTTGACTCACCATGCCGTTCAATCGCAGATGTCCATACATCGGTTATAAGTGTCAAAAGGTCTCCTGTGGACCGCCTGCCACGGAATCCGTATTGACGATCATTCAGAAGACCGTTGCACTCCAAATACTTAACCAACTCTGTATTGATGACTTTTTCCATTACCTTAGATAAAATAGACAGTAATGCTATCGGCCGGTAATTTTGTGGGAGACACTTTTTTCCCGTCTTTGGGATTGGCTGAACTCGAGCGATTTTCCAGCAGGCAGGAAAGCTCCTCCGTGCATAAGATAAGCGTAAGAGTCTGCCAAGAACCGGCGATAGTTCTGGAGCACAGTTCTTAAGGACTATTGCTGGTATTCCGTCCGGGCCGGTTGCTTTCCTACAATCCAGTTCACGTAGAATGCGTTGAATAGTGCGCGGACGAAATCTCACATCCCGCATGCAAGACTGTACCGGCGAGATCACAGGTGGCTGCAAAAGACCGGGATCGAGGTTTGAGTTCGCGGAAAATAAATTCGCGAACACATTTGCTTTATCCTTTGGATTCGTGACTAACGTCCCGCTGTCTGTCACCAACGGAGGGAAAGAGGAGGAAGCAAAGTTACTACTGGCAGCCTTTGCCATTGACCAGAAGGAGCGCGAACCAGTTGGGCACCGAAGCAGCTTATTGATCACCCTGTCGTTGTGAGCCTTCTTCGCGGTATCAATCGCCTGGTTGCACGTGTTTCTGATTCTAACAAAATTCGTTCTGTTAACATCGGTGGGATTGGAGCGCCATTGCTTAAAAGCTCTATTTTTTGCCGCTGTAATCAGCTCGCATTTTTTGTCGCACCAAGGTTTATCAGACGAACTTCGTTTGATGGAATGTGGAATATACATCTCCATCCCCAGGAGAATAATCTCTGATACCGACTCCGCGCAAGCGTTAACATCGGAGTTTCCGAAGCACACCTCCGACCATGAAAAGGATGCGAAGAAATCTCGCATATCGTCCCAGTTTGCAGCCCCATACTTCCATACATGGCGAAGCTGCCTAGGCCGGTTATTCGCTTGGTATGCAAGTGCTTGCGCGACAGATATCAAGCAGTGATCTGAGTTTCCCAGTGGCGCAGAAACCTCTCCGGTATAAATACTCGGTTCGGATGTCAAAAACAGATCCAGGGTGTTCGCATAATCGCCTCGGGCATCCGGTACTCGCGTTGGCTCCCCCACGAGTTGAGTCAAGTTGTGGCTTACAGCAAAGATCTCCGCCAGCTTCCCAGCCTCGTCGGTTCTGTTAGAATGTAACAGCCAGTCGGAATTGTGCACATTAAAATCGCCAAGGACAATAATTTCAGAAGCGGGGTGGTTGATCTGTATCCGGTCGACGGTATATGAAAGATGTTCGAAAAATGTTGCCGGTCGATCGTCATTGGGGGAGCGGTAAAGACAACAAAGAAATTTAACGGAATTCCTCAGCACGACCCTCAACCATATGATGTCCATATTATAGTGTTCCAACGCATCCATCCTCTGGCAAGCCAGATCGGATCGTGCGAAGGCGCAGACTCCGCCCTTAAAACGGAATCTCGAATGTAAGTTGTATCCTAAGCAACGAAGATATGTCGAATCAGTTGACGAATCGACCTGGGTCTCAGTTAGGACAAGGATATCAGGTTTCGTTGTTTGCAAATATTGGTGGACGGCGTTTACATTAGTATTGGTGAAACCGATGCCCCCGATGTTACAAAATGCCGTCACCAGTCGAGCGTGGGCCGAGCCTCGAGAGCTAGCCCGGTTATGCGATGACGAACCTCTCAAAGTTCCATAATTTATCATGATATCTGCATGATGTTCCTCCTGACATAGTCC
Source organism: Microdon myrmicae (assembly GCA_963931805.1). Lineage (NCBI taxonomy): Eukaryota > Metazoa > Arthropoda > Insecta > Diptera > Syrphidae > Microdon > Microdon myrmicae. The sequence continues at coordinate 25,411,845 of OZ007500.1, forward strand.
CCCCCGGAGATCCGAATGGGAGACTAGTTTACCTCCGGAAATCTTTATATCAGAAGGTACCATCTTGACTTATCTCCGTGTCAGTCCGGGCCATCAGCCGCACATCCGAAACACCGTCGAAGATTTCTCTTGGCGATATCGCGGAATGTACAGCGTGACGGGGTGGTATCTCACCTTGGGACCGACTACCACCTAACCAACCTTTTCTCGAACCGGTCCATCAGCCAAGCTCCGAAAGATGGCCAGGGATTTCTCCCGATCATTTCACGGAGCCTAAAGCTTGATGGGGTGGTATTTCACCGGGCGCACAGGACGTTGGGACCCCGGCTACCACTCGGCCTTTAGTCGCCTCTTACGACAAGCTGGCCTAGCTGTGAGTATATTCTAACGCCTTACTCACAGGGCAATCGTCATAATCGGCAATACAACCGGGATCCGGTCTTGGCCTTATTTAGCAAGTCTCTCCATCGGTATCCGGTCCATATGCCATCATCATCATCATCGGCACTACAACCGGGAACCGGCCTTGGCCGTATTTAGCAAGTCCTGAGACTAGTTAAATTTGTGAGACTTGGTCCATATGTGAGACTTGTTAAATTGTCCATAATAATTCGTTTTTCCGGGCAAGGTTATTAGCTTTGCACCAACTTTTCTCAGGATGTCGCTGCATGCATTGGTTCACTACTTGGCGGGTGCCAAAGTAGCTATCCAGTGGTGTCACGTGCAGACTGCATGTCAACATGGATTAAACAGGGACAAGGATCGTCTTGGCCTTCACCGGGTTACAAGCAGTAACTTTGCCCTGTATGTACGCCAGAATGCCTGCGGAAGAACAGCGTTCTTTTATTTGCACATGGTGCGAGTTATGGAATTTGGCTTCAGCGTCGATTGCGCTAATTATATGTAGCTGCTTGGGTTGTTTATTGTTGGGAGAAAAGGTCGCCAGCCAATGTGTATGAAAAGGGATTTGTTGTACACATGATGAAGCTGGGAAAAGCCAACTCAAGGGTAAGATTCCCTGATTATGCGCTTGTATTATATGTAAACCGATGAATTTTCTTTCAGGGAATTTATGATAAGTTAGGAAGGAATTCTTATAGGGAATTTGTATGCGAAGTTATGCATGAAGGTAAGAATTCTCTTCTAGGGGCTTTTAGATTATAAATTGCTCTATTAAATGCGTAAAGCGTTTAAGGTGCTAATGTGATTGCATTAGCGAACTTAAGGAAGTTGGGTAGCAGTTATGGGGGTTTCTCAGGTAAGTGGGCCGTGGGGTTTGGCGGAACCGTCACAGCGTTCTTTTGCAAAGCCCGCTAGTTAGTTCGAAAGCTTACCCGAAACATGTGCAATGAAAGTATACAGGACGAGGAACCGTGGCTTGCCGATTTGGTTAAATCTCTCACTCTCTCCCTCTCTCTCTCTCTCTCTCCCTTCCTCTCTCTCTCCCTTCCTCTCTCTCTCCGTCTCTATCTCTATCTTTATCTTCCTCTCTCCCTATCTATCTATCTATTTATCTATCTATCTATCTACCTATCTATCTCTCTATCTATCTCTCTATCTATCTATCTACCTGTCTATCTATCTATCTATCTCTCGTTCTGTTTTCTTATCCCTCTTTCTCGCTTTGATAACTCGTATTTGATCTCGTACTCAATTAGTTATAATAATATCCAATTCGATGAAAGGCAAGAATTATTCTTGCCAGCTCCCAAAAATAGCGAGCTCTCACCTTGGCCCGTTCCCTTATCCCAGTTAGATGGCATTCATCTTCCCTATTACAACCTCCAGATGTCTAACCACAGCTTGACTACCCTTACAATAGCCTTCAGCGAGGTTGTCCATCAATAGTACTCGCCGAATAATCCTGTTACCTGGTAATCGTTCTCAGGCCACAGACTAAGGATGTGGATTAGCCTTCTGCCCGTTTTAACACAGACACACCACACTAACACGGACAACAGCACCGACTGAGAAGGTTCATTCACATGAGGGAAAATGACCATCATCGCCGTAGACGTAGTACTCGTCATAGTCACGGAACTTAGCTGACCACACGTCTGCCAGCGGGCAGTCTGACGTACAGTTCCCATGAATGCGTATCTATACGAACCACGTGAAACCCCGGGACCTGCGCCATAAAAGGAGCATTCGCGACATGGAAATTCAGTTATGAGCTGCCACCCGCGCTTTTCATCTCGTCGAAAATAAATTCAACGAGATTTAGTGCCATTTCATTTGCCGGACCATCTCAGGAATCGTATCTTGGTAAGGTATACCCACTAAGATCGAGCTGGTTTGATTGAGCAAAATTGCAGACTTTTGCTGTTGATTGGTAAATTAGAAACCGCACGCCATCGGCGATACGGATCTTAAGTGCTTTATTCAAAGATCTCCAACCAGAGCATTGGCCTAATGGGAATGTTCTAAGATAATTACTCAGAAGAACGTGCCCCTAGTCAACAAGAAGCAGAGGCATATAAGTCGCCGTCCATTAAGGTCATTCGAAATGGACGGAAAGACACAACTTATTTAATCTACCACTGGAAGTGCATTTTTGAAGTGTCCGATATCCCCAATTAGTGACACTTAACCCATCCGCTTGTCGCCGAAGAGTTTTTCGCTGTGGCACATGGCAAAGGAATATATCGGTGTCGAAAACTCCCGTTCATTCTATTTTCATGAAATGGTAAAAGGAAGAACGTATTTCAAAATATGTTACCAAGGAAACGCAACCCGCTCCCCCTCGGCGAACCGCATCTAAACGTCCCAACAGAAAAGATATTGAAAAAAAAACGTGACAACAAAAAAGAAAACGAAAAATCTGTGTCAAGATGAGCCTCCACTTTCGGTCGTGTGGTATTTTTGACTCAAGATTTGTCCCAAAAATACGCACACGCATTTTCGAGAGCACGCGAGTTTGATGCATTCCTTTTAATTGGCTGTGCGTGTCCTCAACAGCCTCCTCAGAGCCGGCCAACTTTTCTCATGGAATGCTAAATAAAATCCGATTGCTTAATTAATTTAAAACGTTTGTTCCTCTTAGCTTTCGAATTTGTTGTTTTCCGTTTTCCGTTTTTTGTTTTGCTGTCGGGTGTCAGAAAATTTGAAATCCTAGGGCACGCGGCTCGTTCAGTTGATGTTTTTGGAGCGGAATCACAGATTAGTGCGAACGTGGAATGGGAGTTTAGTTAATTTGACAGATGTGTCGCCACCTCATGAAGGTATTTCAAGACAGAAAACGACTGAGATGATTTGTGTCCACGATTTATTGAATCTAATGTTTGTAGTCAAAAAGTTACTACGACCTCGGGACGATAGATTGACGAGTATACCAGACAAATCTTTAAGGGACTTAACTTTCTGACTAGGTCTTTGAACCATAGAAGTCGAATATGAAGATTTACTTCCGGGATGATGTAGATGGATGGAGTCGGGCAGTAATTTTATCGACACGATTGTGCTAAGCTGCCTCAGCGATTTATTAATTTTAAGGGATATGAAGGTTGAAATGTAAACAGATGTAATAATAATTCGTGTCTTTTTTCTTTTTTTTTCTGACTTCTTTCTCCCAAGAGCAATACTCTGTAGTAGAAAAGGTAACGATTCACCATCTGCTTGACTAATGGATCATCGATTTTACAAATATTCACAACAGAATTTTCTTGTCCTGTAACAAAACTTTAGTAAAAAGTGTTTGGAATGTTGAGATTGAAACAATTATTGTGCTCACTTTCAATAATTCTCAGAGAAATGTATTTTCAAAAAGTAACAAGATTTGGTAAATAGGTTAAATATGGGAAAATCTGATATAGCTATACGGAGAATTGAACTTGCATACCTTTGATATGAAATTACAATTGTTTCCTTAAGAATACTGGATTTTGTCAGCCACCCAAGAGGAGTAACTGAAAACTAGTACGAACGTTTTTATTTTATTTTTTGCTTCCAAATAACAATACACTGCGATGGGAAATTTCTTCAACATGACATTTTTATTTTTCTGTAATTGCACAATCATCTTTAAAAACATGACCATGTCGGTTGACAGTTCATCTTCAACTCTTCTTTTTATATCCACTATCTTTGTCGACGGTTTATTTCATACATTGTTTTGTTATGTTACAAAAATCAAACGTGTTTGTCGACAATTGGTGAACGGCTCTTGATATCTTTCCGTGCAAGTCAATTGGTAATTTTTTAAAATATTTTTATCCTTAATTTATGACTCATAACAATTAGGGCAGCCTGTTTATGGATAACGTCTGAACATCATTTGAGATACAGGCATTCTTTTGTTTACCTAAGATTTGGCGAATGCTTACATTGCAATTCCTGAATTTTCGCTAGCACTTGTTCATTACTTTTGGATGTGAATGCTACGATCCCATTTTTGCTCAACTATATACTTAAGATACTATTTTATATCTTATAGGCATTGTTTCCTCGTTTTTGCTAATAAGATATACAAAAATATCTTCGACATCTTTGATCACGAATAGACACTTGGGTACCATACGTTGCTAGTGTTCGTGATATACACATGTCAAAGTAATAACCGAGTGTCGGAAAATATTCAGCAATTGCAGGTAAACATTCACTTGTTATGTTATGTGATCATTGTTTCTGTTACTTATCTCAAGTGGTTGGGGCCGCGTCGGCTGCTTCAAGTGGCGAGAGGCCTGTTGGATCCTACCGGGGGTGTGTCTGTACTGGCTGACGAGGCTAGGGCCCAGGCGAAGGCGGCGTATATGGGTATGCTTTTATTGCTTCTTCGGCCGAAGCCTTCTTGAAGAGTTTACCACCCCTTGGGATTCGTGTTACTGCATTTAATTCCCTTACTTTGAAATATGAATTGAAACTGATCTGTTGGTTGAAGTTTCCGCCGTTTCTATTTACTAAGTCCATTTCGTTGGCCGTAGTCTCGACCTCTGGAGACTGACTGATTTGAAATAAAAATATATAAAAAAAAATTAAAAAAGTTTAAAAAAAAGAAATGGCGGGATGTCGATTTAAACGAGAGAAGGACAAATGTGTCCTTCATTTTGTCTCTGACTTCTTCCGTGAGGATGTTGGGCTCGGTCTCAAGATATCTGAAAAAGTAAGGAGGGGAGGTATCTAGGAATGACATGGACAGGGTTAGTTCGAATGTTCTCTAACTAGTTGGACGGAGGGATGATGTCTGAGGGGGAAGTTGTTGGGAAGGGTGCTTTCCTCAATTTTGTACTGAAACAGAAATTGTGGTGGTCGGATCCGAAGAGATCTACGGAGAGAAAAGTCAAGAACGCAAGACTCTCGTACAAGTAGGTTCTCGCGGTTCTGAATGCTTTCGCGGTACTTGTATGCGGATTGTAGCAAGTACTGGTCCGAAGGGGTAATGGTGGCACCTTCATATGGGTGAGTGTTGGGGTACTGGCGACCGTCAGGCCTTCTAGAGTGATTGATCTATCTTCTGAGCAGTCTTTCCATATGGACCGAAGATATACAGGACCATATAGGAATGGCGTGCGATATTCCAGATCGAATTGGGTGCTTATAGCAGAGAAGTTTAACTCTGTTTTCATCGTTGTTGCTCCAGTTCAAAATGTTGTGCAGTTACTGAAACCGACCGAGGCCTCTTTGAAGAATGTGGGTCACATGTTTGATAAAATTCATTTTTGGGATATAAATCATCATCATCATCGGCACCACAACCGGGATCCGGTCTTGGCCTTATTTAACAAATCTCTCCACCGGTCCCGATTTCGAGCCGATGTCATCCAGTTTGGCACTCCCAGGCTCTGGGCGTCCTGGTCTACGCCAGCCCTCCATCGCAGACAAGGTCTGCCGCGCTGTCTCCTTCCATACACCCTGCCACAAAGGACTTTCCGGGCAGGCTCCTCTTCGCTCATTCGAGCTAGGTGTCCCGCCCACCGGAGTCAACCGAGCTTGATTTTTCTTACAATATTAGCTTCAAGCTAGATTGCGTACAACTCATGGTTGTAGCGTCTCCGGAATCGTCCTCCCTCACATACGGGGCCAACAATTCTCCTTAAGACCTTTCTCTCGAACGCGGCCAAGAGCTCAGAGTGCCTTTTATTAAGCACCCAGGCCTCGGATCCATACATGAGTACTGGTAAGACCATGGTCTTGTACAGTAGTAGCTTGGATGTTCTGGATAGATTTCGGGATTTAAAGAGCCTTGATAGACCATAGTAGGCTTTGTTGGATTTGATCAGCCGTTCGCGTATTTCTTCTTCTTGTTATCGGCTGATACTATTGACCCAAGGTAGTTAAAGGAATGCACTGCTTCGAATTCGTGCTCCATTACCCTGATAGTTTGACCAACGTTAGGTCATCTCTTGGGGTATAAATAACCCCAAGATATTTCATCCTGTCCTGTGGTCTAATCGTAGTACTTTCTATTTGTATTCGAATATTCTGTGAATATCGAGAAGTAGGTTGGGAGTATTTCATCACCATCATCATCGGCGCTACAACCGGAATCCGGTCTTGGCCTTATTTAGCAAGTCCCGAGGCTTGTTAAATTTTCCATAATATTTTGTTTTTCGGGCAAGGTTATTACCCTTGAGCTGTTGGGAGTGTTTACTATTCAGAATTATGGCTAATGCTTTGGAAGGATTAACTCGAATTTCTATCGACTGTAATACTGGTACAGTTCGTCCAGGTGACGGTTGATTCGATTTGTTCCGAGTTTAGGGCATTTGGATAACCTGTACACTAGGACGTCATCCGCATATCTGGTTTACTCTCCCGTCCATATGGCGAGGAATATCTGAGGTGTAGATATTAAATGGGATGGACCTATAATGGAGCCCTGTGGTACGCCTTTGGCGGCGTGAAAGTTCGGGGTAACTTTCCATTCACTCGAAATTGAAAAGTTGTTTCGATCGAAATGGTAGATAATACTACACAGTGTTCTACTGAGACTAGTGTTCAATAATTTTAAGACAAGACCTTCGATCCACGTCGTGTCAAAAGCCTTTTCAATGTCCCGGCTCACCGCAATGGTGGGTTCCTAATTAAAGAGGCGCCCGCATACGTGGTTTTGAAATATATTGAAAGCATGGGGTGTTGTACGCTCTTCTAGATCCAAATTGGAAATCAGGTACTAAGTTCCTGGCACGGATAAAGATATTTATGTAGCGATCCTAAATCGCTACTCCTTCCCAACCCCCCAATATTATCAATTCCTAAATTTCCTAATTTCATATTGAATCATATGAGCAATAAATTAACCCAAAGTTAATTTATCGCTCATTGATTCAATTCCACATAATAAACCCAAATCCCAAATTTTCCATTGCTTCATTTCAAATCCCATATTGAGTCACATGTACAACGAATTTAACCAAAAGTTAATTCATCGTACATTGACTCAATTCCTAAAAAATCATGAAGTGCTAAATTCAAAACGCATTTCATGATTTCCCTTCCTAGAACCCACCCAACTAAAGCCTCTAACAAATTCCCAGAACACAACTCAAATTGAAACGCAAACTCTTATGTGTGTTTCTGGGAATTTTGACCCTAAAATAGTTGACAATTCTCAACTAAAAATTCTATAAAAGGGGAGTGAATTTCAATTTCGACATCAGTAGATCTCCAGAGGCCGAACCCCTGGCCGCGCACAATATAACTATAAAACCGAGTTACAAAAAATACAAAACAAGCACTTCTTAGCAAAACAAAGTTGCCTTTTCGTCTTTGGTGTCCTCCGCATTTGATTACAGTTTTTCGGGTCAACTCGGCTTCGGGATTTTCATAGTTTTTACAGTGAATAACCAACCAAGTGCCAGTGAGGTCAATTAATGTAAATTCATCCGACGCACCCAGTACATCGGACAACTCCGCAGCTCCAGGCACAATAACTACGCCGCCTCCTCCGCACATCCCAACATTTAGCTCCTCGTATATGCATTTTTTTATATATTTTGCTGGTACAAGTGAGTAGCGAAATGGGACGAAAGCTTGAGTGGACTAATTCGAAATCAAGAAAAAAAAAATGGGGTGGTCGCGAGGCCGGCTTTAGAGAGACAAGGACAAATGTGTCCCTCATCTTGTCTCTGGCTTCTGGTCATCTTGCGATAACCAAAATCACCCACATCCGTGAAGATGTTGGGCTCGGTCTCAAGATATCTGAAAAGAAAGGGGAAGGGGGTGACTGATTCGAAATCAAAAGTGTGCCGCCCTTTTATACTTTCTATCTACAGAGATATGTTAAAAAGTGTATACAAATTACAAGAACCACAAACAAGATTTTGTGTGTGCTTCAATTGGAATGGGGTTCCGGGAAGGATATGGGAATTTGTTCAAATAAATTCCCTGAAGCTAAAATTAATAAATGCATTTGAAAATAGGCATTGCATGATGTCGGGATTATTGGGAATTGAATCAATGTCCGACAAATAAACATTTGGTTTAATTACTGGCGCGTGTGGTTCAATTGGGGATGTAATGATTGGGCTTGTGGATAGGGATAGGATATAAGGGTATGTATGATTGGGTTTTTCTATTATAATGGGGGTTGGATGAGATTGGTGATTTAGGACTACACACTCTAAAGTCAATAGTAAACAGAGAATAGTGGAAAATTTCTTTTGGCACACCTTTTGACATACAAATACCGCTTCAATAATCGATGTAGAGAGGAGGTTTGAAACATGTGCGACCGTCCTTAACTCACGACTCTACGCTGTTGTGGCCATTCACTAAACCATGTAACTATATATTTTATCTTGAAAGGTTTTGGTCCTACATCAACTATTTTACTATTCCGCACATTCATTCATCCAATCTAGTCACACTTGACATGGCATGTAATCTGGAATTCTATATATTTTGTGTGTTCAACAAGTGTCGAACACACCTTCCACGAACAACGGTTGTTGTTTTGTTGTGGGCCTGGCGTCAGGAACAGTGATGTCTCCTGACGTGCACTTTGGTTGCGCAGGGGCGACACGTGTTTGGATTTCGCCGACCAACTAAACTGTTTGCGAACAACAGGCGTTGAACGCAACTTCCACCAACAATGTAGTTTGGGGGGCCGTGGGGATGATGCCAAGAGCAATGTTGTCATCGGACGTGCAATGATGTTGGCCATTGTCGGTGGCTGAAACAATAACTATGAATGTTGCTAAAGGGAAAGATTACCTAAAGTTGAGCAGCAATCCGTGAAAGAGTCGTCCCTCTTGATAAAAGAAACTCGTGGCTGATCGATTTCTTATTATTTAATGTTTTTATTTATATTGATGACGATGATTTACACTGATTATATTTTGTGGCCATCTGACTGGGGAGAGCAGTTAACGAAAAAGCAGATATGTCAGCAATGACAGCAGACGTTTTAATTTTAATGTCAGCTGATTGTTGACATTTGTTAGGTTGGTGCCACGGGTAGCATTCGGTTGCGAATTCGCTGGTTGTGTCCAGGGCGAATCCGCAACATATTTAGTAGGCGTACTTAAAACAGCGCAACACGAGCTTGATCCGATTAAAAAAAAGACCAGAGGAACTCCCTAGAAACTCAGGCACAAACACTTAAATCTTGTCGTTCAAATATAGGCGTAACGTATCCTGGATACGTCCATTATTACGGTTGTTGTTCAACTGGGTTTGGTGAATACGTCTCCAATCATTTTCCCGCGAAATTGGTCATTCTGAGAATTCTCACCACCTCAGGATAAAAATTAATTTCAGACGTACCGATAAACAGAGACACGTTATCATTATTTTCAAAACCCCAATACATTGATATTTTGTTGTCTTACTATCTCCCTTTTCTTCAGGTCGCTCTGTCTTTTAATGTTTAAAGATACCCCGAAATCTCGTACATGTTCACGTTATGTGTAAAGAAAAAATAATGAATGTTGTTCTGTTCCACAGCCCTTTGTTCTGGTAGCTTTCCTCTTTATAGTCCTTGCCATATCATTAAATATTGATCTTGCAAACTTTTCCTGGTCTTCCGTAGCTAATTCCGAAGCCACTGTGATTAGAAAGAGCGTGTCTCTCATGTGGCTTGTCATTTCTGTAACATCTTCACATACGTAATGTGGCTCTTAATTAGTATACCGCATTTGCCGGAGTTTCCATGAAATTGTGGTCTCGAAATGCAAATTTTCTTTACATATGCGAATGGCTTTGCAATTTGTGACAAGACTTTCGGTTGTTGAGTAATACAATATTTTTAAAAGTCTTTGAACTAATAAATAGGGGTTGTCAACTACTTGCCCGATTGTAAATTATTTTTTGTTCACCGAACAAATTTCCAGTACAGTTTTTTTTAAAAATACTCAGAAATTTCCCTATTGATTCACAACTTTTTTAAAATATAATTAAAATTGAAGAAGAATAATACCCTGAACGACTACATAGCGTCTTATCATATACTTCATAAACATATACAGATTTCTTTAAAAAAAATCAAGATTGACAACTAGTACAAAGGTTGTTCTGGATGCAGACTTTTGCACCTGCATTTCCCTGGATTGGTAAAACAACTGGGGCAAGCAGATTTATCACGGCTCCTCGATAGTATAGTGGTTAGTATACCCGCCTGTCACGTGGGAGACCGGGGTTCGATTCCCCGTCGGGGAGCCTCTGGCACAAGACTAACGACCTTGCCCGGAAAAAAACAAATCATTATGGAAAATTTAACAAGCCTCAGGACTTGCTAAATAAGGCCAAGACCGGCTCCCGGTTGTAGTGCCGATGATGATGATGACTGGTAGTTAAACCACATCGATAGTTGAGCTGCTACTTTTGAGACAATCGTGTTCTGTTGTTGTTGGGCAAAGAACTTGCTATTATTCCTGTGAAACTGTGACGGCTTATAGAGCCGGAAATCCCAGGGGGCCTAGAACTGTAATGTGTTGGGTATACGAGTAAACTCAAGTACACAACTAACAAATTGGCTTTTAAAAAAAGTCAAGTGGCTTTACATATCTATAATCCATAAACCCGTGAAATGAATTGGAAGTTTTGCAGCCTGCCACAGAAGTCGACATAAGCTTAATGGAGCCCAAGTACCCCAATGGCTCCAACTACACTCAAAGTACCTCGATAACAAAACTGTCGTTCGAAATGGAGCATACCAAAGTATGAATAAATTGATGTCAGATAGGATGACATTGGACCACGTAACACGACAAATTGTTTATATTACTTATCATTTCTTATTTTCCTTCGCCTACGCACGAATTGACATTCTTTCCCCTATCGATCCTTTTTAGGAGACTGACGTTGGGTTAAAATAAATTCCAAATTGTATTCTCGAAAATGGTCTCACTTTCTCTTCATTCGCCTTCAATACCAATTTGTAAAGCCTATGAAAATTGATTTCTAATAAGGCAATCGCAGATATCAGAAATGTGACTTAAGCCCACTTTTATATAATTTATTCGCACGGAAGCGAATCCTCCGTCTTAGGACTCGATATGGCTCTATGGAAATTCCAATTAAGCATTTAAGTCAACAACAAACCTTTCTCATGGACCTTCTAAAATATTTGTTTATGCCATGCGGAACAACAACATCACAAAGGGTGATGTCATTGAAATGTCAAGTTATATCTCTACAAGAAACGGTCGACAATGGCATCAAAGGGAAAAATTGCAAACCAATCTTGTGATTTCTTTATGCATACTATCAGCAAGACTTTAAACCTGATAGTGAGCGCCAATCAACTCTGTGAGATATTCCCTTACGTGGAAGGTCAAAGGTTACCCTATTTCCAGTTATCTCTCAGGATTGCCACAGCAACATTGCATTTCCGTACGATGCAGTATACCATTGCTTTAATTGATGTCTTTGAAAGTGGTCTTAAATTTTTATTCGTAGTAGCTTAAGAAAATACTTTTTATACAATGTCATTAACTAGTGCGAGTCACGTGGGCGAGTTAATTGCAATATAGGTGAAGTCAATTGGCATCATAAAAATGATCCGTTTGTCCATATATTAGAAAAAGGGACGAATATGTATTCCGAAAAAAGACTGAACCAATTACATTGGTTCTCGGAATAAGGACCTACTGTAAGTACAGCACTTAGTCAATCAAGGATGCGAATGATTATTAGTAGCCATGAATATATGAAGAACATGCCATGGCGGAATTTGCAGTTGCTTTCTTTATGAGTTGTGATTAATTAATTGATTTTCTAATTACTTACAATAACATCGTAGTATTGGCAAGAAAACTTGAACCTAGACAAATCCTTTCAGACTCGTTTCCTTAATTGGTTGCGCCAAAGGATGTGTAAGCTACAGTCACGGGGCTGGTTTGCACTTTACGCAGACTTTATAGTGTTTTCTGTTTGGTTTGCAACGAGAAGTGTGTTGAAATAAATTAAGCGGATTTTGACGACACAGTTAAAGGAGCGGTCGTTAGTCTTTTCGCGTAATTAGTGGAAATACTCTTTGTCATCACGTGGGAATGTCCTTTCTGGCATTTAGTGTGTCGTGTAGTGCCGGAGAATGGGAACTTTGTGTAGTGTTGGGGTTGGAAATGAAATGGAATCCGCTGCTCTTTTCGATTTCATCGAGAGTCAATTGCCTGTGACAAGAATGGAGAACATAATGAAAAATTAATGTCGATGTCACATTGATGATGTTGCACAAAGTGTTGTAGTAGACGATGAAGTCGGAGATGGCAAGGAGGATCTTGGTGACGATATATTATTTTATCTGCTGAAAGATTCATGGACGGAAGTTCGCACGGTCTCGAGGAAGATTCAAAACTATCATCCAAATCAGATGAAATCTGGTTTAATATAGACGAAAGCAGAAAAACCACCGTGTTGGTCTTAGATTGATTGTTTGCTAAAACAATCTGAATAGTTGATGCTAAGGAATCAAAAATTCCTGAAGACGACACATTAGTTGATACTTGCACAGCCTTCGGCGATTTTAATCGTTCAGATTTATGTTTGTTGTTGCTTTTCGAGCTGAGTGGACACTGGTCTCAATTGAACCTTAGGTGTATCATAAAGCTGTACAATGTCATACGAATGTTGATATGGTCGTTATTATTTAAATGTCCATTAAAGGCATCCACTCCTTTCACCTTGTTGTATGCCATCGCATTTTCGAACGCATGTCGATGAGGTCGTACTATAGGTGATGCGTCACATTGTGTTGGACCAGTGCTGCCACTCACGTATTGCTCACGTTACTCTCACTAGGCAGTTGCCTTCGTTTACGATGTCTGTCAATCATCATCATCATCATCATCGGCACTACAACCTAGAACCGGTCTTGGCCTTATTTAGCAAGTCCTGAGGCTGTTAAATTTTCCATAATGATTTGTTTTTTTCCGGGCAAGGTCATTAGTCTTGCGCCAGAGGCTCCCCGACGAGGAATCGAACCCCGGTCTCCCGCGTGACAGGCGGGTATACTAACCAGTATACTATTGAGGAGCTGTCAATAGACAACCTTTATTCGATGGCGGAGGTGGTTCTGGATCGATGGATATTGGATTCGAACAAGGATCGTGATGTGCTCCTTTAGTTACCGTTTTAAAGGAAGTATGGTTGATCGAGATGAGAACGTCCATAACTAATAACTACTCCATGAGTGGTATTCGATTCCGATGCAGATGTCGAACTTAACATACTAATCCTAATTGGAGTTGCCAAAACGCGTTGAAGGTGATGAATATCCCTCAGCAGGTGTTTGGGGTAATTATGTTCGGCTTTGGTGCTTTTAAGCGTGTCGTTTTCAAAAGTCACGGTGTTCCGCCGAACACTGTCCATGAACATCAAAAGAAACACACTGAAACAGGAGCGAGTTCCGTCACAAATGAGAATGTAATTTTATTGTCACTGTTTTCCCGTATATTACTTCTATGTTTTGGCACCACTATTTTAATAAAAATAATAAAATGTTTTGTTTTAACACTACTGACAATACTAAAACAATATCTTTTCTTCGTTCGGCGTTAGGTCATTGCCTCTTGTGGCCTCTTCTGATATGCTGAATGTCGACTTTCTTTTACGGTACATAAATTACGCGTGCGCGACTGACTTCCTCGTAGTTCTTCTCTCCAGGACTCCTTCTCATTGACCGTTCGATAAAGACTTTCTTGGACGGATGCTCGATATAGACTAAATGTATCTATCCTAAAAATATCCCATTCGAATTAATCAGCCCGCATCTGTAAAGGAACCGGCGCAAGACTAATGACCTTGCCCGGAAAAAAAACAAATCATTATGGAAAATTTAACAAGCCCCACGACTTGCTAAATAAGACCAAGACCGGGTCCCGGTTGTAGTGCCGATGATGATGATGATCTGTAAAGGAAAATTTCCCCATCCAATCTGCTAACAGACTTTCCCATCGAATCTGTTAACAGCATAAAATTTCCCTTTGCATCTCAAAAGGAGAATTTTCCATTGGACCTGGAAAGGAGAAATCTTACCTAATAATCATCATTATCACCATTCATTGCTGGTGGTCGGAATCTTTTTTTTCTTGTTTCAGGAACGGATACCACCGCTTATTCTTCGATCTCTCCGTAGTTTATTTGCACTACACATCTGGGGTGGACTATGGGATGTAAGGCTTTGTTTGCCTTTTTCATCATAAACATCTATCAGCGATAGTGTTATGCGTTTATGATTGTTCGCCTGCTAATCAGCGGCGCAACGAATCGTTTGTTTGCGCAAGTGTGCCTTAGCATTAGGTCATGCAAGGGACTTAGGTGCTAATTGCTTTTAGCTACCCGAGAATGAATCCTTGTTCGGTTTACTTACCGACAATGGTATTTCGTGGGAAAACATCGTGTTGCTGCTCAGGCTGGGTGATCGATTTATAGGGGATGCTTTCCTGCATTTTGGCATTGGTTTTGCATACGATGTATGGATGCGTTGAACTCGATATTGGAAGTTTTTGAACGTTAAGTTCCTTGGTTTTTGATATCGGGTTCAACGTTGTTGCAGTTTCATATGACCTTTGTTACAGGTATGATTGAGGACTTTGGGACACGTGTCTGTGGGCACGCGTAATGAATAAAGGCTAAGTATGTTCCTTGGCGGAAAGGACATCTCAACCTATAGTTGGTTGTGCGGTTCGTAGAACCGCTACAGATGTTTCTGTTGAAAGTAATCAAGTCGCGAAGATTAAGATGGGCTGTGCTTAGAATTCTTGACGGTAGACCAACGGGAAAGAGACCGGCAGGCCGGCCGCGACGGAGACGGGAGGACAATGTTAGGTTTGACCTTGAGGAGATTGGATCGGATGGTCAAACGTGGAAGCAGAGTGCACAGGACAGGGAACGGTGGCGGAGTCGAGTCGGTGAAGTCATGAGCTTCCCGGTTTTTACAGGCCAGTAAATAGATAGATCTACAGTCAAATATATGTATTGTAAATTGCTGTGGGTTATATCTCCAGTCGAATATATGGATTGCATATTGTGTTGAATGAAATGTTCCGTCGGCTATTTATTCCGTGTTGTGCTGTGGGGTTAAACATTCACCCGAGAATATTTATTTTGTGTTGTAGTGTGTGGGGATAAATATTCGACTGTGAATGTTTATCTCATCTAGGAATGAGTATCCGACTGAAAGTGTTGTTATGTTGTATCGTTTAAATCGAATTCCATTCGAGTGGGAATAATTGTTTCGTATTTTGTAGGGCTAACTACTGGATGAGGATTTTTTTTTTTTTTGGATTAGTATCCGGATATTACTATTCCCAATCTCACCACTTTACTGTGATCAGGGTAAGCTTAATCATTGATCGATATATCTTAAAATTACTCGATTCAGATCTCTATTACCAAAAAATAATATGCCACAGCGCTCCTCCACAGACAGTGCTAATAAAAACGAGAATCGACTCTTAAGAGAAATATAATACTGGCCTTACCGCCTTGTTAATACTAGATGTTGTATCAGTCACTGTTGGGTTTATTCTATTATATCCCACGTAATCCACTATTAATGTACACTTAAGTGATATTTATTTATTGCTACTCTGTGATTTCATATGTGCTGCGATAAATCCCCTTGCAAGGCTCCTGACGCGTGTTGAGGGCCTGATATTTACTGATATTATATCCGCTATATGTGGTGAAGTTAAGATCCATATATCCGGCTGAGTTCCGAATATAACTCCGGCTCGAAGGACCAATGTTGTGCGCATGTGTTGTGCTGTGTTGGTACTGGTGAGGGGGTTCTCTATACCACATGGAGAACCAACCCACAATGCCAACCAATCTTGACCGCTAACAGCGCGTCACCCTACCCTAACCTGTAAACATGCAAAACAAATCCCAATCTGCAAGCACATCCATCCCGAACTTGCAAGAATTCATCTCCCAATCTGCAATAAAAGACATTTTCCAAACTCCCAACAGAATACAATTCAATAGAATATATTCTAAATCAGCCGCATACATTTCCCCGAAATAACTTCGGTTAATATCTTATCTAAACGATATTCCCTGCTTGCACCCTAGCAATTTCTATTTCCCGGTATACACAACCCACGAATCCAACTCGGCTTGTACGGCGAGGATTCGCTGGAACTGAATTCTTATGCGAGCATAGCAACTCATCTCGAAATTTCTCGTAAGTGGCATTGAGTTTATGACGCCACTGCCACGACGCGATGAAATTTTGCTTTCATTAGTCAGTCGAGTCCACAAGGTGTGCATTTACAATTAAACCCATAGAAATAAGTCGAGCTTCAACCGCCACCGGGGCCACAACACAAAAGTCGATATCCAACCACCGCTGCGTGCACACGCACCAAGTCATTGTCCAGCTGCCATCGAGTGCGCATTCCCCTCTTATTACCCGTCAGTAGGTCGCGTTTTTAACCACCACAGTGACAATTTTCATTGGCAAGGAGGTATTCTAATGTCGCATTAGAGTCGCGGAGTGCGTCCGTTGGGGGGGGGGGGGGGGGGGGGGGGGCGGCAACGAACCAAGCGTCTGGTAAAGTGGATCGCCGGTATGTCTAACGACTTAAACATTACGTAAAATCGTGTGGCGCATTGTGTGTCCAGCAATAGTACGTTTTATAAACCGAGTGAAAAATTGTACATCGAACAATTTATGTGTCGAAACCCAGCGCCGAATTATATATCGAACAATCATTATGTTTTTCGGAACCTTGTGCCGAATTGACTTTTGCTTAATCGTTATCTATTATGAAACCGTGTATTGATTGACTCCCGAATTTAAAGGTTTTAATAGCGTTAAGAGCTAGTGTGAATTAAGACAAAATCATTAACAAAGAAATAAAAATTGAATTACAAGCCAGTGCGTTTTATTTCCTCTCTTCCTTCCCGTTGGTGGACCTCGTCGGTTTTATTTACGCAGCGACGTGTTGAGGGCACAGTGAAACCGTGTCCTTGCCGACACACATACCTCTCCACACTGGACGAGGATCCACAAAAAAATGCAAGACTGATGATTTAGTGTTCTGTAATTGAATTATCTTTATTTGTAGTTATCCTTAATCCGTGTTGTCCTTAGTGCCGTGTTGAATATACTAGTTCTCCTTTGTACCGTGGTGACTTCTTTGTTCTATATTTTCGCTTGTCGAGTCCCGAAATTCGTTCGTCTATTGTGTACTGTTGATTGTTCCTTTTTGATCTCCGTGTATTGTGTGGATTTTATTTTTGTTTTCTATTCAATGTCTTCTTGTTTTCGTTGTGTCGTGTATCCTCAACCTCTAAGTTGCTCCATCTCCTGTTATAAATTGTTATTATTCGTTCTTTTCTCTCCTTATCTCCGAGCAAGATCAGCACTTCGTTACTGTTCTCATGATCTGTCCCACTTTTCTTGTGCCACAATAAAACATAGTAGAACTGAATTGTTGTTAGTTCTAGGGTTATGACACAAGATAAGTATTACGTGTTATAAAAGAATATATCACTATAAATATATTTATGGCACACCTAGTTGCAGCCACAACAATCGTAGTATTAACAAGAAAACTTGAGTCTAGAAAAATCTTTTCAGGTTCGTGTTCTTTTATGGTTGTGTAGCGTTTGAAATAATAGTGAAGAACGTGTGATTCGAACTGACGCTATGACAGTTAGAATCACCAAAAATTGAACCTAAGCGTAACACATCAGGCTACTGGCCGATTTTAGAATTCGATTTTTAAACTCAAGTACACTCCACTGATGTGAATTGTTATGTTATCGCTATGGTATACGGCTCTGATGTATTTTGTTATTCGATTTTCGTTCGGTGTTCTTCACTATTTTGCTTGGTATTGTGTGTGTATCTGTTAGAGACGCCACAGTTGCGCCAAAGGATGTGTAAGCTTCTAGAATATTGGTGCCCCGATACTCGAATGGGCATGATTCGTATATAACATTCCTGTGCTTACATATTAAATCCCTACAATTTCTCCTACCACTCCCGCCTAGGATACTGTTGCTTCACTCATGTGGCTGATTTGCACTTGACGCAAGCTTTCTAGCGTTTTCTATCTACTTTACAACCGGAATTAGGTTAAAATAAATTAAGCTAATTTTAAGGACACAGTTAAGGCAGTGGTCGTTAGTCTCTTTGCTCAATTGGTAGAAACACCATTTGGCTGCATCATTCTTTTCCTATTTGGGAATATCAGGATATTGGAGACCATAGTCTTCTTATGCGTTGTTAAAAGGCGTTTGATTACAGTTCTGAAGCCGACCTAAATGTGACCCTAAAACAAATACGTACAAAATTTACTATTTAGACAATTCAGATTACAAGAACCTCACTTGCTTTTTGAGTTAAAAAAAAAAACATTTTCTCTAGCAAAATCTTAGAAAGGTGTCATTATACAGGCTGTCTCAAAACTAGTTTTCAGTTTGTTTTTGTCCCTGAACGAATCCACCGTTGGGATAGTCGCTGGCGCATCTGTCAGTCGTTGGAAATTCAGTTTTAGTGGGTTCTACAAAGCCAATGATTTGACTGTTTTTTGCGCGGCGAAAATTTCGCAATCTGTACCAAACTCGGCACATTAAATAGGCACCGAATATTCAACTTATTAAAACATGGGTACAGAAGTTTTAGCAGACTGTTTCAATAATAAAGAAAACACGGACGGGGTTGTCTCCGTTCCCAAAAGGACAGGTGCCTTATTGGAACAGTATGTGGTAATGATTAACGACTTTTTCACTCCAGATTTGTATGATTCAATTCAATTACATTCAATTTTATTTGGTAGATAATTACATTTATGGTATATTTTACAACTAGTACTGATTCTATTGATTTTAATCATAACACGTAGTTTTAGCAGACTGGAACAACATCTCACACGTCGGACATATTTTTGTCTGCTGTTCGTTACCTGGGAAGTGTGCTGATATAAACTGTCCTACACGGTGCCCCGGTGCTTGTCATCAATGTTCTTTTCCATAAAACACCAGCATACAAGAGTTTTTGAAGCATCCTTAAATGCCAAACGTAGTATTCACAGATCTATCTATGTTTGTGCAATAAAATGTGAGATTTCTCTCTTCAGTCGAATAACATGAATGTGTAGCACATAATCGGTGGAATGTACTCCTCCTACCATCACCAGCTGCTTAACACTGCAATATCGATTTTGCTAATACACTTCCCCTTATTTGGTTTTCCACTACAGACTTACTTTGCTACTACACTTCTTCTCCCGACTACGACTTGATACCTAACATTCGCTCCATCCTTACGACTTTGTTTCTACTGAAAAATCATGTACCGCCCCATTCTAGTCCGTGCAAGTACATCAATATCACTCTCTCCAGAATGTAGTTTATGGAAATATCCGTTTACGCGAAATCCCAATGACAGAGTTATGTACAGCGTCGCGACTAAAACAAGTCGATAATATCGGCTTTGTTTAATTACGTCGATAGTATAGACGGTACTGTAGTAACAGAAAATAGGGCACTGGTCCAAGATGAAATTCTTTGAAATCTTCGAAGCTTTGAACACCTCGATCAAACGACCCAGTGAATGATCGCACGGTCTACCAACTTTATAACACACAACCAACATTTAAAAATTTCTAAACATTATGCCGATGTCTATTTTATATCCGTGATCTATTAACAAACAAGCTCCAAACAGTGGAGAAATGTTTAATTCTTCATTGGCGTGAGGAAGGCTTTAATTTTATTCAATTTCCTCTTGCTTGACGCCTACGTTGTGAAGCCAAAACAAATTCGAGCCTAACCCCAAGGGTGCACGAAGTGAATCATCGCAATTGCACTGTCGAACAAGGTTAAACCACTTCGTACAGTTTCCTGTATACATCGTTAGTGACGAGATCACTAACCGCAGCACAGCAGCTCACCACCATAAGACTATGCGCTGAAGAACGCCCCCTCAACATTATACGATGGCAAACCCAGACGCACTACAGCCCCAATGAGTCTACAAGAGTATGTAACTTAATTAAGGGTAAGCAATATTGAAGCAACAGACTCCGGATCTGGCTATCGCGTGCGACCGCATATGATCACTACCAGCGACTTTCCCACACCCCCGCTATAGTCAACCGTTATACCGGCAATTGGTCGAGGTGGTCATTACATTTCGCTATGCAAATGTTATGCTGCGACACAATTTCCGCCTCACTTCCAATCGTTGCGTCTCTGGCTCCCACTCACTAAAGCGATCAAGTGATCGTAACAGGAATGGGGGCGTACTACCATGACAGTAGACGAACTTGCAACACCCGCAAAAAGAATTGGCACACAAAAGAAGAAGCGACACCTGTTACGTTGGCGCCGACAAGGTCATCAATATTAAGTCTCTATAACCAGGCGGCGCACACTTTACCGCCCGTCATCGCTTGACCGAAGTGGGTGCAAAATGCTTCGTACGCTAGCTAGGCGGACAAATTGGCATTGCGCCCCCTTAAGTTTGTTAGCAACCGATCAAATGTCGCATGGCATCCATCCCCCGGATGAACACACGCCGGATGGTACTAGCTTAGATCCCGGTTGTTTCGTGTAGGTAACACAAGTGTGAAAATTGTCGTGTGCCACGTTGCGACCTCCGCAAATATATCCGCCCGCCTCTGTATTCATGCCTCCCGTCATGACGCTAGATTCGTAGGTCCGCCGGCAAGCGATAGTACGCTTGGATGCGTCCAGTACGCGCGCCTCCTCAAAAATGGATCACCCGATACCTTCCTCCTTCAGCTGATCCGGATGACAGATCCAATCTTCATGATCGACTTTTGGCGCAAGAGATCGAGCGAGATGGCGATCGTACAATGGCGATGGCGAAATTATTTGTATATCTTGCCGGACTTTTTTCGATCGTGATGACCGCGTGTTCTCGGACCACAAGAGTGGTCGGGGTTTAATTTTCGGCGCACTGCTTTTTTTATTGTGCCATTCTGAGCATTTTTATTATCTTTATTTTTATCGTATTCTGTTTTTTGTTTTTATTTTATTTTACTTTATTTTCATTTATTATTACTATTATTTTTGTCGTTGTTGTTTTGTTTGATCTCCGGATTGTTTATTTTGGATATTTGACGAACATTTTTTATTTGTCGCCCATTTTTGCGTCAGTCGTGTTGTATAGACGAGCGGAATGGCTTTTTGTGTTGGCGTTCAGCGACGCCACGTCCACCCCACTTAGGGGACCCTGGGTGACTGCGGCCATATCAGTGCAACAGGCAATTTAGTTATGCGGCCTACTTGCGAACATAAATTATATCGAATAAATTTGTCGCTTGTCGTCGTCGGCCATGTGGTTGTCGTTTGGATAAATGTTCCTCTTGTTGGCTTATTTTTTCCAGGGGAATTTCATTCTTTTTTTCGATTTTGTTGCAGTTTTTTTTATATTCCTTGTGTCAGGTATACGGGATACGTTATTGAGATAGTAATGTTGATCAAGCAGGTTATAGCCAAAGAATGGTGTCCGGGGCTGTATATTGGGGTTTGGGGGCTGGCTGAGTGACGCCTAAGTGAGTACTTGATATATTTATGGACGGCGAACCAGGTTAGGTAAGTGTTCACCATCAAGAGGATCATCGTATCGTTGGTTATCGAATTGATCCAAAAAGCCAGAAATATAATTGAAATTCTTGATATTGCGAAAAAAACGACTAAAAACTGAAGAGAATTTTATTTATTTTTGTTTTACTAAAAATAATGATGCAATTTGGATACAACGGTAGTTTTCAGATTAGAAAGTTAACAACACATTCGATTTGCAGCTGATGTGTCTGTAAAAAATGCAAATCTTCCTTAAGACATTCAATAAACACGATAAAGACATTCCTAATTCTGCACGCTGTCGATCAAAGGCGCCCACACATTCATCAGTATTTTGGCTCAGTACATCAATATGTACTGATCAGCCCCAACACTACCCCAAAAATTCGCAAAAATGTCCCAGAAAGTAATGAATAAAGCTTCAGAATGTCCCAAAGTAATGGACAATACAGAGACTGTGTATGCAGACAGGTTACATATGACAATGCACAAATACATAAAAAATTATAAAAAAGAGCATATAAAAGTAAAGAGCGTCCCAAAATTCGCGCAAGATTTGAATTTTCCGCCATTTGAAATTTAATACCAAAAAAATAATATCATGAAAGGTACAAATCAGTCCTACGAAATTTTATTTGTAATTCGTTTTCGGTTAATAAATGTTTTTACCGGGGATTCCGTCGTTTGGGTCCCCCCCAGGAGAAGTAGTCACGAAAGATGCATCATCCGGGACGTGCGTGAAATGACGACAGATTATATATGATGGATTCCACTGGCGACCTGCAAGATTAGTCTCAAACAGTCCGAATTGTCGACGGAACAGCTCGTCAGTGGAGGCAAATCGTCAAAACGCTGACCGGCGAGGAGATAGAGCATGAGAGGGGCATACTGAAGAAGAAGATCTACTCGAAGAGGTGCTCGGCTCCCACAAAGAAGTTGTAAGAATGGAACTTTACGATGCCGAGGAGCTGGAGGTGATTGCAGGAGATCCATGAACGCGCTATAATTGCGAATGTGGGCTGAAAAGTTTCCGACCTAACAAAGATACAACACTTTTTTAAATTTTTTTTTTGTCTACATAGTCCCCTTGTGTGTAGAGTACACTTCTCCCAGCGATCCTCCCATCTTTGATTGCTTCCTCAATTGACGAAAATCTCTGTCCTCCGAGCGCAATTTTTAGATTGGGGAACAAAAATAAGTTGCTTGGGGCTAAATCTGGTGAGTAAGGCGGATGGTCAAGCAGTTCAAACCGTAATTCGTGGATTTTTGTCATGGCAACCACTGAGGTGTGAGACGGCGCGTTGTCTTGATGAAACTGGATTTTCTTTTTCTGCAAATGTGGCCATTTTTCCGCAATTTCTGCCTTCAGTTGGTTAAGTAATGACGCGTAGTATGCTCCTGTAATGGTTTTCCCTTTTTGAAGATAATCGATTAAGATAACCCCATGACTATCCCAAAAATACAGTCTCCACTTTCCCAGCCGAAAAAAACAGTTTTTGCTTCTTTTGGAGCCGATTCCTCCTTTGCAGTCCATATTTTTGACTGTATGTTTGTTTCGGGCGTATAATGGTGTATCCAAGTTTCATCGACAGTAATTAATCGGCGCCAAAACTGGGATGTAATGCGCCTAAACTGCGGCAACAGAGCGTTGGCAAAGTTCATTCCAACACGTGTTTGGTCTAACGTGAGCGAACGCGGCACCCAACTCGCGGGCAGCTTTCTCATGCCTAAATCTTAATTTAATATGTGACAAACACGTTCTTTGGACATATTCATATCCTCTACTATCTCTCTCACTTTAATTCGGCAGTCGTCTAGCACCATTTGTTGAACTTTAGCAATGTTATCGTCAGCTATTGCAGTTTTTGGACGTCCCGAACATTCATCGTCTCCCAAGCTGTCACGGCCACATTTAAATTCAGCTGCCCAAAATTTCCCTGTGGTAAAGGATGGTGCAGAGTCCCCATACGCAGAGTCTATCCCATCTTTGATTTGCGTAGGCGTATTTAATGACAGCTCGATACTCAATTTTGTTCATTTTCACAAAAACACACATCGACTAACTCAGACGACTGTCAAATAAAAACTACGCGTCCAAAATGGGTGAAATTTTGGTGAGTAACTGTCAAAAGACGCACACCTACATTCACTAGCTTTTATTGACGAGTGCTGCTATCTTCACGTTGGGGTCGGAGACTTTTCAGGCCACCCATGTATATCAAGCTGACAACTTAGAACGCGTCAGGGAGCTATGCAGAGTCGTACGTGATTTGTTAAGGTGTGATTATCTTTTACTGTATTCAAAGAATACACACCCACGACCTTCGAGATTTCAAAGCCTGACATGACCTTTTGTATCGAACTCAATACGGACCTGGAAAAAATTTAATAGATTATGGGAGGGGTGGCTAAGCCGGCAGAGCGGTCAAAGAATGGAGTACCCTATTTTCCAAAAAGAAGGTACACGTCGCCTCATGAGGACCGGTGCGGCTTTTTTTGGGATACAAAATAACCTGAAATTATATTGGAAATGTCTATTATTCGTACACACGTCAGAGGCAAAATACAGAGTCACTCCTCGGGGAGAGTGGTAGGAGATGCGGGAGTGTTTTTTAGTGCATAGGGGCAGGGCTGTTTTATACTATGTAACTCTATGAATCATGCATACTAGAGGCTCGAGGCAGTATTAGCTTTAAAACATTAAACATGCTTTCGCGCAACTATAAAAAAGAGTCGCATTATCTTACCAACCGTTATACATGCTTAATTACCACGTGCAAGAAAAGTTCTTGGAGACCACATCGGAATATTCTGAATGATAATATGTTTTCAGAATCAAGAGATCATCTGGTAAAGCCCTATCTGTTGTTTATAATATCTCGCGCAAGACGATAATCACTTTTTGCATATATGTGGGCTGTCATTGGCCGATCTGAAACAGACGTAAAAGGTACAGTTTACCCAGATGCCAAAGGTTTAAATGGCCCACCCTATACAACGTGCAAATAGCACTTCGAGGTATGATAACGTGACAATTGACTACTTTTTCCAATATACCTATGGAGAAAAGTAATTGCAATATAAATAAAAGAGGGAAACAGGCACTAGAGAGAGAACTCTGACAGAACTGTTTTAAGGCAGAACATTCTAAAGGCATAACCATCTAGAACAGTTATACCTATAGTTATCACTGGGTCAGCAGTGGTAGAGCTACAGATAAGCATAACTATCTTAAGGCAGAGCCTCCCAAAGTCAGCATCACCAAGAACAAATCTATCTAGACTGAGCTATATCAAGGTCTAGTATGGCAGAGCTATTTCAAGCCAGGGACCTCTAAATTCAGAGCCATACAAGCCCAGAACCATCCAAAGACAGAGCCGTGTGCGACAGGTCGGTATAAATACAGCCCCATCTCGGGCCTAGTCTTCTTAAGAGACATATATGTGATGTTACAGAGATTTCAAGACAATTCCTTCTTAGGGAAGTTATATCTCAAGGCGGTATTAGCGAATGGAATAGCCAAATCAAATCAAGGCAAAGCCAATCTAAAGCGAAAGTATCGACAACGCACAGAGCCACCTCAGGACGAGCCATATCGAAGTAGGAATACACCAAAACAACACCTTTTAAGAGTAAGTTTTTCAGAGGCATAGCCACTTCAGGGCAATGTCCCCACGTCAAGACCATTTCAATGCAGATCTATCTCCAGGCGGAGACAAAAACTCTTAAGCTATATAAGACTGAACTATCACAAGACATAGCCACCTTGAGGTCCAACTACCTTAAAGCTGAGTTACTTCAGGGTAGATTTATCGGAACCAATGGATGGTTAGGTTGTGACCAGGTGGAGTCACCCAAAGCCGAGCCTAGAGTTTAAGGCTCAATTCCAGGGCAGCGCCATGTTAATACAGGCTTATCCACAAGATTTAAATTCAAACAGAGTCATCTCAAAGCAAAGTCATTTCACTACAAAGACACCCCAAGGAAAAGTTAATTCAAGATTATATTATTACAAGGCATACCATTTAAAGTCGAAAGTGGAGTGATCTCCAGGGCAGAACCATCTCAAGACAGACTTTTTCGAAAGTATGGCAAAAATATTTCACGACAGACCTATTTGAAGGTAACACTATCTCAAAGTAGAGTATTCGCCGGTTAAAGCTCTTTCAAGGCAAATTTATGTCGAGGCAGTACCATCACACGATGGAGCCAATTCGAGACAGAACCATATCAAGGTCGAACCATTCCAATACAAAAACACCTTAAGGCAGAACCATCATATTATTGGCCTATGACAATAGGGAATCACACAAGGTCGCCGGCCAATGTGTACGTAAAGAAATTTATCGTACACATGGCGAAGTTGGAAAATATACGGCGCAATATTTATGGTCCCTGTCAGGACGGTTACATTTTATGCAAACCGAATCATTTTGTTTACAGGAATTTGTCTGGTACCGAAGGTGCCGAATTGGTTTGGAATTCCAGATAAGCAAAGAAAGAAATCTTACGGAAAATTGCATGAGAAGTGATGCATGAAAAGGTAAGTTTTCTTTACAGGGACTTTAAGATTACAGATTTCATCTAATTAATGCGTGGAGCATTTTCAGGTGCTTAATGCGATTGCATTAACAAAACTTATGCGACTTGGAATGAGGTAATGGAGGTTTTTAGGTAAGTGTACCGTGGGATTTGGCGGCACCACCACAAACTCGCCCAACTTCACTTTACGATCACTCAAAACGATTCGATTCACTTGCTTTACGATTTCCGCCTTCGTACCCTCTTTTGGCCGTCCAGAGCAAGGTGTGGGATAACATTTCTGCAACCTTTGCAATGTTTGCTTTGAAGTTTTTCCCATCAAGAAATAATGGTTGACAAGATGCGATATTCATGTTTTTCCATTTTTTTACGAAGGCGAAAGTAGCGTCACTCAAACGACTGTAGCTTGTAAACGAATAGACGAAATGTCATGAATTTTCATACATAAACTAGTGACAGCTGAGCCTTTCGAGTCATATTCATTTTCTAGTGGCGCCCTCGATTGGAAAATCCTGGGACTTTTCAGCCCAGGTAAAATTCTATCTCTCTGACAGAACATTGCCAACGATGATGGTCCATAAAAATAGTGAATAACAGCGGGCATTCCACATGATTCTCTCCCACGACCGTTGTTATAGAACGTTATTTGTGATGGTGTGGTCAAAATCAATGTGCCAGAAGAAGTAAGAATCATTGGGTGGGCCAGATGGCTTTCCGATAGTGGCCGAAGGTAAATTCCTAAATGAGCTGGAGAATATTTGTGCCACACAATCCAGAGTATAAAATGCTGGCTATATATGATCGGAATGAGTGGTTTTAGTATGTAGCCGCATGGAAATTGAACACCTGGATATTGGAATCGAGGGACACCTCGATAAGAGGTTGTCCTTTAAAGAGCACCTGCGGCAAATTGATGAAAAAACGGCAAGATTCCGCAACATATTAGGGAGACTGCTATCCAATTTTGGAGGACCGCACAGGAAGTTGATAACCAGGAACAATACCTCCATATACACCTCCATCGCAGTGCATATAGGGGCAGAAACTACCCAGCACAAATCGTACAGCACTCGGGATATCATCACTAAGAGTATGCAGCACATTCCGGACTGAATGCAAAGATGCCACAAATGTTATGACAGGAAGGAAACCATTTGATATTGGACTCTATAGAGGACTCTAGTCAAAGAGAATAGCGACAGAGATAAGATACTTTTGGCAAAAGAAGATGGACTTATGGGGTGAGAAGTATGTGTGTGCACTTCTATTCCACGATGTCGTTGCCCGGAGATTGTCACCAATGCGGGTTATTTTTTTACTCACTGTCTTTCGTCGTGTACCGGCAAGGGTACTGTTTCACGAAAATGCCCTCGCGTACAAGCTCACAATCAATTGACTGCAAAACTACGCCACTCGCGGTTAACCATAAACAAAAAGGAAGTACTCGTACAACACAATGTCCCAAATTAAAAGGATGATCTTTATTGTCACTAAGAGTTATCTTAAAACGATTAAAGAGCATTTACACCATTATTTTGAAACGATTAAAAGTTACGTAAACTAGTAATTAAATTGTGGCGACACTTCTTTTCTTTAATTTAAGTTATAGTATAGATCATTTACACAGTTATTTTAAAACGATTAATGAACATTCACACAATTATTTTAAAACGATTAAAGTTACGTAAACTAGTAATTAAATTGTGGCGACACTTCTTGTCTTTACTTTAAGTTATAGTATAGAACATTTACTTTAGCTGTTCCGATTTGATGGCACGACCCTACATTGTTGCTACTAAAACTCGACTCATATAGGTTTATTTAACGTGGAGGCCCGACTTGCCTCCACGCAATCCAGAACGCGATTACCATTGCCACCGAAGCGACAGAATTACCAAAAATTCCATCCATCGCCTCAGTGACTATATAAGGTATCATCCTCGCATCTGGTCCAGCAAGAATGGGGTGAAACACACACACGATGATCGTCTCTTGCAGCTCATGGCGTGTGTGTGTCCACAAGCATGCGTGCCGTGGATCGATCAAATCTACAAGGGGAACATTAGCTGGCATGATAGCAGCTGGTGCAAATATCTCGACATAGGAGTTGAAGTGTTTGCACGATCAGCGACTGCGTAAAGTATTTATGCTGATCGTGCACATGTTGGTGGCATCTCCACGTAGTCGAATTCTCGATGGTAATTTTCCACTTTGAGAAATCGACTTGCTTGGGCGGTCGGCCATATGCCCTCATGTATTTGTCGGTCGGATCACCGATCGATGTGGGCATGTACGCAAAAGGAAAAGATAAAACAGTTCCTGCATGTGTGCGGCTGGCGCGCAAGGGTATATCTCATGGATATTGTTCGGGCAATGTTGGTTGCTAGATGGTGCAACCAAATTGCTCTTACGTGTGGAGGATGCCTATTATATGATGGAAATCGATCCGAGGCATGTTCAATGGATTGGTTCAGTTCATGTTGGTTGCATGGTGATGCAACCAAATTGCCCATGAGACACATGCCTGTTTGGTGCTGATGGATTTTTCATCAGCAAATATTGTGTTTTTACAGCGTTTTAAGGCTTATGGTACAACTGTATACAGGTAAGCACTTGCTTTCGAGGTTTTTGTATGCCCTAGGTGGGAGTTTTTACATGGGGTAATGGGAAGATGATTTGTGGCGTTCAAGGGAACCGCCACAGACTCACGCCACGATACCCAATATAGAAAGATGAGCGAAAAGAAATCATGGCGAGCTGAAGTACCACCTGATACAACTGGTATCATGACATAAATGCTTTCGGTAGTAGTTGCACAAATATAAATAAGTCAATCACCCATATTTCTTGTACTGCGAAGTCGACAACGCAGAACATATTCTCATAGAGTGCTTGGGGATCGAGACCTCAGCGCCATATGATATGATTAGTTAGTCTGATAAAATACCCAAGCTGAAAGAAGGATAGAAAGAGATAAACTCCATCCCGCCCGGCGGTCTAGACGGCAAGTTCCTCAGAGAACAATGGCAGTATGAGCTAGTAAGAAGTGGTTTTAATTGGTAAAAATCCAACATCCGGGTCGGTCTAGAGGCACCTTATGAAAGTTTTCACCTTTCTACCGAAAACAATAACAAAAATACACACACGTTTGCACATTTGCATGTTCGCCTTCACTTAGTGGCGTTGAGGGAGTGTGTTTTATAGTTGATGGATGTTGTTGTTCGAAGTTTCCGGTGAATTTGTGCAAAAATGATAAAGGAACACCATTTCTTTCACAGCGTGACAGACAGGATAACAGAACAAAAACTCTTTTCGTTCCTTATCATCCATTTCTCCTTTTCTGGTTATTAATAATGCTTCTGGTACGTGCGAATCATTAAAAATCCACTTTCTCTGAATCAAATAATACGCATAAATGTAGTCCAGTGGAAGGTCATCGTCTACTCAGTCCTTCCCAAAATGTATCTTTTTTTCAATTCCGTTGAGTGTGCCTATAATTGTATCCACACAGTTATTGCCATATTAAAATAAGTCGGAAAAAACGACCACTTAATGCCAATTAAACGAAAAACAATCGAAATACCAATATCATTACTTCCCTCTTAGGCTAAAACAGCGCATATTATGCCCTATCTGAAGGAGTACAGATATCGCCCTTGCTTAGTGACGTTGAATACTTGGTGTTCGTGCCAAATGAACTGTACGCTTATTATAGTTGTAACTTGAACCATACTTTTTGGTACTACATATTCAAACATTCTCAAGCGCACCCGTATATTTGGTAGCGATGATCGTAAACCATTTGACGAGCGAAATTTAGGAAGCAGTAAAACGAGCCCAACAACAAGATATTTATTTCGCACGCGACAAGATGACCTACTTCCTTATTCATTTTATGAATGCTTTCCCAATAATATAAAAATTCCCGCAATTATTTGAACGTGCCTATTTCACAACACAAAAACCTTTCAACCTGTTGCCCTAATACTACCTATCTGTAACCGGTCCCATCGCACTGGGGAAAATAAAAAGAATCAACACAAAAGGTCAATGAAGACAAATTTATTATCCAGGTTGTATATCAGTCCACTCGGTGATTCATGTTCTTAAAGTTCTAGGATGTATAGTCCCCCGTGCCGAGTACTTCCAATTAAATGCCACAATCCTGCGCTACCCCTGAACTTGAAACTCAGATAATTCATGAGCAATGTTACTGCCAGGGAAAACAAACGAGGTATCTACCATGACCCCATGTACCATGCCAAAGTCAAGTGTACTACTTCATAGCGTTTGGAAATTGTAGCAGCGTCAGCGAGGGGTGCCATTACCATTCCAGGGGTTGATGTTCATTCTGAACTTTTACCATATGCTTGCTGCATATCTGCGCTTTTTCCCCAACGAAAGAAAACTGCGCGAAAAATCGATCGAGCTGTAGTTATATTGTGAATCACGCCACCTTTTAGCCCCCTTGAACTTTCGTTACGAGCCTTTTCAAGAGACACAATCATTCATAGACTCATTCTATGGGTACTGTAGCCTGGATATGATTTTCCGGGTGTCTGCAGGACCAGAAGGGGGACTAACGTAAAATTTGAGATTTCATGAATGAAATGTGTTTTTTTTTAACGGTCCAACCCCAATACACTATGCGACTGCTTTGTGCGAATCCCTTAGTTGGAATTGGGGCAGGCCACTCGGGTGACATACACAACAGGTGGACAGGATATTGCTTACACTCCCTGAAGAGAGGGCGGGGGGGGGGGGGGGGGGCGGTTGCACTTACGTTTGTTGTCACATTCAAGGTTTTATGAATGAAATTACGTCAGAGCCGGTGGCTTGTGAGTATAGTGGGAGGATATGTGCGATATTTTTCCATCCTCTTACGTGACATCCACATTTCCAGAAAGTGCTCAGGATATGGAACACAATCTGAGGCGGCTGCCTGTCTCGGCTATCAGCAAGTCCTTTTTTGCTTTAATTTTTATGGGTTTTTTTTTTTTTTTTTTTGAAAAACTGAGCCGACCGCATGACGTCAACGGAAGCGATTTTTTGGTATTAGATTACCATTAGATGCAATGTTGACAAAACGATGAGGTGACATGTGGACGCTATTCGGGGATACCTTCTCATCGGAAAATGCTCAATTGCGTCATGAAGGATTCAATCAACAAAATAAAAATATTGCGTATCCAATAGATCGTTACTGCATCATGTAAAGCAATTGACCAGAATCCAATGTGCGTAAGTTGTAGATATCAGATCACATTCCAAAAGCTTGATAGACCATGTCGATGAGGACGTCAGGTGTTTTACATATTCTGCTTAATCATCGGCCGTTAGTTGTTTAATCTGGTCTAGTATTATGTGGTTTACTTGACGGCAGCAAGTGTTGCTATGGCTTTGGATTAAGTGATATGACGTTCAAAAAGAGCGTCACTCATTGTTATCTGCACAGTTGTGGAATATAGAATCGAGTTGAAGTGTTTTCCAGTTGATATTTCACAAGCCACTGTCGGACCTGATGGCGTCAACAATTAATCACAATTTTCCGATATGAATTCAGAGGGTGCGAAGACTCGCTACATGTCCAATTGTATTAAATTTCTCGAAGTAATTTGACGTGTAATGAGACCACCTTTATTTGGCATATTTTGCTAAACGAGTCCTTCAAAGTGTATCATGGACATTACATTATATCAGGTTTCATTACATGGCCATTCCTCGCCCCGCGAGAAATAATTTGTAACTGTAAATTAATGCAATCAATTTAGTTGTAGTTCACTTAAGAGAAGAGTTCTTAGTTAAGAGACAAGAATCAGAATTTTCGAAATATCGATTTTATTTTTTGCTTCTTGATCCTTCAATTCCTTATGCATTTAGAAATCATATTTCGCAATTATTGTAAGAAATTTAACAAAAAGTTGCAACGGTATTAGTACGTGTATATTCATTTGTATATTTTTTCCTTGAAAAATAGTAATGACTATATTTTTAAAAAATATGGATACTATTTTCATTTTTATTCATCGATGTGTATGTTTATTTGATTGGCTGGTATCCCTGTTATGAGCAGTAGACACGAATTTCATTTGTTTTGTTTTGTTAGATATTACAGCACTTTTTGTATTTGAAAAAAATTGAGTTCAGCGATTAAATTTATTCAATAAATTAAATGTACATAAAACATTAAAACCATTTTTCGAAAAATGCCGTTTTCCAAATGAAGAAAATTGCGTTCAGTGATTTCTAAAATTCAATATAGTAAGTGCACAAAATTTGAAACGCATTTTTCGCGAAATGGCGTTTTACAAATAAGAAAATTAAATTCAACGAATTTTTAAACTCATTGAATTAAACGCACAAAAATCGAAACGCCTTTTTGGTGAAACGACGTTTTCCGAATGAAGAAAATTCAGTTCGACGATGTTTTAATTCAATAAACTTAGCACACAAAAACGAATTTTTCGCGAAATCTTTTCCTAATATTTTACCACATTTTTTCCAAAAACATCAACAACGCAAAATTTAGGAAAGCAAAAACAATGAAAAATTGTCAATTTGTTCACACTTGTTTTTCCAACACCCACAATTTTTTATCGTACTGATTTTTAATAAATGGTACTGGAAACGTAAGTAAACTTTCGCTTTTTCAATGTCTTATTTTAAGTTTGCCAATCCTGAGATTAACTATCCGCATTAGGACTTTACCGAGGACTTGACTAAGGTGTCCTTTGCAAATTACTCACTATTACTTTTATTGGCCTGTAGGAACCCGAAAGTTCATGACCTCACCGACTCGACTCCACCATTGTTCCCTGTCCCGTGCCCTCTTCTTCCACGTTCGACCATCCGATCCGATCTCCTCAAGGTCCAACCTAACATTGTCCTCCCATCTCCGTCGCGGACGCCCTGTGGGTCTCTTTCCCGTTGGCTTACCGTCAAGAATTCTATGCACGGTCCTATCGTTGCTCATTCGCGTGTCGGGCCCATCTTAATCTTCGCGACTTGATTACTCTCACTATTGTAGGTTTGCGGTATAGCTCTTCCAATTCGTGGTTGTGGAGTTTCCTCCATTGTCCTGCCTCCTCGTCATATTTACCTCCAAAGATACCCCTTAGGACTTTATTCTCGAATACGCGGAATTTGTTTTCTTCCCGTTTTGTGAGGGCCCATGTTTCGCATCCGTATAGAACAATCGGCATGATTATGGTTCTATAGACACGGAGGTTTATATTCCGTGATAGCAGTTTGGATTTCAGCAGTTTACTGACTGCATGTCAACTAGCGTTGCCGGAGTGTAGTCTTTTGTTAATTTCCTTCGACATTTCGTTACTGGCCGCCAGTATTGTTCCCATATATTTAAACTCCTTCACTTTTTCAAATATCTTGCCCCTGATATTTATGTGTGCTCTCTAAGTTCCACCTGCTCTCGCCGTAATCATGTAGTTCGTTTTGTCTTCGTTTATTTCTAGGCCCACCTCTTCTGCCGCTTGCATGATGATTTCACTGTTTTTACTTACAGTTTCTAGATTATCGCCCAAGACGGCGATGTCATACGCATATGCGAGCACTTGTGTGACCTCGTTCAGGGATGATCCGGCCATGTTGTCGATTTGTACCTTTCTGATGACATACCCGAGGACAAGGTTAAAGAGACATGGTGAGGGCCATCGCCCTGTTTTAGTCCGTCGCGGATTTCAAATGGTATTGTGGGGAGGAGAAGTATTATGCCGGACACGGGCACACGATCCACTTCACTCCCCATCACTAATCGAAAGTTCGGCCACAATTGCTAGCACCGAAAATTGTCTACAACGCATAAGTATAAACGATGACACCCCCAGAAACTGCAGCATGGAATATTAAAACACTGAATGATTTTTTTTAATCGGCGAAAAGTTCTCTTTATTTAATTACGTACACGTGTTCTAGATGTCATCTGGAGCCTTACGAATATTAATTTAAGTCTTCTCATGGCCATTGTTCAAACGTTATCAATCCACATACTATCTAAACACTTCGCACTATAATTCCGACTGTTCATTTAACCGTAGAAAGAAACCGACAAACCACCGCTCGACTTAATTGATGATGAAAACACGACTCCGGTTATGTACGCGTCCCCGTGGTGCGAAACGGGGAGCGGGAGTGAACACGCGTGACCGTTCTGGTCTGCTGATATAAAACGACTCAGCGATAATCAGCTCGTGCAGAGATGATTCGCTTATGGGGTGAGTTTGTGGTGTCGTGGTAGATATCCTCTCCACTAAGGATATCGTTTTTACCTACCACTAGAGAAACGTAAAGTCTCTCTTGGTGGAATAGGAAACCAGATCTTGTAATGAAGATCATGGTGGTATGTGTTCGATCGTTCAGATCTGTGTGGTTTACACGTGCTCGAGTGCCATGGGTAAACGCAGCAGACAGGCAGTAAAGACAAAAGGATCGAAAATATCGTTGTCTATGGAGTGCATCGCGTCTAAATAAACAGTCTAAATACAGCGAAGAAATGTGGTAAAAGAAAAGATGAGACGAG
Source organism: Microdon myrmicae (assembly GCA_963931805.1). Lineage (NCBI taxonomy): Eukaryota > Metazoa > Arthropoda > Insecta > Diptera > Syrphidae > Microdon > Microdon myrmicae. Next base: position 25,446,868 of record OZ007500.1, read on the forward strand.
GGCATCATAAATGTGTTAGATGAGTGATGCCCTTGTGTAAATATACGAATAGCCATTGGGAAAGGTGCTCATGGGTTGGTGGATGAAACAAATCCCTTGTTTGCATTTGTATATGCAGGGAAATTCGTTTGTGGGATACGGATTCTAAATTTGCATTGTTTATGCTTTTTATCTAATGTTCGGAGCTTATTATTCAAATACTTTGTAGTTTGAGAGGGTGCGGCGCAACGACTTTGTTCCACCAGAGGCGTTCCTAGAATTTGATATGGGTACTTATATTGCCTGAATTAAGCCAATAAATGGGGTGGTAGACCCACTAAACTAAGATTGGTGATCTACAAAACAAGAGGTCTAAATTTAGTTTTTAATATGAATTGATGCATACTGTGTTATTGATGTGAGATATTCGACAAACACGGCGAAACACTCACTCTGCAGCACAAAGCCTTAGAAACAACAGAATGGAGAAGACTATGTGGAATACTAAATTAATGGTAAAAAAATGTAAATAATCTAAATTTCCATTTTTTGTATTGTATGACTATAACACATTTCGGCACTTTAAGTGCCTTAAAACAAAGTGAATACGAGCTTCGATCCGCATTAGTAAATAATACCATGTTAATTATAAATGAAGCCCTATCAAGCGAAAAAAATACGTATGCGTTTGAGCAGTTCAAAGAACAGTGATCTCCTACTCATGTTCTTTCCATAATGAAAATTACACAGAAAATTTAGTAATTATTTATCTGTAAAAATGGGAAAGATCCAAGCATCTTGAAAAATAAGTGTTTGCAAAAGCGATTAAATATCCTGGTAACACAGTAGATATACAACTGCAATTAATGACAATCCACTCGAATGTTTGATGGCAAAGATTGCAAAAAGTTAGTCGCCTGGGAGTTTCATAAAGGTATTTTCCAGACCTCAAAGCTTCACGTTTCAGTCTTGGCGTAAACAACCATTTACGATCGGGGACAACTTGGATTTCTCCTCCTCCTCCAAACAGCCGTATTTACGAATCCAATCAAGAATCTTCATTTTCTATTAGTGAAAGGGTGATGCACCCAGTTTTGTTTTTTTTTTGGTGCCTCGATTACCATCACTAACGATAAGCGGAGACGAAATGCTTCCTTAAAACACTTGTAATGCACTTTTCGTGTTTCACATAAGTCATCTTGGCACATATCTCGGGGCGGTATCTTAATTAAGACGACCATGCTATGGACCACCGTCAGACACTTCATCAACCCCACAACGGTGGTCTCGGTCTATCAGTGTTTCAGTCTGTAGTGCCCTGTGATGCCATAGAATCACGCAATATACTGGTGGCAAGTGTCACTTTTGGAATGTCGTTCCAACAGGGATCCGTTGTCCTGGTTCGCATATAAGCAAGGGCATACCGAATCGAATGTCACGTTTAAATGGGACAGCAGGAGCAAGAGTACATCGAAGCTTCCTGTGTGAAACACGTAGCATGCAGAGATACGTTCAGCGAGTTTAATGCGCTCACTGGCTAATCTAGCGGACCTATTAGCCTGAGTTGAGTTAAGTTAAAACGTTCACCTTTTCCACCCCTTGAATGATACAGTGCAGGAATCACGAGACCGTGTAATCTTGGCGCAAGAACAAGTGCTCTTAACTGGACGGACATAAGTCAACACGGCCAAACATCATTTTAAGATGCGGGGATACCTCTTATACCGAGCAGCGTCCAGCAGCCAGCAGATTCAGAACTGAGAGAATTGTGAGGCTTTGTATGGATACTCTGGCAGTTGATGACCCCACGGTGTGTGTACCGGACAAGTGTGTTGTGCTATGCTCCCCAGTCTAGGGAATGGATTCTTTCTTTAGTGAATCTATTGCTGGAACCTGCCGAGTGCCATAAACCATTTTAAAGTTTTTTTGTTCCTTATAGAAGTGTCGCATGAGGAATCACCGCATAATCATCGCGAATCTTTGTAGTTCTCTCGTTCGCTCTTTCATCCAGCAGGGTCTCTGGACAGTTTTTCCCGGTCTAACTGGCTAGAGACCCCATGCGGTGAACGAAATGTTTTCATGACATCATAATTCGCCAGTTTATCATCTCTGGGATGCGTATATGCATGCAACGCCCACGTCCTTGCAGCCGTCGCTGTCACTGCAATCAAATGATGGACTACCTAAACGGCATCGTGAAAATGCTCCACTAAATCACTGCCATCTCGGAACGGAATGAGTTCTCGTGTTGTGTTCGCAAAACAACGAAAAAAAAACATCAACAACGGGAACGACAACAACAACATCAACAACACCAACAACAGCACGACGAAAAAAAAAAAACATTTAATTATTTTATTTTTGCACTGGCCTGAGCAACTAGTTGCATGGTCCCTCCAACGGGCAATGGCGTCCGGGTGGAATACTCGCGATTAAGTGAGATTATGCGCGTGCAATTAGACGAAGTATCTGTTAGATGGTATTTGCTGTGGATGATGAATGTCTGCCTGGTGGTTTGTAATCCGGACGCGCTCTCTTAAGGCTTGGCATTGGCATTAGAGGCGCCATGGCTATTAATCAAGCTTAGGCAAGTCGCCACAGAAAGCCAGTGTAACCAAAGGGACGGAACCTTTTCGGAAAGCTATTTTGCACGCTCTTCGTATAAGCCTCTCCACAGCAGGTCGTTGGTTTCCTTAAACTTACGTTTTCCGACAACCAAATAAAATATGATCTATCTCCTACCGTCTCTTCCTGTACTTAATATATTTTGCCTCAGTTCCATCGGTGAAAGATGAAATTGAAAAGAGGGAAACCAAATATTAGTAGATATTGGTGTTGAATGTAGTAAGATTAAGTGTGATGTTCCACGTTCAAAAGGAGAACGATTTGCGTTGCAAAATTCAGTCGTAACATGTGAGATGGATATGTGCTACTCGGCTGAAGATAGACTCATTGTTTCTTCCATGCGTTGAAAATGTCCACGCGGATTTGGAATGGGCTACTTTCGTATGGACCACAGAGGTAGCTGCTGAACCAAATGGGAAGGATAACGCTCTAGATAATCGGCATGCAGGTGGAACGCAGTCACCCCTTCCTTAAAATAAATTTTAAGTTCATTAAAGTTTGGAAAGCCCTAGCACAACTTTCAATTGTCTAGAAGCATACAACTATTTCGGGGGAAAACGGCTACAACAAAAAGTGGAATTACTTAAATTGTGGGGGTTCTCTAAATACATGGAGAACCGACCCACTATTTCCGCCTGATTTCGACCGCCAACAGCGTGTCATACCAACCCCAATTTCTCCTACTTACCTATTCACCTCAAAAGCATGTTGCAATAACGGACGCATAGTTGAATTCTTTATTCTATGCAAGTAATGCATAATTGAATTCAGCTACCTTTCTACCATACGACAACTCGAGTCCTCTAACCATGAGATTTCCACCGGAAATTCCAATCCATGTGGTTAGCAACAACAAGTCGAATCAAACGACGCATGCAAAGGCTTGGGTAATTATTGAAGTCCATAACATGTTTCCCACGTTAATATTACCCTAGCCAAAGTAGTGTCACTTCGACTTTCCCCAGACACTCCATCCGCTGGGGATCAATGATCTCTTTTCGCAGGTGAATAGCACCAGCTACATTTTCCTCTCCTCCACAATTCTGTCTCCCTACAGTTCAATGCACTCCGAGATCACCACAGACATCAAATTAGGTCAGTGTAAAACCTCGGAGACTGCATTAATACACGCACACTAAGCCAGATCGACCCTGTGTTATTGCGCTTTCCCTTTGATTTATTCATCCTTTCTACGCCCATCAACGTCGAACGAATACGCAAGTACTTATCCACCTCGATGAGGGTGGGGAATTGAAGGATGCACAAGAGGGCACGATTACCATTGGTTGATCGCTGTGCGAAAGCAGAAATTACCCACCTTCATCCCTAATAGAGTTAGTCGTTATTCAACTACCGTAGCGTGTGCACGTTGGTCGGAACGCAACAGAAGTGTAGTCAGACGAACGTCGTGTCCCGTTAGTCAATCGAGAAAGAGAAACGCGTTGCCCTTTTAAAATAGACTGGTTACAATTACTTATTTGGCGAAGATATTAATTTGACACGTCCACCTTACATCTATTTGTTAAAAGTGTAAATTCGAATGAACCATAAAGAACGATAAAAACTAATTAAACGACACCAGTGCATTATCATGTATTGGCTTCTTCTGGATATTTTTGTGAACGAGTGTTACGACGGAACAATCGGTGAGTGCAGTGGGGAAGAAAGTGAAACAAGTGTCGTACGTCGGCATCTATACCTCGCACCCCCACAAAATCACCACGTTGATGAAAGCACGATTGTCTTCCTGGGTATCCGCAATGCATTCAAGAGATTCTAGCACCCAGCCCTTCTATAAAGTTGACTGTAGGCTTATTCAATGATCACAACACAAGCTTTTCGGCCGATGAACCTATGTCGTTCTAAATGACTTGAACGTTGACTACGTCCCATAAAATGTATGTTGGCCTTCTCCAGGGCATCGTAATATCATCCTCTCTATTCATCATTTTTATTAATCTCTTATCCAGTCCTGACTTCCAAATCTCCTCTTTTACCTATGGCATTACGTCGCGGGTTCCTTACTCGCTCGAACAAGCTCTGCAAACTCAACTGATAAACAATAAGGTACACTGAACTGAGAACTATCTAACCGAGTGGAGTTCAACCTTTCCTTAAAATGAAATTCCAATGTGGATCCGTCATCCGCATCGAAACCATGAAAACTTTAGCACACAGTGAGACACATTTTCCCTTTCTTTTGCATTGGTGAAACCGAATCCTTTGATGTTACAAGATACTTTTACCAGTTGAACGCTAACCGCGTTTCGCGTGTGGACCCGATTACACGGAGGTGAGTTGGTTACAGTTCGCCTTCCCATCAGAACATTTGCATTATGTCCTTTGTTTATCGCTGGAAGTAAGTACCACTATTTTTATCTCAACCTCAGCCCGGACCATCAGCCTAACGTCCGCGGGACGTGCAACATGACGATGTGGTATCTCACGTTACGACCGACCTATACCAACTTTTTTTTTAACCGGTCCATCAGCCAACCTTCGACAGATCGCCAAGGAGTTTTCCCGAACATTTCACGGAGCCTATAGCTTGATGGAGTGGTTTTTCACGGGACGGCAGGGCGTTGGAAGTCCAACTACCACTCGGCCATTAGTCGCCTTTTACGATAGGCCGGCCCTGTTGCGAGCATATTCTAAGGCCTCACTCACATCTGACACATGGACCGCTATTTCTTCCTCACCCGCTGTAAATTAACAAAGATGGACTCATTGTTAGGGTATCGTGGCGAGTCCAATAAATACACATGAACATGCAACCATTATGAAGAATACAGTATCAAAGGAGAATCACAAAAGAACATCGTCAGGGCAATATACCAGAGCATTAACATAGCAATTTATAGCTTAAATGACGAGTTGTACACCCCCGCATATACACGGCCCTGGTCTGATGCATTTAAGCTATGGCCCTAATCTTTTTATAACCTGGGATCGAATCACGTTCCTCTCCGCTTCGGTAAATGCTATAATATCATTTTTTTTTTGTATGGACGATTAATAAAATACAAACGAAAACTGTATAACTGTGCTTAAGACGAAAAAGGGATGTCGTCTATTCCCGCTTTAGGAGTGACAATGATAGCTTCCACCTAATTATTTAATTCCTCATCTTCTATTGCCAAGGTTGGCTATTTTACATTTCCATGATTATCAGAGAAGATTTCTTGGAAACACCCACGAGATCACATACTAAATGTCATCAAACTTTGACGGTTTGTTGAGGAAGGTTCACGCTGCATAAATCAAGCACCAGCCAACATATGGCGTAAACGGTTTATCTGTAGAAAGCGATTTCGTTTTATTTAGGGACAGAGGGTGTATTATTCAAGCGTTTTTACGACTTTCATAACTTCTGTGAACAAGAACATCCCAAGAATGAATGCCCACTATATTTTTCTCTCTACGACGTCTGATGTAAACTTTGCTCTACGTTATCAAATGCTAGTTTGCTAATACGGTGGTGGATTACCTTGCTATGCCAAGTACGCTATCAGACAATGTATTAGTGAACTTGTGCTTTCGTAAGTTACTGAAACTCAAGTTAAAAATTGAGGGCAACAGCTAATTTATATGAAGTCGTAAACTTATATTCCAACTGCTTGTTGTAGTGACGCCATACCGCTCCAGCTGTATATCAAGGTCCTGGATTTTCGAGTAAGCTTATTGTGTCAACCAAACAACTCCCAAATTGGTCTTGTAGCCGAACCGTAAATTCAAACCTGGCTGTTGTTTAATCTCTTCCCGATTATCTCATTTCTGAAAAGTTATTGCCTAGCAAGACCATTTTTGGTTGAGCAAACCGAATTCGAATTATTTTAAAGTTCTTTTTATTCCCTTCCTTTTCTCAATCTCCGCGTAATGAGTCACCTGCCAAGTAACCGGGCATAGCTCCCTGTGATACGCGACACGATATACACGCCAATAAAACAGATACTACTAACTAATTATACTGACTATTAATTGAAATCGTTTATATTCCAACAGACCAGACTCCAAACGTGGTCAACACAAACTTGTGGTGAAATGACTACAACAACACCAAGCGCCTTGTGGTTTAACACTCCGACTACCAGTCGCCGATCGAAAACGCCTCCGCAACTAATTAAGTTCTTGTTTCTTCTGTTTTTTTCTTTTTGCTCCTTTCATTTCGTTATATCGGAACTACTACTAGTAGTCAGGAGGATGAAGGGGTCCAAGTGAAAGATAGAAAATATCTGCCGCTGGCCGCTGGCCGCTAGTCGCCTAATAAATTTCCTCATTTATTTATTTCACTTGCTATGTGCCAAAACACATTATCCAACGACGGGTGACCATTCTGTCCGTACCGCTCGCTTGCGGCTAATCTCTGGGCCGAATAATCTCCATGCCCTCGCTGTTCTCTGCCCGGCGGCCAAAAACGTAAAACCGCCAAAACTATATTTTCGACTAAATTAAAAAGTCGAATAATCGAATTGTAAGATTACCGCAGTCATGTGTTGAGTTTTCGGGATGTGAAGGGTACAACTTTATTGACCATTTTTGGAGCGGCCTAGGGAACTACATATGGATCGGGGCGGATAGGAGTTGGGTACCGGTCGCCAGCGGATACCCGCTGCATAACCAAATTTGGCGTTCGACTATAATTATGGTCAAGTGTCGCCAGTCTGCCAGTACGCGTCCAGCTTGTTGCGTGTGGCGCTAAAATTGGGAAGTGATGAAATTTTCACCGGTTTTCGAAATGAAGATTAAGTGGAACGATATCATTTATTATCTTAACATTGTCATACCGTTAAGTGGTTTGTAATTAATTAACATAAAAATGGTCCTGAGTGACTTCACCTTAGAGCAGCAGCTAATGTTCATGACGGTGGTTAATCATCTTCAGGTTCTTAGTTGATCAAGAGTGATCTGAAGTGATTGTAGGCCATTGATTGAAACCGGATGTCTTAATGGGTCTAGCTGCACTCTTGGACTTAAAATCGGGCTTTTCAAAAGTCACCTGCAATTACCTAAGCACTAAAGACGCCACTATGAGTATGGTAAATTTATAGCCAATATATCACCATTAAATTTTATGCTTATAGGAGTATTATAATAATAGTATTGAAAGCATTATGGCTCACTGCCATGGCAGGTGACATGTAAATATCATTAAGCCTGTTAACGCTAGTGGTTTATAATCCAGTTGAAATTTAGATCAGGCCTAAAACACGACGGATGTTGCCCTTATTTAAATAATCTGACTAGGTAAAGTTATAGCTAAGAACAAATTTAGGATAAGGTGCACCTAGGTTCGAAAACGGAAGGCACACAAAATTGTGTGTTGTACGTACAAAAAAAATACAGCGATAACTATTATTGTACCACCTTTACGAGGGCAGTTCCAGAACTAATCGGCCTCACACACAGATGGCGATACTTATTAAAATATAATGACTGCGGTAGATAGTTCCAACCCTGGTAGGATTAAGTTTCAAGTTTGAAGACGCTACCTTGTTTATTACTTGCTTGACAGCCAACAATGGTGAATGCTGTCAGTGAATTTGTAAACATGGAAACAATTGGTCATCGTTATGTGATTCAATACTTTCATTTGAAAGGACTTAGTGCAATCGATATCAAAGACGACCTAGATTCTACTTTAAGGGAGTCTACATCTTCGTTTTCAATAGTGAAGTTTGGCAGAGTTTAAACGAAACAGTACGAACTGCGATGACGAACATCGCAATAGTCGACGAAATGAGGTGACTGTTCCAGAAATGGTCAAAAAAATCAACAAGCTGGTATTAGATGACCGTCGACTAAAAGTGCGCCAGTTAGCAGAAATGGCAGGCAATTCAAAAAGTGCTGTACTTCGTATATTGACTGAGCATTTGGACATGAGAAATCTGTGTGAAAATGGGTGCCTCGTTTGCTCACTATCGAACAAAAACAGAGTCGCAACTATGTTTCAGTCGAGTGTTTGGTCATGTTTCGCCACAACAAAGCGGAGTTTTTGCATCGATTTATAACTATGGATGAAACATGGGTTCATCACTACACACCCGAGACGAAGGAACAGTCAAAGCAATGGACTGAAGGCGGAGAAAGGACTTCACATAACGCAAAGACGGTTCCACCTGCAGGGAAGGATATAGCTTCAGTTTTGTTTTTTTTTTGGGATACGCGTGGTATAATTTTCATTTATTATCTTGACAAAGGAAAAACCATCAACTGCGAGTATTATGCGATCTTATTGCTGCGTTTCAGTTTTTTTTTTTTTTAATACATTTCACTCAGGAGAGGCGAACCTATAGGGCCGACACAGCGCCCCGGGATGCCACCAAATAACTGTTACAGTTCCTCTTCAACAGTTGTAGGTTGAAACGCTCCGTGAACACTCGTGTGGGGGGGGGGGGTTCCACAAATTTCCCGCTCTGTAACGGAACGAGTTCTGATGCAGGGATCTGTGGCGGTTCCACTAACGCCACTACTTACCTTCCCAATTACCCCAAAACTTCTTTCCTAAAGCTCCAGAAATCTCGTTGTTTTCCGCTAATACAATTGCATTGGCACCCTCAAGCATTTCTCCCATCAAGCGCATTCTCGCATGCATCAATGCATTTCAGCATTTTTCTGAAAAGAAAAACATTTCGGTTGCCGTACTAGGTAACCGTGTGGCGGTTCGCCAAACCCCACTGTCCACTTACCGTAAAACCCCCATAACATTCGGCCAATTTCCTAACTTCGCTAATGCAACAGCATTAGCACGTGTAAATGCTTCACGCATTATATAGATCAAATCTATAATCTAAAAAGTCCCTGTGAAAGAAAACTTACCTTCATGCATCTCTTCGCATATAATTTCCTGTAAGAATTCCTTTCTACCTTTTCAAGAATCCAAATTTCAATTTCCCACACCTGCACCGCAATCTCCACCCAGCATACCTGAAACATTTCCTTTTGCAAGGACATTAATGCATACAATGCGTTAGATAAGGTTCCTGGAAATAATTCTTTAAAGTGCATATGGCATCATGAATCCCAAGCCAGTCGGCACCCTTTGTCTGTCTTAAAATCCTATGTCGGACAGCTTGTTTTTACGGCTGTAATAAACCGACCCGCGATTCGTTTGTACAATCGACAAACAATCACCGCTTCCTAGGCATTATCAACGAAACCAATTTTTCTAGTATTCCATAATGCAAACACGAAAATGAAATCTATTCACGTAACATTTCCATTGCGACGATCAGATAGCAATATTTCTACATATCTCAACGGAATTCCAGTTCCAAAGGCAAATTCAGCGAAATATCTCAGTATACATCTAGATAATAGACTAAGCTGGAGACATCTTGTGAAACAAAAAGCTGAACACATAAAGCTGAAACGTAGACAGATGTATTGGTTAATCGGGAGTCACTCTCAACTTAATCTCTATTGAAAAAGATTTATCTATCAATCTATCATCAAGCCGATGTTGTAGCCTTTCACTCAGGGAGCGTGTCTCCTTGTCCTTAAAAGGACGGGGGATCTCTTAAGACCGCCCCTGAGAACGCTCGTTGCGGTCGCCACCGTGCTTCGTCAGACCTGAGGGAAGAGTGACGACCGATTGTTGAATTGGGTCCTGGGAATCCGCCAGGCTCAATTAAAAAGACAAATATTTTATTTAAATTTAAATTTATTAATATATTTAGTTTTTCTGGTGTCCTTACACCTCGGATGCCAATCGAGACTGATCTTCAAATCTGAAATTCATCACCCTTATAAATGAAACCAAATCTCGATTTAGACTCTTTGGCTGGAGCCACGTGTTTGTTTTTTGAGATAAGAATTCGGTTAGGCAAATTCTCGGACACATGACCGTGAGTATGAAAATTGAACATCTGGTTCAATTTACCATATGTTTGCTTTTGTTTGAGGATCATAGGAAATTGATGTGTATGGATGATAAACGAATATTTGATTCGTTTGCCAGGAATTTTGCTGGATTGGGATAATGTATTTCTGGATTAGTTGGAGGATTATGGGGATTGGATGTATGTGTGGGGGAAGGAGATGGTAGGGCTTTTCAGAGCACTACACCGATCTGTATATACGGAATCCAATTATGGGGCTATACAAAGCAATCCAATAGAGAAATAATTCAACGAAGTCCAAACACATTTCTTCGCATTATCACCAATGCGTACCGCTTTGTGACAAATCGGGAAATACATGGTGACCTAGAGATCAAATGGATTAATGAAGTTGTCTAAGAATATGCTGTCAAACACGAAAGGCGCCTTAATGATCACACCAACGTAGAAGCTATTCAACTCTTGGATATTACCCACGAATTGAGACGGATATTAACATGTTAAAATCTAACATACTAAAATCGACTTAGGAGCTAACACTGGTTGTTCTACTTAATTAAACTAAATTAAGTACAATTCAAACATAGTATTAACTTAAATTGTTAATTGTTAAGATTGTATTATTCATATCCAATAAAGGATGTTATTTAAAAAAAAAAGATTTAACAATTCATATACGTTGCTCAGACTTAAGTCTATTTTTTATAAAATACCAAACCAACCTAACCAAAACCAAACTATCAGCTGTCAAAACGGCCGCCCTTGAGTTAAGTGTTGGCAGCTTAAAGATCTACATCTCTAAATGAAACACACCTTACTTCAGACGTATCTTTCAACAAACAAACTTTTGGTGACATACCCCTAAGTATTTTATGAAATCCATCTTCTTTTTAGACTAAAATAGGGTCTATAGACAGAGGGGAACCTATACAAAAGCTGGAGTGAAAGTATTATCATATGAGTTCTGGTGGTGGCTAAAACTGGATAAAAAAAGGCTCAAATTTAAATTTAAGCAACTTATATGTCCTGTAACCTATTTTTGACCACTGTTATTTTTACAGACTGTATTTTAGCATATACTCTGACCGCTAGTGGAGACTTTTGTATAGATCTTTCCTGGCTTAGCCTGGTTCAATCATAAAGACCTTTCAAACATACATTTGTATAGATCTTCCTTGGCCTAACTGGCTTCTAAATCATAGAGACTTTTCAAACATACTTTTATCTTGATCTTCCTTAGCTTAGGAAGCGTTCTAGAATGTAATGACCGTTCACACATAGAACCAGTGTTCGTTCATATCCATGTCGGTCACATAAAGGAATTTCCAAATTACCGTACAGTGAATATTGCCACCCCGTGGCAACGTTCTCAGTGAAACTTAAATAGAATAGTTGTTTCCCCTGAAACTGGGTCAAATTAGTTAAGACAAAATCTGGGCACCTCGCCTTAGGGCACTCCTTCTGTATGCGTCACATAAATTCATCTACACATGTCAAAATATTGCATCTGAATCTTTGATATACAAATATCTTAAATATGTCTGTCATCGAATCAAAATACCAGCAACAGAACCATTGGCATAAAGTGCCCCAAGAGCAACAGCAACAGCGGCGATGGCAGCAACAACGAAATAAAATGCACAAAACCCGATCCATCAACTGCATCCACACGATCCAAATGACAAATCACTCAAATTAAGTGTCTCTTATGCAGTAGATACATTCTCGTATAAAAATAATCGCGTCCACTGGTGTATACGTCCCGTCCCAAGGGGCACAAGAAAAGCTAAGACGAATTCTGGCGACGACTGTTATTTTTAGAGTTGCCTTTGTTAATCTACCCTTCTTTCTCTTCGTCTTCTCCTTGAGCACTTCCTACATCTTATCTAGAACCTAATATGTCATAATAGGTACGAAGGTTTGGGGGAATAAAACCACAAAATTTCACATCAGCAAAAATGACAATAACAGGAACTGAAATGAATTTCGTGCGTAAGTTCACTACAGATGAGCGGCAGCTTTGCATGCCAGCTACAAGACACTCGTTTGTAGTGTGTTAGGCGCGAATGACAAATGCAAACGCAAGCAAATACTTGATATTTACCACTGTACATATAATCATGTTTACCGAAATATCCTACAGCACAGAGCTTCTTTCTTCAGCCGTACTACGCGAATATGAAGTCCACTGCTGGCTTGGGTTTGGCTTTGAATAAATGTTGTGCGTAATTCCATTTCCATCCAAAAGAAATTGCATGCCTGTCACATGGCACTCTTCTGCTGCAATTTAGAAGTTTGAATAACCAATGTTCAAATCATTTTACGCGATCTTCGCATATCTCAGAGATCAGACTGGTGTCGGACATGTCCTATTCTAACTCTAGGTATTTCAGGAACTCACTAGAAACTGCACGCACAATACCGTACAGATTTTTATCTTTGAATTCTCAAAATTCATGTAACATCCTTAATAAATACATATGATGTATGTATGGTCTACAGCGAAAAGAAAACTCCAGGTGGCTAGATGTTCAGATGATATGTATAATGCAGTTCTAGAAAGAACAAAATGTTGTGGCTTGAAACCCGCATACAATACCAATCATTCTGACACAGAGTCATCAGCTGAACCCACATCCGCAGCGCCACACGAATATCGCAACTTCCGTATCAGGTAGAGCATCAGTGAGGCGGGTTCATGTCTAACCTTATATAGGATGTTTCATTTCGAAATATTGATCTTTAAGTTGGCAACACTTTTTTCACGGGCCGCCGGCTTGGCAGGTGACAGTTTATTTTTTGTTAGTTTAGGTTACCATTTTATAGTGAAAGACATCAGAGCAACATTTACAACTTGTTCAAATATACTTTGAAACTAATGGTTCAGTTTGTAAAACTCATTGCGTGTTACGTTCATTTTATGGTCTTGGTGACGATCATTTCGTTTTTTTTTGAATGGCGGTGTGAGCAAGTAGGATTGTCGAATTTGGAGGAAAATAATCCACGAGCCATTATTGAAAATGCATTACATCTACAAAAAGTTACCGTTTGATGTACTTTATGGGCTGAAGTAGCCATCGGATCATTTTTTTTTCTTCAAAGATGATGCTGATGAAACCATCACAGTCAACGGAGAGCGGTATAGAGATATAATTGCTAACTTTGTTGTGGCTCAATTGGATGGTATTGATACCAGTGAAAATACGAGGCCACCTGCCATACAGCGCGTTGTGGCGGTTCCGCCAAAACCCACGGCCCACTTACCTGAAAAACCCCCATAACTGCTACCCAACTTCCGTAAGTTCGCTTATGCAATCACATTAGCACCTTAAATGATTTACGCATTAAATACAGCAATTTATAATCTAAAAGCCTCTAGAAGAGAATTCTTACCTTCATGCATAACTTCGGATACAAATTCCCTATAAGAAATCCTTCCTAACTTATCATAAATTCCCTGAAAGAAAATTCATCGGTTTACATATAATACAACCGCATAATCAGGGAATCTTATCCTTAAGTTGGCTTTTCCCAGCTTCATCATGTGTACAACAAATCCCTTTTCATACACATTGGCTGGCGACCCTTTCTCTCAACAATAAACAACACAAGCAGCTACATATAATTAGCGCAATCGACGCTGAAGCCAATTTCCCTAACTCGCACCATGTGCAAACAAAAGAACGCTGTTCTTCCGCAGGCATTCTGGCGATACGATAAACAATCTATATCGTTTGAAGTATCCCAAATGCATCTCCCATCTAATGAGTTACAACTTGTTTACTCAGTTGAACTGTCAGATCATTAATTCCCTTTGTCCTACATATTCCTGGATCCGTTTACCATTGACCTTCTCACGTAAGCAAACACAAGCCCAATTAGCATTCAATGAGATTCGGCTTGTTTGCTTAGCCGAGCTTACATCTCATGGGTGCACATTTTCCATTTCTTTGTTTTAAATTCGTTCCCATGGCTTTGATCCATAAAAGAACCAATGTACACACATACATGTGTACCGTGACGATCTTCTCTATGAGATCTGTTTAGTTACCCCGAAGAGAGACTTTACGTCTCTCTTGGAATAGGAAAATGCACCCCTTAATTAAGAGAGCCAGTTTCACTGGCTGAATTTCCTTTGACAACGAATGAATATCGTTGAGTCCTTTACCATCCACCGATCGAGCCGGTCGCGTCGCTCCCGCTGTCCGTAGCGCTGTGGACACGCGAAATTTCAACCGCGAGTCGAGTTTCCTTGTCGCTAAGTGTAAATGTTGTCATCCAAAGTCGCGTGAGTAAAGTTTTAATATACAAGTCGTCGGTTCATTACAGCGGACGTATACGCGTGGTTTCAGTGTCTAATTAGATTAATTTACGATTTCAATCTTTCAATTATCCTTCTCAATTTTAAAGATAATGACTAATACGAGTATAACAAAATAAATGCATCAAAATACTTGGATACATATAAACCAATAAAAAGGACATTTACCTTAACAGAATAACCGTGTGTTTAATTTTCCGGCAGCGGTCCCTGGGTGTTGTTTATTAATGTGCTTTGCTTACTTCTTGTGGGCGGTGTGTTTCGAAGACTTTTTCCTTTACTCAAAGTTGTGGACAAACGTGGCGGCGTTTCGCTCTTTTGATCGGTGAACAATTTCTTGGTGGAACATGATGATGGAGGAGGAAGATGAACGGAGTGCCCATGCCTGGCACAATACTTCCTCCCCACAGCATCAGCCGATTAATTTATTGAAATAAACATTTGTTGAACGATTAATATCGAAAAATGGACCTGTCAATTCCCCTCACGTTCGTATGATTTAACCGCGCATGTACTATTTTCTTTGGGGATATCTAAAGTCGCTTGTCAACGTTGGTAAGTAACATAGAAGCCAACATTCGATGGATTACTATATTGTTGGCATATGACAAGAAAAGATGCGAAGAATTATTGAAAATTGGACCTCCAAATTACGCCATGTACGCGCTAGCCACGAGGGACATATGTCCGAAATCATAATCAAACATTAGTGGCATACACTTATTATTAAAAAAAATTATATTTGTGGCCATTAAAATTATTTTCCTGTATTTTATATAAACTCAAAGTTCTATACCTCGAAATAAACCACCCCATATTAACATATACGTAAGGCAACTTGCCACATTTTCACAGGAAAAGTAGTGAGTTTATCACCCAATAAGATAACCTCTTCTATTGCACACACGTCCGTACCGTCAAGGCCACCGAAGCAGGCAACCGCACATATATTTTAATTATAATTACAATAGTTATTTGCTAATGAGTTAGGGGCTAATATTAATTGCAAATCTAGCTGTGAACGACAATATACTAGTATAAAAGTTATTGTACGCCCTCCTAGCATCTACAACCCTCCTTGCATTGAAAAAAAAATTATTGAAAAAAAAATTATTTTTGTACCACTTTTTTTTAGTTTTTCGAATTTTTTAAAAATAGTTAATATTAAAATTTGGGGTTGAGGATAGTTCATACCTATAGAGAAGACATATACTAAATTTGAAGTAAATCGGTTTAGTAGAACTTGAAAAATCGTGGGTATTGTTTTAAAAAAGACAGTTTCGAGAAAAACGCGTTTAAAAATTTCAGGGTATAGTAGCTTTGTAGCGATTCTAACAGATACACACAATTCACAAGCAAAAATAGTGAAGAACACCGAACGAAAAAAAGTCGAATAAGAAAAATACATCAGAACCGTATACCAAGCGATAAAATAAAAATAATTCATACCAGTGGAATATAGTCGAGTTTGGAAATCAAATTCTAAACACGGTTAGTAGCCTGGTGTGTAACGCTTAGGTCAAATTTTTTTCGTGATTCGAGCTGTCATAGCGTCAGTTCGAATCACACGATCTTCTTCACTATTATTTAAAACGCTATACATCCATGCAAATTGCAGGATATCTTTCGGCCTTCGCGCCAGATGTGTTATGTAAATAAGGCGGCATACAATCGACAACCGTCGAACTGAATTTCGACCACCACCACGGATGGTGATAATGATGTTCGATGATGAGCGAGTTTCTTCTTTCAGGAATGAAAAATCACCCCTGGGACGTGATAACATGCTGCTAACAGAAATTCGGAAGTTCTGTTAGCAGAGCAATTAGGGAAATTTTTCCGTGTAGATACAGATACCAGTTTGGAATCTGGATATCTGTGTGGGCAGACAGGCAGTCTAATTATGATCGTCAACGCGAAAAGAGTGGACTTAGAGCATTGAGGAGGATAGTTCGAGAACTTAACGAACAATATCTCACCGCGAAACAATTTAATGTAATAGAAAACCTTCCGTGTCGTCGAAAGGAAATGTGTGTCGGTTGGCGCGTGAAACGAATTTTTACGTTGTAGTTATGTGTGACGAAAGAAAAAAACGTTACCCAATAAAATAGCAAGTGAAAATAACTATCCGTGTTTGATTTAATTTGGCAGTGTCTCCGTGTTCCAGGTTGTTTTTCCCATCGTGAACAGTGTTCGGCGGAACACTTGAACGACGTAAATAAACGCCAAAGCTTCAACTGACATAATATTGCTAAAGTAGTTGTAACTTCGCCAATTATTGGAATTTTAAAATTTTCTTCAGACAGGATATTCTTAAATGTATAAGCTATAAGAAAATATAAAAAGAAAAAAATCAAAATTCTAGACCAGAATACCCCCTTAACCAGTTAAGTGTGTTTGACGACCATATCCGTCATGCATAAAATGTTGTTACCTTCTGAAATTTAAATTGTAGTTTTGGCGAAAACTAATATATTATATTATATATTCGTAAATTTTAATATGTTCAGCTGTCAAAACGAAATGAAACGATCAAATAAAAAGTTAACCTAACTTGAGATATTTAGATTCATGCATACAACCGCGATCAAAGATGAAAAAATGATATCCAACAACTAATAATGAAACAAGATGTTCTATCACGATGTTGATTTTGCAAGGTATTGTAAAGAAACCAGCACTCCATATATATGTATGTAGTTTTCGAATAGGGAAAGCAGTAGTTCTTCGGCAAAATGTTGTCTGTGGACTGATTCTTACTATTGAGTGTATAATTTAAAAAGGTTGTATCCTTTTACTAACTTCATATCAATCATATCTATCATTTTTTCCACAACCACAACTGTGTTATTTTAAAGCGCGTCAAAATATCGATTGAATCTGACCTGACAAAGTTAACACACATGCATTTTTTAGCGTTTAAAATGTCGAGTTACGTGACTACAGAACAGCTTTGCGGGAACGTTTACTTTGTAAAGTAAAATGCTTCCAAAGATCATTGGTTGCTCTAAGAAGCTTATCTGGAATATGCTCCAGATATTAGAATATGTCAGAGGTGGTTTGCGCGTTTGAAAAAGGGGGTACATTTGGTATCGGAGACAATGAGCGTCCGGACCAGGCAAAAAAGTTCAAAGATGAACAATTGAAGACTTTACTCAGCGAAGACTCGTGTCAGACCCAAAAAAAAAATCGCAAATTCATTGAGCGTGTTAACAAACACCGATATCCAGCGCCTGAAATTATTGGGATTCATGCAAAAGTAAAAAAAAATTGGGTGCCCTACTAGTAGAAGCTGAGAGACGTTCAAAGGCAATTTTGCTTGTCTGAAATACTGCTTGAGTGCCATAAAAAGAAGTCGAATTGTTACTGGCGACGAAAAATGAATACACTTCACACAATCAGCACATACACATACTTTGATGAAATGGCAAGTTAAGAGAGGAAGCTATTTACATTTTTGTTTTTACGTTTTACGCACATTTTGTTTTAATTTATTCTTTTTCTTATATTTATCTTACTTGCTAGACGAAAATAGTTAAATTCTAGCTTATTTTAATTATATTCTAACTAATTGTTCCCCTGCGGACACTCTAACCTAAACTTGGGGTGACTATTGTCTTATATTGTTGCCTTTCGGCTTTGTTTATTTTAATTGCAATTTTTATTAATATAATAATTTACCAAACAAAGAACATTTAAACCAAAAAAGCTTTGTGATTTCTTTTCTTTTACATCTAATTAAACTTACTAAACTAGCTCAACCAAATATTATGGTATAAAAATGTTCACTTTATTAATTCAAAAATATTCACTTTATTGAATCGTCTTAGAACTAACTATTACTTTGAGCTGACAATTAATCACAAACTGTCTTTTTATGTTCACATTTACCTGCCTATCAAGAGTGCCCTGCTTTGATTGACTGTGAATTAAAAGACTAAACAAAATTCGGCCTGTCTCCATTGTCACAATGTGACTGTGAACTATAAGACTAAATAAAATTCGGCCTGCCTCCATTGTCACAATGTAACTGTGAACTCTAAGAATAAATAAAATTCGGCCTGTCTCCATTGTCGCGATGTGACTGTGAACTACAAGTTTATCTCAAATTCATCTCCGTCATTTCCACTCCACAATATTCTTATTAAAACTTACCTCGCACTACCATAACCCAAGAAAAGCTAAATCTATGTCAACTTGCCCTTGTTTTGAGATGTCATTTGCTATACCCATTTCGGTTGACAGGTCTTTAGTTGCCATTCCACCACCACAACTGCTGGTGTTGTTTCTTAAGTTCTCTTTGATCTCAGTGAGATATTGCCCTACTATACCGCAGACACTTTTAATCTGTGTGTGCGACTCCCCGCCCATAATCTATCCGCGTATCTACGGTCGATCAACGCACGTGTAAAACCAACGGTGTTCCGGATTCGTCCTGAATGAGGCCAATCACATCAAGGTAAAGAAATGCCTCTAGTCGAACAAATCCATTGCGACGAACTCTCTCATAATATGTCATATTTGAGCAATAGGCCACGATCGTTGGATGAACTCGTTGCTCTTGCAGCATGTCCTCGGATCAATTTGATAATGAAATTATCTACCCTGTTTATGTTGGCTCTATTCTATAAATCTTCATTTGGATAGTATTTTTTGTAGTCGGATTCCAGGGTCCGGTATAAACCAAGGCAAGTTCTGGGGATTGCCTTTCGAAAACCCGAATCTTCTCAAATAGATGTGGAGCTAAATTGAACCACACTGACCATCCATAAGTGATCATTGACCTGATGAAGGCCATGGTAAGAAAGGGATGTGATTGGGAAACGACATTAGTGCACATTAGTCTTGAATATGTTTATATTGTGAACACGGGTTCATAACTGGCCTCGTATAAAGTTCCGCTCTTGTGTAATTCGACTGAAGAACAAATTTTGCTTTTCACAGTGTGCTAGCTATGCGTCATGGTTTTGGAACTAAAAATCGGAAAAGCACATGATTGAAGGCAATGCTGCACGTCTATATAAAGTGGGTCGAATTATATATTAATTTGATAATTCAATTATTTATGAAAGAAGGTATTAAATAAAGTTTAATTAAACAAACAAACAAACAAACAAAACAAAAAATATATATATATACTTTTTTTTGGTAATCTAAGAACAAAGTTAACGAAGATAATGTACATACATACTGTTTTTTTCTATTGCACTTCTCTCGGGAGAGGCGAACCTATAATATTGAGTCGGCGCCCCGAGATGCCACCAAATAACTGTTGCAGTTCTTTTTAAACAGTTGCAGGCTGTAACGCTCCGGGAACACTTGCGTGGGAAGGGAGTTCCACAGCTTCCCCGCTGTATAACGGAGCGAGTTCTGATGCAGGGATATTCTCGCCGTCGGGAGATGAACCACAAACGGGTGCGATCCATCGGATTGTCTTGTGGCATATAAGCCGAATGGCGTGGAACAATACCAAGAATCTCCGAAGAATAGTACCCGTGATAATATCTGTAAAACAGACACAGGTCGACTACGCGCCTTCGATGTGATAGCGACTGTAGTCCCGACGTCACCGCCGAGTCCCCGATCAGACGGATCGCTCGTCTTTGTATGCTCTCAAGTAGGTCGAGGGTATGTTTAGGAGCTGAGCTCCAAACATGAGAGCAATATTCGAGCGCGGGTCTCATTTCGGATTTATATAGGAGAAGAAGTTGGACTGGAGTAAAATATTTCTTGTCTTTAAAAAGATAGCTCAGTTTTCCTGAGGCTCACCTGGCGATGCTCGACATGTGTTAATGTCATAATACATTCCCACAGGCCGTGACGCCGAGCAATTTCAAGCTTTCCCCAGCTTCGAGGGCCTGGCCATTCATCATCAGCTGTGGAACCGATGATCCACTTTTCTTTGTGAATGTTGTATATTGTGTCTTCGCTCCATTGAAGTCGACGATATTGACCCTTCTCCACTGCAGGACCCTATCTAGATCCTGATTCAGAGATTCAATCTGTCTACATCTCAGCTGATGCGGCGCAGAAGCACCAATCGGTCGAACACTCGAAAAGGAGGAAACAAGCGTACTATCATCCGCAAAACTGAACACTTTGTTATCCGTTGTCTCCAACAAATCATTTATGTGAAGCAAAAACAAGGTTGGGGCCAAAATAGAACCCTGGGGCACCCCCGAATTAACAGGATACAGATCCGAACACTCGCCGTCCACAACAACCCGGATCGGTCGATTTTCGAGGAAGCTCTTCGTCCAGTCGCAAAGCTGTTGGGAAAGTCCATATGAACGAAGTTTGCTCAGCAATGCCCCGTGCCAGACGCGATCAAAAGCCTTGAATATATCCAATGCCACCGCCCTTGACTCGCCATGCCGTTCAATCGCAGATGTTCATATATCGGTTATACTCGTAAGTGTCAAAAGGTTTCCCGTGGACCGCCTGGCACGGAATCCATATTGACGGTCATTCAGAAGTCCGTTGCACTCCAAATACTTAACTAACTCTGTATTGATGACTTTTTCCATCACCTTAGATAACATAGACAGGAATGCTATCGGACGGTAATTTTGTGGGAGACACTTTTTTCCCGTCTTTGGGATTGGCTGAACTCGAGCTATTTTCCAGCAAGCAGGAAAGGTCCTCCGTGCATAAGATAAGCGGAAGAGTCTGCCAAGAACCTGGAGCACAGTTCTTAAGGACTATTGCTGGTACGAGTATTCCGTCCGGGCCGGTTGTCTTCCTACAATCCAGTTCATGTACAATGCGTTGAATACTGCGCGGACGAAATCTCACATCCCGCATGGAAGACTGTACCGGCGCGATTACAGGTGGCTCCAAAAGGCCGGGATCGAGGTTTGAATTCGCGGAAAATAAATTCGCGAACACATTAGTTTTATCCTTTGAATTCGTGACTAACGTCCCGCTGTCTGTCACCAACGGAGGGAAAGAGGAGGATACGAAGTTACCCCTGACAGCCTTTGCCATTGACCAGAAGGAGCGCGAACCAGTTGGGCACCGAAGGAGCTTATTGATCACCCTGTCGTTGTGAGCTTTCTTCGCGGTATCAATCGCCTGGTTGCACGCGTTTCTGATTCTAACAAAATTCGTTCTGCTAACATCGGTGGGATTGGAGCGCCATTGCTTAAAAGTTCTATTTTTTGCCACTGTGATCAGCTCGCATTGCTTATCAAACCAAGGTTTATCAGACGACCTTTGTTTGATGGAATGTGGAATATACATATCCATCCTCAGAAGAATAATCTCTGATACCGACTCCGCGCAAACGTTAACATCGGAGTCTCCGAAGCACACCTTCGACCATGGAAAGGATGCGAATAAATCTCGCAAATCGTCCCAGTTCGCAGCCCCATACTTCCATACATGGCGAAGCTACCTAGGCCAGTTATTCGCTTGATATGCAAGTGGTTGCGTGACAGATACCAAGCAGTGATCTGAGTTTCCCAGTGGCGCATAAACCTCTACGGTATAAATACTCGGTTCAGATGTCAAAAACAGATCCAGGGTGTTCGCACAATCGCCTCGGGCATCCGGCACTCGCGTCGGTTGCTACACGAGTTGAGTCAAGTTGTGGCTTACAGCAAACATCTCCGTCAGCCTCCCAGCTTCGTCGGTTCTGTTAAAATGTAAAAACCAGTCGGAATTGTGCACATTAAAATCGCCAAGGACAACAATTTCAGAAGCTGGGTGGTTGATCTGTATCCAGTCGATGGTATGTGAAAGATGTTCGAAAAATGTCGGCGGTCGATCGTCATTCGGGGAGCGATAAAGACAACAAAGAAATTTAACGGAATTCCTCAGCACGACCCTCAACCATATGATGTCCATATTATTGGGTTCCAACGCCTCCACCCTCTGGCAAGCCAGATCGGACCGCGCGAAGACGCAGACTCCGCCCTTAAAATGGAGTCTCGAATGTAAGCCGTATCCTGAGCAACGAAGATATGTCGAATCAGTTGACGAATCGATCTGGGTCTCAGTTAGGGCAAGGATATCCGGTTTCGTTGTTTGCAAATATTGGTGGACGTGGTTTACATTCGTATTGGTGAAACCGATGCCCCTGATGTTACAAAATGCCGTCACCAGTTGAGCGCGGGCAGAGCTTTGAGATCGAGCCCGATTATGCGATGACGAACCTCATAAAGTTCCGTTATTTATCATGATATCTGCATGGTGTTCCCCCTGACAGTCGCCCCCGGAGATCCGAATGGGAGACTAGTTTACCTCCAGAATTCTGTATATCAGAAGGTACCATCATGACTTATCTCCGTGTCAGTGCGGGGCATGAGCCACGCATCCGAAACACCGTTGAAGATTTCTCTCGGGGATATCGCGAAATGTACAGCTGACCGGGTGGTATCTCACCTTGGGACCGACTACCACCTAACCAAACTTTTCTCGAACCAGTCCATCAGCCAAGCCCGGAAAGATGGCCAGGGATTTCTCCCGACCATTTCACGGAGCCTAAAGCTCTGAGGTGGACCGGGCCACAGGGTGTTGGGACCCCGGCTACCACTCGGCCTTTAGTCGCCTCTTACGACAAGCCGGCCTAGCTGTGAGTATATTCTAACGCCCTACTCACAGGGCTCATGGCTAACTAAACAAAGATGGGTAGAATAATAGTCTAGGTAGTAGAACAGGGAAGGGTGAAGATAAGCCGGGTGCTGAGGTGTGAGTATGAGAGCGCGGTGGGGTCGGGAGGAGTAAGAGAGGAGACGACGTTTGGGAGACGTGAGATTGAAGTCAAAGAACACGGGGTGACAGTTTGCTCACCCCTGCATTCGCGAAATAGGTTCATTAGAACCGTAAGACGTGTGAAGGGCGGGCAAATAGAAGAGACGAGGGTTTCCCAGATTTCGGGGATTAGTGGAAAATGTGATAGAGGAGAGCAGGCTTGGGCAGTTGATTGAACCTGAGAGTAGATGGTCGATAAATAGGATGTCGGCATGAATTCTGCGTGTATGGGGGTAGAATCAGAGGATTTTCCCAATTCAATCCTCGGAGGGCCAAACACAAAAAACGACGTTGCACGCTTTCGACCCTGCGAATTTGGGACGAGTAGTGAGGAGACCAATTTTGTTAAAAAACAATTTTTAATTCAATTTACAGAAAATGTTCCACGTATTTTTCTTCAAAATGTTTATACTGAAAAAAATTCGAATGAAGGAGTGAAAATTACCCGTATTACATTCTTTCAAAAAAGTACCGGGAATTGATCATTTAAAAAGCCGCTTGAGGGGATTGCCATAGTTCTTGTCGCTAAGCTGGCACTCTCTTTTTGAAGTGGAGCTTAAGCGCGATCTGACATTAAGTTTGTTTACGGTTAACCTCAAGTGTGTTTTACGATTTGTTTCAGAATTGTCTTCAAAAACTCAATAGCGTAAAGGTCACTGACGAAATGCTAGAACGAATTTGTCATTATATAGATTTAAGATTATAGTTGTAAAGGAATTGCTATCCTAAATCTCTTAAGTACTACAGAAAAAAATGAAATTTTTAGAAAATTCTACGGTGCCGTTACTCCTTAAGAGAAATAGTGTGAAGTAGGGCTGGACAGTAAATGTTCCGATCCAGTAGTTGACGTACAAACACGGCACAATCATGTCTCTTGGTCAGCTGTTGTATTTCAAACGATAATAGTCCGCTTTCGTATGGTGGAAATGATACTGGATCGTTCCATGGGAGCCTGTGCTGCCCAAATCGAAGAAACCTAATTTCAATAGATTCAATCCCGCGTATATCAAAATCGTGGTTTGATGACAGTACTAGACTTTTACACTCAACGATTGACCGAGCGAGTGTCATTTAGAGTGACTTAGTGGCGTTGCAATCAGAGAAATATTTACAGCAACATTTTATGAAACCAACCAAATCGCCTTCAAGTGATAATGGCGTGTGTACATGCCACAATACAATCTCAGTGGTCCAGACACCAAGCAAATTCATTCTTTCCTTTGATTTAATAATCTGACCGTTCATCATTATCTGGGAATCCGATGTCTCTGTTGCATTGGAGTCAATGTGATTAGTTATTCCCTATTGTAGGATTTTTCCCAGATCTCGATTTAAAGAGTCGTTCTGGTTGCATATCAGCTGGTGCGATATTGATGTGTTAATCGACCTGTGGGGAAGAAGTATGTACCAGCATGGGTACTCGGTTCACTTCTTCCACCATCAGAAATACCGCCGCATACAAAACACGATCACCGGAAACAATGACAGAACATTGGAACACCCAGGGAAGCTGCGGCACAGTAAAAGAAACTCAAGGTTCGTGTACGTTAATGTTTTATTCTCTTGGTGAAAGTTTTTATAACTGTAGCGATCCTAAATCGCTACTCCTATCCAAATCCCCAATATTATCAAATAATCCCACACCAATCCCCAATACCACCAATAACGCAAATCCTAATTCCATATTGAATCATATGAGCAATAAATTAGCCCAAAGTTAATTTATCGCTCATTGATTCAATTCCACATTAAATTCCATATTAAGTCACATGAACAATGAATTTAACCAAAAGTAAGTTCGTCGTACATTGACTCAATTCCCAAAATCCTGACATCATGAAATGCTTAATTCAAAACGCATTTCATGATTCCCATTCCCAGAACCCATCCAACCAAAATTCTAACAAATTCCCAGAATACAACTCAAATTGAAACACGCAAACTCTTATGTGTGCTTCTGGGAATTTTGACCATAAAATAGTTGACAATTCTCAACTAGAAAATTTATAAAAGGGCAGTGAATTCGAATTTCGGGATCAGTAGATCACCAGAGGTCGAACCGCTGACCGACCAGATAATTAGTAAGATTCCAGGGCCGCGCACAATATAATTATAAACCGAGTTCCCAAAAATAAAATAAGCACCTCTTAACAAATAAAGTTGCCTTTTCGTTTTCGGTGTCTTCCATGTTCAATCGCAGTTTCTGAGGATAGCTTGGTTTCGGGATTTTAATAGTTTTTACAAACCGCTGACCGACCAGATAATTAGTAAGATTCCAGGGCCGCGCACAATATAATTATAAACCGAGTTCCCAAAAATAAAATAAGCACCTCTTAACAAATAAAGTTGCCTTTTCGTTTTCGGTGTCTTCCATGTTCAATCGCAGTTTCTGAGGATAGCTTGGTTTCGGGATTTTAATAGTTTTTACAGAGGTGTATTTGTGTAATTAATCAACCAAGTATCAGTGACATCAAATGATATAAACTCATGCGACGCACCAAGTAAATCGGAACGTTGCGCAGCTCCACTAAGAAAGGAACGAAATACACAACCAGCGTAAGGAAATTAACTACCCAAAAGGAAACTAACTGGATGTACGAGTCATTGGAAAAACGCATTGGTCAACGGAAAGGATTGATTAAATTGCAAAACCACGAGGATTCGCCTATTCTCATACACTTACAAAATCTTCAATGTTGACTACGAAAAGGAATTTCCTATAACGAGGCAAAGCGCGTTAACGACGCCGCCGTATCAGGATCCAACATAACTATGAAACAAGCACTTTCCACTCAATTCGACGCGACACATTTTACAATCTAAAATATTACTTTAAGCGATAACTCATAGCAATTCTTTTTACTTAATATGTGCTACAGTACGCGCAACCGACTCACTCGACTCGAATTCCGTCTATCGTTTACACACCGTACCGGCGCCGGTACGGTGGATAGCGGGCAACCCTACCGCCTTGCTGGTTGAATTACGACTCAGCGATAATCATCTCGTGCAGAGATCACTCGCTAATCATGATCATGGTGGTATGTGTGCATGGTTCTTTCATGGATGAGAACGAACCTAGAACAAAGAAAGGGCATAAAGTGCATTCATGGGATACGATACTTTATACAATAGAAATTGTATATCGTATCTTGGGTCAGTGGCAGAAACGACTCCCTTGCATGCCTTCCTATGTGTCGGGTATGTAATTCGCTTTGTGGCGACAAAAAAATTGAAGATTGTCTGTCAATAGGGAAATGCTGTTTGCCGTATCGCCAGATGCCTGCCACAGGACAGCGTTCCTTTGTTTGCACTTAGTGCATTGCTAAGGCATTAGTCTCAATGTGGATGGTGCTAATTACGTGCATCTGCGTTGGACTATTTATCGCTGGCTAGAGGGGTCGCCAGCCGATGTGTGTGTAAATAGTTTTTGTACACATATTGAGGCTGGGATAATAGACGGCGCAATATTTATGGTTCCTGTCATGACGGTTACATTGTATCAAACCGAACCATTTTGTTTACAGGAATTTGTATCGTACCGAAGGTGCCGAATTGGTTTGGAATTCCAGATAAGTAAAGCAAGAAATCTTACGGAAAATTGTATGCGAAGAGATGCATGAAAAGGTAAGTTTTCTTTACAGGGACTTTAAGATCATAGATTTGATCTATATAATGCGTGAAGCATTTTCAGGTACTAATGCAATTGGATTAGTGAAGTTAGGAAATCGGCTGAACGTTATGGGGGTTTTAAGGTAAGTAGACAGTGGGGTTTGGCGGAACCGCCACAGACCGATCGTTCGAAAATGAAGATATCAATGCACTTTCACCCGCAAAACGGAATATACGCATTGATACTATTAAATTTTTAATCTGAAGCAGAAATACTGCTGAAGCTAAGATGGAACCCAGAGGCACCCCAAATTAAAAGACTAGCGGTCCGACAACACGACGTCTGCAGCAAACCGAATCGATTGATTTTCCAGGAAACTTTTCATCCCGTCGGAAAGTTGTTGGGAAAGTACAAGGACGAAGGGAAATATAAGAACGAACCTCACTCAGTGACGCTCTGTGCCAGTGCAGTCAAATGCCTTGGAGATATCGAAAGTGATTGCTCTAGATTCGTGGTATTTTTTAATTGCATGTGTTCAAATATCAGTCATAAAGCTCAAAACGTATTCCGTGGATCGTCTGCTAAAGGATCCGTATTGGCGATGCCTTAAGAGTCTGTTGCATTCCAAATATATAATTAACTCAGTATCGATAACTATTTCCATTTATAGCAAAAATGTTTGCCAACAAAATCTGTAAATATTATGTAAGTTACGAATGTTATAATTATTATAAACGCTATGAACGTTAATTTATAGCAACTATATGTCCAACTTTTCGACGCAAGGCTAATAACCTTCCCCGTAAAAATAAATTATTATGGAAAATTTAACAAGCCTCGAGACTTGCTAAATAAGGCCAAGACCGGATCCCAGTTGTAGTGCCGATGATGATGATGAACATATGTACAACTTTATTCCGCAATTTTTGAGGTGTCGTTTCAGCCAAAAAAATCTTTAAAAACTATAAAATTCACGAATGTTATTAACATTAATTCATAGCGAGTATATGTGTCACTTTTTTAGAGAGAATGTCAATTTATCCAACAATCTCAAAATACAAATATTATAAATATTATTTTGCGCCGACTGTGTACAACTTTATTTCAAAAATATTGGTATGTCGTTTTAGCCAACAAAATCTGTAGATATGTTATAAACGTCAATTTATAGCGATCATGCTTTATTCGATAAAGATTGGCATGTCATTTTAGCCCAAAAAAATCTCTAGATATAAATGTTATGAATGCTATAAATATTCATTTATAGCAAGTGTGTGTACAACTTTATTACCTAAATTTTAGCGTGTTGTTTAGCTAACAAAATTTCAAAATGTTGTCCATGTTTATGGCAATGACGGTTTTTCTGATAAACACAAAACGCAAAAAGGAAGAGTATCTTACTCAAGAATTATTTCAAAGTGTCTGACTAAATCCCGTCACCACCTTGACATGAAGGGAAAGAGAAAGGGAGAAGACGCGACAGAGAAGGTTGGTGATAACTAGGGCGAGAGCAAGAAAGAGAGATAAAGAATATCTAAAATAAGAAGTGAAAACGTACTCTCGATAGCACAGGCTCATTTAATTCCCGAGCATTTGTAAACAAAACACTACTCCCTGCCGTGACATTGGCATTCATTGTACCTAATGGCGAATTCGCAGGTCATCATCGCTGCTATTTTTGGCAGGCCACGTATCCTTCCGTAAATAGACTCGCGTGCGAAAAGCGTTTTCCCAAAAACAGACTACCGGCTATCCAATTCTCTGGTCTGCCAAACGCCAAACGCCAAACGCCGACGTGGGAAAATCTGTGTCTAATTTTATCGCGGCCAATTCATTCCTGGTTAGCTATGCTGAGATATATTTGTACCCGAATAGAATTTTGCCATGTGATCTTGGCCCGAACTGACTTTACCCCAAAAAGGGTGGGTGGCTAGTGTTCGTGTGAATTCGAGCCTGTTTCGCTTCAGTTGTTTTCTTCATATTTTTTCTCAGTTCTCTAGGAGATGCGCCAGCCGGGGGCACGATTGTCGATATTGCAGTGAAGTAAAGGGGGCACAACACTCGTGTCTGTATAAATAATGAATCGCACCGGTGACGTCACCGATGCCAGGCATTTGGGATGTTGGTAGAACTGGGGCGATCTTAAGATCGAATTCGATGGAATATAAAACATTAAGTATAATTAAATATGAGAATGACAAATCCTAGTTTGGTGCCATGAACGATCGTGCGATTCTGTTAGTGTTCCCCAGGTGGCATTGATTTGTATCAGTGCACGCAGGGTCCGGCAGCATAGTTATGAATATTTTGCAGAGCCTCCCAATGTTTGATAACCAATTCCTACTAAATGACCCGTTTACAGTTCAACGCAGTATCTTTTTCGTCAGTTCGATGAAAATGCTTGACAAGATAGTTGAACTAATTTAAAAATACCCTGACTTGCTCCAAATCGTTTGAATAAGTCAAACTTGTCAAGCAGACAAACGCCTGCTAGCATTCACATTTCATCTCAATTTTCGTTAATGTGTAAGTGTTTGATGGGTTTATCCGTCCACCTGTTAACCACCGTACAACGAACGTGTAAACACAAGCGAAGCCACTTCTATAGTCATTTAACAAATTATTTCATGTAAAGACAGCATCGACGGAATTCAATGCTGACCAGAATTTATAAAGTTTAAGGTCAGCCATGTAAATCTATTGAGACGGAGAAGGGAACATAAACAAACCTATGTAACCTTGTGATCCTCAAAAATAGCAATCGGTGCCATACTATTACCCCGCTCTCCTCGTTTTGCACAAGAAATAATTTGAACCAAAATCAGAAGCCGAGTCAAAGTCGATTGGAAGACCGATATTCTTGTTGATCAAAAAATAGCTCACGTCAAACATCCACCCACCGGACTGCAATTAGACATGCTCCTAAAAATATCATCCCACGAAATAATCAAAGAATTCGTTAGATACATTCAACTCGGTTGTTGTGCCCCGTGATAATTGTATCTTTTAATTATCTGACGCAGCGTGTACCAGTATAGAGGTGATAATCACTTGGTGAACTACTCTGAGCCAGAAGTGTATAAATATAGTCGTGCATATCGCTGGTTGTACCAGGTGATGTTTGACGCCAGCACACGAAACTCGACCGGTGATAGTGGTCTGACGTTAGAATGGCATGTCGTGGAGAAGAATTTTTAGATGCGTCGAGAATGATTGTCTAAATTTAGTTACTCGTGCCTCTCATTATCATCTCACAATCGTTGGCGTCGATCGTATTTTAAACGATGATTCCTTGATGAGAGATACTCAATATGATCCACATCGTAGTGAAGTTTTCGCATGGGTTAAAAATGCACAACGTTTATAATCGTAACACTGCTTTTAGTACTGTGACTCGAAAAGCTATTATTGTCTATTTTTTTTTTTTGTTCAAATATACCGCTTATAAAGGAAAAAGGTAATCAGAAAACTTTTATCGCCGCCTTCTAGATGTTTTTATAGTGTACTTATCAATTCTGACCTGATCAGTGAACAAGTTATTCTGAGTGCAGACGAAAATCTTTGAATAATACTACTGATCCTAGCTGCAAACTAAACTAAAGTCACCCCCTAAATTTGACCACTAAGGACGATAGAGCCAGCTGTTAAGATTTGTGCCCTGCCTTTCTTTACATACTTTTGTAAATGAGCATACAATTGGAATCCAATCTTGGTGCTCGACAACGGTTTTCATATAGACTCCAATCACAAGCGGCTATTTTCGAACTCGACCCTTCTATATTCGTGGTATTCGCAGCGGTCGAGCCTAGTCTATTCCCGCTATCGGAGGAAACGTTCCAAGGAAATTGGTGTCTTGGATATTTAGAAAGTTCTATATAATCTTTTATATGGTGTCAAACACACTATGGTCTTTGGAAATGTTATTACTATAGAACACCTGGAATATTTCTTCTCTTACAGGTTTCTCAATATTAAGACCTTCAATAGCAACTAATTACAGTGTTCAACTAAATTTTTGACCGCATGTATACTCGACATATTAACTTGTACTTTGATCAAGCACTTGAAAGAATTTAGCACCCGCCCTAACGTCGATTTTATACTTCTCTATAGTTAATGGTCATCATCATCGTCGGCACTACAACCGGGATCAGGTCTTAGCCTTATTTAGCAAATCTCTCCACCGGTCCGGATTTCGAGCCAATGTCATCCAGTTTGGCACTCCTAGGCTCTGGGCGTCCTGGTCTACGCCATCCCTCCATCGCAGACAAGGTCTGCCGCGCTGTCTCCTTCCATACATCGTGCCACAAATGACTTTCCGGGCAGGCTTATAGCGTTTGGGATGATAGTGAAAAATGTGTGATTCGAACTGACGCTATGACAGTTAGAATCACCAAAAATAGAAGCAAAGGGCAACCCATCAGACCACCACCGTGTGTATGAATTTGATTTCTAAACTCAAGTACATTCGACTGATGTGGATTTGTTATGTTATCGCTATGGTATACGGCTCTGATGCATTTTCTTATTCGATTTTCATTCGGAGTTCTTCACTATTTGCTTGTGTATTGTGTGTGTATCTGTTAGAAACGTCACACCACTCCCTCCTCAGTAAAATTGTTACGATCAACTTCGTGTGCGAACGACAGAGCGAGGAACGAGCGAGCGAGAGATCGTCGAAGCAGGCAAGTGTGCCGACGCTCTATGCGGAAGTCGTGATCGTGTCGTGAAGAACTGTTTTACTATGGGAAAGTGTGTGCTGTGTGTACACAGATCACGTCGTAGTCACCAATTATAGCGTTTGGGATGATAGTGAAGAACGTGTGATTCGAACTGACGCTATAACAGTTAGAATCACCAAAAATATAACCAAAGCGCAACCCATCAGGCCACTGGCGTGTGTATATATTTGATTTCTAAACTCAAGTACATTCGACTAATGTGGATTTGTTATGTTATCGCTATGGTATACGGCTCTGATGTATTTTCTTATTCGATTTCCGTTCGGTGCTCTTCACTATTTGCTTGTGTATTGTGTGTGTATCTGTTAGAAACGTCACAGGCTCCTCTTCGCTCATTCAAGCTACCTGTCCCGCCCACCGGAGTCTGCCGAGCTTGATTTTTCTTACAACATTAACTTCAAGGTAGATTGCGTACAACTCATGGTTGTAGCGTCACCGGAAGTGTCTCCCTCAAATACGGGGCCAACAATTCTCCTTAAGACATTCCCCTTGAACGCAGTTAAGAGTTCAGAGTGCCTCTTGTTGACCACCTAGGTCTCGGATCCATACATGAGTACTGGTAAGACCATGGTCTTGTACAGTAGTGGCTTGGACGTTCTGGATAAATTTCGGGATTTAAGGAGCCTTGATAGACCATAGTAGGTTTTGTTGGATTTGATCAGCCGTTCGCGTATTTATTCTTCCATATTACTATAGTTAATTATACCACAACTAAATGGACAGGAGACAAACTTTCTGGGCGAACAATCCAAACGATTCTGGATGGTGCCAAATCTGCCTCCAATCAAAAGAAAGTGGGTATTCTACATGGTCCCACATTGTCACCTGTTTTATTCCTTACTTTTATAAATGTTCTTTTGTTCATTATTGACAATCAAATCCTATCGTTTGCTGATGACAATAGGTTGCGTTTCACTTACTCATTCGAACATGCGCGACAAAGCTCTCTGAGTTCATTACCAAAGAACAGGCTATGGTCCACTCTTGAATTCGTATCTCGACAAGCGATATAAATGGGGTTTATCTAACCAAATAGAGTTTATGACCTCTAGGAGCCAACGACGTATTTCTTGTATCGTCTTTGAACGGCACTTGCAAATGCAAGAAACCTTCAATTTTTGGCACACCAAACACCCAAACTATTGAATACTATTGACTAATATTTACAAGTATCTGTAGATGCGGTCAATATTTTTGGGTTTCTGAAGACATACACAGAATACTTTACGCTCTCTGATTTAGTTGCAATTTACGAGACTTATATTCATCATAACCTGGAATCCATTTCCCATATTTTGTCAGCCGCATCCAAAACAGTACTTCACGAGCTTAATAGAATACAAAAACGAGCAGTTTAATTCATTGGGATCCCAGGCGCAAGTCCTTCAATTCCGTCGAGATTGCGACTGTCACAACGTATTCTGCCTACCTCTTTTCTATAGATACTACGACAGTCGTTCCTCAATTGAACTGGGTGACTGCATCCCACCTCTTCAAACATTTTGTTCCAATAACCGTCAATCACAGAGTGCGTATCTGTTCGCCTTGACAACCTAACCAGGATAAACTCAGACAATCGTTCCTTATCCGGACCACACGAATGTTCGCTCTTCATGATCATGTTTCCTCGTCACTGTAATAAACACGCATTTAATGCCATTGTATATTGTTGTCTACCTATCCTTACTTATTTGCTAGCAGTCCCTCCATTCAGGTACTTGATCACATTCAATTGGCATCTTATAAGAGTAAGGCTGGCGTACCTCAGGGCTGCTTACTGTAGCCCATTCCCTTTCTTATTTTCATAAATGATCTCTTGTCCGCCACTCAAAATTCCAAATTTTTAAGTGATGACAATACTATGGATTTCTCTTACTGATTCGACTGTACCATATTCAAGCAGGCCCTGCAAGTTTCGCTTTTAAGTATCAGTGCATTGTGAGCGCGTGAAACTCGTATCGCAACAAAATATACCAGTTAGGACTATCGGATCGAGTTGGATTCAATGACTCTAAAACACAGTGATGCCTTCCATCGTGGAGGAGGAAATGCAACGTAGACCGATTAGGACAAACGTCCGACTATATTTACGCAGGTTCAACTCACGGAATATTTGACTACATGAACGGTGATGCCATTGGAGTTTATTTTTATATTTATTTATAACTTGCCAATTTACACAAATAAAAGTAGAGATGAATATTAAATACAACTTCCCCTTGGTATCGAGGATAACTTGTTCGCAAATCAGATATCGTATTCTAAAGAATGTAGCTGTCTTTCACACTACTGAACATTTGCAGTTTAGATTTCTACATTCGTAATAAGAAAAGTTTTTTCTTCAGCCAACCGACACCTATGTGAAATGCTTAGCTTTTCCATGAATTTTATTATCATTTCTTGGTTCATGTATTCGATATGAGGGAAGCCACTCTGCAGATGACCGAGAAGTCTATAAAATGTCATCTTTGACATATTTACCAAAGGCGAACAACCATACACAACCTTAGTACGTTGTTCATACAATTTTCCACACAAAACCTATGTCAAGTGACGAGAATGTCTTGTGGGGGTTCTCTATATTACACTGAGAACCAAACCACGACCCCAACCACAATTTCGCCACAATTCTTGCACATGGATACGTCACCCACAATTCTACCCACAATTACAACCACAATTCCGCCCGCAGACCGCGCATAACGCCGACCTCAATCCCTTTCATTGGCCTATCCCACCTGTAAAAGGTGTCTTTCCAAAGGACATAAATCATGAAAGGCATGTATCACCTGAATTCATCATTCCATGCAGATAATGCATCACAGAATTCAGTTTTTCATGCCATAGGCATCATTTGAAATTCCTTAAAATCTAAAACCCTGTTCATGCATTTACTGCATCGCTATAGGGCGTCATCGCCATTTCCCAGAAAATGAAATATCGTTCGCTCATATGTTGCATAACAATAATTCCCTGAAAAGAATTTCCGACGTGCAACATGCATCGGGAATCAACGGCGCCCCATGTTAACTGACTGGCCCTGCCACACACGTGCGCAGTACATTTCTTTGACTTATTCAAAGTCACCCCAAGTTTTGTCCAACCGACAAAACGTGTCTAGGCATCTCGCGCCCTGTAGCCGAGAAACAATTGTTCAGCATGCAGACATGCACACGAGAATTCCACATAGGCCACCAGCATCGATACGACGCACGATCATCGTTGTGCGAGTATTCTATTTGCTGACGGAACAAGTCGCCCTAATGACGGGAAAACAATTTGCGAAGCTGCAGGCACACAGAAATAATGCCCTTCTCATTTCCTTTTGTTTTGTTTTCGTTTGCCACGACTCGGCAACACGAACTACCATGCATCCTTGCCGTGATCAACTCAGATAGATCCTCTCTGATTGGCCACTGCAATCGAAACTTCACGTTGCTCTCAAAAGACGAAAACCCACCCTTAACGAACGGTTGACTCTGTACCAGTCATTTCCACACGAGTCGCAATTCAATCACCGCTGAGCGCGCACCGATCCGCGATCTTTCAACAGTCGAAGTACCCTACGGAGTTCGTCCACCTGTGGAGTCGTGTAGCAATAAATAAACGAGTGAATCACTGTGCTTTATTATACTGAACCTTTGTACAAATTAAATTTCAACAACAATAAATAAACAAGCGAATTACTGTGACACCTAGTCCATTATTAGACTGAACCTTTTGATAAAATTATTATCACCTTCAATAGTTAAAGAAGTGAATTACAGCGCTGCCCAATTCTTGAGTTGTACTGAACCTTATGTTAAAATTGTATTCCACGAATTTTGTTTAAACCAATCTTTAGTAAACAATAAATAAACAATAAATAGACAGAAGTCAGAGTGTTTTATTTTTTTCCTTTCGTGAACGGCTTACGGCAGAACGATAGTGGGAGAATGAGTGAACCCGTGCCCGTGCAGGCACACCTGACTCATTAGAGGAACACAAACAAACACACCCACCCGACACCTAAGCACCAAGGTAACAAGGTAACTCGGATCCGGTGAAGACACAGACTCCATACTTAAAATGAAATCTCAAACATAAGTCGTATCCTGGGCAACGAAGATATGTCGAATCAGTTGATGAGTCGACCTTCATATCGGTTAGAGCTAGGATATCAGATTTCGCTATTACGTAGAATAACATTTCTGCAACCATTGCGCTGATTGTTCAGAACTGTTTTCCATCAAAAAACAATTTTTTACGAAGGCGAAAGTAGCCTCACTCAAACGATTGTAGCTTGTAAACGAATGAATGAAGTGTCATGATGATGAGCTGGCCATAATATGCGATTTCACGCCATTGGACTTTTATATTTGACATTTTTTCTAAGGTTTATGCCAATAATCCCACGATCACCCAATCCATGAAGAAAAAGATTATGCGTTGAATCAGTGGGATTCAACCACATGTATTAAAAACGGTCATGGAACAAAACGTGTTATGCAACAGGAAAGGTTTGAAAGCCAGTTATCGTGCTACTTCATACATTACCCTATACTATATACTTCACGAAACAAGGGAAGAGACTGTGACTAAAAATTGTGTTTTCTATCAAAATGACTAATTGTAATTGCCATTAAGGCTAAAGAGTTAAACTTACGGTTGTATAAATCAAACAATATTGAGGAAAACCGGAAAAGATTTAAGAGAGCTAGAAATGAGTACGACGCGTATATTCAACGCGCCAAGTTCTTGCATGACCAGAGAGTGGGACAAAAAATACTACACTCTCCCACAGGTAGTAGAAGCTTCGGGGCATTCGTGAAAAGCATTCAAAACTCAGTCTCTTTATCCATTCCATCGTTTATAGTCGATGACAAACCAGTCACCACTGGAATAGAGAAGGCGAATCTACTTGCTGCACATTTTGCAGCCAACTCAACGCTGCCTGATACCACATCAGTTCCACCTCAACTTGAGCATAAGCAGCACACCATGAGCCAGATTCACTTCCGAACGCGGACTGGTCCGGGTGGCATTCGCCCAATCTTCTTGAAGATATATTCCTCTTCACTCGCTAAATCATTGCCCAAACTCTTCCATTTGTCTTATTCTACTGGCCGTTTCCCAAATGGATGGAAGTCAGCGAATATTCAACCAATTCCCAAAAAGGGACAAATCATCCCTTTCTTCTTATCGAACCATAGCACTTACTTCTAGTCTCTCCGAGGTAATGGAATCACTTATCAACCGTCAACTTTCAAAATATCTGGAATCAAATAACCTCCTCAATGAACCCCAATATGGCTTTCGTAGAAACAGGTCCACAGGAGATCTGATGGCGTACCTTACCGAAAAGTGGAGCCATTCCATCCACTACCTCGGTGAAAGTAAGGTACTCGCATTGGATATTTCAAAAGCCTTCGACAGAGTTTGGCATCCAGCCCTTTTGACAAAATTGCATTCATATGGAGTGGACAATTCCCTGATCCAATGGATAAGAAACTATCTTTCTGGCCGTTCAATCCAAGTGGTTCTTGATGGTGTCAAATCTGTCTCCCTTCAAATTAATGCAGGTATTCCCCAGGGTTCGGTACTCTCACCCACTCTCTTCCTCATCTTTATAAATATTCTCTTGTCAATTACTCACAACCCAATTCACTCATTTGCTGATGATAGCACGTTGAGTTTCTCATACTCATACGAACACTACCACTACTCTTCGAACGTCACTACCAACCAGCAACTTATGCTTGATACCTTGAATTCAGACCTCAACAAGATATATCAGTGGGGATTATCTAACCGAGTAGAATTCAATGCCCAAAAAACTCAGTGCTGTCTCTTGCCGTCAAAGGCGAGCCCCAAAGTAAATATACTGTCTATGAACGGCACTTGCATCGACGAAGCCAAGGAACTATCAATCCTCGGCACTCGAATTAATTCGACTCTTAATTGGAATGACCACATATTTGAAGCTGCGAAAAGTGCCGCTGAATGTATGGGGTTGTGGCGGTTCCGCCAAATCCCACAGTTCGCCTTCCTGAAAAAACCCCACTAACTGCTGCCCAGTCTGCATAAGCTTTTGCTAATGCAATCGCATTAGCATCTTAAATGCTCCACGCATTAAAACAATCAAATTTATATAACCTAAAAGTCCCTGGAAAAGAAAACTTACCTTTCGTGCATCTCTTCGCATACAATTTCTGTAAGATTTCTTTCTTACCTTATCAGGAATCTCAAACTAATTCGGCACCTTCCCTAGACGAATTCCTGCAAACAAAAGGATTTGAATTACATATGATGTAACCTTCACCAGGGGCCATAAATATTGGGCTGTCTATTTTTCAGCTTCGCCATGTTTATGATAAATCTCTTAACGTACACATTGGCCGGCGAACGTTTTCTCCCAGCAATAATATACCAACAGCTGCATTCAATTAGCGCAATCGACGCTGAAGCCTATTTCCCTAACTCACACCATGAGTAAACAAAAGACCGCTGTCCTTCATCAGGCATTCTAGCGATACGCAAATAATTCAATACCTACCCTTACTAGCGATGCCATAAACATCATTTCCCAGTAACCTAGCTAAAACCAATTAGCACATTTCCACATCGTATCGGCGTTTTTTTGTTTAGCCGCGACGCACATGTTCCAACAAAGATCCCATTAGCATCCGACGATTTCGGTATTATTTGCTTTACCGAAATCGTATCCTATGAATGCACTTATGCCCTTTCTTTATTCTAGGTTCGTTCTCATCCCTGAAAGAACCATGCACACACACCATTGCGCTGAAAGAGTGCATTTCCTACAGCGGCCGCACCCTTAAGAGAAAAGTTTTTCTCTCTCTTCCCTTGTTTCTTAGCTCTAACCTAGGATGGAATTCATGTTAGAGTTCCATCCTCGGTGGGTCCTATTACATCCCCCGTTCGCGACGGTCGGTTCACTCCCGCTCTCCGCCGGCTGCGGAGATGCGTTTATAAACGGGTCGTTTGTGAAGTGCTGGTTGACTTGATAGCTCGTCTCACATTTAAAGCGGTAGTGAAGACTAAAGTGTTCGGAATTAAATTAGCTGCAAGCGAACTTTTCTTTTGATAATTGAATAAATTGACTGCCAAATATAAATGCATAAACCTGTTCAACATGTAACAAAACAAAAAAATAAAGATTAAATAAAGATTAAATAATGAATAAGCCGTGTGTTTTAATTACTATCTGGTGGACGGTTTGTGGTGCAGTTTTGCACAAGTTGGTGTCCGGTGTTTGTGTTTTCGTCATCGTTGTTCCTTTGGTGTTCGTGACATTCTTTCCGCGGAATCTTAGTGACAATTTAGTGTCGGTGGAGACGAGGTAGAACTCTCGCCCATGCTGGCGTCGCGACCTCGTACCACCACAGGGTTCCTTAAGAGATGCAAAAGATACTTCACTCCATCCAACCTGGCCACTATTTATAAAACGTATATTCGTCCAAAAATGGAGTTCAACTCCCATATTTGGTCAGGCGCATCCAAAACTGCACTACACGTGCTCGATAAGATGCAAGAACGAGCAGTGAAACTTATTGGGGACTCAGCCGTAAGTCTATCAATTCCATCGTTAGAACACAGGCGCAACGTATCATGTCTATCTCTTTTCGATAGGTATTACCACGGTCGTTGCTCAACTGAACTTGCTGAATATGTTCCGCCCCTTCAGACATTTTCCCGCGATACCCGTCAATCTGTGAATGCCCATCAGTTTACGTTGAAACTGGACTTTAGGCGCACAAATAAACATAGAGAGTCATTCTTTAGCCGAACCACACGAATGTGTAATGTGTTTCCTGGCCGTTGTGATCTCCAGACATTCAAGACCAATATACATCGACACCTCCTTTCCTTATCCACTTCCTCTCCATCCGCTCGCACTGTGCTCTGATATTTAAGGGTACTTCAAAATCCCCTTTTGTGCATGCATTAGTGTAAAAAAAAAAAGGGAGAATTTTGGGACAACCCTTATAATAAAATAAAAACCACTGTTATCCATTACCAGCCTCTTCGAACTCTAAATCTCTTTATCACAGACACAAGCGATGGATGGTCGGGACGGGGGAGATATGAACATGAAGATGGGGAATTCGAATAGGCTCGTCAATGATCTATATAATGTAATTGTAAATTAATACGATTAAGAAGTTAAAATGAAATAAAAACGTCGTCGTGAATTAAATACATCAACAATAGACGATTTTCATATTCTCAAATTCTCGGCAAAGAAATTTTAAATTTATCTACATCAATTTAAATTCGAAGTGCTTTTTAAACGGTTGGTGGAGGAGTAGAATTCACAGGACTATCTGTCCCTCACGTTAACATCATGCCTACATAAAACCACACAACTTCGAGTTCCCTTGTTTGTACACAAATAAGGCTTCACATTCTAAGTACTATAAACTTATTCAAAGTTTACTTGACAAAGACGACTTAAATACGCTTTTTATTTAAGATTTTAAAACTCTGTGAAAGTTATCCGGTTGCGTGAATGAACACATTATTAGGTCACATTCCTGAATGACTAGGTTCAAATAGAATTCCATCAGCAATACAACAGTGCCTCAGAACAAACCTTGGCCTCATCCTTTTATGAATCTCAATCGCTTTAGCAATCAATGCTGCTGTATAATGTCGGCAATACCAAATCTGGTAAATTGCGTCTTTACTAGAAAACCCATTTCCGACTCAATCTGCCGCAGATGTGGCTCTAATCGAGATATAAGTAACCTCTGACCAAATCTGTCACGGACGCCAGTGGTTCGTGGGCGAAGTGTTTTTGTTTAAGTCTTTTTATGTTCATATTTATTTCTTTTTATTTTTCATTTAAATTATACCAAATACAAGTTAAAGCGTACGCCATAGACAAAGTTCCCTAAGACAGTACGAAACAACAACGAAACTAATGGTACACCAACTAATTGTATCTGCACTCTATTCGATTGTCAGATGAACGCCGCCCACCTGTTGCGGACCCGGCGCAACAATCAGCTTTGTCATGACACCGTCGTACACCTGAATTGACAAATGAATACCTAGATTTATTTCCATTCAATTGCGATTGGATCGGAAAAGATATTTTATCTTATTATCCAGTCAAGTCGTGGCCCGAAGTATTCAACTGGCGATGGGAGGGAACCTTGTGTTACCACGCACTCAACAAGTGTTTCATAATCGTGTGTAGAAACACAAACCAAGTCAAAACAAAAACAACCAAAGCAAGTGAAACAACTAAACAAGCCAACAACTAAAAACGAGAAAATAAAAACAATCAGAAAGATACACTGGATCGAACATCAATCTTAAAGTTGTCGTTTACCGACGATGAAGTGGGCAGCAGCGGAGCCAAGGGCCGACCGAATCTCGTAGTTGTATCTGTAGCCGAGGCAAAGCCAAAGGCGCGTGCCGTGTGTCACACTTCGATAATCTCACAGCATCCTACACCCCATCGAACGGCTCCCAGAATGAGATACATCTACAAAACGGCGGGCAACGATAGCGATTGAATGAAGGCTTCCACGGCTTTAGATATCTAGGCTACGTACACAGTCTCGCCCAAACAAACACAACCAGACGGTGTAAGGCCTTTGAAAGACGTTAGGAAGCCGGCCACAACTGAGCACAGCTATACAAGAGTACCTCGCTGCGTACGAAGTATCTTGAATTGTTTTCGAAAATTCTGACGTCACATATTCGAAAAACAGCACCATCCCCACCCTCAGTGAGTACGTTTTAAGAGGGGAAATTCGATCTGTGATTGGTCGGAATGCGCTTGCGCCGGCCCCTACAACTGTCGGTTACTCGAAAATGGCTGCACACGAAAGTGGTTTCGTGCAGTCCGATTGGCAGTCAACAGTCCACACAGTACCCCTCCGTGGTTTGTACTTTATGCGGCCGATGTACACAAGTGGTTTTCATTCATCCCGAACCAGAAAGTATCTGTGACAAGTTCCATTCGACTGTGTGCCTGTGTACGGGAATGTGTTGTGTATCCGAACAACATAAGAGTTTCATTCATAAAAACCAATTGTGTGCTCATATCGTGCTTCAGTTGTGTTCGAACAATCGCGCCGGTTGGTTCCTTCTCTCTGAACTATCAGTCATCGCCAGAGTGTTTGTATCCCCATTCAACTAAGCACACTGTGACAAAAGATACTATCAAATCCCGCACCAAATACGAGTTATTTAACGCTAATTACCTCGCCGTATTATTCTCTTGATCGGCTATTGTTATTTATTAATTTTTCACGCGATAACAAATGGCAAAAATCTCGTCTCGGTTGTTTTTTTAACTCGTCGGGTTTGACGGAGATTCACACAACAATAATACAACATCCCCAGCCTATGTGCATAAAAATAGTATTACTACGTGCTGTCTGGCGGCGCAATCGTTTAAACAAATAAATAAATATACACATAAGAAAAAAATAAGTAAATAATTAAAATAAGTTAAACAACATAATGTTTAATCAAGAAATTAGTTAAATCAAGTGGTGACTGTGGAATAAAAATCATTCAGTTAACAAGTGGCTGCCTACCGCCAACCTTCTCCGTTCTCAATACTCCATCGTCGAAATACATTTCATCTATGAGAACATCATTTCCTTCCGCACTCACCCGCCGTCAGAAATTACAAACAAACCCACTCATCTTTTCGGTGAATCAAAACAAATACTTTTCAAATGTAAGCAAACGCCGAGAATCCTGATTCTCGCTCAGTGCCATCCTAAAGCAAAACAAAAACATAGTCAAAATCAAAGTCCTTCACACGGATTCAAAATTGGAATCAAACCAAAATAAAGGGTTATTGAACAACTTTACATAAAACTTAACTTTGCCATAAAATTGAAATAAAAAAATCCTAAAGTAACAAAACCAAAAATTAAAAAAAAAATAATAATAATTAAAATTAAATGTACAAATAAATTGTATATCCGGAAATATCGACCGTTTTATCTCAAAGCGATTTCGAAACATTACAGTGCAACTAGAATCTCGTACTCGATCGGGATATAAATCGCCATCAGTGCCGTCGCCCAAACCACCATCAGGTGGTTCCAGTAGATTCCTTAAACTCCTTCGTCTATCTCAACGTGCCATATATATCCAGGTACTAGATCATACATTATAATATCTCTCGCTATCTCTGTGTCCATCGAACGCTTGTCCTTAATATTTTGGTTTTTTTATTTTTTTATTTGTTATTTTTGTTTTATTTACTTATTTATTTGTTTTCGTTGTTGTTTTGAAGACAAAAACTTATGCTGTTCATTTTGTGATATTTTTAGACTGACTTGATTTCTATTTAAATATTTCGATTACTTAACGATTATTTTTGTATCTAGAAACTGATCAGTTGTCTGGTGGGGAAAACATCAACACGAAACATGAATTAATTATGATTTTGTGATGCCTTTCGTGCACGTCCACTCATCAGTCTTCCATTTCTCTATAGTAAATTATAACCAAGGATTGATGTCTCCTTAGTTCATGGAAAGCATCTCCTGGCCGTTTAAAAAAGTCGGCAATCGTTTCGAATAATATAGAACACTAAGTAGCGTAGTGGTTCTTTATTATGACTCGTGGGAGACAACCAACAA
The DNA here is from genome assembly GCA_963931805.1 of Microdon myrmicae. Classification (NCBI taxonomy): domain Eukaryota; kingdom Metazoa; phylum Arthropoda; class Insecta; order Diptera; family Syrphidae; genus Microdon; species Microdon myrmicae. The sequence goes on from OZ007500.1 coordinate 25,490,361, forward strand.
GTGGTGGCCACTATCGCTCATTCTATGTATCTTAGGCGAATGATTTTAAAATGAATGGATTTATTGAGATGGAAAGCAATTCGCTCGGCTGAGTTATCAACTTGTCGTGATTTCACAGTCTATCCATATTTACATAATTAACCGTTTCCTCTACTATTAACAATAAATATAAACATTATGAAAACAAAATAAAGATACACTTTAAAAGTGGGAACTAGCAAAAGGCTCAGTGATTGTGGGAGCACAAACCCGATAAGGAGAAGTCCATGCCGGAAAAGTGTTGGACCGTCTTGCCAGACCATATACCCTAACTTTTCTACACATCTTTCTGCCTTAATCTTTGCTTCTACTATTCTTCTTATTGGTGATCTTTCCCTCCTTCCTTCTTCTTCCTTTCTCCCATTACCGTCATTCTGCTTCATTCTCCCACTTCCCCGCCTGATTCTTCTGCCCCCCTTTTACTTCAGCTCCCTTCATCATTCAATCCTCTCCTCAAGCTCGCTTCTACCATTGCTCTCTCTACCATTTCCACTTCAGCTAATTCCATTTCATACTCCTATTATCCTCTTCCCTTGGTAACACTGTTTTTCCTCACATTTTTACTTGTCCTCTTTCATTATTTCTTCCATTTACTCTTTTGCCTCTCAAGTTCTTTCTTCCCCTATTCCTTCCGCTCATTAGTGTCTGCCTTTTTATCCACCTTCGGTTACCCAGTCCTTCACTTTCAAAGTCTGTATTTACCAAAGCACATAAAATAAGTAATTATTTGTCTAAACACTCTTGTTTAAATGCATGTTTCCGTTATTACATAAATATGTAAATATATTCTCTTTATATTTATTTGGTTAACAACATATTTATTTGCAATGCATACCCACCAATCTTAATACGTATTTAATTAAGTATAGTGTTAACTAAATATATTTTCGTCTAAGTAAATATTTCTCTATATACATTATTAATTAAACAGGAATTTATCTACGTACATACTTATCTGGGAATATTTTAATATTAAAGCATATTTATTGCCTATATTCCTATTTCTCATACATATGTCATATGTACAGAACATTTTAATTAAATATATAATGTCATATATAATAATATAATTATTTAAACTCGTACCTTTCTAAATATCTAATGACATGAATATATTAAATATGTTAACATACTTGTTTATCCAAACATAAATATAACGTATCTAAATACATACTCCACTCAATGCACAGTTGTCTATTAAGCATATATAATATAAATATGTAGATATATAATAATTTAATTCAAGTAGAATTTGTATTAACACAATTACCTAATTACTTATTTATATACTACTTACTGGTCTGTAGGAACACGAAAGATCATGACGGTTGAAATGTGGAAGAAGAATGCACAGCATAGGGAAAGGTGGCGTAGCCGAATTAGTGAGGTCATGAACTTTCACTTATTTATCTAAATATATATTTATATCAACACATATTTACCTAATCATCTAAATTTGCCTACCTGTCAATAACAAAACTCATAGATATTGTGAAGAAAACAACAAATTTCTTTTCACACTAATTTCCTTTTTGTATTTTTCTTCCCTCTCCCTCTCTCTCTCTCCCTCGATCTATCTATCTATGTCTGTCTACCCCTATCCCTCACCCCCCCTCTTTCTCTCTCGCCCTCTCTCTCTCTTTCTCCCTCGATCTATCTATCTATCTCTTTCTCCCCTTATCGCTCGCCCTCCCTCTTTCTTTCTCTCTCGCTCTCCCTCTCTCTATCTCTCTCTCTTTCTCTATCTCTCTCTCTCTCCCTCTCTCTCTCTCCCTCTCTCTCTCTCTCCCTCCCGCTCTCCCCCTCTCTCTCTCTCCCTCTCTCTCTCCCCCTCTCTCTCTCTCTCTCTCTCTCAGTATATTCCTTTCTTCCAGCTTCTTCCCCCCCCCCCCCCCCCCTTGGTTATCTTACTGTATTTCCTTCACTCGCGGTGTTTCCCTTACTGTATGGCTATATATCCCAATATCTGTCTACCTCCGTAGTCAACCACTCACATTCTGGAGAACACAAAAAATTTGAATTTACTCGATCGTTAGTAAAACCAATGGTCGTAAAAAGAGATCGGTTAAGGCGATCAAATTCTGCACAGGAAAATATTATACGTTCTATTCGTATGTTTAACTTTGTGTCTGCAAAGAAAAAATATCTGTGTTCTAGTCATCATCTTTGTCACCCATTCATCGTCTCTGTTTATCTTCCTTTGTCTTTGTCATTTCTATGAGTTCATCTTTAACTCTTTTTTTCTTCTCATCCTCAATCGTCTGTGTCCCCATTTCTCTATCTCTTTTTTTATTGAATACACTTCTAACCTTGACTCTGGTAATGCCTGTCTCTGACTCGGTCTCCTTTACTCTCTCAGAGAGTTCACCTTTATATTTCTCTCTATCTCTGTCTATCAGCCTCTCCCACTAACTGTAACTCTACTAATATCGGTTACAGTGTGCCGTTCTTCTAGACTCTGGCCCCGTCACTTTTTCTCTCGCTGTCTCTGTCCTGGTGCCCGCTTCTTCCCCTGTCACTGTTCCAGCCCCAGCTCCTGCCCCTGTCTCTGTCACTGTACCTGCCCCTGTTTTTATCCTTGTCCCTTTCGTTGACCCTCTCTCTGTCTCTCTCCATGTCCCCGCCCCTATCCCTATCCCTATCCTTATCCTTATCCCTTTTCGGGTCCATTCCATGTCTATGTCCCCGTCCCCGTCCCCGTCCCTGTCCCTGTCCCTGTCCCTGTCCCCGCCCATGTCGATGTCCCCGTCCTTATCCCTATCCCCGTCTCTGTTTTTTTTTTTCGTTGTCCCTCTCTCTGTCTCGGCCCAATGTCTCTGTCTCTGTCTCTTTCCATGTCCCCGCCCTTATCCCTATCCCTATCCTTATCCTTATCCCTTTGCACGTCCATTCCATGTCCCTGTCCCTGTCCTTGTCCCTGTCCCTGTCCTTGTCCCTCTCCCTGTCCTTGTCCCTCTCCCTGTCCCAGCCCATGTCGATGTCCCTGTCCCTATTCCTATCCCCGTCTATGTTTTGTTTTTGTTTTTGTATAATTGCATGTGCATGTATTTTCATCATCATCATCATCATCGGCACTACAGCCGGGGCCGGTCTTGGCCTTATTTAGCAAGTCGCGAAGCTTGTTAAATATTCCATAATAATTTATTTTTACGGGCTAGGTTATTAGCCTTGCGCCAGCATGTATTTTACATATGTTAATACTTGTCGCCTCAATGACGAAGTTGGTAGGGAGGCCATGTCATGCGTTTGATTGTCCCTATGTAGGTTCAATTCACGACCCTTTCTTTTATGGCGGTTTGGCACAATTACTGGATGATAGGTTGAGTCACACTGGTCAGTTGCCCCGTGAAATATCACTCAATTAAAATATAGGTTCCATGAAATGGTAGGGAGAAATCGTTCACCACCTTTCGGAAAAATATACACGGCCATGTGTCCTAGAAAATGTTAAGAAAAATTTAATAGACATTAATTGTAAAATGGTGTCGTTCGTCTGAAGAACAGTTGTGTCGCCTCCCTGTACAACTGTTTCTTTAGAAATAGAGTGTTCTTGTTGTCTTGCGGATGCCAGAAAGTGCTTGCACAGTAGATGAATAAATCCTTTTGGTTTGCAATAAACTAATGTCATTTAAAGCAAAGAGAAAAACTCTTACCTTACTATTCCAAGTCAACCTAATTAATTAAAAATGAACAGAAGTACTCTTGTCCTTCTTCATCATCATCATCATCGGCACTACAACCGGGAACCGGTCTTGGCCTTATTTAGCAAGTCCTAAGGCTTGTTAAATTTTCCATAATGATTTATTTTTTCTGGGCAAGGTCATTAGTCTTGCGCCAGAGGCTCCCCGACGGGGAATCGAACCCCGGTCTCCCGGGTGACAGGCGGGTATACTAACCACTATACTATCGAGGAGCCTTGTCCTTCTTATATATAATATATTTATGGTGAATATCTGTAGATTGTATCGACAACCTCCGAAATTTAATCTTATTATTAATTTGACTTACAATTCGTGGTAAGCATTTTACACCACATGTCGGCGACAGTATTTAAGTAGATGTAGCAACAATAAACACACCTAACACAACAACTTGAACTCACACAGAAAATATCTTAACTACTGACTCAGTATTCTTTCAATTTTTAACATTGTCATTTCTTCCACAATTCCATATTTTAATGTTATTAAGAATTTTTTATAATGGAAATTTATTACATTATATATAATAGAAAAATTAATACCGCTGAACTTGCCACTAATCTGGAAGACATTTGTTTAACTCCTCATTGGATTTCAAAACTCAAATACAATTTAATTCTGTTCGTTTCAGCTTTTATTTGTTGACCCCTCGACTCCAGTTTTAGCTAATAACGATGAACATAAAGCATATGCTTCAGCTTAACTAGTTTGAACAGCAGACTTACCATGCTTTCTGTCGCCATACGACACCATATTTTGGTGGGAAACTTATTTTCAAACCTTTTTGAGTAAATCGTCTTTCCTAGTTGAACCCTGATCTAGCAAATTCGTTCTGCAATGTGCGTGCAACAACCTCTTTATATGGCTTACTTCAGACATTTTGCTAGACCTGCAATAAGCTTTAGGACAAATTTTTACCCTTTAATAATCATCTCAAAAAAATTTAAATGTTACATTAGAAATCTTATCAAGATTCAGAAACTTCTCAATGAGTAAGGAAGATTCATATGAAGACCTTTAACGAAGTTTACCCCAACAGTTGCATATTCATACGCTAAAGTGGTTACCTATAGAAATAAATATATATACTATATACACGGATATGGGGGCGCGTAGATAAGTAGACAGATTTTGTTTCTAACCTTTTTACCCAACGTCTTTCACATTTTTCACTAGAGTTTTAAAAAGTTGTGGGTTCAATTATTATCGTATCACAGAATTCCCTAATATTTTAATAAACTTCTCATCAGAGTATTTGTCAAGGTGCAAGATGTCCTCGGAGATTTAGAAATTCTCGTACAAACATTTTATATTACAGTTATTACGGCCGCACAGTCTTACTAGTTTGTTCCCTAGACTTGCTCGATTTCTATAATATTTTGGCAAATAATATATAATCTCGAATACTAGGTAATATATCTAGCGACTTTAGGGCTGTGTTCTGCTATACATCCAGATTATTTCAAAGAACCTCAGGCTTATTTTCTACCCAACTACATATCACGTCTTCTCTTCTCCAACACCTCGGTGAGATTCTTTCTAAATATTTCTCTTGACTTATTTAAAGCTTTCGTTGATTGCTTTCACGACAATAGCCTTCTTGCTATACCTTCGTATATAATTTTGTACTACTACTACCACTATCTCAGGCTCCTCGATAATATAGTGGTTAGTATACCCGCCTGTCACGCGGGAGGCCGGGGTTCGATTCCCTGTCGAGGAGCCTCTGGCGCAAGACTAATGACCTTGCCCGGAAAAAACAAATCATTATGGAAAATTTAACAAGCCTCAGGACTTGCTAAATAAGGCCAAGACCGGTTCCCGGTTGTAGTTCCGATGATGATGATGATGACTACCACTATCTCACTAACTCTTGCATGTTACGCCACCGTACACAATTTTATATCAGGCTAATTTTTTTAAACCAAATCTACAATCACGGATCAATAAGTCCGCGACTTTGTTGCAATTTAAATTGCAGGTGGCAACTCTTTAATTTAAGAAACAAAAGCAACTGTGATTCCATCATTTACCCTTAGTTAATATGGTACTGCCAACTTTTGAGCATGCTTCGTTTTTGAGTTTATGGTTATATAATAATCCTTGAAAAGATGATGGTATCACGAGCGGTGCTTTACAAGTTAAATGAAAAGGACTCGATCTTATTATCCGCCCCCGAGTTCACCATATTAACTTTGTTACTAGATTTATTTAAAACACCATCTGTTGTTGTACCCATACTAGATTTATACACCTTTAAGACTTTACAACCCACTCTTTTACATGTTCGATCTGCTGATACCGTCACTAGATTCTTTGTCTTTGGTTACGTAGAACCGTGACAGTTAGACAGAGAATTTGTACTTTAAAACACACAACGTAACATTTTAAGCAAACCCTGACGCTCGGTTATTACTTTGTTTTGCAACATTAAACTTTTCTTAACAAGAGAAAAATGTTGATCGACTGCCAAAGTCAAGCTATAATTCTTAAATCATCAAAAAAAAAAATTAGTAAATAGAAATTAGTATTAATTATTCATTAGTATTAACATAAAAATAACGATTTATAGCGTTCTTTTAAAAATACGCGGTCATTATTTATTAACGTTTTTAGGAGCGTCCCTCAAGAACCTCTACATGTTAGCTCAAGTCGACCACTTAAGATCCTTTTTGTACGCGCGACTCGTGTAAAAGGAGGTACCACGTCGCTACGCGAATCTGTGATTGAACAGTGATTTAGGACACCTTTTTATTTCATATAGGGCTTAATTTTTATTACATATAGAGCTCTCAGAACACTCGGACAAACTAAAAACTGTGAAAGATTGTGTAGCCGAAGAGTCCGACCCATAAAAATGGAAATATTCTGAACTCTAAAAGAAATTGGGAAGCTGCCAGGATATAAGTTATGACAGATGAACCAATTTTGGAAAACCAGCAAAATTGTAGCGCAAAAATGCCCCGATATAAATGATAGCGACGTTAACAGAGAGGCGAATATGCTCATCGTTCACTTCATTTCAGATGATGCATTTTATTTTTAGCATATAGGTTGAGCTCTTAACACTTTACATAGAAAACGAATATAAATATATAACAATTAAGTGTTAGGTCTTAATACGATTGTACTGAGATTATTTGGCGTTTCCAAACTTAAAAAAATAATTTGGTGGTATAAGATTTGGCACCAATGCAAAGATGGAATCTGCTTGTTTATGGCTAATTTCTAAGCATCAACTGTTCTCACTATAAACAGAGTATCAAAGCTATTGAACATTACTGCGAAGAGTGTATCGAGTTAAAAGAAGACTGTTAAGAAAAAAATTGGTTTCCAATTGTTTAGAATCTTATACATTAGCTCGGATACTTCTAAGTTAGTTCGTTTTAAGTTAGTTCATAGGTCTATTTATATGTTTAGATGTTTACTAAATACCACTTGTACTAAGCGAAATAAAATGAGGGTCCTGCCCTCATTTCATTCATTCATTAATTGTAAGACGTCGGTAGACTATTTCTACTGAGCCCGTGCTTCTTTTCTAAAAACTCCACCGAAATTTATATTTTGCATTTTGTGAAGAAAGTCATTCCACGAACGAATTGCAATTAGGAATTAATATCGTCCCCAAGTGAAGGTTTAAAACAGGGATTCATCATCGAACCGTGTCGAAGCATTGATTTTACAGCCCAACCCCGCCAACTTAACAAGAATCATCTCAAGATTTGATTGCGTTATCCTTTATACCATATTGGTAAAACTGGCTTTGCACGGGATGTGAATTGGACGTCTCCGTCCGTACCGTACACGGATATTCGTCCAAATTATTTTTATCAAATTTCAGAAATGAATATTAGGTGATCTTAAATGCTGTTCGCGACGTTGTATCCTTAATTGTTATATTTGTATTATATTAGATAACCCTAAATACCACGTCTCCCATTTTGTCTTATACTAAATTACCCGTATACATATTTCTTATTTTTGTTTATTTACTTATTTAAGTTTATATCTTCATAATTTTTATTGTCATTCAGTAGCTATTTGCGGCACTTTCAATTCAAAAAAAAATAAGAAAAAAAAAAGGAAGATTTAATTACTCTGACCATGATGTTCAGGTGGTTGTTTATAAAATCACTGGTTTTGCAACACAGGCTTTAAATGCTCTTCTAAATTGAGTTGGTAAACAAAAGACGTAATTTTCTAGGGAAAATAATTTTTTTTTATTCAAAATATTGGCCATCGGCTTCTACACATTTCGCCCATCTTTCAGGTAATTTATGAATTGCATGCCAGAAAAACTGCTTGTCTTTCGCGTCAAACCATTCGTTAAGCCATTTTCCAACTTCCTCGATATCGCTGAATTTCTGCTCTTGCGAAGAGGTGATAGTCAGACGGCGCCAAGCCTTGGGAATACGGCGGATGCAGACGGATGTCCCATCCAAGCGGCTTTGAGGTGTCTTTCACTATTTTTGCTGTGTGCTGCGTACTTTTCGGTGGCGCCATCTCTTAGTTAAACCGGAAAAAACGTATGCATACACCGGTATCTGTTTGCTTCGACTCCTAATTTCTCTTTTTATTCCTTACATCTTATACCAACAAAAAATGTATGTAAATTATAATTAATAAATATAATTGTAGCGAAACATTTCCTCGAGCTTCATCCGCCTGCATTGCACTTTGACATTTAAGGGTAACTTGAAATCCATATCGTGTCCGTTTTGTGTAAACAATATAGAATGAAGGCATTTACATTTCTTTCTCTTATTACTCGTGTCCTCGCCATTCCTCCCTTTCTTTTGTAATCACACTGCGTCTTTTAATATCAAAAGGGTGTTCATAATCATCTTGTATAAAAGAGAACTAATATCCAATCTTCATGAATATTTAGAGCTTTATGTGTCCGATACCCCGAAAAATGTTATATTGAAGGATAAAATAATTAGAGCGCATTCAATTTTTATTAGGATTGCTTGCTAAAATTAATATTGATATCTCACGCATCAGCTTCTTTCCAAAGAATACTTTACAGTCGATATATTTTTTGTTGATACGGCATTGAATGAAAACATGAAAACTCATAAAGTCTCCTCAAATTAATTATAGTCTCTTTCATACAAATTATTGGCAAATTGTGGTTGCTTGTAGAACTAATATTGGTATCTCACGCATCAGCTTCTTTCCAAAGAATACTTTACAGTCGATATCTTTTTTGTTGATACGACATCAACTGAAAACATGAAAACTCATAAAGTCTCCTCAAATGAATTATAGTCTCTTGCATACAAGTTATTGGCAAGTCTTCCAACGACTTGAATGCCATAAACGTAGACCTCTGGGCCACCTCAAATGTATTCGGCAGTGCATCTTAAATGTAGCGCAAATTTCCACCAGATGGTGGGTGCACATAATTGATGTTTACACCATTCAGATCATTTGAAAGACTTGCCATTAATTCGTGCTACCCCATGATATAGCAAAATCTGCAATGATCTAATGGATCCACTCCAATAATAATCTTCTGCGGTCAAGATAATTTCTAGATCCAAATAAATAGTTTATATCGATGCATAATTGAACCAAAATCGACCAAGAATCGAACTACAAAAGAATCGGGACCAATTAGCTCGACTAACATTCTTCTACAGTAATAACTGGTTGTAGATTCAAATAAATAAATTAGGTCAAAGCAAAATCTAATCAAAATCAAACAAGAACTGAACCAAAATTAAATAGCAATCGGAACGTAGTTGATCAACGCTACTAATATTATTCTATAGGGATGATCCTTTGTAGATCCAAATAAATAGATTAGATCGAATCATAATCAAACCACAATCGAAATAAAAAAAAACTTAAATCTATCAATACGACTAATATTCTTCTCTAGTAATGATAGTTTGTAAATGCAAATAAATAGACTGGATCGAAGCAGAATCGAACCAAGAGCAAAAACGAATCAAACTCAAATCGAATCTATCTATTCCATATATATTTTTCTACAGCAGTTTGTAGGTTCAAAGAGATAGATTAGATCGCAGCAGAATTGAACCAAATTCAATCAGGAATCGAACTAGAGTCAAGCCTGAATCGACCAATTCGACTAACATTCTTCTCTAGTAATGATCGTTTGTTGATAAATAAATTGGTTTGATCAAATCAGATTCGCACCAGAATCTAACTAAATCAGAAATGAACCCGAACCTGGTCAAAACCGACTCCACAATCAAACCATAATAGAAAGATAATCACACTAGAATGGAACCTGAATCGAACACAAATCCAGTCCAATTCGAACCAAAATTAAATCAGAATCGGACCAGAATTTAACCTGAATCGGATCAAATCAGAAACTAACACGAATCTAATTAAAATAGAATCAGAATAGAACCATAATAGAAAGAGAGTCATATTAAAATAGAACTTGAATCGAACACAAATCATACCCAAATCGAATCAGAATCGGACCAGATTCGAATTAGAATCGAACTCAAGTCATATATGAATCGAACCTGAATCAAACCAAAGACGAATTAGGAATAAAGTCTCGAATCAGAATATAAAAACAGTCGAATCAGAATCGAACTAAAATCGAATTCAAATCATATCAGACTCGAGCCTGAGTCAAACCAAAGACGAATCGGTATCAAAGTCTCGAATCAGAATAGAAAAACAGTCGAATCAGAATCGAACCTGAATCTAATACAAATCATACCCAAATCGAATCAGAATCGAACCAGAATCGAACTTAAATGGAATTCAAATCATATCAGAATCGAACTTCAATCAAACCAAAGATGAATTAGAGTCAAAGCCTCGAATCAAAAAATCGAATCAGAATAGAAAAACAGTCAAATCATAATCAAACCTGAATCGAATACAAATATCGAAACAGAATCGAACTAAAATAGGACCAGAATCGAACTAAAATGCAACTCAAATCATATCAGAATCGAGCCTGAGTCAAACCAAAGACGAATCGGGATCAAAGTCTCGAATCAGAATAGAAAAACAGTCGAATCAGAATCGAACCTGAATCTAATACAAATCATACCCAAATCGAATCAGAATCGAACCAGAATCGAACTAAAATGGGACCAGAATCGAACAAAAAATGGAACTCAAATCATATCAGAATCGTACCTGAGTCAAACCAAAGACGAATCGGGATCAAAGTCTCGAATCAGAATAGAAAAACAGTCGAATCAGAATCGAACCTGAATGTAATACAAATCATACCCAAATCGAATCAGAATCGAACCAGAATCGAACTTAAATGGAATTCAAATCATATCAGAATCGAACTTCAATCAAACCAAAGATGAATTAGGGTGAAAGCCTCGAATCAAAAAATCGAATCAGAATAGAAAAACAGTCGAATCATAATCAAACCTGAATCGAATACAAATCATACCCAAATCGAAACAGAATCGAACTAAAATGCAACTCAAATCATATCAGAATCGAACCTGAGTCAAACCAAAGACGAATTGGGATCAAAGGACTCGAATCAAAAAATCGAATCAGAATAGACAAACAGTCGAATCAGAAACGAACCTGAATCTAATACAAATCATACCCAAATCGAATCAGAATCGAACTAAAATGGAATTCAAATCATATCAGAATCGAGCCTGAATCAAACCAAAGATGAATTAGGGTCAAAGTCTCGAATCAAAAAATCGAATCAGAATAGAAGAACAGTCGAATCAGAATCGAACCTGAATCGAACACAAATCATACCCAAATCGGACCAGCCTCGAACTAAAATCGAATTCAAATCATATCAAAATCGAACTTGAATCAAATCAAAGATGAATTGGGATCAAAGTCTCAAATCAAAAAATCGAATCAGACTAGAAAAACAGTCGAATCAGAATCGAACTAGAATATTATTATTTATAAGTTGTTATTAATTTCAAGAGATTGTGGCTCTAAATGTAAACCATAAACTATCTCAATCCTTTTTTGTGTTTTCTTCAATTAGATGGACCTATATTTTCCAATATTGGCTTTCTTGGCCCAAAACATCGCAGAGACGCAACATTGTAGGCTATCCAAATATAATTGATACTTACCCCTTATTTTCATCTGTTTTATTTATACCCCATTGCGGACATCCACAAACTTGGTACATGCAGAGCAAGTAATATAACCCAAAGGTTTTTGTGTGCGGCAATTATATACTATTCTACTTTCGAGATGTAATACCATGTAATACAATCCGTCTAGTGCTTAAGAATATTTTCTAGGAAGTTCAATTAAGGGAATTAAGTTAAACAACTTTTAAATCAACACTAATGAGTTGTTTCTTTACATCGATTTGTTGTGGTATGGGTACTCTCTCGTACTGCCACTTTCAGGTGTCCACACAGATTCTCTATATGCTTCCTTTCTATCCCTTTCCTATTTTGTTATGTAAGGGTAGTCATAGACACCCGAAATACCTATAAAAATAAACAAACAAAAGGATTCAGAAATCCTATTGATCTCCTCTCCTCATTCATGTCTTTTAACTAAGAATCACATTGTATCCATGCACTATAAAAGATTCGAGGTGCGCATTGAATGAAATTATAACACGAGTACAACCGCGATTTTATAAACAAAATAATTTCCAAATTTTGATATTAGAAGTAGAAGGCAAGAAAAAAATCGACAACAAAATGTAATAAAATATCAACATAAGGAAAAAAAATCAAAAGTCATCATATCTAATCCATAAATTAAATGAAGCCAAAAGGAAAAAGTTAATACTAAAACAAAAACTTGTTAAAACTTGGCCATGGTAATGCAAATTATCATGATATTGTTACGAAAGAAACCCTTATTTATATAAACACCCTTAACATTACTAACATAAAAAGAAAACAGCAAGCTTGAACCTCATTTTGTGGTCGTAAGCGACCATAAAAAAGAAGAGTCAAAAGCAAAACAAATATTCAAACAAACAATTACAGACTTACACACAGAATCTTACCTCAATTTTGTGTTTTCCCATAGTAGCGACTTTTACAGTCAAGTTATCAAATATTCTTGGTTAACACATGTTACAAGTAAAATAAAAACAAGATTTTTCGATATGATTTTAAGTTATAACGGTTTGATAACGCCAAACCACATATATGTATGTTATATATTTAATCTTAACAAAACATAGAGTTATACCAAAAACAAACACCAAATTCGAAACAAATTTTTATTTATTTTTTCGCTGTTCTTTTCGTCAATATAATGATGTTCTAAATAACTCGACATCTATAAAAAGATGTGTTATATCAAACAAGCGAACTACAACAACAACCTTTAATATATATATAAGACTACGATGCCTAAAAAATTGTTTGTCCAATTTCGCCCGACGCGATTCTGGAATCTATTTTTGTTTTCCCGGTGTAATTTTCACGGCAGCAACAAAATACATTCTCTTTGTATTTGGTTTTTTTCTTTTTTTAATATATTTCGTGAAAAAATAAACGGCGCTTTAAACACACAATAATACAACAGGGAAAAAACAAATTAAATGCCAAGAGGTGTGACATCGAGAAGACACACTTTTCATTTTCATTTTTCTTTCTATTCTTTTTTACTTTTTCATTAAAGTTCTTGGTTATTTTTTAATTCTGTTTATTTCGGAACCGATTGAAAAAGTCTTTTAAAAATCTCTCAGTATCTCTCCATATGTCAAAACGTTTTCTCTCTATTTTCTCACAGTAAAGGTTGATTAACGAATAGACAACAGCTTACCAATTGTCCTCTATGCGCGGAAATTTTTTGAAGATTACCTACAAACGTTTTCATTTTTTTGGGTCAGAAGTTCAGGGACTCGAAGAACGACTTGAATCTGGAGCAAAAGTACCTATTTAAGGCAGTTCAAATGTCGAAAATAATGTTTTTTACTATTATTCATTTGGTGATTGACATCCGGTGTTTGGTACTTTATATTATAGAACCTTAAAAATTAGACCAGTGCTAGTCAACCCGCTGCAATTGATACCATATTATGTCGGGTATTGAAAGTTGGGACAAATCTTCAGGGTTCAGCGACAACTTCTACAAACGGTAACATCAGCCGTTGTGAAACCCTTGGATATTACATTTCATCGCACATGGTCTTACAATGATTGCGTTATTTCATTTGAACAACAAGTACATTTAATAATTTTGCGTTTTTTTTTTAGCAAACCCGTGGTTTATGTTTTCGCGGTTGAAAGGTAACCGAATGTGTTGCCAAGGTTAGTTCTAAGCTATTAATTGAGAGGAAATTAGGACGACGAATGGGGCAAAGCTTGATGAAAGACTCATACTAAAGAAATTCAGGTCGTGAATTAGACGTTTTCGTGAGAATTGGCTAAGAAAGTGTTAACGAAATTGACACAGTTCGGTAAAAGACAATTTAAAAGAGAACATTGTGGTACAAAATAGATAAAAAAGGTTATTGCGACTTAATCAACCAGTCCAAGCAATTCCAGGTTTGCGAAAGATAAGATTCCACGAATAAAAAATGAATATGGATATCGGAAGATTGTGTTTTTACAAAAGTCAGCTTGACGCCTTTAAACTTGCATATAGACCCTCACGAAAAACAACAAAATGTAGCTTAATGCTACTTACCAAAGTGAAATTAAGACTAGGCTAGTTATAAAAGTTCACCTTAATAATAGATAGTATCAAGATATTAAATTATCAGAATATGTTAGATAAGTTTGAAGAGTCGGTGCAGCTGGTTAACTGGCTAATTATTTTTTCATATCTATATGATATCAAAATAAGCTGCTCAGGGATGGGAGAGAACAAAGAGGATACCATAAGTAAGTGCATAATTAAGGATTACACCATAAAATTAGTTCTTCTAGAAACCGACTCAAGAAGAATAAATTAACAGCGGGCAGGTCTTAAGGATACACTTGCAATTGTCGTCCAAAGCGGCTTAAGATCGAATAGTAATCGCCACACACACAAAAGCAAATCCCAGGCGATTGTTTTTACTCTACTGTTCTGGAAGCTCTAATTCGAACGAGGGTAGGTCAATAAGTCCTTAGAAACGTCTACGATGGCGCTCGTAGCATCGCTAATGGTCTGTTTATAGTAAGCATCATTCCTCACTAGGTATCTGTCAAATTTCAATTTGTTTCATGTTTCAATTTTGCATGATAAATTGGGAATGAAAAAAATATCTGCGCGATGGGTGCCGCATTTGCTCTCAGCTGAGAACTTTTGGAGCGAATGCGTAGCAACCCAGATGAGTTTCTCCCCAGATTAGTAACTGTAGATGAAACATGGATACACCACTACACTCCGTAAACGAAAGAACAGTCAACAGTGGATTGTTAAAGGAGAACGGGCTCCAAAGAAGGCAAAGACGGTGAAGTCAGCTGGAAAGTTTATGGCTAGCTACTGTTATTTGGAATCCACATTGTATTATCTTCATTGACTATTTAGAGAAAGGCTTATTAGGTCAGCTAAATGAGAAAATAAAAGATAATTTTCCTCAGTTTCTAAAGACTTATTGACCTGCCCTCGTACATTTCATTGCACGTAGTTTTACAATGATTATATTATTTCATTTGAACAACAAGTAAATGATCATTTCTTTGTAAATTAACAGATTATCTCATGAATGTATAAAACTGACCTCAGATTGTTTAGAAAAACTATACTATTACTATTTATTGGCCTGAAGGAACTCGGAAGTTCATGGCCACTCCGACTCGACTCCGCCGTCGTTGCCTGTCCTGTGCACTCTCCTTATACGCTTGACCATCCGATCCGATCTCCTCAAGGTCAAGCCTAACATTGTCCTCCCATCTCCGCCGCGGCCGGAGGGAAACCTTTCGTAGTAAGATTTTCTTTTTCCCAACGAATAAATCAGGATTGCGGTTTCGTCAGTTATGTTATATAATTATAAGTACGCTATCCTTTCCCACCTAAAATAAAAATTATTTAATAAACGTAATTGTAAATATGCATTCAAAATTGATGGTTTTTACTTCCTGTTTTTTATAACAAAAAAGGCTTATGTTTTATTCATATTGTTTTTGCCAATATCCAACATTATGTAAGTGATAAAGAGCAAACACCGGCTAAAAACAATTTGAAGAACATATTTTTGATTCAACCTAACATTTCCGCCGATAGTCTGAAGATAAATCTCCTGTATTTTGTTAAAGATCTTCTTCAATAAATAAATAAAAAAATCTAAATTTGTTTTGTACTGTTACTTCAAAAACAATCTCAGCAAGTAATAGGATAAGATTCCTAGCACATGTTGCTAAGAAAATAAGACGACTCCTAGGAAACGTTGCTAAGGAATGCCCCGTATCCTCGTCGGCAACAGAATGATGATTTTTTCTTTTTTATCTAACAAATGATCCTTTTTTCCCTAAGTGAAAACAATTTACAGAATGTGTATCTAGTTCTAGTCCATCTTTGTGACGATCGTCTGAAAGACCCTGCTCCTAGTATCATATCAGAAATGTTCTTTAATGTATCCTGGTGTAGAAGGCCAAAAAAAGAAAAGAAAAAGTATTTAATGTGACGATCGTCTGAAATACCCTGCTCCTAGTATCATATCAGAAATGTTCTTTAATGTATCCTGGTGTAGAAGGCCAAAAAAAGAAAAGAAAAAGTATTTAATATATTTATATATATTTTTATTTAATATATTTATTTATATTTTTGCAAATTTTAGCATTTATTGTGCATATATCATCATCATCATCATCGGCACTACAACCGGGAACCGGTCTTGGCCTTATTTAGCAAGTCCTGAGGCTTGTTAAATTTCCATAATGATTTGCTTTTTTCCGGGCAAGGTCATTAGTCTTGCACCAGAGGCTCCCCGACGGGGAATCGAACCCCGGTCTCCCACGTGACAGGCGGGTATACTAACCACTATACTATCGCGGAGCCCAATTGTGCATATATATCATCATTAGATATTATGCATAAACAAGCAAGTTATAAGTATAAAACATCTGCGCCAAAAAAAAAAAAATAGTGGCGTGATGTGCAGTGTAGAGCCTGGTTGGATGATCCGTAAAAAAAAAGAAAAATGTTTTTGTTTAGTTTATGAGGAATGATGAAGGGCGTAGGGTGTAGGCAATTTACTCGATCTGATATTACAAACATAACACCGTCCTCTATACCAAATGAATCAATAAGGAATTTATAAATCATAATTAAAACCGTGTGATATCTGTCAGTATTACGTCCTGGGGGAATTTTGGGACCTATAGCGTTTGAAATGATAGTGAAGAACGTGTGATTCGAACTGACGCTATGACAGTTAGAATAACCAAAAATTGAACCTAAGCGTAATACATCCGGCTACTGGCCGTGTTTACAATTCGATTTTTTAAACTCGAGTATATTCCACTGATGTGAATTGTTATGTTATCGCTATGGTATACGGCTCTGATGCAGTTTCTTATTCCATTTTCGTTCGATGTTCTTCACTATTTGCTTGTGTGTTGTGTGTGTGTCTGTTAGAGACGCTACAGACTCCCTTTATAATATAAAGAGGTGAAAGCAATTAGACTAAAATTATTTTTGTATTTGTTAGATCCACCTTTAGATCGATTTGTTGATCAGCCGATTTGTCGGCCTAATATTTATGATTCATGTAATCTTCCACTCAACATATTTGTTTACCTATTTATTACATACTCTACTTACTGCTCCATTCACCAAGTGATCTATGTGTCTTTTGACCTATTTACATACCTATATATATCTCATCTGATCTTGTTACTATTGCTAACCTCTTCGCCAGTCACTTCAATTAGTCATTCACTAATGACTCCTTTGTTCATGACCCATGATACTTCAACTAAATACCTAACTTTTCCCTTCGGACACTTCTCCATAACTCCTTTAATTGAATCTAACCTACAACTCAAAGACGAGTTTACACCGGGCTCTGATGGTATCCCTGCAATCCCCTCCTGCTCTGCCCCCCCCCCCCCCTGGTATTCAATCTCTCACTCTCTCAAGGCGTATTCCTTCACATTTGGACAACTTCCTTCATCACCCTCATCCGCAAGAAGGGTCCCAAAAACCGATGTTGCGAACTACCGCCCTGTCGCCAAACTGTCCCACTTACTCAAGATTCTCGAAAGCATTCTATACGAATCTCTTAGTTTTCATTGCAAATCTTTTATTTCATCAAGACAAGATGGTTTTCTCAATAGCCGACCAACTACAACCAATCTTGTTGAGTTCTCTTCCTTTACACTTTCAGCACTAGAGCACGGTAACGAGGTCGACATGGTCTCAGCCGACCTCAGCAAAGCATTCGACAAAATCTTTTAATCCTCTTCAAATTACCCGCCCTCGGCTCCGAACCTGGATAGCTGAAATGGATTTTTTCTACCTAATGGATAGACTTTATTTGTGTCGGTTCAGGTCCATGATATCCAACCCTTGTTTGCCGTCTCTGGAGTCCTTCAAGGAAGCTACCTGGGCCCTATCTTATCTATACTTGCCACAAATGACATTCATAAGGTAATTAAGAACTCCTGCTTGTCCCTACACGCTGATGACATCAAGATATACAAGATCATCGCGTCCCCGCTTGATTCTGCACTGCTGCAATCAGACCTTAACAACTTCTCGACTTGGTGTGACAAAAATTGTTTTGTACCTAATGTCGCCAAATACCAATCTATAACCTTTTCCGTACGCGTATTCACTCATCATCACGTCACATCCCCATTCCCTTCATAACCAACCCCTGACTATTGTCTAATCTATTCGAGACCTCGACATCCTTTGCGACAGGGAGCTTAACTTCCTCTCTCACATTGACGAGAGGATCCGGAAAGTCAACTCTGCTCTCGGGTTCGTGAAACGACGGTATAAGGAATTCTTAGACCTTTACGTAACTCGATTCCTTTACCTTCCCTTCATCCGTCCACTGTTAGAATATGCTAGCCGGGAATGGTCACCTTATCACAAGACCCATCTCGCCTCCTTCGGTTCGCTCTCCGAAGGGTAGAAAGGGAAAACCCCTTAATCCTGCCGCTGTACATTCACCGCCTCAAATTAATCAACCTCAGAACCCTTGAAGAACGCAGGGTTCGGACTGTCATGGTGTTCATTCATCGGATCCTCTCCGACTTGGTGGACTGCGCCCACCTCCTTAACTTAATTCCTCGAAATATGCGTAACCCCCACCTTCTCTACATTCCTCCTCACCGCACCTCTCATGGTTGCAACGAACCCTTTTCGCGGATACTGAGAAATGTCAACTCCAATTCCACATTGTTCGACTTCGACCTCTCTACCCATACTCTCAAGCACCGCCTCCTAAACCATTCTCACCACCAATCTTATGCGGCGCTTCTACACTTTACTATAACCTGCCCCCACCTCCCGCTCCCAGTCCTGCCTTATTAATTTGTCCTTATTACCTTAGGTTAAGCTTAGTTAAGTTAGTTCTTAAGCTCTTTAGTTTGAAAATTATATATACTTATATTGCTTGAATTAAGCCAATAAATTGGGTGGTAGCCCCATTAAACTATCCTACTTTTATATTTCTACCAACCTGCTACAGGGGCGCGTAATCTTTTTAATGAGTTCATGGTCTGTAATCGATAGCATACTTTGGAAAGCAACTTTTTATTGGAGTAGTCCCGAGAAGCAGAAAGTATGTCAAATTACAGGTTCTATAAATATCGCAGTTACTGAAATGTTCATCCTGACATCCTAAATTTATAAAAGAAAAACTTGAGAAGATACGATACCAATATAAACAGAACAATTAAACCCCAGAAAACGTGAGCTTTTTGCGATGAACGTACTTGCAGCCAAAGAATTTATGTCTATCATTAGTCTATCTATAAACAGACATCTACATAAATAATGACCTTGATGGGCGGATTTTTCGGCACGGAGAGGTCGATTTACTGCATCTAACAGAGGACATGGGAAACACATCCTTATTGGTAGGGTCAGTTATAAGAGAGCGATGACATTATTAGCTTAAATTTCTTTGTATGCAAATTTGTAATCGCCTTATGAGGTTGTTCTCTTGCTCATGGAGCATAGACGTCATGGATGCGACACATCCACGACGATAAAATGACGGGTCATAAAATCCATCGTTGTGTTGTACTAGTCTTTTCAATGATTTTCACGAGACGACTTTTAATCGATGTACGAAAACGTCTACATTCCCAGCACTGTTTATCAAACCTTTTAACTAGAAAACTATCGAAAACAATTAAAGCCGACCGAACTGTATATACAAAAGCTGCGGATATATTAGGAATTAAAAAATATTGACTTAAGACAAATTCAAAAAAAAAAAAAAAGGATGTAGAAAAATTGTCTAGACTCTTGAAAGTTATCCGGCATTTCATTTCCTGCTCGGCTGTTGTGTCAGTAATATAAGCGCTAGAGACGTTAGAGACACTAAGGTTCTGCCGTTCAATAAAATATATCCATTGTCGCCATAGTTTAAAGACATAGCTTAACCTAATTTGAGGATAAAGCCTTTCACAATCGCCTAACATTCACTGGAGATTACATCATGATGGCAACCGTGTCATAGAAAATTGCACCAACAGTCACCGATCAATGGGGCTAGTAAAGTATCTCAAGCCTAAAGCTAATGTTTTCGTTTCATCGAAGGCAATCTTTCTCCACAGCTCAACAATGATGGATCGTATCTTGAAAAGTTACGAACCACGGACAAGTTGTCGATCGGCCAATTGCTTGTCCCACCTAATTCCCGACTTCCCCCGCAGACATTCGCTTACAACACGTCGCACATTGCCCTACAATTGAGACAAAGTGGAAATTAATGAAGTTTCGAGTGTGTGACGGTGGATTTTTATCTTTTTATTATTATTATTATGCGTTTTTTTTTTCATCTTTATTTCTTTCTATTGGCCATTGGACCATTGAAACAGCTCAAGTAGATTTGGATAGATACGAACGATCACACAGGAAAGTACTCTCGCATTGGATAAGGCCGACGAATGTAGACAATGAAGTGTAGGCGACGAAGCGCATGCTAACACATCAACGTCATACCTTGTATATGCGTTTAAGCGAATTTCTATTATGTTAAACATTTTCCAATAACAGTGAATATGGAGTACTAATTATTACCATTATCTGGATAATGTGGAAGTTCTGCTGATACTTGCGCTAGTCTCGTACCTTACAACAAATATCAGTTGCTTCCGAGAATTCAGAAACTACCGGCGTCTGACGAAGCTGCCGCTGAATTAAATTAAAATAAATAAATTGTCGGGTTGAAATATGAGACGCTAAAGAATTTGGTTACTCCAATAGACCGAAAATAAAAATATCCAATATTGGGCAGCCACTAAGTCGCATCGGAAACAAGATTTTATCAGCCACATACCAAGAGCGTCGGACGATTAATAATAACTGATCACCTCGTATTGAGAAGTTGTTTTCCTCTGTAAGCATCCATGTGAAGTTAGGGCTAACAAAATAGTACACTGCTTAATGAGCCCCAAATTGGTAGGTAACACTAATGTGGAACATCCAAATTGCATTGAACCCATAGTGAAAAGAACACAGTTCAAAAATGAAATGCAGAAACTTTGAGACTAGCTAAGGAATAATTGGTGGTTGAAAAATAGGCTCACGAGTAGGAGTTCAGCTTCAGAGATAAAGCAATTGCAGGGTGTGCAATGATTCACAGGTTCAACAGATCTTCTATTGTAGCTGCACTTGTTTTAATTTTTGTTCGTAAAATCAGGTAGAATGCAGAAAGGAATTCTACAGAAAACAATGGGAAGCATGAAACAGGTTATTACATCACCAAACGATGAATGTATTCAAAAGGATTGGAACTCTGGCAGATGTGCTTCTGAAAAACGAATACCGTGGTCAAGTGGAATATGCTTACCACGTATCTATTTCCAGAGTTTCAAATCGGGCGGACATATGCGAGCCGTACTGGTTGGGTATTTCATTACGTTTGTAAGACAAACTAACATCTGCTTCTTTATTTGAATAATTGTTTTCTATTGTAATCGACGGTAAATAGAATAAATTAATGGATATTTCCTATTTTACCAATATTATAAACCTCCAATATAAATAGAATAAACATTTTTTGGGTTTCTTACGAGTGGAACGCATATGGATTTACGATCCAATTTAGGACTACGTCTAAACCGTCATCGATGGCACAAAGGGATTCACGATCCAAAAGAGGACTACGTCCAAGGGTTCATCGATGACATAGATGGGTTTACGATCCGTCAAACAACATTTCAACTTTAATACAGTTAAAAAAACAATTTAACTAATAATCAACTTTCAAAGCAAAAATACAGTCCACTTATAATACCCGAGGTTGTTTTATTTCTCTTCATTCTGCAGAATTCACCGCAGGTAAATCAAAGGGTTTAAACAATCAGTTCCAGTATTTCGGTTGAGGACATGATTCGGCTCCTCTTTTTTAACGATGTTGCACGACCACGCTACAGAACTCAGATACGCCCCGCGTAAATTAAAGGAACCTCAAGAAGAGGACGATGACCCATCGGGCAAAACAGTCAAGAGGACAATACAATGAAATCGAAGCGGTCAGACCAGACGCTTACAAAAATAACCAAGGACATTATAGCTTACGTGGCAGTCACCTCCTGTTCTAAGCTTCATAATTTATCTCAATTTGATGGGAATAAAAAACAAGATTATAGCTCAAAGGTCACAATAACGCAGTTGAACCTACGTAAGAATCGCGGTACTTCTGTCAGTACTGTCATTAGGTTGCACCATAAAGCGCTAGCGATTCAGAAAGGTCGGAGATTGAAAGCACATATAGGTAGTGCTTATTTCTCAACAGCTTAACCTATAACGTTTTGGCACGATAATTAAAAGAACAGGCTTCAAACCAACGCTATGATGGTTAGAATCAAAATCAACAAATTATTAACTGCTTAGATTAAAAGAAGCTGTCCCAGTACTGTATTTTCGCGTCGCCAGAAAAGAGATTAGGATAAAAAATCATTTCATTTAACACGGTTATTATCTCATCCACTTGGATGAAACACTTGCTACCAAAATGCTTACGCTACTGCCTCCTTGAGCGAAAAACAAAGGCATATTAGAAAACCACATGAAGAGGCATAAAAATGTCTACGATTGATAAAATTCCTATGAAATACACCACAAGTTTACAGAAACAGATGGAAAGGATATTGACCGACTACCAAAATAGCATAGGGCCGACTGTTGAGACTGTTGAACCTAGGTACGCACGCTCCACGCATCTCACAACCTCTTTATCTATTGAGTCAGTGAGTCAGCGTTTACTCCTTTATAATTGCGAATTTCTTCTGCCATCAAGCTAAAACTTAAGGATGATTGTTCAGACATCGATTTGAAGTCGCCAAACAAAAGGTAATCCTTTTGAGAAATGGTAGAAACTTTGGGTAAATTTGGTTTGATAAAAGAAGTACCATGCGAACATTTCATTTTTAGTTCGCACTAGAAGGCCATTTACTAAAACCCGGATATGGTGGACAATCCAACATGACTTGATTGAATTAAATCACAGACCGAGGAAAAGTCGGACAAAATCGATTCTTCCTAGACAACAAACCTTGAGTTCGGTGTTTAAACATTCATTAAAAAAAAATTTCAAATACTCATTAATTGCACACAAGACGCAACTGAATGAATAGACTGATTTTAGGCGTATAACAGACACATCTATAAGTATGGGCAATCCGGATAAGTATTATTCGAACTCCTCTCAAAACTCGCCTTAGTGGTCATAAAGTTACGGCCGTTGCGACTGTGCACAGCTATGTTCAACTGACGAACCGGGCAATAAATTCGGTATTTATTTCTGTGAGTTTATGTTAATATCTGGCACCTGAAATTTATCAGAATGATCTAGCTCTAACGCTAGTAGATGGATCTGTACTATAGAACCAAATTGAGTCATAAAAAAATCAAAGTTTATTTATTTGATATTCCTTCATAATATGTTAATATTCGCCTGAGTAGTATAAAATAATTAGCACCAGTTGTACGAGCTATCCTCTGTCGCTTATGTCATACGATAGGTTGCGACTGTAGTGTATTGTTGCAATTCACGGATGTAAGACATTTCAAATGAGAAGTCAGACATTTCAAATGAGAAGTCTGATGAATTACTGAAGGATGACGTAAGATAATCGTCTGAGTCGTCACATTCTAAAATCTATAAATATTTCTAGGGTGTTATATATATATATATATATATATATATATATATATATATATATATATATATATATATATATATATATATATCATCGTACAGTTTCCAGACTCAAATTGATGCAAATATAATGCCTGCACAATAAAATAATCTGACCAATCTACTAAGCGATCACCCCTAATCCGTCACTGAACTCGTTCATTTTGAATGTACGCAAGCAGAGCCAAAAGCAGTGATATATAAAATGTTAAGTATTTTCAGATACACAGATTCACAGTATTTGTCTATATAAAGGGTTTTTCATAAGAGACATAACAATTTTTTATTTTAGTACGAACGAACCCTCAAACTTCTTTCAAGATCTGTTCATATCAAAACGCCACTCATGATACATATTTTCATCATCATGAAGTTCCCGAGCGAACAACGAGTTTGGAAATTATTAAAAATTACTAACAAAATTCTGGGTCGATGTTCACAACTTCGCGAGTGAAAGGAGACTCCTCAAAATTTTGTTCTCGAATATGCGTCAACGCATGCTTTCCACAACCTCTTTCTCACAGTTGATATCTGTTAGAATTTGACGGATGTGGGACGAATAAATCCAAGTAGATTGTAATCCAAAACAACGGTATAAATTATTAACTGGTTTTCGCTGAGTGCAAAAAATTCTGGTCCGTGGTTATACAATATAGCAAAGAAGCTACACCTCTAATCATGGGTGTTGCACTGGTCGAAGCAGAACTCTCATGTTATAGCAACAGTTTGGCACAACAAAATTACTGTTCTTTCGGGCTGAAATACCCCTAAATTCAAAACATTATAAGAGAAACTCCGAGACAGATTACCCAAAAAATAAATACGACGACCGCGGACCAACAACTTTCCTTGCAATTGCATTAAAGGATTATAACATAGCCATCCCTCCTCCTTCATTGAGCAATCCAAAAAATTGAAACACATTCGCAAACGTTCTAAAGAAGGGTGTCAATATCTAACCCAGGGAAAACATTTAAGACGGGGAACATCATCGGCACTACAACCGGGAGCCGATCTTGGCCTTATTTAGCAAGTCCTGTGGCTTGTTAAATTTTCCATAATGATTTGTTTTTTCCGGGCAAGGTCATTAGTCTTGCGCCAGAACACGGGCAACACAGTGTCCCAAAAGTTAGACTAATTTTCAAAATAAATTACCCGGGAATATCGAACGTCAGAAATATTCGTTTCCTAAAGTACTACTGTGACAGACATCTGATTAAATTTGACGTCACAAATAGCATTCGAGTTTCAGCTACGACTGGTTTTGTCCGACACAAAAAGTGCTTTGGCGGATTTTCAAACTGCCGATTGGGTAATGTGCTCCGCCGAACACTGTCCACAAACAAATGAAACACGGAGATTTTTGTTTTTATTGTTATACTTTTTCGTTTTATTTCGGCCGTTAAGGAGTGGTTACAAATTTGTAATTTTATAGCAAGTCACTTCAATCGGATTAAAAAGAAAAAAAGTAACTATGAAAGGACACTCCAGCACTGCTTTTATATTTTTCTGGTAAATTATTCCCGTTTCTATGTGAACTGAATTCGCGATCATTTGATGGAATGGAATCGATGTGATGCGTCACTACCGTGTCCTTAGCACATCAAAAATAAAAATCGAATCACCATGATATCCAGCACGCATGCCCTTTCGACCGACACGAAGAGTATTGTAAAATTTTTTGTTATTATATGTTGTCTTATATTCACGATAGTTTATCTTAAGCGCGAATTTATCGATTCCTTGAAATTTTCCGTTTTTAAATTCCCAAACCGTAATTTACAGCGCGAACATGCGATCGTCACAAAATTTATCAGTATCTAAAATGCATGCACGTATGACTGTTCGCACCACTTCCTGTCGACTTCCTCCTTCGTTGGGAATCTCTATTTCGACTGTAGTTACTTTTCTCTGGGGATGATTCTATTCACCCTATAGTTTTCTTTTCCCTTTCGCTGGTGGTGACTTTCTCTTTTCGCTTTCCCTGGGTGGTGACTTTCTCTCAATCGGGAATCTCTCCACCAGGGAAGTTCACGCTCACACATACAGACGCGGAGGTTGCCGTCCGTGGGTCCACCAGAATGTTCACACTTCTGTTGCATTGATTATGCAAACAATCGGTGGTCTACATTAGTCGATCCTGGGATCGTGTTTACTTTGCCCTATGGGAACAGCGTGTTCGTTTATTGCTGTTACTCCGCAATGGCCTTTGTTTAGGGGAAGTGCATTGCGGCAGGGACAAAGGTTTTGTTGACGGATTGGTTTTCCGGCAATTCGCTTATCGCCGGGAATGTGATGTTTGTCGACATCTGCCGCAGCTGTGCCCCGTTTGTGTATATTCAGTTGATGGTTCGATACACAATTTCCGTGCTGGGTCATGTCCCTCGATCGCCGTGCAAGCGTAGAAAATTGTTCGGAACTTGTGGCCCATGTATCTGTGGATACCTGGGGTTGTTGACTCCAGGATGAATGTCACCTTTTGTCACGTGAGCAGGTGGACTTCGGGGACAGGTGTCTGTGGGCACGTAACGTTTGGTCATAGGTGAGTATGTTCCTTGGTGGAACGAAAACATCTCGACCTATAGCGGTATGTGCGGTTCGTAGAACAGCCACTGTGCTTTTCTTTGATTTTTAAAAAGTGTGATTTTATTGACCAAAGAAATTGGAATACATTTTTTCTGTGAAATAAAACGTCTTAGAGTGTTTAGAGTGTTTCCGGCAAGAAATGTTAACAAGTCGCATAAGTAGTTTAAAGAAAGCCGAGAACAAACTATCGAGAAAACGTGTCGCAGACGACCATCAACATCTGCCCATGAAAGCCACGTCAAAAAAATTTGGCGTGCATGTACCTTTCGATTAACAATTGAGGACCTTGCTGATACTACTGGCATTTCAAAAGGATCAAGGGACCGCATTTTGGGTCTGAAACGCGTCAAATCTAGATTGGTACCAAAAACACTCGTCTTTGAACAAACGCATCACTTAAAAACTGTGAGGAAAGGGCTTCTGACTATCCATCGATCGAGATCTGTGGATACGATACGGAAACAACCAATCCATCGAGCGAATATCGTGCCAAAGTTGAGCCAGGATCGAAAGGAGAACGTCAAAAGCGCTCATAAATCAAACTGATGTTAACATGATCTTGGTGTTGTGCACTTTCCACCCACCAGGCCAAACTATTAACAAGGAATATTAATTGAGTATTATACGTAATTTCCGTGAAACTATTCGCAAAAAGAGACCGGCATTGTGACAAGACAACCCATGATTTTTGCATCACGTTAGCACGCTATCTCCAACTCCTAATACACTTTCTTATCAAAAGTAAGTAAGTCTTCCAAAGCCGATATTAAAATACTAAGTTGGAACAACGAAATTTCACGTATAACCAGCTAATAATGCGTCAGAAACATTCGGCTTGATGCAGTAATGATTGCTTGAGTAGAGTAAATGTTTCTCTGTGGCATAAACTTTTTTGTTCGAACGCACAGAGTCATTAGAAGATGATAATCGTGAAAGAATGTCAATTTCAGCTCGG
Organism: Microdon myrmicae; assembly: GCA_963931805.1. Lineage (NCBI taxonomy): Eukaryota > Metazoa > Arthropoda > Insecta > Diptera > Syrphidae > Microdon > Microdon myrmicae. Next base: position 25,517,881 of record OZ007500.1, read on the forward strand.
ATACCCGAAATAATAAAAAAAAAGTATGTGATTTTATTGCAAATGGCCCTAATGCTGAACTGGAAATAATGGAAGAGCCATTAAGCATCAGCAGAGGAACAATCCGAACCATTGTTCACAGGGATTTGGGCACAGCAAATGTATGGGCAAAATTCGTTCCATACAGTTTGACAGATGACCAAAAATCATTGCATGACAATTATTCCAAAGAAGTCGTTGCCGACGCCACAAATGATCCAAATTTCCTGAAATCAATTGCTATCGGTGACGAAGCTGGTGGTGGTATTACGATCCAAAGACCGAGCCTCAAAGTACAGAATGAGAGCTTAATAAGCCAAACCCGTCAAAAAAATCGCAATTCCAAAAAAGTCGTTGCAGTCGCCAGAAATGATCAAAATTTCCTGAAATTAATTTTTATCGGTTACGAAGGATGGTGGTTGCATTAGGATCCAGAAACCGAGCCTCAAAGCACAGAATAGAAGCGTAATAATCGTCACAAAATCCCACCAAAAAACAAAACAATACATTATTACATTCTACGTTAGGAACAGGATTCATTGCAATGGGCAAGAATTACTAGCACATATTATCTTGAAATTCTGAAGCGTTCGATGTTCAGAATCCATCGTATTCAACATGAATGCCGTGATCCGGAGCGGTAATACACCGATGATGTTTGGCTCGAAATCAAATCTGTGTGGTGAATCATCTGCCGTTTTCGCCTGTTTTAGTCCCATGCAACTTCTGACTATTCCCGAAATTGAAATTGAAACGATGTTTTGTTAATGACACTTCGATCATCAAAACAGCTAGAACGCGAGCACTAGAGACAATTCCACAAAATGAGCATAACATGCGTTTGAATCACTGCTAAATCTGACACAATTGTATTGAAACTAGAGAATTTTGGATAACAAAACGGAAAATATTCAGATATCTTGTTTCAATGATGTTTTTCAAGACCAGTCTCGAAACATATTTATGAAGCTAGGTATGCTAAAAATAACACGTTGTTTCGTAGGCAAAAATGCTGGTATTTTCAACGCAGTATGTTACACTTAGATCAGATTACACAACTAATATTATGGAAGTCGTGCTATGGTCGGAAGTTCGTCACAAATGCACTAGGTAAACAATAATTTTGGTAACACGACCGTCCTCACAGCACTGAGCCTTCAATTGACTCTACACAAAACGGTGTGATCAACCTGTTGTATTCTTTTTTTACACAAACGCAGGATTTTGAGTGTAAATATCAAAACCTAGTGCTAGGAAAAAGAGGGACTCGAGGTATCGACTTAGTAGTGTTTGAAAGCTTGGATCTCATATTACAAAAGAAAAATGTTATCAACCAAACATTTCGGCTAAACGGGTATTGCATAACAATTATTATTTTATGTCTTAAACTGTACTTTAATATATGTTAAATAATTGATTTTTAAACACTGCTATTATGTCATCTATTATAAAAGTTGCCATGTATATAATATTTACCTTTTAAAAGGAAATTAGTTTCAGATAACTTTCAGTACCGATCGTGCAGAGTTTTCTCTATAGCAGACTAAGTCCAAAATAATCGTATAAAAAACCCAAACCCTTTACTTAAGGTATCCGTGTTGACATAGATGATTGACTTGTATCTTAATTCCATGACATGAGAATAAGGTGAGAATGTAAAGTCATTTGTGTCTGGTTGGTTGGAATGGTATTCCAGGTGGTTTGTACGGTACCAGAAGATCATACGTGCCTGCCTTTTCCCAAGGGACTTAAATGCAAAACACACACATACACTTAAACTGCTAAATCTCAATTTTTCATGGTCTTCATACAAAACTGTCTCCTAAAAGATGTTAAACTCAACCATCATTAAGGTAACCTTTAGATTATTAAATATGACATGAGATCATTAATCAAACAACGTGACTTCGATGGTGATTCTGAACGCTTGAAGAAGGAGGCTGATGAGAGAAAGAGAGAGACTGAACTACACTCAACTACAAAACTTCTGGGACCATACCGAAAATCGATCCTCCACGTACCTGACACAACTGCCTTTAATTGTCACCAGTTTTTATGGCGATTCTATCTGCAAACTATGTACACGTACTATGATAAAATTTAATTGTAACAATCGGTTGCTGTAATTCCGGTCGACGACAGACACAATTAGACATCCCGATTCCATGTCTGTAGCCACAGTAACTGATCGGCAACGATCTCATCGCCACTAACCCGCCTTGACACACAGCTTAATTGTCACTTAATTTGATAAGTGCCCATTCATCAATGTGCTGTGAATGGGCAATATAGGTCACTAGAGTAATTTCGATCGTGTCACGTCCTCACGCACGCTCATGGATGGGGCTGGTATGTTGGCTCGGGTCCTGATCTTCGCTTCCCTCTCGACAAATGATCGTGTAATCAATTTCAAATAAATTTAACGATAGATAATCGTTTCTAATTTATTAATCGAATCATTTCATCCCCTCGAACGGGTTGCAATTGAAAAGCTATTACAACAATCATCAGCGATGTAACAGCTGTTGATCAATTGATTGGAACACATGTCGCAACGTTTGTCCGACATGATCGTGTGACAAATGTGCCACAGATCGGGTCATCGTCTAGTATCATAGACAGAGGATATGTAGTACATGTCCGATTAAAACCATCGGTCCAACAATCCTTTCACTGTCGTGACATCGGGAAGAGGATGCATTTGAATGAGCTCAATCGTATTGTACGTTTTTCAGGCCGTTAAGTGACACTCCTACAAGATGATATTAAGCATAAAAACCACATTATTTATTCGGTGTGTCTTTTGTTTTCGTTCTTCGACGGTTGTTGTTGTTGGCTTTTATCTTATTTATATCTGTTATTTTTCTTCTATTTTTTCCCTGTGGTTTTTTTAATACTCACTCGTTGGAATGTGACCGGTTTGGTATCGGACTACAGTTGCGCATGTATAAGAAAATTGAGCGCAAAATTTATTTGAAATTTATTGTTGATCCACCTTTGGCGAGGATGCTGTTGTAGCACGCTCTCAATTTCCTTGATTCGCTAATATGAACGATAACTCAGTCAAATGTTATCGCCTTAGGTGGCCAAATCATACGCTTAAGTATCGCGATGAGCCTTAAAGTGCGAGCGTGTGGAAATTTTTTAAGGTCCTGATTAAGCGCACCTCGCGGTGTTGTAAAGTCGTATGTATCTTTATTGCAAATCGTTAAAATTCCACCGAGCTCGCATTTATATTCAACCCATAGATAGGATATATGCTGACAGGGAAAATTAATAGCCAAACTAATCGTACGCAGGCTGGCAGAGAAGAGGCTCAATTCCTAAACAAACAAAAAGAAAGAAAAACAAAAACAAACTAAAGTAAAAAAGAAATCACTTCAAACGAGAAAATAGAAAACTCAACTCAGCTACTGTTTGAATTAAGTGCATCCTGTAAGTTGCGATTGGGGTGAGGGTTTTTGCTATTCAATAAAAGACAGAATTTATGAACGACCTATGGGGTTTGATCGTGTCACTAGTGTTCATAGAACAGATGGCTATCGCTTGTCGTTATTCGAGTCCGACATTTTAACGCTTCTGAGAGCTTACTTTTATGGATATTTCTAAAGTATCTAAAGTAATAAAATCCAACAAAATTAAGGAGTGTATACAATTGATTTTACACACACACACACATTGTGGTCACCTTTTTTGATCGTAAAAAAAAAGAAACAGTACAAGGGAATCATAGATACACTAGACACACCTCAAATAAATGTACTTGCAACACCAACACCAAAGTATAGATTCTAAATCAGCTTTTAAATACATTCATCTTTTAATGCCGCCGATCATCAGTGCAATACCAACAGTGAATACAATGATTCTTGTACCACGCGGGTGGCTGTGTTGACAAATTATTGATATTTACTTGGACAATTAGATGGCGGTTGGTTTGAGCAGACTTAGAATTCAATTATGACTTTCGATACACAGCACTGCATAAGTGGTTTTCGTTGTGTACATGTTTATTGTTTTGATACACACCACCGGGCATGTGAGAAAATCCGGTGAGGAGAATGTCTGACTGCTTCTGGACAGTTTGTTCACCTGTGACACCCGCTATGTAAATCACTCTTATTAATTCATCATAATTCAATAATATTCGGGAGTAAAAACGGTTTTCGGGAGTAGTTTACTTGTCATTAACCATGATGTGTGGTTTCAAGTGACCTTCGTGACGTTAGTTTTTTTTTTATTCAAAAGCAAAAAATCATAAAAACAAATACTAGAATTGACATTTTCAAGTGAACATACCTGTTTTCATTCAAATAGACTATTGGGGGCTTACAATATTACCTTTTTTTTTCTCAAAGTACATACGACTGAATATTAGCATTTGTGAATGTGCCAGATCTGCCTCCAGCTACTAAAACGCATCTTTGCCTTTAGGGTCACTGTTCATCCTTACTTCTCGGAGTTCTATTATACACAGCAGAAAGGACCTATTACCATCTTTATCCGATTACTGGCTACTAAATGACGATACTGTGCATGTATCACAACAAATATACAACTTAATACAAAAACACATCTCTGCAAAGACATTTATGCTACATTACTTATTTATTATCTCCGAAGGATAGTCAAGCATTTATCCCCGTGATTTCACATAGTTTATAACTTAATGGGAAGGTATTTTATTGGGCACCTACGGGTCGTGAATTGTGTACAATAGCAGGAGTCGTCAGTTGAACCTATGTATGCATAATCAAACGCATGACACAATCTTTTTACCAACCCAGTCATTGAGGCGACAGCTAATCCAATTAGCTTGACTCCGAAAGAGGGGAAAGGCTTATCTATGGCACACCATTGTGGATAATATTCCATGGGAGTAGGTCAATAGCTGACCCTTGTAGAACCTTTGCCGATATCTGGTAAAATGGGTTCCCATCATCTGGGTCGGCTTACAGGTTCCTGTTTGTGAAATAACTTCTTCCGATAGTTACTAAGTAGAAGTATTTTAAGAACCCTCGTAATTAATCAGCAATTTACCGAGTGCCACAACCATTCTGCATCTTTGTATACTATTGTTCTAAACGAAAATGGCTGTTTTCGTGAAGAGCAATACTGTAAGTCCATGACACAGTGAAGTTGTTGTGTGGTTTAGTTTATGAATGACATCCATATTAGTAGAAAAACGTTTATGATTGTAAAACTATTGTCAAACCCATCAAACCCTCGTATAACGGTATTAGTCCGTTTAAGGTTTGGACATTAAAATTATAATCCCTTAAGGGGGTATTCTGGTCTAGACGCACGAATTTAACGCAATTTTTGAAGTGCTGTAAAAAAAAAATCAATCAATATTTTTACTATTCATTTTTTATAGGATGTTTATTAATATTTCAAGAATACAGTAAAAAAAATTGAAAGTAAAAAATTCAAAATTCAAAAAGTTAGCAGCTGATGAAGTGGGGGATCTCAACGAGTTGGCATGCGACCATACCCACGATTCAACCCTCCTAGCAATCTGAAAAAAAAAGATTATTAATTTACAGAAATGCCTCTATCGTTGGAACTAAAAAAAGTTAAAAAAAACGATAACAAAATGGCGACTGCTTGAAAAAAAAATTATTTTTGTACCGCTTTTTTTTAGTTTTTCGAATTTTTTAAAAATAGTTAACATTGAAATTTGGGGGTGAGGATAGTTCATGCAATAGAAAAGCCTATAAAGAAGACATGTACTAAATTTGAAGTAAATCGGTTCAGTACAACAATCGTGGGTATTGTTTTAAAAAAGACAGTTTCGAGAAATACGCGTTTAAAAATTTCAGTGCATTACAGGTTCAAGTGACATAATATTGCTAAAGCAGCTTTAACTTTACCAATTATTGGAATTTTAAAATCTCCTTTGGACTTTTTCCTTTGATTTTTAAAAATATAAACTATCAGAAAATATAAAAAGAAAAAAAATCGATTTTTTTTCAAAATTCTAGACCAGAATACCCCTTTAAGTTTATGACATTTTTAAATAACGAAACAGAGTTTTTTGAAGTTCTCTCCCCACATCGTGTCCAAGACACATATTGGTATAACTTTAGCCTATCCTCTCCTTTGTAAGCAGCAGTAGCACTTACCCCTTCACTGGGTTAGAGAATATTTTTTCTTGTAGCCACTTGTAAATAGTAACTTGAAATAAGTCTCGACTTCTTTTTACGGGGAATTTGTGGCCTTTGTTGAGAAACCGTGTTCGATGCAGGGGCCTTTATTATTCTTGTACAAGTATTTTATAACTTCCGCTATGTCATTTTCACGATAAGCTCCACTTCACCGTACAAGATTTGACAACACAAAAAAAAGGATCTGTTACAAATAAAAAAGGGGCCGCAATTTACATTTCAGAGATTGGCATTAGTTTTATAAAATTGTTGGTTAACATACTAAAATTAAATTAAAATTACATTTCACTAATTCTTTTAACAAATAATTTTTGATTTTTCTAATCCATGATACTCATGTGTTTTCTTGTTATTTTTTATTTACTTTTAGGTGGCGTAGCCCCTGGAACTTCATCTGCGGCCATGATCATGGAAGGGCTTGAAACCCTAGTGGCGCCTTCGCATCACGCATTCCTGCTAACCGAATCTGCAGCGGCAGCCCATTTTAATGTGTTGAGCTTTGACACATGTCTATTTAAGACCACAGCTCAAACAAGTCCATCAACGGCTCCAGTATCATCAGCTCCTCCATATCTGTCAAATCCGTCAGGATTCGGTAGTGGTTTGGGCGCCCAAACTTTAATACATTACAGTTTATCGTCATCTGCACAACAACAAAACCAAAATAATAATAACAACAACAATAGCAGCAATAATAACAATAACAATAATAATAACAATAATAATAGCAATAGTAACAGCAGTACACAACTCCATCACCCACAATCAACGACATCTGTTACTGTAGCCAATCAGAATTCAAGCATCAGCCGCAACTCTACACCGTCTGGTATTATAAGCAATAGTGTCAGTAGTGCTGGTGTTTCAGTACAAACAGCAAGTAGTGCTAACAGTAGTACGGGCAGTGGACTTGGTAACAGTGGCTCTGGTAGGAGTTCCGGCTCTCATCTTAGCCTACTGAATACAAGTTCAACTGAGAATAGTAAACATCAGCAATCAACACATCATCATCAGCAGCAGCAACAGGTCGGTCAAGATAGTAACGATACGCAAACTGGCGACTTGAACACGCCTGTTACAACATCTAGTGATATACCGTCATTCTTTGGGCCATCAACTGTCGTTGAACCGCCACCTATTACAGGTAAGTTTGTCAAACCTATTAATAATGATATCATAAATAATGCTCTTGAACTCATTGATCCGAGATATATATTCTAAATCCTTGTCCCGGACCAAAAAACCTCTCAAAAAATCTTATAATCACATTTTTAGAGGTTTTGAGTTCATTTACTTCGACAATAAATCTGTCATTACTGCACCCGGTGACTTTTTCTTATTCGTTATGTAGTACTGTCACTGCGGTTTGTTTCTAGAAGTCCCGCTCCTCTCTCAACAGCGTACATTGCTTTAATACATTACCTTGACCTAACTGCCAATGGTTTGCTTTAAAAAAACAAATTTAGAATGCACTTAATACAAACAACCGCAAACTAATTTCAGGATACTATAGCCTTCTGTTTGTTCTAATATGATAACTCACTAAGTTAGTATGATTTGTCGTGGTCCTAGGTCTCATTCAACAACTTGCTTAATTACCTAGCTAACAAGTCCATTAACCTGAGGCTATGTGTTTCTCATCCCAAATGTCACTCCACATTTTTCGATTAGCAGCAAGTGACCTAGCCACATTAGGCGGCTAATTCGCATCATTCTGGTCAGGTCAGAACTCCGTCGATGGCTAGACCTTCTTCCCTAAATTCCTTTGCCCCGAATCGCTCCGAATATTACGCAGAGAATTTTGCAATTAAAACCACCAAGACTATCCTCATTCAACTTTGTTAGCAGTTTTGCATCATGTACAATGGTGACGAATGTTTTATTAGGTTGAGGAAAAATAATTCGGCGTTCGTTTTACTTTACAACACAATTCACTAGTTAAACAAAAAGCAGTTGACATGTGTAAATCTCCGGGTAATTTCTTCGAGTGATTTCACTTCTGGAGTTTCTAGCAAAGCCAGGATAGATAAAGTCCCGTACATCCTTGTAGCCCTAGCTATCTATTAAAAGGAATGGTTCGCTTCCTCTGTGCGAGGGTTCCCATCTCTTTGATAGCATCAACTTTCGTTTGACCTCACTTCCTGCCATTTTGCCATTCTTGTTGCAATACTTGCATACCGTTGAAATATGTAATCAATAACATCAGCGGCATACATTTTTGCAAGCTGTTAAGGTTTATGAACAATAACATCGTGCCGCATACAATGCACTTCAATAATCCCATACACTCTTTCTTCAACTGGTAAAAAACCTCAGTAATATATTTGGTCACTGATATTTTGTAAGGACTTTTGCGAACTTCTTCAGGAAAGCATTCTGAGACCAGGCCTGAGCATCTGATATTCTCAATACCCTACAAACTGCAGATAAACATCACTCGAGACAGAATCGATCGATACTGTGACTGTAACCCAAGAAATTGAATCTGTCAGGGATGATTTCAACCCGGGGCCTAACAGCCTCCTCATAAAATTCGTAATCATTCTGAAAAAGTGCATTTCACTCTTATTCCAACTGGTCACGATCCTCTCTCAGTTGTCAATATAACAAGGAGTATTTCTTGTTTTTCTAGTGCAAGCTTTTTTTTACACTAACGCGCACACAAACGTGGAATTTAAGGTACCCTTGAATGTAAGAGCACAATGCGAGCGGAAGCAGAGGAAGTGAATGAAAAAGGTGGTATCGATGTACATTCATCTTAAATACCTGGACATCACAACGAAGAAGAAACACAACATCAGGTAGAGCATTCCACAATCGTGTCGTCCGGCTGAAGAACTGCGACTGTAAAGATTTTAGAGACGACATTTTACATGTGTGTTTTATTATGCGGTTCACGTGTGACTGTCCGTGCTATCGTCGCCAAACTTCCTATGCTTACAGCAAATTCTCACCTTTTTCGGATGGATGTCACAAGAGGTCGCTAATGATACGTATTTACATGATGGCTTTATTGTGCCTGGCTAGATCAGTACTTGTATTTTAACAGACTTGTGGATGCTGCTTTGGTCAAGGCTAGAAACACGTTTGCTATGACAAGGAGGCTATTTCACACTAGCCAACTTGACAGCAGGGTAAAAGTTATATGCTACATGACGCTAATCAGGCTAATGATCATATATTGTTGCCCAATATGGTTTAACATAGGTCCAAATTTGATGGAGAAGATTCAGGTGTTCGAAAGGAAATATCTCAGAACTTGTCTCAGATTATATCGAACACCGGAATCTGATTATAAAAAGTACTATACAAATGAGATTTTATATAATGAAGCCAACATAAATAGGGTGGACAGTTTTATGATCAAATTGATCAGAGGACATATTGCGAGAGCAATAAGCTCGTCCAATGACCTAATTTTCGGGGCTTATTATACAAATATTTTGTTTTATGAGAGCTGCGTTGCAACGGCTTTGTGCCACTAGAGGCGTTCCTTGAATTGGATATGAATGGTCTTATACAGGATGGATCCGCAATTCTGCTGATACGTCCTGTAAGTAGAACCGTGCTACGATCGGGAAGTCACACGTACCGAAGAAGAGCTCTTGTGGTTCAGTAGGGCTATTTCCCACAGAAACCAGCGCGATAAGATTAAACAGCGCCAACAGTTCTGGTGGTTGAATGGCAAATAACGACCTGTGGACTAATGTCGGTAGAATGACTGCATTATCCGCTAATTTACACAGGCGTAATTTTTCTAGGATTAGGGTACAATAAGGATCAAGTTAAGTTTTATATGGAAAAAAAGTTTGATGCAAGTTAAATTCTAAATTAAAAAAACACAAAAAATGGGCACAACGTTTTTCTTTAGTTTTTCTTTGACATAGAAATAAATATAATTAAATATATAACAAAGTTAAATATATAAACAAAGTTCTGTCACCGAAAGGCAAACTGTACGACAATAGACATATTACACTTAGCTCAGGGCGTTTTTTTTTTTTTGTAAATATACTTCTCTCAGGAGAAGCGAACGCACAGCCCCGACACGGCACCGAATAACCCTAGCTTATAGTATAATATCTCCTCGATAGTATAGTGGCTAGTATACCCGCCTCTCACGCGGGAGACCGGGGTTCGATTCCCCGTCGGTGAGCCTCTGGTGCAAGACTAATGACCTTGCCCGGAAAAAAACAAATCATTATGGAAAATTTAACAAGCCTCAGGGCTTGCTAAATAAGGCCAAGACGGGTTTCCGGTTGTAGTGCCGATGATGATGATGATAATATAATATAATCGCTCTAAAATTTATTTATTTTTAGTCTGTAATTTAGGATCTAAGAATATAAAATGGAAATAAAAAATGATGCAAAAATAAAATGAAATGCAAATCGAATACTTTCATAAAACATTTCCTAAACTACCAAGTCCCTATATATAATACTCATTCGACCAATCCTTGAATACACAAGATAAATCTAGTCACCATGCCGTATAAAGGTGTACGTTCGTCCTAGCTGGAATTCGATAGCCGTTTTTGGTCAGATGCATGGTCACGCGCATCCAAAAAACCGCACCTATTCGATGGGAACCGAAAAAGAGTAGTGAAACTCTATTTCGTTATTAGAACATAGGTGCGACCTATCCTGCCTACCTCTCTCTACAGGTAGGAGTGTTATCGCAATCGTTGTTTAACGAACTCATTCCACCCTTGCAAATATTTTCCCAACAATTGGTGAGTGCGCTCGAGTTCAGATTAAAATTAACTTTTGATGTACGGAGAAACACTTACAATCGTTCTTTAGCCGCACGAGTGTGGAATCTTCTGTGTGATCAGATATTTCTCTATTTTTGTTTATTTTACATGTCTCATGGCACTAAATCGACACCCTGAGATGCTATTTTTTTCGACCGGGTGATAACTAAGTTGGGAGTGGTATATTGGGTCTGACCAGAAGGTTGGATGCCTATGCTCAGCCGCCGGGTGAAATATCGCCCCATTAAGTTAGGTTCCGTAAAAAGGTTGTTAGAATTCCTCGACCATCTTTTGGAGCCAAGCTGATGGCCCCGGTTAAGAAAAGGAAGCACCTCAAGCCGCCAACTCGGTGCTAGAAATTCCCCTTTCCTGAGAGATGTCAAATAAATAAATAAATCTTCTGAAAATAATTCCGGATATAACAACTTATTATGGTTTTATAAGAAGTAATAGGAAGTTTATGGTGTCCCCGCCACAACATCATAAAGTCGCCATCCATACCAATTGCACCGTCCAGGCGAATTTGGAAAAGCATATTAAGGTACGGGGGCAGGTCAATAACTGTTTAGAAAACGAGGATGATTTTCTTTTATTTTATCATTTAGCTGATCTAATAATGGCGCGAAATACTGACCAGTTATCGTCTGTCCTTTTTGCAAATAGTCTGTGAAGATAATACTACGTGCATCCCAAAACACAGTAGCCTTAACCTTTTCATCTGATTTCACCGTCTCTGGCTTCTTTGGAGCCCGTTCGCCTTTAACAATCCACTGTTTTGACTATTTCTTCGTCTCGGGAGTGTAGCGGCATCTACAGTTACTAATCTGCCCAGAAACTCATCTGGGCTACGATGCCTGCGCTCCAAAAGTTCTCAGCTGAGAGCAAATGCGGCGCCCATTTCGCAGATATTGTTTTCATACCCAATTTATCATGCAAAATTGACACATGAAACAAATTGAAAACTGACAGATACCTAGTGAGGAATGATGCTTACTAAAAACAGACCATTGGCGATACTACGAGCGCCATCGTAGATGTTTCTAAGGATTTATTGACCTACCCTTGTACTAAATAACCCAATTATAAGTACTTTCCAATCCAGTCTTCTTTTTTCCACAGACTTTCTTTTGTTTTCCACAACCGCGCACAAACATTTGATTTTAAGGATTCCTTAACTGTCAAAGCACAATGCGAGTGGAGAATGTTTACAGCGCCTGATTATTTTTCAACCCGAACTGTACTTCGATATGGGAGACTTTCAGCACCCTTATTGTGGGCACGATATATCTAAAAACATCTTTATTACCCATTTAGATCTGCATCTCTAGTACTAATCTGCCCCGTCTACCTCTCGATGGTATTAAAGGAGGTTTAAAACGTCCTGAAATTAAATAGTTTATTACCCAGCTGTTATAATACGACAAAGTCGTAAATTGAACCTACATACGCACAACCGCACTCGTATTTCTGCAAGCGTTCTTCACGAGCCCTTGTAGTGATGCATTTGTTCAAGCGTAGTTAATTTCGAATACAGATACGTTGTAATTGAACAGCATCTCCTGTCTGATCTTCGTTCATCGGTCGCATTTATGGCTCTACAGGGAAGGAGTCAGTTTTCGCAGGTGCCTCCCCAGGCGTTTGTGCATGACTTCTGTCATATAAGAAGCGGCTTAATTTTTCACCGGTATTTATCAGGCCACCATCGACTGAAAAACGATCCAATATGTCCCATTTCCTTCCATTTCACCCACTGGATATCTTTTAGATACACTACCGCAGCAACACCGAACCCAAATTACAATACATGAACTATAGGCAATCCGTTGGCGAGGGCAAGTCTCAGCCCACCTTTGGACCGACAGATAAAAGGGCAAGAAAACGCTGCTCGCATTCGAGGGTACCTGACTTGATTGCCTTCAATAAAAGACTCACAAGAAATGTGACTGGCCTACAATGTGTCTTGGAGAGCGCTTAAGAGGTGCTGGAAGTGTCAAGTATTTGTGGGTTTTTTTTTTTTTGATATACTTAGTATGGAGATGCGCCAACATCCGAAGGTAGGTCAAGCCGGACACGAATCTAAAGATATAATCATCTAGGAGAGGCACGCGCCGTAAAAACCTCCGGGAATGCGTTTTTTCCAAATAGCTTTCGGCGCGTGAGGCTGAGTGCCGATGTCTTTGCCGTGCCTGAGCGGGATTTAATGGGCATGATGGGCACAGATAGTGTGACTTCGTCCCTCCTCTTTAAAAGAGGAGACATTTGTATATCGATAATCTGTGGATTTGTTTACAATAACAATCACGTACATGACGCTGGGTTGGCTCTTTGATTTATCATCAATTAAACAGATGAAGGCGTCAGGAATTTGATCTTTTAATTGCATTTAATTATGGTGTTATTTTCGAGATTCGTATTTTATCTCTCAGATGAATGAAGATCTAAATGACAGTTATATGAGTAATTCAATTGATAATGTCCACTAGGGAATCAGCAGATTCTTTCGGTTTCGTCACATAATTGAGTATGTTCACATATCAACGTATCTGTTAGATGATTCTTTTGGCTTGTTGTTGTTTTTGGCTAACTAGACAGTATTCTTTTTCCGTTTGGCGTGACCAAGATAACAACTCTCACAATTCCACAAGACGCACGAACACTGATGGGGACTAATTAAATTAAACGGCCCCTTTCCTTACCCCCAGCTTGTTTTCCATCCGCGTGTCCTATCGTCTTCGACTGGTGCCTTGTTAGTTACAGCGAATGTTTTAAATTAGAAAATTAAAAAATTGCAATTATTAAAAGTAGTTAAGTGATGACCTCGGGCGTATGTGATAGTGATCATGTCGCATGGTCCACCGAGACGTGAGGGTTGATGATGGCTGACATACAAGCATGCATGTACTTTGTATCCGATTGTGTCACACACCACAATTAATTTTGTAGACTAGGAAGAACAGTTGACTTTTATGCTCATTCTATGAAGAGTCACAACATTGGCACTTTCAGGTAACATAATATTTTACGGCGTCTGCGAGCAGGTGCGACATAAAAGGGAGAGATAATAAAAATAACTACCGCTCTACGTACATTGAGTAAGGGCGCATTGTCATTCATTCTGTCGGAGTTTATGAAAACACTAGTACGTGTGTTGTTTATTTTGCAACATGGCCATTTAATGAATGCAATAACTGTATGGGATGGCTTCCACGAAATTTGTTCTGATGTGCGTCGTGGTTCCGTCTTGTTTTCGATTCTCTATGCTGTATTTAATCTATTCTTTGTTGTGTGTTGCTTCTAATCATTAATTTCAATGTATCTATTGCACTTGGTAAGCCGTTCAAAGTACGCAAAGATACATGGGCTCAATTGCTGTTCATGACACTAATATGTATTTCGAAAGCCACTGTTAAAGCAATCAATACCCGAAAAGGGTAGCAGTATACTCTTTATATTTTAGTCTACCCTTTAGGTGCATTTTTTAGTTAGGCACATTTAGGGTTTGCAATGAATTTCTAAAATAATCTTGTACTCAATTCTGTAAAATAAGGCATATTATGAAGCCAAACGGATCTCGAAAGTTAAAGAGTCAAATTGCATTTTATTTATAAAATCGAACCCAGTCAATGTTGTAATTGAAATGTTATTTTAATTTTAATTTATAAGTTAAAGTATCCAAAAGATCTCGGGATGCAGTTGCTAAGTACTTTTTTTTCCAAAATTTTTAACGTACGATAGTACATCAAAAGTGGGAGTTCCAATCACTCGGTGGCACAAACTACGGGCAACGAAAATCTGTCTCAAGTCAGAAAATATAGATATGTACAAATTTGATACTCTAACACCAAAGGTTACTTTGTTCAAATAGAATACGGGTTACGGAACCTAGTGCTACTTTTAATGGATTTTGGCCATATGTGGAGTAATGCCAGTTGTAGTTTTTTTTTTTTGGAAATGTATTATTATACATATTAATTGAAAAAAAATTATACCTAGATGAAATCGTTCCAGGAGTTGCGAACTTGTTGAGATTAAAAAGCAAGTCACTTTTTCAGTTATTATATTGTAAACCAACCATCCATTCTTAAGAACACATTCACAGTTTCAAAGTTATTATTATTATTATTATTATTATTTATTGGCCTGTAGGAACCCGGAAGTTCATGACCTCACCGAGTCGGCTTCGCCATCGTTCCCTGTCCTGGGCACTCTCCTTCCACGCTTGACCATTCGATCCGATCTCCTCAAGGTCAAACCTAACATTGTCCTCCCATCTCCGTCGCGGCACAGTTTCAAAGTGTTGACCTAAAACATATTTTAGGTTTCAAAAACTTCCTTCTATCAGTATGTCCTTCCAACAATCTATAGCTCCATCAGTCTTTCCTTATATCCCCCTACCCGCTATTCCCCTGTCCATTCCCTACCCTAGACAAAGAACATCAACCCGCCCCCATCACAAGCTTCGTTCCCTGCCTAACAAAAGGATAACTTATGGGTCATCTTCTCTCAGAAACGAACTATTCACGACTACTCAAACTTTCTTGGCTGTTACCTCCGATTCACGGAATTTTACAACACCTTTATGGCAACTATCTTACCAGAACTCAGACCAATCTCAAAAATGACTCCAAAACCTTCTTTCAGTTCGTCAATCAAAAACGTAAATCCGATAGTTACCCCACGTCGCTCACATTAAACTCTCATACCTCGTCTGATCTAGTTACTATTGCTAACCTCTTCGCCACTCACTTCAATTAGTTATTCACTAATAATTCCTTTATTCCTGACCCGTCATAGTTCAACTAACTTATCCCTCGGGTCTCTTCTCTATAACTCCTTTAATTGAATCTAAGCTACTGCAACTCAAAGACAAGTTTACACCGGGCCCTGATGGAATCCCTGCAATCGTCCTCAAGAAATGCTCATTCATTCTCTCTGCTCCCCTCTCACTGATCTTCAATCACTCACTCTCTCAATGTGTATTCCTTCACATTTGGAAAACCTCCTTCATCACCCCCATCGACCAAAAACGATGTTGCGAACTACCACCCTATCGCCAAACTGTCCCACTTACCCAAGATTCTCGAAAGCATTCTAAACGAATCTCTTAATTTTCATTGCAAATCTTTTATTTCATCAAGACAACATGGTTTTCTCAATGGCCGATCAACTACAACCAACCTTGTTGAGTTCACTTCCTTTACACACTCAGCACTAGAGCTCGTAACGAGGTCGACATGGTCTTAACCGACCTCAGCAAAGCATTCGACAAAATCTTCCACAATTTAATACTCTTCAAATTATCCGCCCTCGGCTTCGAACCTGGATTGCTGAAATGGGTATTTTCTACCTAAAGGATAGACCTTATTCGTGTCGGTTCAGGTCCATGATATCCAACCCTTCTTTGCCGTCTCTGGGGTCCTTCAAAGAAGCTACCTGGGTCCTCTCCTATCTATACTTGCCACAAATGACAATCATAAAGTCATTAAGAATTCCTGCTTGTCCCTGCACGCTGATGACATCAAGATATACAAGATCATCGAGTCACTGCTTGATTCTGCACTGCTGCAATCAGGTCTAGACAACTTCTCGACTTACTGTGACAAAAATTGCTTTGTACTTAACATCACCAAATGCCAATCTATAACCTTTTCCCATACGCGTATTCACTCATCTTCGCGTCCCTATTCCCTTCATAGCCAACCCTTAACCATTGTCCAATATATTCGAGACCTCGAGAGCCCTTGCTACAGGGAGCTTAACTTCCCCTCTCACATTGACGAGACGATCCGGAAAGTCAACTCTGCTCTCGGGTTCGTGAAACGATGGTATAAGGAATTCTTACACCTGTACGTAACTCGATTCCTTTACCTTACCTTCGTCCGTCCACTGTTAGAATATGCTAGCCAGGAATGGTCACCTTATCATCATCATCATCATCATCATCATCGGCTCTACAACCGGGAACCGGTCTTGGCCTTATTTAGCAAGTCCTGAGGCTTGTTAAATTTTCCATAATGATTTATTTTGTCTGGGCAAGGTCA
This sequence comes from Microdon myrmicae, assembly GCA_963931805.1. NCBI lineage: Eukaryota > Metazoa > Arthropoda > Insecta > Diptera > Syrphidae > Microdon > Microdon myrmicae. The sequence goes on from OZ007500.1 coordinate 25,534,863, forward strand.
TTAGTCTTGCGCCAGGGGCTCCCCGACGGGGAATCGAACCCCGGTCTCCCGGGTGACAGGCGGGTATACTAACCACTATACTATCGAGGAGGTCACCTTATCACAAGACCCATATCGCCTGCTTCGGTTCGCTCTCCGAAGGGTAGGATGGGAAAACCCCTTAATCCTGCCGCTGTACATTCACCGCCTCAAATTAATCAACCTGAGAACCCTTAAGAGCGCAGGGTCCTGGCTGTCATTGTGTTCATTCATCGGATCCTCTCCGACTCGGTGGACTGCGCCCATCTCCTTAACTTAATTCCTCTGAATACAAACCCTCGAAATACACGTAATCCTTACCTTCTCTACAGTCCCCCTCACCGCACGTCTTATGGTTTCAATGAACCCCATTCGCTTTTTTAAGTTATATATACTTTAGCTTATAAGTACTTTATAGCGTTTGAAATATCAGTGAAGAAGAACGTGTGATTCGAACTGACGCTATGACAGTTTGAATCACCAAAAATTGTACCTAAGCGTTACCCATCAGGCTACTGGGCGAATTTGATTTTTAAACTCGACTATACTCCACTGATGCGAATTGTTATGTTATGGCTTGGTATACGGATCTGATGTATTTTCTTATTCGATTTTTCGTTCAGTGCTCTTCACTATTTTGCTTGTGAATTGTGTGTGTATCTGTTACAGTCGCCACAACTTATATTGTTTGAATTAAGCCAATAAATGGGGTGGTAGCCCCACTAAACTTGCAGTCTATGCCTTTGCCAGTCTATCCCTCTGTTAGTCTATCCATCTATCAATGTATCCCTGTATATATCTATCTCTGTTTGCATATTCTTCTGTCACTATCTTCGTTCATCAATCCAACGTTCTGGCAATTTACCTCGTTATTCCTTCGACCCCCTTCATGTCTATTATTCTATCACCTCCAGACATTTTGCCCCTCTACCGACATCTTATGTCGTTAATATCCCTAAATGAGCTGTATTTCCGTGAAATAACTCTTTTTTTTTATATACAACCGCCCGTACAGCGTTTTGTGAAGAAGTGGTAAAGAAAATGATTCGAACCCACGCCATCAAATAGTTAGACCCAAAACACCTCACATGTACATGTACATGAGGATGTCCCAACTCGCTGCATATGCAGTGTGATTACTGCGTTAATGCTCTAGTATACGGCAGTGATGATTGACTTTTTTGTTGGTTCTATATTCTTCATTACATTATAGTCGCGTATACGTGTTGCAGTCGCCACGCGCATATAAAAGAGGAGTTTAAGTTACCCATAAATATTGTAGCCATCCCGAGAAAGGTTGGCGCAAGGCTAATAACCTTCCCCGGAAAAACAAATTATTATGGACAATTTAACAAGTCTCGGATAAGGACCGGATACCGGTGGAGAGACTTGCTAAATAAGGCCAAGACCGGATCCCAGCTGTAGTGCCGATGATGATGATGATGATGACGATAAATATTGTAGCAAACCACAGATTCGAGCTTTTGGTGTCGACATTTTTAATGAAATAACGCGTCTTTGTCCGATGTTGAAAGATCCGTACAAACCACATATTTGGCTGATAGTTTTTGAGGAGATAAAAATCGGTATAGAAGTTTCTTAGGACTATATCAATGTTCAGGAACACTCCAAATAAGGAACCTTTTTACACAAACGCACGCATAAAAGTGGGTTCTAAGAAACCTTTAAATATCAAAGACAATGCTAGGGAAAGACGAGAATGAGGAAAGTAGGTATCGCCATAAAGTGTTGCATGTCTAGATATTATAATGACGAGGAAACACATGATCAGGCAGAACGTTCCATATTTGCGTGGTTCGACTAAAGAATGATTTTCTCCGGTTATCTGTACGTTTGGAGTTGACTTTGAATGCGAATTGATGCCCACTCTCTATTGGCAGTTATCGCTGAAGAATATTTGGAAAGGTGGTACACAGTTTAGAAAATACGAATTTTATACCTACACGACCAGGTCGATAGATAACGCTTTTGAGATAAAGATAAAATAATAGAAATGAAGTTAATTGATTTAATTATTATTAATGTCAGACCGCCAACGTCGTACAGTTCCACTTCCAAGTATTTTTTCAGTACATTCTTAATAGCGTTCTTCTGTCGAACTATATGAACTTATAATAATGGTATATCATCATTATAATCTCTAGTGTAGTGTACCCATTAAAACAGAAACGCATTTCCCATATAATATACTGTTTCACAAATCGAAATTGACGATCATGAAACAAAATACCCGGCGGCACACGCCAAAGCACTGACACCATGAGAAGTCTGACAGAAAGTATAACATGACAATACTCGATTACCCAGGTGTTCCGATAGATGTGTGTCATGGTGCATGGTCCTCACCTATTAACGTGTCATTTGAGAAGTGACTCATTGTGCCATGCAATGTGCGATGAGTGTTCGAAATTAGGAACATAGCTTTCAGGTCACGATTGGACGGCCGAAATATGATGACCTACTTGGTATCGATATGCATCTGAAGCGTTAATGGGAGAAATAGTATTTAAGAACCGATTTTTGAAAGAATAAAGCAGATATAAGCTGACTGCAATCAAACTTCCGTTTCATTGTGTTTTTCTCTTTTTGGCAGATATTTATGGCATTCGTGCCCCGCCCTATGAATATACTCCGACCTTCTGGCAGAAACCTATGCCATTTGTGCCCCGCCATATAGTCAAGCGGACATCTCTGCGTTAGGACCTTTTACCACTGATAGCACTATTCGAACGAATTGGACCCGACACAACAGTACGTTGACCTATACAAATTTGAAAAATACGCTTCACCTTTTACATCAGATGTTTGCATTATCCTGGTTGGTGACCCACAAATCCTTACAAGGGGATTCTCCGAGCATCCTACCTTGCATGGCGACCCCCCGACAGCTTCCTACTCTACACTAGACATTCAAGCCTATTGTATCATTGATAACTCTTACTCTCAAGAATACATTGACAAGTTGCTCATGAAATGGCGTCGATTTCGCGTGCGATGTTTCATTGTCTAATGATTAAAGATACGACTAACGCCACGAATGCCAGCTTATTTCTTTCAAAATAGGTTATGTCAAACAAACCGCGAAAACAGTCAAGTCCCTCCCTGAATAGCCAACCATTTACATGGCGGTCCATATCATGCCAAACTCTTCTGAGTTATTTCCAGGTCCCATAATTAATCACAAGTTTACAAGAGTAAGTAATTAATTACCCAATAGTGTGGGTGTTTTTTTTTTATTTTACTTCTTCTACGAAGGGCGAACCTATGGCGCTGGGTCAGCGCCTTTAGATGCTATTTTTTGTCGACCGGGTCCATCAGCCCACCTTCGGAAGAAAGATTTCTCACAACCATTTCACGGAACCTATAGCTTGATGGCTCCTCGATAGTAGTGGTTAGTATACCCGCCTGTCACGCGGGAGACCGGGGTTCGATTCACGCCACTACTCACCTTCCCAAATTACCTAAAAGCTTCCAGTCCTGAAGCTCCCATAACCCCATTGTTCTTTGCTAATGCAATAGCATTAGCCCCTGCAACATTCCCCGCATCAAAACATTTCCTTTTCCAAGGACATTTAATGCATTCAAGCATTACACTAAATTCCGTACAAGAATTCTTTCTTTCATGCAAATGCATTTACCAGAATACGTACAAGAATTCTTCATATCATGCAGGCCTGATGTGACAAAAGCAAATACTCACATCTTGCGTCTAGAGTTATAAACCGAATTCCTTCGCATGCAATCATGTATACAAATTCAATCCCTTTTGCCCGGCAAAATGCAGTACACTATCACCCATCGTAAACCTATATTCCTTTAGCATCACCAGCCTAATTACAATGCGGCTATTTATCCAGCTGCAATATACCCGACCACGATCCCTAATCTGAAAAAGTCATTAGCACCATTCCCCAGATGCAGTGTCGTCTATTATAGCTACCATGCACATCGTAAACAATGGTCTATACGATCCCTTTGTCCTTACAGTTTTTTAGCTTTGTTTTCCATGGCCTTCGCGCATGAGTTGAACAATATGATCTTCACGATCACTCATACACCCATACCACCATGGTCTTCTTTACGAGATCTGGTTTTCTATTTCACAAAGAGAGACTTTTCGTTTCTCTTGTGGTAAGTAAACGTATCCTAAGCCGAGAAGATATCCACCACCACCGAATCGAGGGTGAATCAAGAGCTAGATTCCAACCCTCGGTGAGTCGTATTTCAACCACCGATCCGCTCGGTTCGTCTTCCGCTCCCCGTGGCGTCCGGGGACGCGTACATCCAAGAGTCGGGATTAGATTAATTGAATACCAAATATATTCAGTTAATAGTAATAGTCGGACTTATAGTGCGAAGTGTTTAGATAGTTTGTATATTGTGTACGTTTGAACGATGGCAATGAGAATGCCTAAATTAGGATATTTGAAAGGGACCAAGTGCCTTTTAATTCATGTTTTTTTTCATTTAGTTAACCAAAAACATGTATCTATCGTTTTAATAAAGAAACCATTTAATGAATAAACAATATCCAGTGTGTTTCGATTAATTTCTCCTGTGTGTGATGTTTTCTCTTCGGCTATGGTGGGCGTTGTTGCAGCAGAATTCGACTGAACAACGGTGGGTGACAGTGAACAATTTGTGAGGACGAGGTAGAACCCTGCACCCATTCCGGCGCCACGACCTCGTACCCCCACAAGACTAATGACCTTTCCCGGAAAAAACAAAACATTATGGAAATTTAACAAGCCTCAGGACTTGCTAAATAAGGCCAAGACCGGTTCCCGGTTGTAGTGCCGATGATGATGATGATAGCTTGATGGGTTAGTATTTCACCGAGCGGCTGAGCTTTGAGACCCAACTTACCACTTAGTAATTGTCCCAAACTGCACAGTAGTTCGTCAATTGAACCTACGTTTGCGCAATCAAACGCAAGACACAACCTCCTTACCAACTCAGTCAAGAGGGCATGCGATAGAACCAAACCCTTTCAATAAGATACCTTCGAGATTTTGAACAAAACCACTAAAAATATGTATTTTTAAGATAGACAACAACGTTATACTGAAACTTAACACGGCTAAGTATCACCACCAGGTTAAAATCCCGCACCATTTCTCAAACCAAATTATTCCGATTACACAACAAAGTGACTTCATCTACCAAATGAACTATAACTCACCATTGTTTATTATTTGCCCTCTTGATACTGTGGCGCAAGCGTGCCGAAATGAACAATGTAAGTCTGCTTGGTAGTGCTGCGTGTAACGAAATTAGACGTCCATTCTTCTCTCTCCCACTTCTTCTTTTTCGCTCTCGTTCTCATTCTCGCGGTCGTTCTTTTTCTCTTTTTCTTTCTCTTTCGACCCCACAATGTATCCCGTTCACGTCCAACATTTGTGAGTCGAAAAACGTCGACAAGTTTAGTAATAAAATATTCTCCTCCCTTATCATTAATTTTCAGGCTTGATATTTTATAAATGTAGGGATTTACACACCAATAAGACTGCAAGTGAAAGAGGCTCACAGAACTTCATCACAGCTGACCTGTAGGCCAGCAATTTCTGAGACCTTAAAATGTTAAGCTAACCTCTTAGCTACCAGTCCAAATCTTCTCATATGATTAATTTGTAGGTCTCTTACCTTGTCGACCGATCTACCAGACTGAACTTTGCTTTTTTCGTGATTAATTTTTAAGCTTAGCATTTTAGAGACCATAATGTTTACAGATCATCCTGTCATGTCAATCATCCTAACATTTAAATGGTTTGCTGCACGCCTAACGGTTAGGCTTGTTACGTCGGAACATTTAAGGTCAACAACATCTCACATTTCGGAGGATCTAGAAGTAAAATATGTCCTGCCCTCATGAGTAATTTTGTATATGTCAAGGGATCTCCATGTCAATAGGGCCACAAGTTGAAGACGCTGACAAAGGCTTTCTAGGCTTGAAATCGAGGCTAGCAATTTATGAGATCTTGAATTGAAAGCCAAACTCTTAGTTTGACAAGAGGTTAGCAGATGAAGCTGTAGCGTCTCTAACAGATACACACACAATACACAAGCAAATAGTGAAGAACACCGAACGAAAATCGAATAAGAAAAATGCATCAGAGCCGTATACCATAGCGATAACATAACAATTCACATCAGTGGAATATACTTGAGTTTAAAAATCGAATTCTAAGCACGGCCAGTAGCCTGATGTGTTACGCATTGGTTCAATTTTTGGTGATTCTAACTGTCATAGCGTCGGTTCGAATCACACGTTCTTCACTATCATTCCAAATGCTATAAAGCTTTTACTATGTCGTGAGTGATTTATAAGTTTATACTACCTGTCCGCATACCACTTCTTGGTGTCAATAGAAGTGGAAATGATCTACTGTACATCTAAAGTGTAGGCTACGGATTAGTGGGGTCTGAAAATGTAAGGTCAACGGCTTTCTTATTGATAAGTCTAGTATGGCAATAATTTCCTCCATCATGATAAACTTTTAGGCTTGATGTTTTAGTAATTTAGTGATCTAGGGATAACCTCTGCATACCAGTAGATCTACAAGTTGAAGAGACTGACCTATGATTTCCACGGCTAACATTAGGCAACCGATTTGGAGATCGGAAAATTTCAACTTCTTACTTTATTGATCGAGCTAGTAGCCCAATATTTACCTCCCTCTTGAGTAATCCTTAGTCTGGATATTGTCAGAATCTAGCATGTCAACCGGATTCCATGGCTAAAATTAGGCTAGCGATTTGGAGACTGAAAAATGTCAGGTCATCCTCTCTTTTTGTAAATAAATCTAGGATTTAAGGAGCTAATATAAATCACTTGCCAGAGAAGTTAATCTTGTAATATAGCCTCTGGATGGGCATGTAATTAAGAATTTTTGCCAGGTGGAAGATTTAAACTAGAAATTAAGGACATGATTATGTTGACAATCCAAGAATTTCTGGACACATTCAGGTCCTCATCTTCTCCTCACAGTTACATTTTCCTCGTAAATGTAGATTTAAAATACACACATATTGTGTAAGACAGATATTAAACTCTATAGACACGGAGGTTTATGTTACGTGATAGCAGTTTGGATTTCAGCAGTTTACTGACTGCGTGCCAACTAGCGTTGCCGGAATGCAGTCTTTTGTTAATTTCCTTCGACATTTCGTTACTGACCGTCAGTATCGTTCCCAGATATTTAAATTCTCTAACTTTTCGAATATCTTGCGTTTAAATGTGTTCCCTGAAGTCCACCTGCTCTCGCCGTAATCATATATTTTGTTTTGTCTTCATTTATTTCTAGACCTACCTCTTCTGCCGTTTGCATAATGGTTTCACAGTTTTCACTTACAGTTTCTAGATTATCGCCCAGAACGACGATGTCATTCGCATATGCGAGCACTTGTGTGACCCCGTTCAGCAATGATTCGCCCATGTTTTCGTCTTGTACCTTTCTAATGACATACTCGAGCACAAGGTTAAAAAGACATGGTGAGAAGCCATCCCCCTGTTTTAGTCCGTCCCGGATTTCAAATGGTTCTGAGAGGTGGTTTTCTATCCTAACTCGCCCGTGTTTTCGTTCATGCATAATCATGCCGATTGGTCTATACGGATGCGAAGCATGGGCTTTCACAAAACGGGAATAAAACAAATTCCGCGTATTTGAGAATAAAGTTTTAAGGGGTATCTTTGGCGGTAAATATGACGAGGGCGCAGGACAATGGAGGAAACTCCACAACCACGAATTGGAAGAGCTATGCCGCAAACCTACAATAGTGAGAGTAATCAGGTCGCGAAGATTAAGATGGGCCAGACGTGTGGCGCTAATAGACAACGTTAGGATCGTGCATAGAATTCTTGACGGTAGACCAACGGGAAAGAGACCGGTAGGGCGGCCGCGACGGAGATGGGAGGACGATGATAGGTTTGACCTTGATGAGATCGGCTGGTCAAGCGTGGAAGAGGAGTGCCCAGTATAGGGAACTATGGCGGAGTCGAGTCGGTGAGGTCATGAACTTCCGGGTTCCCACAGGCCAATAAATAGTAGTAGATATTAACGTCTTTATTGAGCCTCTTTCTCGGTTGTTGTCCTTTTAAATTTTAGATAGATATTTTAGAGATTTACGGTATCCATTGTCAAGCTGATCTCGGTGCCACAAAGATTGTTACGAAAGTACGTGCCGTGTGCCTTGAAACTTCGGATATCAGGGTTTTCTGTACTGTATTTTTGATCCTATTTGATCCTTCTCTTCGGCACTGAATCTTAACGTTCGAAGCTCGCAAGTGGTCCAATACAGAAATATAAATAAGTTGTAAAAATCGTTTTTTTACACGAAATACGCGCATAAAAAGTCATTTAAATGACAAGAAATAACCTGGTGGGAGGAAGACTTTTGACTTCACCAAACCTTTCCGTCTTGTCTAATTTCAAAGTTAAGTTAATATAATCATGGTGTACGCATTTTAGCTGAAACTTTTGGGTAGCCTTTAGAATTCATGTAGGTTTTCTGTCACGTTCTTGTATTAGATCTGTGGCGACAGTTGGACTAACCTCTTTCATTTAAAGGCAAAAAATCCTGTGAATCACTTATGCGCATTCCATAATAGCGTTGGCAGATCACTCACGTTTCACCACAATGGTTTTTTTAAATGCTCTTTAGAAAACCCGCATTAATTACTAGCCAGTTAAATGCTTTGATTAGAAATTATAGCACACTAAAGCCTTACAATAAATCCCCAAAATAATACGTTCCTTTGTTTTTTGGGGTAGACAAAATATGAGGTTATCCACTCAGGAACTATTAGCACGAACATAGATGAATGAAAATACCTCAGCATCTTCAAGCTGATTATTTATCAAGTCGTCTTCACCTTTAATATAATCACAAATCAGATGCTTGATTTCAGTCCATAGCAATTAACCTTATAATCGTATAACGATTGTTTGATGCCATAAAATGTTACGATACAAAAAGGTTGATTCCATTTTATAGTTCGATGAAAAGAAATTCCATTCTGGCCGTATATCATTCGCACAACGGGAGTCGCACACAGGTGCACAACAAATCGAACACAATGAGAGTCCAAGACCGAGGAAACAGAAGAAGGGTTCAAGAATCGACACCTAACAAGACGAACGGTTGTAAAACACCGAAAATGTCGTAAATCTCGATCTCGAATCGATGACACTGCTGTGTCAAATGAATATCTAATCGAGTTTTTGTATACATATATCCATCCGCGTGCGTTTGTTATTTTACCGTCCGTATAGTACGACACCGGTTGGGCTGTGACAGGCATATGCTCAAAGGACAGGTATGTTGTCCAAATATTGTGCTCTGTCACATTGAATCGTGATCACACGCATTTGACACTGAAAAGAAAGGTGTCAAATGGAAAATTATGCGCGACCAAGGAAAACGTTGGATATGGAGGAGACAATACAGTCGTCGTGTGGTACTACCCGATTGTGATGCTAAACGAATGCACTTCAATGAAACAGATTCCGCAAGCACCACCCGCACCATTCTATTAGGACTGCACGGGCACAATGGTGATCAATAAATTTCCCAACAGAGGAGCGAGGAGAGAAAAAATGAGGTACCAAATAGCAAAGGATGACAGCTGAACATCTCTCGGGATAACCGATTGTTGGACGAGATGTGATTTTTCTTGTTCTTTGTGCAAGGCGAGTGTTGAGGTTTTTGGACGACCTGTGGATTAGGCAGAAAAGGGCAGCGTCTTAAGTTATGTCGCAATCGAATCGGAGGCACGTCTTTAATTGGTTTTTGAACCCGTCCAACATTTTCCTACTGATATCCGGTTTCAATTTTAGAAATGAAGCTAATGGCCACAAGATCTTGATGCTCATTGCAGATACAACTTTTAGTTGGCCTCTAGAAAAACTTTTGATTTATGTGCACCCTTTTCTTTTGGCTATTAACTGAGAAAAGAAGCAAATTATATCCATTTCGAGTGCCAAAATTTGTCATTAAATCGGAGTTTATCAGTGAAGGGGGGGTATCGGTCTGCGCTGGCCAAAAACATCGCTCCCTTCTGCTGGCGGTGGTCCTCGTTATTGGGTAGAGACAATAGCAGTCATTTGTCAATGGCTTCTGGAGTTGATATATGAAACGCGAAGGCTGCCATGCCGTCTCGTCCGAATCGTAAGGCGTAGGATGCGTATGCATGTACGATTTTGAATGTAATTTTGTATCTCAGCTATTTGTCGTGGACCATTCTGTCATTCTCGATGATTTATGCTCCAGTTTGGCACTGGGAATTAAAATAGTTTGCGATTTCAAAAATCCAATTTATTTCCGACTCCCCTCTCGCTGTTGCAGTTCTTCTATCGAACAACTTATGTTCAGTTGTAGTTGTGTAGTTGAACAGTTGACACAAATCGAGTCAAAAGCTGAGGGGACAATAGGTAGATGGTCGCTTAAGTCGCAGATCAAGTTATTGATCCGAAAGTATCAATCGACGTTCGTTATCAGTAGCAAATGTGGAAACACATAAATTGATTGTATCATGCGAGCAAATCCGTCTGGCGCCATCCACCGGTCTTGCATCTACAAATCTCCATTTTTATCTATAATTTATGTAAAAACCCTCGAAGGCAACGCTGGCCGCTTTGCATATGCCACTATCAGCTTCCAAGTAAGAACAAGAGAATTACTAGTTATTTTGAGTGTGCATAAGTGCGCTTAAGAATCGGGCGAAAATCTTTGTTATGGCACATTGTGAGACCCGCAAATGAGGGAATGAGTGAACGCGTTAGGTCAAATGTGCTATGTAAGCGTCACTTCGCGTCAACTCATTTTCAAGAATGATAACACAGACGTTCGCGATAAAATGAAAATAACGCAAATACAATACTTTGTTGTAAAGCATTCCTTTGTCTTTTTTTTTTTTTGTTTTACACAAATTCCGGAATTAATTTCTGTGCCACAAGGCCGGGTACCGGTAGCGACGTCGGCATCAGCGGTACGAAAGCCAATGGAGGCTGTGACAGTGACAGCTAACTTTGCGCGATACCCTCCAAAGATTGCAATATTCGATTTGATGCGCGTGACATGTGAGATGTGCTTTTCGCTGCCATTACTATACTATACCACTCCTGCTGCTTCAGCGGCTGCTGCTGCTTCTACAGCTCCTGGTTCCATTCCACTCCGAATGTGTTTGCATATGTATGTACAGAATGAGGTAATTAGTCTTCTGTTGCTGTTCCAGCAGCTGAAAGTGGAGTTTGAGGACTCCCTAGGGGTTTCTAAAGAATTACTGCAAACCGTACGATCCGGTAGGTAGTTCTGTGGAAATGTAAACAAAGTCAAAGTCTTTGGGTGGTTATGGCAGCTCATAGCAGTGGCCTTATGTGACAGCAATTCGATATTGGCATTGTGTCCCCCGATAAGATATCTTTTGCTTATCCTTGGCATTCGTGAAAAGCGAGATGGCATAAAGAGATTCGCTATAACTGAATGCAATACGCTAGCGATTTATTACTGTGAAATTGCAAGCACTATGCTGCCTGAATGATTCGTAATAATTCAAGAAAAGCAAACGACAATTTGTCCGCACTCGGTTCGTGCCATCACGTAACAACTGCAAATTATGATTGTTGAATGAGACGTTAAGAGATTAAGCAAGTTAATTGTAAGAGTTTCTCTAATAACCTCGTGAAATAGAAGAGGATACTTTATAAATCGACACGTACACTGAGTCTTCATAGCAGTGTAAAACTTATTTAGAACCTTCAGAACACATGATCTGATTTTAGGGACGGCAATGCTTCCAATGGACAGCAAAATCGTAATGAGAATGTGTAAAAAGGAGAAATAAGAACTTGTTGCATCGTCGAAAACCCCGGGATACACAAGAGCATAACCAATATATGCCACCTCATCGGAACTGAAACTAATGTCTATTATATTCTCCATGAAGGTCTGGAACCTATAATCAAATTAACAAATGGCTTACACACCACTACGTACTTGTTGAGTTTATTCCGCAATAAAATTGCATCTTCGTATGGAGATGCTCGAAGGGCTGATACATATATAAGATACAGAAAACTTAATATACATTTTGCATAGTGCAGTTACCTCTTTTAACTCTACATTTCGGCAGAGAACACCAATATTGACATTGACTTTAGCCATTACCAGTAATATGTCAACTCTAGCGATGATTATTTGCCTCCTAGCAAATGTAGTACATAAAAAGCCAATAGAAATGCTCTAACAGAGGGTCATCAACTAACAAGTTCAGCTACGCTACATTCTGCAAGAGGCCCATACTGAAAACACCAGATCCAATCAATTTCGTGAAACCAGTATCACTTTAAACTGCCTTTAACCGTTCCTTGGAGTGTTCGACTCGGTCATGTTTTTCATCGTCTGAAAGTTCTTGTGGAACAAACTTTCTAACTCCTCGGTCGAAACTCTAGATCGACGAATTCCTGTCAGCACCTTGATGACTTATGCAGAAACATACCGGATGGTATGATTTCGATCATTTTTTAAATAGTTTCGTCCACGTAACTTGTTCCGATCACTGGTGTTCATATCGCACCAAGAAATACAACATACCTTTGAAGAGCATTTGAACGTCTTCAGCAATCACTATAGTAAACATTTTCCATTATTTCCAAAATTAGAGAGATTGATTTGCCTAATTTAATACAAACTTAATATGTCCTACGACGAGTATCAGCAACGGGATGTTACATTCGCGGCCAAAATGTATAATCTGTGACAACACTAGTGTTTTGAACCTCTACACGCTGCCCCTCCCCAAGAAATATTATTGCAGACCTAAAGAAACTAAAACACTCTGTGTGTATGGAATAGATTGTAGTAAAGCAACATTTTTGTGCCAATTGGGGTAAATGATTACTCATGTAGCTTTTGGGGATAACAATACTCAATTTGTCCAGTTGTTTAAGAATGCAAAAATTGATTACATCAAAATCTGATTTATCATGATTTCACGCCTCATATTTCTATCCCTATCCCTGTCCCTATCTCTATCTCTATCTCTGTCTCTATCTCTATCTCTATCTCTATCTCTATCTCTATCTCTATCTCTATCTCTATCTCTATCTCTATCTCTATCTCTATCTCTATCTCTATCTCTATCTCTATCTCTATCTCTATCTCTATCTCTATCTCTATCTCTATCTCTATCTCTATCTCTATCTCTATCTCTATCTCTATCTCTATCTCTATCTCTGTCTCTATCTCTATCTCTTTCTCTATCTCTATCTCTATCTCTATCTCTATCTCGATCTCTATCTCCATCTCTATCTCTATCTCTATCTCTATCTCTATCTCTATCTCTATCTCTATCTCTATCTCTATCTCTATCTCTATCTCTATCTCTATCTCTATCTCTATCTCTATCTCTATCTCTATCTCTATCTCTATCTCTATCTCTATCTCTATCTCTATCTCTATCTCTATCTCAATCTCTATCTCTATCTCTATCTCTATCTCTATCTCTATCTCTATCCCTATCCCTATCCCTATCTCTATCTCTATCTCTATCTCTATCTCTATCTCTATCTCTATCTCTATCTCTATCTCTATCTCTATCTCTATCTCTATCTCTATCTCTATCTCTATCTCTATCTCTATCTCTATCTCTATCTCTATCTCTATCTCTATCTCTATCTCTATCTCTATCTCTATCTCTATCTCTATCTCTATCTCTATCTCTATCTCTATCTCTATCTCTATCTCTATCTCTATCTCTATCTCTATCTCTATCTCTGTCTCTATCTCTATCTCTTTCTCTATCTCTATCTCTATCTCTATCTCGATCTCTATCTCTATCTCTATCTCTATCTCTCTCTATCTCTATCTCTATCTCTATCTCTATCTCTATCTCTATCTCTATCTCTATCTCTATATCTATCTCTATCTCTATCTCTATCTCTATCTCTATCTCTATCTCTATCTTTATCTCTATCTCTATCTCTATCTCTATCTCTATCTCTATCTATATTTTTATTTCTCGATCTTTCGATCCGTTGACCGTTCTTTCTGCCCTTGATCCCTTTCTCCTTTGTCTCTCTGTTCTTTGGTCTCTGTGACGATTCGTCTGTCTGTACTTTCGTGTCTCTCTGTATCTTAATCTCCTCGTCCCTTGATTTCTTTGTTCGTTAGTCCTCCTCTCTCTCTCTCTCTCTGTCCCTTAAACACTTTGTTCATTGGCCCCCCATTAAGGTCTCTCTGTTCCGTTGTCTCTGTGACCATTAGTTTCATCATTATCTATATCGGCCAATCTCTACATCTGGTATCTATCTGTCTCAATCTTTCGGTCTTTTAATTTCCTTGTATCTCACTCTCACGGTATTCCAGTCTCTCGATATTTCCTTCATCGTTTGATTCGTTAAATACACGGTGGTCCCTCAGTGTTCTGTGTCTCGATTGACTGTACATCGAATGCTCTTGAGTGTTTTTGGTATCCCACTATCTCGACGTTAAGGTCTTAATAGACCTCGCGGCCATTATATCCCCCAGACTCCCTAGTATCTGACCTCCCTACACCTCTGTTTGCCTATTTTTCTTACTCTTTCAATTCTTCGGGCGTTCATCTCAATACTTCGGCTTCTCAGACTTTCAACTTCGGGGCTCCCAGCTTCACATTTTCTTATTCTGTCGGTTTTAGGCCCCATAACCACTTATTTCTATTAGTTTCACTTGAATGGCTTGAGAAAAGGCGAACATTGCTCATTTATGTGCACACTAAGAATTCCGTTCTTAAGCACAACTTTAAGACAAATTCCTTGTTACTTGTAATATGCCTGCCTAAGTAATACTCACGGAGGAGATGAAAAGTTCCTATCTCACATACTATAACCCATAGGATATTCACAGGACGACAGGATACACATTTTTAGGCAAGATAATTATTCGCTTCATCAGATTTCCGGGGGCATAAGTCTTCAACGTGAATCATGTTCAGTCAATTGTGCAGGGTGTTTGGATTATTCTTTTCTATCAATCAAATGTAACTTCATTTAACATGCGATTAGATTGAGGATTAATTTATTTTTGATTGAATTATAATTTCAGGTTCAATTGAGTCGGAGGATCTGTCCCTTGAGCCGCAGCCAGTTACCAGTCCAGTGTTGTGCAGCCCATTAAAGGAGGAGCGCAGCACACCGCCCACACTTATAGTTAAGGAGGAAACAAGTAATAATAGTTGTACAATGTACCCTACACATTTAACCAATAGTCAAGCAACGGGAACGTTAGGCAATAGTAACACAAACAATAACAGCAACAGTAATAACAATTCTTCAAGTGCCAGTAATAGTAATAACACGAATCATCACCATCAACATCATCAACATGGCCAGCATGGTAATAGTTCACCATCTCACCATCATCAGAGTCTACAGCACATGAATCAGCAACAACAACAGAATCAAGTCCATCATCATAGTCATTTGCATCAACAGCATTTACAACAACAGCAGCAACATCACAACCACAATGCAACACACCACCAACAGCAGCATCATCACCAACAGCATCACCAACAAGGGCAACAGCAGCACCACTCACATCACCAGCAACAACAACAGCATTCACATCAGCACCAAAGCAGCGGAAAAATATCGTACCGAGGCATTTTTACCACAACGGGCAATGCAACGATGGGCGGTCTAGCTGCAGCTGCAGCCGCTGCTTCAACTTCACAGCTCGGTTCGCCACAATTGAGCGTTTTGCCAAACCAGATGTCCCCACCAACAGCAGGTCTGAGCACGAGTTGGGGTCTTCCTAGCCCAGATAAGACTCTTTTTCAACCTCAGATGTTTAGTCTCCTTGGCCCCGGCCCTCAAAATGCTGCTGCACAGGCTCATTATGCGCCACAAAACGCCCCTAATAGCAGTCCGTCACCATCAGCACACCACATTCACTCGAGCTACAGTGATGATCGCACTTCTCAGCACGTCGAACTACTGGGCCTTAATATGGACTGTTCGAGTATTATTCTAAAGCAGCCACCACCAAGTTATGCTAGCGGTTGTGTCTCGGGAATGGATTTACAAACCGGCCAAACCAGTCAGGAACTCAATCAATACGCCCGCCAACAAATGACTGCCTCTTCCAAATATCAATGGCTAGACTCGCCTGCCGAATACGGTAGCCCACAACAATCCTTGGTTGTTCCTGGTCAGACGTCCTCTGCCTCATCAACCGCAGGACTAATACCCAAACAAGAGGCATATACTGATCACCACATGCAAACATCAACAGGATCACAGACTACATATTCCGTCGTTCAACTCGCTGAATACAGTCCATCCACGAGCAAAGGTCACGAAATCCTGTCTCAAGTCTATCAACAAAGCACTGTGCCCCTTAAACTCGTCCCCGTCAAACCTCGTAAATACCCAAATCGCCCGAGCAAGACTCCTGTCCATGAACGTCCATACGCATGTCCTGTCGAGAACTGTGATCGCCGATTCTCTCGCTCCGATGAACTCACCCGTCACATTCGTATTCACACCGGTCAAAAACCGTTCCAGTGTCGAATCTGTATGAGATCCTTTAGTCGATCTGACCATCTAACAACACACATTCGAACACACACCGGTGAAAAGCCATTTTCCTGCGATATATGTGGTCGGAAATTCGCGCGGTCGGATGAAAAGAAGCGCCACGCGAAAGTTCACTTAAAGCAACGCATCAAAAAAGAGAATAAACTGAGTCAGCAACAGCAACATCAACAGGCCGCTGCTGCAGCAGCTGCCGCAGCAGCACAGCACCACCATCAACAGCAGCAACAACAGCACGCTCACCACATGTTGCATTCCGGTGACTTGTCGATCGTCACAAGTAGTGCCACCAGCTTGTAGGGCGAACTGATTCCTTCGATTGATTCTAACATGCTTGACCCTGGCGAGATACCTGACGTGGCGCATAGGCAAGTCGGGGACGGGAATGGGACAGTAAAAGAAACGGTCGTACCAATGCCTGGAATGGACCCCGTTGCAGCGGAACCTTCTACATTTATCAAGATCTCAATAGAAAACAACAACGACCAGGATTGGTACATTCTGCTCCTCATGCAGTAACCTACATACTACATACGTAGGCGGTTCAACGTGACAGACTCCCAATTCAGTATCCTAGAATCAGACGACAAAAGGCGTTGTGATATTTATACAGCCCTCTCAGGCGCCAATCAAATCTCTGCTTAAATAAATTAGTTTTTGAAATCGCTCAAGACCTCTTTGGGTATACTTTGCGAGGAAGCTAAGGCAGCCGTCGAAAGTAAGTCATCATGTGTGCCGGTATTAAATAGACTACATTTAACTCCAATCGGCGGCTATACTAGATATACCAGAAACCCACCTTCTAAAACAACCATCTTTCTCGCTTGCTGATGCCTTTCCCGGTGAGTTGGTTCAATTTCGGAAAGTGTCCTCAATAAAGGCAACTTATTGATGCTTAGTTCAGTAAAGTTAGTTTATAGCCGCTTAACATTGCAACCGTTTCGGAGTCAAATCGATCGAAATTTAAAGAAAACCGCCTTCCGCCAAACAGCCTTTTATAACTAATGGCATCCCCTACGAATTAAAGCAGATTTATCATAAGTTCACGGCGAATTAAATCTAAATCCGAAAAACATTCAAATTCGAGATAAATTTCAGTAACAACAACTTGTTGACATAACGTCATTGCCGCACAATATTACAATCGTTTCAGAGTCGCACCGATCCAAAGTTGGAGATAACCACCTTCCACCAAACTCCTTCTATAGCTGATGACGACCCCTACGAAGTCAAGTAAATCTATCCACAAATCTGAGAACAAAAATTGAGTTCTACAGGGCTGCTATAATTTTTTCGGAGTGAATGTTAAAACGTTAAACGGAACTCGGAGGCATTCTTTTCGGAATTTGTAGCGAAAGAAAACTGAAACTTCAATTTGAACAGAAATTACTCGGTAGTATTTAAAGAGCCACTGGTAATGTAAAAGTAATGGCAGAACGGTGGAAATTAATTATTCGCGAGTAAATCTGAGAAATTGCATTTAATTCGGAATCTTCTCATGAGCGAGGTAGATATGCCAGAGCAGTGTATAAATATGAACTGTTTATGGAAACATTTTCATAATTCCGTGCTTGTAAATATTGAATTCGAGTGCCGCGCTTCAAAACTCAATAAGGACATGAACGCCGAGTATGACATAAAACGGTTGTCATTATGACTTCTAAATACTATAGAAAGGAAATACGTCCATCTACACGATTTGGAAGCATGTCGTATGAATACGAACCCACAATGTCATTAATTGAGAGCAGGTCTCGTACCGCTGTCGAACTTCTAATCATTATTTCCTCCCACTGCCCTTAAATCACAATCACAAGTACAATTCATGCCGTCAACTATAAGGGAAACGTGCAACGAAAGTTACGTCCTACAATAATAGCAAGCAACGCAAATGATAACAATAATCAAGTTAACATCTAACTACTACCTGCGCATAGCCCAAACAAAACACTAGTTGTCAGTCTTGATTCTATATATGTAGAATTATTCCCAATCTAAAAAAGAGAATCAATCGAAAAAAGGGATGAACATGATATCTCTTAAGTAAAAACATAACACAATGAATCAAAAATAATGGTTGTTAAAAATATATAATGTTAGTGGTAAGCTCAGTGAACACAAATATACTTCTTTACAAAATTTTCAACACACTAATTAAAAATAACAATAACAAGTCAAAACGTAATATATTAAATTAATTTAACCGACATAAATAAATGTAAACAAAAGCAAAAATAAAAGAAACGCAAATAAAAAAAAATCTACACAAAAAAAAAAAAAAGGAAAAACAAAAATACATCCGGGTACCAGACTAACCAACAAGCTTTGTGTTATTTATTAACTATCTCCTTCTTTACAATTATATATATAGTAACAAATCAACTTACGATTATTGTTCTTAATTTAATTGTAACTAATGTAAGAGGAAAAAGCGGAGAAGAAATTAAACTAAACAAAAAACAAAAAGAACTTATATCTCTAATACTGTGATCTCATGTTTACTTTTTTTTAAATTTGTAAATTATAAACGTAAATTA
Organism: Microdon myrmicae; assembly: GCA_963931805.1. Lineage (NCBI taxonomy): Eukaryota > Metazoa > Arthropoda > Insecta > Diptera > Syrphidae > Microdon > Microdon myrmicae. The sequence goes on from OZ007500.1 coordinate 25,554,013, forward strand.
ATTTTTTGTAATCGCCCTAATAACTATATGCATATATTATACATACTTTTGTTTTATATTCATACATTTAAAAGAAACAATTATTCTATTATTACTTTCGAAAACAAGTAAAAAAATTCTGAAAAACTTAAAAAGTTTTATTAGCAACACGATGAAGCCAGATAAATATGATCAAATCATATTCACTATAAAGTAAGAACAATATGTGAATAAATAATTTAATGCAAATTAAAATAAAACAGAACAACAATTATATTATATTAAAATAGACCGTTAGTGGTATTTTATGTAGTAAATCTTTCTTAAAAGTGATTTCTAAAATCAAAAATCTTAACAACATTTCGCAATGAATGTCAATCAATTATAATAAAAAAAATGATATTTAGTAAATAGGCAAGCTATACAAATATCTTAATTTAAGTTCATCACTTGGTTTGGAATGTCTAATCTGTTCTAGTTTAAAAGCGAAAGAGGTGTACACAAAAATTATCTGACTATAAATAAATTTTTATAATTTTCCTTCTGAGATTTTTGTTTTTAGATTTCTTAATTTCTTTTCTTTTTTTTTTGTACTGAAACATAAAAAACAAAATAATATTAATAACAATAACAATAAACTTAAAAATTTAATTTTAGAAACAACATACTGAAACTACAACTAAAAGTAGAATAGAGTGAGATAGAGAAAAACAAATATTGAAGAAAGAATGAAGATAAAAAAAATCGGTGAAAAATAAAAATATTTATTTCTTATCATAACACTAAATTATTGTTTTCTTATGTTGGATCTCATCTTGAGTTTGTTTTATCCTTCACTTTTTATTTGATTTATTTTTTCATTCTACACCATATTGGCTAGAAACCAGTTGCCGGCGAAGGGCCACTGGCGAACCGAATAACAAAATAAGGTAACAAACTTAATTATTATCATCATTACATTTCTTCTTGCGCGATTACATTGTACTGAATTTAACAGATCTTATCTTGTATAAAACAAATATTTGGAGTGAATTAAACTGTTTAATAATTACTAGTAGTGCGCTATAAGATTCGCCCATCAACATTGTTGAGGATGACAGCGTCTTATATTGTAGTTTGAATATTTTCGAAGGGATGTCCTCCAAATTTTTTTTTCCAGCACATGCTCCTTCCGTGAACAACTGTTAAGCATTTTAACAGTATTTATTCGCCAAGATCTCCTTCTTAAGAGCTCACTTGTGGAACTCATAAAACAGCACGAAAAAGAAACAATAGAAGTAGGCAGGTCGACCTAGAAGACAAGGACAAGTATATCCTTCGTCGTATTCCCTGTCTTCCGGCTACCATACGCCTCCCAGAATCACCTGCATGTCTTGTCAACGTTGAGAGTTTCTGCTGTGTCGTTGCAAAGAGTGTTTCTAACCAATAAAATGAAGGAGTAGTAAGCAACGAATCATAAAAGAGCCGGTCCGTCTTGTTCTGATACACAGGCCACGGTTTCGATATTCGATAATATTACGCGTATGTCGGTGTGAATGTTTTTTTTTTTTTGGTTTCGGTAGGAAGGTGGAAATCTTCAAAAGATACCTCTAGACCAATCCAGAGGCATGCCGGGTTTTTACCGACTAAAACCACCTCCCGCCAGGGTCATATTCCCGTTGATCCCCGCGGAACTCTCTTCTATATATTCCATCGCAGGGCGGGACGGAATTTACCTGTTACTCCGCTCATCACGTCGCAACTGCTGCATCATTTCGCCGAGAATACCATTGGTTGCGGACCATGCCTGTTTTGAACATGTATTCTATTACTCCTGCCGGAGTAACTGTCCGTCCCGTGTGTCTCTCTAAAATCGTTCGTGCGGTCTCGAATCTCACGCACTCTGTGAGTACGTGTTCCGCATTTTCTATTTTGCCTTCGCAATACGAGCAGTATAGGTGATTCACATCCTTATACTTGTGCATCCATGTCCTGATATTAGCTGAGTCAAGTGGTAATTCAGCTCGCCACGTTTTCTTTTCACCCATGTTTCTATATTAAGTATGGGTGGGTCCATCTTCCTTTGGTGGAAGAATCCCACCTTCGTTGCCATTTTCTTAGGCTTGAGAGCTCTAATTGTCGCCGCATTCTCCGACGATTCTCTTGGGAGACCTTATGCAATGCAGAGTTTTCTTTAGATGCAATGTCAAGTGGTGTCCTCCCGGCCAAAACATTTATGGCATCTTCGGATACCGTTCGAAATGCACAGCATACTCTTAGTGATGCCAGTCTATACGCTGAGTTCACTCCCCTCATGTATGACTTATACTGTGCGGCTCATGCCCATATGTGTGCTGCATACATTATAGTGGAGGTGTTGACACTGGTTATGAGTTTACTTATGTGGGTTCGGGGTCCTCCAACATTGGGTAGCAGTCTCGCCAAAACCTTGCATACTCTTCCGTTTCTTCACTCGTTTTCCTCAGGTGTTCCTTGAAGGTCAACCTGTTGTCGAGTAGATCGCGCAACGCTTCTAGAATCCGATTCCAATTCACCGAGTTAAACGCATTTTTAACATCAAGCATCACCACCTTGCCATCGTGCTCCAGCTATCGCATTTCGAGCAATGCCGCACACCACAGATAGTGCTTTTCCGGTTGATCTACCTTTCCATACTGCGATTCAGAGAGCCCCGATGTTCCCTCAGTGAATTCTTCCAGGTGAGTGGCAATTACTCGCTCAAGCAGTTTTCCTGTTGTGTCCAGCATGCACAACGGGCGATAAGACGACGGCTCTTCTGGATTCTTGACACCTTTTCGTATAAGCACAAGCCGCTGTTTTTTCCATCGCTTAGGAAATTGTCCTGTTTGTAAGCAGGTTGTGAAGAGACTGCTGAAGACTTCCGGTTTTTTTGTCAAAGCAGTCTTCACTACAGCGTGAGGGATACCATCCAGTCCCGGGGTCTTGTTTTTTCTGATTACCCTTGCAGTCAAGAGTACCTCTTCGGTGGTCACGGGAGTTATCTCTCCTTCAGTGATCCTCCACTGCTCTTGCACTCTCAATACCTCATCACACTGTGGGAAGAGGATAGCAACGATTCTGGCTATGTCACTTTTCCTTTTTTGCATTTGACTGCTGTTGCTCTGTAGTATTTTCATGACTATCCTGTAAGCGCTGCCACATGGGTTGTTATTTAATTCATCCCTTAGGGAGCAGAACGCGTCATATTCACTTTTGCGGATCACATTCCTCAACTCTTTCCGTTTGTTGACGAATTCCGCATGCAACTGTGGTTAGGTGTTACGGTTTCTTGCTCTTTGTTGCAAGCGTCTTAACCTGTTGCACTCCGATCGCACATGGGCGATTTCTGAATTCCACCAAAACACCGGTTTGATAGCCCCGGCTGGTTGTCTTTTTCGTGGCATAGAAGCATCACATGCGGTAGTTAGCCACTTCATGACTTTTCCAGCCTGCCTGTCTTCCAGTATATAATCGCACAGTTCCGCATCGAGGTCCTTCTCTTTCCACCCATTTTGTTTAGCTTTCTTCGCCAGTTTGCCAGTGATGAATCCCCTGTGCGATAATATTTCGTACATCACGGCTTGGTGGTCACTGTGGGTGTAGGTGTCCATAACTCGCCATTCCATACTTCTTGCCAACATGCAGCTGGCAAATGTGATGTCGATTTTGTACCGGCCTCTCTCGTTTATGAAGGTGTCATCGATACCATCATTAAGTAACACCACATCTAGGACTGCGACGGCTTTGAGTAGTGCCTGGCCTGTACGGTTGGTCCTTGTGCTTCCCCATTCTACTGCCCAAGCGTTGAAATCTCCAGCAACTATAAGAGGGCTCTTATCTCTAGCTTCTTGTATTATTCAGTAGAAATGAATTCCTCTGATCTTAGCATAGGCAATTCCTTCCAGATGGCCGCTGTTCCGCTGCTGTCTTCCTCCCATGTAACAATACCTGTACCAGGCATCTTGTACTGCTCATTGATGAGCACCACGTCGGCACCATATTCCTTAACCGTTTGGGAAAGGAGATCTTGTGCGGCTCCACAATGGTTTAAGTTGATTTGAATGCACTTAAACCTGTCCATTTTTAATGACGAGATTGGACATCGCGTTTTTAAATGCTCGGCATTTGTAACTCCCTGTTGATTGGTGGTTACCGCCTTCGCATCCTGATTCGCAGAGCATGCATTTGGGTTGTGCTTTACAACCCATTGCTTTGTGGCCTTTTTCACCGCATTTCAAAGAGTTTTCCGAACGATCTTCTTCGGATTTGCAGGATTTCGCCACATGACCGTATTGCCAACATCTGAAACATTGTGTGGGTGCGATGTGTTCTCGAAGTCTGCATCGGACCCATCCAACCCGTAGGAAACCCGTAGCCAGCAACTTGCTAGCCTTTTCTCTTGGTAAGCGGATCATGGCAGTCTGCGTGCCATATGGTTTTCTTCTTAAGCTCTTTACCGCTTCCTTTGGGATCGCGTTCAGCGCAGGGAACTCTATAGCGATCGCTGTCAGGATTTCCTCCACAGTGGTCACCTCATCTAAATCACGACACTCAACCGTGATTTCCTGTGACACTGTTTTGACATTAACATCTTCCTTTAGTACTTGTTGTACCTTTTCTTTCAGTGTCTCGGCGGTGGCCTCTGGACGGCGTTTCAGTTCTAGCAGCAATTCCCCTTTTGCTGTCTTCCGAACTTTATTTACGCTATTTCCGAGTTCACTTAGCTCGGGCTTGGCCTTCATAAACTTCAATATATCCGCATATGATTTTTCCCCGGTTTTGGATATTATTATAGCGTCCGGGCGTGGTCTCCTTCTTTTCATAATATTGGTCTTCCCAGTATCACCTTTTGAAGCCTCTTCACCCTCCAACCTCAAATCGCTCTTCCTTCCCCTCTGGCCAATGGTAAACCAATTATAATTGGGTGATTCAAAATTGATCTGCCCCGGAACCCTGCTTACGTCTGTGTGCGAGTTTTGTTTTGGCTGGATTTGCACGTTTCCACCGTTTGCTTCAGCCGGCGCAGATAGCTTCTTCAAGCGATTTTTCACTTCCTTATCGCAGAGGCTACCAATGACATCGACCGGTGTGAATGTATGTCTGTTACATTGTCCTGTTCGTGAAGTCACCATCTACTCGTCCCCACTTATATACACCTGCAGCACTGGCTGTCAATATTTCCGGGTTCAATTAACCTGGATAAAATGCAGTCCCTGTGTATTTTCCACATTGTTAAAAGATACCAATTCTTATGTGAGCACCCGTACTGTCATACTAAGGCCTCTTCCAAAGGTGGAAAACTGTACATTCGTCGGTATATTCCTTATTATTTTATTAATAAACACCCAGGTCTGGTTAGAATTGCATCAGTAAACAACGTAGATACTTTATCGGATTTTTTTTCCTAAAATAACAACGTAGTTTACGATTGTCATGCGGATGATTGCATTTTGCATAACAGTCACTGGTTTCGCTATTCCGAGCAGACAAACGCCAGTATATTTAGTATATTTTCTGGTAGTTAAATAACCTAATTAAATTCGTAAATGAGACAAAGTTTGCGGGCATTCCACCAACATGTGGAAATGCTGCTCCCCTCTAACTTTGATTAAGGACTAACATCACTGTAAAAGTCCCAAATTAGGCGGGTTTTTGCATTTTGTCGATAGAAGATAAGGCTATAGAGTTATAGCAATTCCAACAGACACTACACGAACACGCAACCATAACGCATAAAGACATCACCGCATACAAGTGATCATAATCTGATACCTCCGTGCTTTGGCTTTAACCTTTTCGGAGGATTCGAATCGTATTCTTCACTGCTTGACTGAACGCGGTAGACCATATACTGCCTTTCGAGATGTTACTCTCTAGTATTAATACATTTTCAAAGTTTTCCTTTTCAGTGGGAAATTATTGTTCCCTTTGTTGTTGCTGTTATTTTTATCATTATTACTGTGTTTTTTTTTTTTTTGTTATTATTATTTTCGGGACCTTAAACAAATTCTCTTTAACTTCAACTCGTACGGCAGTCAAGGTCTTTGCTTTTGAATTATTCGTTGTATTTTCAAATGTTTCGAAACTGTTATGTGAATAAGTCCTAAGCACTCGAAATGTTCAGCCGTCGTACGTAGTTCCTCCAATCCTCTACTACAAGGGCATAACACCTGTAGTGGTTGCTTTCGCTTATCTATTGCTGGTCCCGACTTGCATCCTCTCCCGAGGCGGTATTGGTTTTCTGTGTAGGGCCATTTCAATGGAGCGGGAATGTGTGTAACATTCGCGGCTTGAGATGCAATTTCTCTTCCGTGTCTGCCCATGTTTCCAACCAGAAACCAACTATCCTTTCACTTAGCGAAACCCAGATAATTACTAATACAGCTATTTCCGATTTTAATCTACCTGGATATAACTTAGTGACACTGTTCTTTCCACATCGTGGTATAGCCACATACATACGAAATTATATTGCTTTTCAGCTTCTGTCACAATATCGGCTCTGTTCCAACCCAGAATTTAATTTCTCTTGGCTAAAACTACACGTTCGTAAGCATATCATACATTACTGCTTTCTTTACAGAAGCCACAATAAAGTTCAAACTTGCCACCCTTTTTTTATTCATTATTCTGTCGCTGATATTTGCAAAAGAGTGATTACGACGAACAACAACTGTGGTCCATCATCTGTATCCCCAGACTCTGCCAAAATCGAGCTGGATTAAACTCCTTGTCCCCGACGCGAAACTTGGATTTGCTGTTCCCAATGGGCGAACATTCATTGAACCAACTAGTGGAGTTGGATTGGCTATACTCAGTGGACGAACATTCATTGAACCAACTAGTGGAGTTGGATTTGCTGTTCCCAGTGGGCGAACATTATGGTCATCATACATTACTGCTTTCTTTACAGAAGCCCAAACTTGGATAGAAATGCATCCTTTAACGAATTTGATGCTCTGTCTGATTCTATCGATAGGATCTTGACCCTATAGCCGCACACTTAAATCGTTATTGCGGGTGATTTTAATGTGCATAACTCTCAGTGGCTTCGTCACTCCGGAACAACAACACGTGAAAGTCAATACGTCCAGCTTTTTGTTGATTCAAATAGCTTAACTCGACTTGTCAATGAGCCAACACGGGTGCCAGACATATATGGTCATTTCGCCAACACACTGTTTCTCACCTCCCACCCAAACAAATACACAATTGAAGGTTCTTCGCCCTTGGGCACTTCAGACCCCTGTGTCGTGTCAGCTACGTTTCCTCTAACCAACATTAACGTTAATGAGAAAGCTCCCAAAAGAACAGTATGGTTCTACGAGAAAGCCATCTGGGAAGGTCTGAACGACTTTTTGGGGGGGTTAAATTGGCGGTTATTTTTCCTCCATAACGATGTTGACTCTAGCGGACACATTGACAGGTACGATTCTACTTGGCATGCGGACCTTTATTCCACACTGAGTAAAGAGTATCAAACCCATAAGAAATGGTCCGATTCCGGGTGCAGAGAAGCCATTAAGGCTAAAGAGATCAGCTTCCGTTTGTATAAATCAAACAATACTGAGGAAAACCGGAAAAGAATTAAGAGAACTAGAAATGACTGCAATGCGTATATTCAACGCGCCAAGTTCTTGCATGACCAGAGAGTGAGACAAAAAATACTACACTCTCCCACAGGTAGAAGAAACTTCTGGGCATTCGTGAAAAACATTCAAAACTCAGTCTCTTCATCCATTCCATCGCTTATAGTCGACGACAGACCAGTCATCACTGCAATAGAGAAGGCGAATCTACTTGCTGCACATTTTGCAGGGAACTCGAGGCTGCCTGATACCACATCAGTTCCACCTCAACTTGAGCATAAGCGGAATACCATGAGCCAGATTCACATCCGAACGCGTACTGTTGCCCGCGCATTCAAAGAGCTAAACGCACACAATTCCGCTGGTCCGGATGGCATTCCCCCAATCCTCTTGAAGAGATGTTCCTCTTCACTCGCCAAACCACTGCGGAAGCTCTTCCATTTGTCTTATTCTACTGGCCGTTTCCCAAATAGATGGAAGTCAGCGAACATTCAGCCAATTCCCAAAAAGGGTGACAAATCATCCCGTTCTTTTTATCGCCCCATAACACTAACTTCTATTCTCTCCGAGGTAATGGAATCACTTATCACCCGTCAACTTTCGAAATATCTGGAATCAAATGATCTCCTCAATGACGCCAATATGGCTTTCGTAGCAAGAGGTCCAGAGAAGATCTGATGGCGTACCTTACCAAAAAGTGCAGCCATTTCATCCACTATCTCGATGAAAACAAGGTAGTCGCATTGGATATTTCAACAGCCTTCGAAAGAGTTGGGCATCCATATAGAGTGGACAATTCCCTGATCCAATGGATAAGAGACTATCTTCCTGGCCGTTCAATCCAAGTGGTTCTTGATGGTGTCAAATCTGTCTCCCACCAAATTAGCAGGTGTTCCCCAGGGTTCGATACTCTCACCCACTCTCTTCATCATCTGTATAAATGATTTCTTGTCAATTACTCACAACCCAATTCACTCGTTTGCTGATGATAGCACGTTGAGTTTCTCATACTCATACGAACACCCCCGTCCAAACTCTTCGAACGTCACTACCAACCAGCAACTTATGCTTGATACATAGAATTCAGACCTGAACAAGATATATCAGTGGGGATTATCTAACCGAGTAGAATTCAATGCCCTAAAAACGCAGTGCTGCCTCTTGTCGTCAAAGGTGAGCCTCAAAGTAAATATACTGTCTATGAACGGCACTTGCATCGAGGAAGCCAAGGAATTATCAATCCTCGGCACTCGAATTAATTCGGCTCTTAACTGGAATGACCAGATATTTGAAGCTGCGAAAAGTGCAGTCAAATGTATGGGGTTCCTTAAGATATGCAAAATATACATCACTCCATCCAACCTGGCCAGTATTTACAAGGCGTATATTCTTCCAATGATGGAGTTCAACTCTCGTATTTGGTCAGGCGCATACAAAACTGCACTACACGTGTTCGACAGGATGCAAAAACGAGCAGTGAAACTTATTGGGGACCCAGCTCTGAGTCGATCAATTCCGTCTCTAGAACACAGAACCAACGTATCATGCCTCTCTCTTTTCTATAGGTATTACCACGGTCGTTGCTCAACTGAACTTGCTGAATGTGTTCCGCCCCTTCAGATATTTTCCCGCGATACCCATCAATCTGTGAATGCGCATCAGTTTACGTTCAAAGTGGACTTCAGGCACACAAATAAACATAGAGAGTCATTCTTTGGCCGAACCACACGCATGTGGAATGTTCTGCCTGATCATGTGTTTCCTGGCCGTGGTGATGTCCAGACATTCAAGATCAATATACATCGACACCTCCTTTCCTTATCCACTTCCTCTCCATCCGCTCGCACTGTGCTCTGGAATTTAAGGGTACTTAAAAATCCCCTTTTGTGCGCGCGGTAGTGTAAAAAAAAATTAATTCTTCGTCTTCAAATATTGTCGGTGTATGTGGTTTTTTTTTTTAACTTCAACATCAAACTAATTATTTTTAAAACAAAATAATTATTTTTGAAACAAAATAATTATTTTTGAAACAAAATAATTATTTTTGAAACGTCTAAGCTAGATGAATAGTAAGCGACCAAGCATTGTCGCTGTAGGTCTCAGTAAGAATTCTATGTGTTTCATTTTATTTTTAAATTAAAACAATGCGATAAAATTCCCCCCAACTACCCACTTTTGGCACGAAACTCGACACGTTAAGCATTGTAAAAAAAAGTTGTTTACACTTCGGCGAAATGGCATGCACTGAATTTCCAATTTGTTTATGATACTTCGTTATAGATGCCTTACCTTATGCCCGATTTGGTAGCGCAATCTGTTGGAAACAGCAAATTCAGGATTCCAACCAAATTCTTGTTGTTATTAGTGTATTACCAAGCACGTTAATTCGGCGCAAGGCTAATAACCTTGCCCGGAAAAGCAAATTGTGACGGACAATTTAACAAGTCTCGGATAAGGACCGGATACCGGTGGAGAGACTTGCTAAATACGGCCAAGACCGGATCCCGGTTGTAGTGCCGATGATAATGAAGAAGCATGTTAATTACATAAAAATTAATCAATACAAACTTACACCCAAAAGTTAAAAAACGTCTATTGATTCATATCCACATTTTTAAACTTAACATTGAACTCCACGGTCACACCATTTAATGACGTTGACTTCCTATCCGTGAAAAACTAATTTCTCAAACTTGCTGTTCGCTGTCATATTAACCTGTCATATTGGTTATCCAAAGAAAGAACGTAATGTGTCTTTCCTTCATCGCCTGTACATGGTCAAGGGAGCCCTTTTGGTTCTTTCCGGACGAGTTCAATAAGATCGTTTTGTAACTGGGGGATTAATGTGCAGTTATTTAAGCCATGCAGCACAAACCAGCCGAGATCTTCAGAATATAAATACCCTTCACTAATTACACAAAACACCAGATAAAGTCTGACTATACCAGCAGCTTTATGATTACTCCTTACCTGAGTTGTGTGTTTTATACTTCCGTCATTCAATTCACAATTTTTCTCGTTTATTTGGGCCTCGTAACAAACCTCCATTAGTCCTTTTCAATTTTCTCGTTCGCTGATTTCAAGTTGTCCCACACCGAAAGGGCAAAATTAACGACCTCAAGCGACTTAAGGAAGAAGTAAAAGCCACAATAGTATTATCTTTATCTCTTTTATAGTAATCTGCATTTATAGTGATACATCCGATCCTGGGGCTGCGGAATGGAACGCTTTAAAACCCATACATCATATCACTTTTTATAGCTAGACATGTTTTTTAAACTTTGATTTACATATCAGATCCATTTAAATGATTGGCAAACAAGTTTTATATCACCAAATTGTTCGGTTTTGTCGAACACTCATCCGTTTTTATGGGATGTGTCACACTAGCTTGTAAATTAATTCTGAAAAAACAAATTGGTAAAATAAAACAAAAAAGAATACAAACTAAAAACAAATATTGACGCGATTTCATGAAAATCAAATAACTTAATATAAATTTATTTGTGGTTTCAAATGTAAATTTATTCATAGTGATCAGAAAAAATCAAACGGAAGGCCTTATAGATACATACAAAAATATTTAGTGACAAAATTTAACTAAAAACGGACTGAAAATATTGAAATATATATTTAAAAATAAATTACGAATTATATTTAAAGTAAAAATACTTCAATTTCTCAAACAGATAATCTAATTTTCTTAAATAGCTGTTGTTTCATATCCTTCTTTTTTTTTGTTCTTATTTTTGTTTAATTGTATTCAACTGAGAAAAAAAGTTGTATATATATCAAAATACAAATATAATTACTTCTTTAAGCGTTTATAGCTCAAAAAGATATAATTAAAATCGAAAATAAATATAGTATTAACCCTAACAATTGCTGGCAGCATGGTTTAGGGATTCATACTATATTTAATAGCCGCGCAACTAAGCACATATTTTAGATAAATATAAAAATAAAAACGAAAATGAATACAAAAACAGAAAAATAAAAATCAAGACAAAATTACAAATTCAAAGAACTATATGAGTGACATCCGAGATTGGAAGTGTGTTTTCACTTCTTTCAGTAGGTTAGCGATAAGTTGTACAGATTTAATAAGTTGCTTAAAAATGAATGAATGAATAAATAAATAAATATATAATATATATGTATATACAAATTAGTACTTAAAATGAAATTAAATTTAAAAACCATAAAATAACCAGGGAAATTCCTTCTAAACGACACAGGTTTTTAAATTGCCTTGCAGATCAAGTACACTCATATATACATATATCCATATGTTTTAATTAGTATTTAAATATTGAAAAAAAAAGAATAAGTCGAAGGGAATATATGTAATTACGTATTTATACCAACTACATAGAAATATATATATAATATATATATACGGAGATATAGTTGGCGTTCGTCATTCGTATATAAATTCAATGTAAAGCTATATTTGTTTTAGGAACAAACAAAAAAGAATCAGAAATCCAACCTACAGGTGATGGATAATTATTTTTATCAAAATAAAAAGCAATAAAAATGAAAACGGGAAAATGACGGCTCTCGTCCAATGACAACAGACACCTTAACCATACTTCCAAGATACTGATGCAATCATGTACTATCGGTGTGTTAAGTGAGTCTCGTTGAATTTCGATTGTCAAACAATCAAGATGATGTAGATTATGTAACCTATAAGTACGAGTATCATTTCGAAATGTATGTATTAATTAACTAGTAATTATGTTCATTTATAATTTCATTAGTTTTTTTAGGTTACTTACGTTGTCTTACTGATGTCGACGTATCAAATACTCGAAAAGTGCTAGTAAAAGGTCAAACATCGACCCAACCAACAAGCTTAACTAACGTCGTTAAAAACTAGTTACTCTATAAAGAATCAATGCAACAGCAGTTCAAGAAGCAAAGTTATTAACTTTTCATACATTTGATAGTCGGCAAAATTTCCTCCGATTTTATGAAAGATTTAATGGCCGTTGAATAATACTTCCAGTTAACCATACGACACTAAAAATACTTTATTCTATAATCCTCTGTCAACTTTTCTGTAGAGATGTTAGTGTAACAGCAATTATAGGTGTTACAGGCTATATTGACAGGATTTTCCTCAAATATCGTAAACGGGTAGTGATCTAATGTAATCCCTTCACTCAAGAATAAATGCAGCAAAACTTCCTAGCAGACTATCTTAATGTTTACCGAGCTATAAGAAATCTGTATTAATGATGAATGGTGTTCTAAGTTTTATGGGAAAGGCTTTTAACCGACATATTTTAAAGCTTATTTTCCTTGATCATTCTAAACAGGAGGTAGACTGATCTCACAATGCCTGAACATAGAAAATGTGGCAAAACATTTCAGATAACTCAATGTTGACCGAGCTGTTAAAAATATAGACTTCCTGGGGACTCTTTTAGTTATTCCAGTCAGCCACCTTTAGTCCATTGGCTGTTACGTTATATTTGCCCACTCATGGTTGATTTTATTTGACAGATGACAGTAACTTCTGGTGATTTTACCTTTCAATCCTATTTTATTGACCTGTAAGAACCCGAGAGTTCATGACCTCACTGACGTTTTCTTTTTGTCGGTGTTTTCTTGATGATTTCTTTCCTTGTGGTAGTGTTGGCTCAGCACACCTACGACTTGTTACTAAATTATGCTAAGCAATTAATATATGTGATCAGGGTGCGGAGGGCAGCCTAAACTATTTGAGAAATCAATGTTATCACCAAAATCAGTTCGTGAACCGCTGAAACCAAAAGAAAAGAGCGAATTATTGTAGACCAAAAACAGATCTGGACCTAAAAGAAAGCCCTGTAAAACACACAGGTGAAAGATTCTTTTACAGCTCATCGATCTTCACTCTCTGCGTCTTATTCCCAAGATACAACCCAACAAATGCCTGCTTTTTTCAGTTTTCTTACCAAGAACGTGTGGTTAACCACGTTGAATGCCTTGGTAATATACATTTTCTTTTTTTTTTTTACACAAACGCGCACTAAAGGGCATTTTGAAGTACCCTTAAATGTCAGAGCACAGTGCGAGCGGACGAAGAAGAAGTGGATAGTGTAGTGATCCTAAATCACTACTCCCATCCAAATCCTCAATATTACCTATAATCCCACCCAAATCCCCAATATTACCTATAATCCCAATCCAAATTCCATATTGAATCGTATGAGCGACAAGTTAAACCAAAAGTTAATTTGTCGCACATTGATTCAATTTCCAAGTACCTTACAACCCAATCCAATTGAATCATATGCACGATAAATTTAAACGAAAGTCCATTTGTCCTGCATTGATTCAATTTCCTATAACCATTGAAATTATGTAGGCTCCTCGATAGGTTAATGGTTAGTATACCCGCCTGTCACGCGAGAGACCCGGGTTCGATTCCCCGTCGGGGAGCCTCTGGCGCAAGACTAATGACCTTGCCCAGAAAATACAACTCATTATGGAAAATTTAACAAGCCTCGGGACTTGCTGAATAAGGCCAAGACCGGTCCCCGGTTGTAGTGCCGATGACGATGATGATGATGGAAATTATGAAATGCCTAATTCTAAATGCACTTCATTATTTCTCCTTCCGGGAATTTATTCAAGTAAATTCCTATACACTTCCGTCAATCCTATTCCATTTGAAGCACACAAAATCTTGTTTGTGCTTCTTGGAATTTTTAAATGCGATTTTTAACAAATCTCGATGAACCAGAGTGTAAAAGGGCGGCGCATTTGTATTTCGAGATCAGTCAGAATCCAGAGGGCCGAAGTTGCGTTCAAATATTTTAAAGGCAAATAAAATAAAACAAAGTAATACTTTTAATTCCGAGAACCCATTGTTTTTTATTGCCTCGTTCGCCGAAAAAATCGAAATACAGAAACAATCAACTAGGAAGGAACTTGCGTTAGGAGATCGACTCATCGGGGAGGCTCCCAGTAAAGAGGCCGGGCACATCCATTACGCCGCCCTCACATCTCCAGCTGGAACAGTCGTCCACCCTAGATGGACGGAGGTAAGAAAACAATATTAAATAAAAATATAACCTCCACAATAGGGAAAGTAGGTATCGATGTACATTGGTCTTGAATGCCTGTCCATTACAACGAGAAGGAAACACAAGCTAAGGTAGAGAATTCCACATTCGTGTGGTTCGGCTAAAGAATGACTCTCTATGTATATTTGTGTGCCTAAAGTTGACTTTCAATGTGAACTGATGCGCATTCACAAATTGACGGGTATTACGGGAAAACATCTCGAGAGGCGAAACACATTGAGCAAGTTCATTTCAGCAACGATCGTGATAATACCTATAGAAAAGAGACAGGCATGATATGTTCTAACGACGGGCTTGAAAGTCCTACGGCCGGGTCCCCAATAAGTTTCACTGCTCGTTTTTGAATCCTATCGAGGACGTATAGTGTGGTTTTGGATGCGCCTAACCAAATATGGGAGTTGAACTTTCTTTTAGGACGAATGTACGCCATGTAAATAGTGGTCAGGTTGGATGGGGTGAAGTATGTTTTGCATCTCTTAAGGAATCCCACTTGCACTTTTCGCCGCTTCAAATATGTAGTCGCTCCAATTAAAAGTCGAATTAATTCGAGTGCCGAGGGATTTTACCTTTCCATCCCGTCAAATAAATCCGCAGGCTCGGATGGAATTCTCCCAATTCAGTGAACATTCAGCCAAAAAGAGCGACTAATCGTCCCTCTCTCTGTCTCTTCTTATCGACCCACATAGCGCTAACTTTCATTCTCTCGAAGGTAATAGAATCACTGATTAACAGTCAACTTTCGAAATATCTGGAATCAAATGGTCTCTTTAATGACCCCCAATATGTCTCCCATAAAAACAAGGAAAAATGGAGTCATCCCATCCAATATTTTGATGAACGCAAGGTCACAAAAACGAGCAGTGAAATTTATTGGGAATCCAGTCGTAAGTCGTTCAATTCCGTCGTTAAAACATTGGTGCAACGTATCATGTCTATCTCTTTTTCATCGGTATTATCACGGTCGTTGCTCAACTTAACTTGCTGAATGTTGTTGAATCTCCAGATATCTTCCCGCGATATCAATCAATCTGAGAATGCGCACCAATTCACGTTAAAAGACAACTTCAGGCGCAAAATAAACATAGAAAATCGTTCTTTAGCCGAACCACATCACGTGTATCTTCATCATCGTGATGTCCAGGCATTTAAGATCAATGGACATCCATAACTCCTTTCCTTATTCACTTCCTCTTCTTTCGCTCGCACTGTGCACTGACATTTAAGAGTACTTTAAAATCCCATTTTGTACGCTAGTGTAAAAAAAAAAATTTGCTGAAGGCGTAGACTTTAATTATAAAATGAAATCTGGCAAGTAAATCGGAGTAACCAATATCCATCGAGTACTTCAGTACTACGTAAAGGTACTTCAAATTCCCCTTTTGTGCGCGTTAATGTAAAAAAAACGCCGAACGTCGTCTTCCTTCACGCGATTTTTCAACAGACACTTCTTAATAGCCATGATCTTAAAGAGATTGCGACGTATGAGCGATTGTGCGTACGCATGTTCAACAATCTATGCTATTTTGGTAGGTGAACATGGGAGTTACTATTGTAAAATTGTCTCGAGTTCTAAAACCGGAAGTTAATTTTAAAAGATTTTAGGTCTGTATTTAATCTATTTTTTTGTGGTTTTACCAATGTATCTTTTGCATTTTTATTTGTATAGCGTCACGGAATAAAAACTACAACTTTAGGATGAACTACTAAATTTAAATTTAGTCCTATATAAATTTGCATTCAAATTAAACACGTCTTTGGTATCAGCGATATAGAAGACACTATTCTTCATAACTCAATGTTCATCAACTGTACACTAACGTTTTAAGCGGCTTCGCCCCCTTTTCAATTAAGTTTTGTGAGAGTTTGGCTTATTCACAAAGTTTTTAACAAATTAATACTATTATTCCAAAAACATTGAGATGCTTTTTTTCGCAAATTATTCCAAATGGTCGAACTGAAAATTTGGCATTCATTCGTGTAATTCATTTATGTGTCTACAAAGAAAGACCAATTTTAAGCAAAAAAAAAACATTTCTTTGTTTAAACTCCCACTTAAATTTTATTTTTATTCTTAAATCAATCCCATCACCTTCAAAGTAATTCCCCTACAATACAATATGCGTATGCCGACGTTTTTTCCAATTTTCGACATACATATTAGAGTCCATTTTTGAAATGGCTTTTAAAGCACCTTGCGATCCGGCTTTATCCCCTCAATGTTGTCAAAGTAATGCGTTCGGTGTCGGAATAGCTTGAAGCTACACTATGCTAAATTAAGTGAATACGATATTCGAATTTTTAGCGAACAACTCCCAAAGAATCAACGTATTTTTCAAAAAATGATGCCAACCATAGACTTATGCTTTCGACGTACTCTGGTTACCAAAAGTCGCTCATTGTATATCAACGATCTTTAAACACCAAAACTTTGATTTCCTGTGTATTGTTGTGCGTCGGTTGGCGTTTCGGTATGGTTCATCTTCAACTCATTCTCGACCCTCTTTAAACTTTTTATGCCAATCATATTGTGTTTTTAATATAACCGAAGACATTGTCCATGATTTTAAATGACTCTGCAGCTGAAATATTATTACACACATAAAATTTAACCCAAATTCGTTGCTCAATAAAATTAGAAATTGTGGAAGACACCAATCTTAATTTCGTTGCTCCCAAAACACAGTACAACTATTTCACAAATTTCACAAATGACATCAAATTTGACAGCTGAAAATCAAATGACCACCGCACAGTCACCTGTGGCTGTGTTTGTGGGGCTATTGCTTGCTTATAGCGATTGTCTCAGGACTCTGGTTCACGCAAAGAATAACGAGGTTCAAGGCTATTCAAGCTGCCACTGGTTAATGAAGAATTTTAGGTTTAATACCTACCTTAACGCCTTGATGAAGTCGTGGAAAGTCTGAGACCTTTCCGGGTCTTTCATCGCATGCTGTACCGTTATGGATGAAGTTCGTTTACGAACTTCTGGTGGCACATTTTTCCTTTCCGAATGATGTGCCGGGGATAACACTGCCCATCCATCCATGATACTTTTGGTGACGAGGTATCAAGGTAGCTAGTGTTAGAACCAAAGTTTACATCAAGTGGCGTCGAATCGTATGATGGCTATGCAGCTTGAGTACAGTAACGTTGATCCGTGGCATACAATAGATTCACGTGCAGATGTCAAGATGAAGTTTTCGATGTTGCTAACCTGGCTCCTGATTGACTCATTGGTATGAGACTGGCGTCAAGTTGACGTCATTTCAGCAGCGGCATCGACCCCGTGGATGGAACGCGAGCAGCATTGGCAGCTACTCCAGGCAAACCTGTCATTATTACGACCTTTGGCTGAAAAGAATATTGATGCCGTTGCTGTTGTTGTTGTGAGTGATCCAATTGCGATTCTGTAGCACTTCCGTATGCTTACGAGGAAGATGTTTTTGATGGTGGATCACCTTCTACAGTACCATTTGCAGCTGCAGTAGCAGCCGCTGCGCTTATTATCATCCATCGACTGAGACGGTTCTCTGCTTTCGTCATAGCTGTGATCGAGGCAAACTTTTAAACCATGATATAGTGCCGAAAGGTATGCTGAATTTAATACTGTATTGTAGGGGCTCCTCGATAGTATAGTGGTTAGTATACCCGCGTGTCACCCGGGAGACCGGGGTTCGATTCCCCGTCGGGGAGCCCCTGGCGCAAGACTAATGACCTTGCCCAGAAAAAATAAATCATTATGGAAAATTTAACAAGCCTCAGGACTTGCTAAATAAGGCCAAGACCGGTTCCCGGTTGTAGTGCCGATGATGATGATGATGATGATGATGATGATTGTAGGCGCTCACCCCATCGTATTTGCATTCAAGCAATTTTATTTGTTTCTCCAGCAGTTTCTGTAAGAGCTCAATATTGGTATCCACATTTTAGCTCTGTACACATCATGTTATTAGAAGATTGTCCTCAGAAATGATATTCAATCGATTTAAGGTAATCAAATTATTTTATATAAGCGATTGTTTTTATGAAACACTTACGACGACAATTCACAGAAACCCACAAAATAAATTATTATTTGCACGGAAGTATTTCGCAACTAATTACTTTACTTTTATAGGCGGAAAATTGGTGATGGAGCCGTGCAATGCTGCAATTGTTCCGGTTGCAGTTTTACATCTCCTTTTACACATCATTCTGATCACTGTCTGGGATTGTAACTTCTACATAACCATGTTTGCCTCTGGTCTTGATCTTGGATGCTCCTTAAAGTCACAGACAAGCAAAGAAAAAATCAATTACCGAAAAATCAATTCAACCAGAACTAACACCACCCTCAAAGGATAATATTACCGACGTCGTTCACGACCAACCGTCGACGCGTTTATTGTCCTTTTTGATTAGTTTTGTATGTGTGATTCCTATCGTAATTTGACGCATTGCCGCTTATGTCAGACAAATTCACAGGTCATGCGAATTAAGAAAGGAAATTAGATGGTGCTGTTTGTTTTCATAAGCGGAAGTGGTGGCCGCATGGGCATGTTTGGGTTTTCTCTTCTACCAGCCGTCGATAAGTTGGAAAGACTTAAGCCAAATTCCCGAGTTCGATTGACGCAGTGTATTAACAATAATGAACACCATTTACCTACCATTACTTTTAAAGTTGTTTAAACTAGAATACTTTAAATAATTAAACCACTAACTGCATAAGTGTTTTGTTAACTGATTTGTTAAATCAGCAAGTTCCTCTAGACAACCCTGTGGGGGTTTGAAAGTAGCGTATGCCGGTACGGCCCTGGTTCACTCAATCCCCCAACACTTGTTTCGCCGATAACAAAGGAAGGAAAAATGCTGAAATAATAAAACGCACTGGGGTTGATTTGTTGTTAATGTTTTCTTCTTTTTATTTTTTTGCTTTAAAAAAAAACTGCTTAATTGCACTGGAGCGCCTAGTATATTTAAGTACATGCAATTTTAACTCCAAACTTCACACTAAATAATGCACAATAACTTTATAAGTCTGTTATGAGCACTTCGACCTTTTTTTAATGTATCTTATTTGATATTTTAAATGTTCTAAGTATGTTCACATCGTTTTTTTTTTAGATTTCGTTAGCAACTTCTCAACGATAAGCAATAGTACTGGTGACAGCCCGACCGAACAATAAGCTATTCGCGAATTCCCTTTGTGCCAAAAAAAATTGAAACCTAAACTGTTTTTTTTAAGCTGTATTTGATACGTTAACAGCGGATGGATGTGGATTTAATAATTTAATTTGATAAGGGTTTAACTTTCGCACTCGCGCAGAGACCTTGCCGACTCGTGTGTGTGGTTCGATGGTAAAAATTCGGCTTCTCTCCTTGAAGGATGAAATTTGACTGACTGTTCCATCCACACGACCAACCAATCTCGATCGCACTCTCATCTGCATCTTCTCATTTCCCCGCCCATCGAGGTGAATAAACTCTTGTGAATTTCTTTTTTATTCAATAGTCAATGAACCTAGGGAGAATGGAAGAATCGAAAAGGAGAGCGTGACGATCTCGGGGATGTTTTACTTCGCATGCATCGAAAGCAAAACCGATGGTGACCGCATGACCCAGTTTGATATTGGATTGTTCTCAGAGTGCAATGCACTCCGAGAAGGGGAAATAGGTGGAATGGAAAGTATATTTCTTGTGCTATTCACCTGACTAAAGAGTTAATTGATCCCCAGCGAATAGCCGTGTCTGGGGGAGGTCAAAGGATGCTGCAACGGCTTGGGATAATAGCTGGCGAGAGAAAAAGTGGTCGATATTACCCAAGCGGTTTCACGATGATGCAACAGCATCGTTTGCCCAGACTTTGTTGTTGCTAACCAAACATTAAATTGTAATTTCCGGTGGAAATCGCATGTGGTTTATGATTTAATGTTGCCGATTGGCAAGAAAGGGCTGAATTCAATTATGCATTATCTGCATAGAATAATGAATTCAGGTTTTGGGCCCTTTTGGGGTATACCTTTTGCAGGTGAAATTGGCCAGCGGAAGGGATTGGGGTTGATGTGGTGGGCGGTTAGCGGGCGAAATAGGGTTGTAATTGTGGGTTGGTTCTCCGTGTAATATAGAGAACCCCCATAACACTGTATAATAAAAATCGTAACAGGATTTAAGCCCACGCGTGGTAAAAACTCTGACGTTGTCGCAGGGGCTTAAATTGCAATGAATCACTCAGGCTATTCACACAGAAACCTACGCTTCCAGCAGAGTCACCTATGTCAGGCAGGTTAGGGAGGAGTAACATACAAATATCTGGCACACGTAATCCAGAGTGTTGCGCGTCACTGTGCCCATTGCATGGTTTACAGCCAGGGATACACCGATTGTGTTATAACGGCGCCTCTCTGACACCTGGTCGAATCAGAGCAGTAAGTAGACCTTGCCATTTCAAAATGGTGCTCTGATATAGCGGACTATTTGAAACCCCAAGACTCGTGGGAACAAAAATGTATGAAAACTATAAACACAACAAACATACAAAAAACCCAGTAGGCGTATGTGTGATGAGTCGACACTACCATAAGGAAAGAATTCATCAAGAAAACACTGACTCGCCAAAAAAAAAGACGTTGATGAGTCAGTGAGGTCATGGCCTCTCGGATTCCTACAGTCCAATAAATAAAAAATAGTCACACGCTTTTAAGAGGCCAATTCAGAAAATTGCCCATCGAACGTAGTAAAAAGTGTCTACCTGACTTTCACACTAGCTACAAAAAGTCAAACTCAAACAGGAGGGCATTGTTGGCCGCTGGAAAACGCGTGTGGGTGTGAACTGCCAGAATTACGCAATAACATGAGAGCGTCTCCGGGACAGGCTTCTGAGAAGCGACCACCTGCTACACAAAAAAATAGTATCCGAATTAACCATGTGGAAACCAAATTCATTCGAGGCCGTTGCAAAGCAGTGTTCGAAGGATACTAGTTCGTTCAAAAAAGATCTGCCATGGAACAAGCGTTTAGTTTACTTTATAAAATTGGCGAAATCTGCAGAATTTCTGACAGTCACCACATATAATATCAGCCAGGGAATGAATAAAGAGATAGTGCTTTCGAGTTGGTTTATAAACGCCCAAAACTGTCTACTACCTATAGGAGAATGAAATACCGTTTGTCTCAACTTCTGACAATACAAAAACTTTACGCGTGAAATTTGCACATTGTTTATTCTTAACCGACTTTTTAGTTCATTTAACAGCAAAAGGTTGCACGGCTTTTAACTTAGGCATCTCTTGCTCATCCTCTTTTTCTGTTCACACTTCTAATATTTTTTAGGTCATTGAATTAGTTCTCGTTGGCTTAATCTAGTACGATACTTTTGAATCATACTCATAGATCATTTCTATTACTTTCAAACGTTTTGAAAAATAGCGAGAACTTATTAAGGATCTTAATAAAATGTGGCAGGATACATTTTTGTAATAATTTCCTTGGGCTCTGATCAACAGTTATTATGCATCGTGGAGAGTAATTGTTAAGCCATTTTCAGTCGATAATCATTACTTATTAAGTAGTTATTTTAGTTTGAATTCCCTTCAAATTAAGGGGACTGTGAACATGTTGTTCTTCGACGAATTTCTGTGACGCCGAAAAGCTGATCAAAAACTCTCTGTCGCAAAATGCTACATTCGTGATTAGAATTCCGTTGGGCAAATATATGGTATTTATAACAGCATAACTCTGCACATGAATCTATGTATCCATTATTCAACTGTTCGATGTGTTGGATGTATCTGTTCCCGTCTATTCACCATAAAGCCCACGGTGACACCTGACACACCTGATTTAGAGAATGACAGATTTACAGTTTACTACTTCTCATTGGCCGGCTCCTCGATAGTATAGTGGTTAGTATACCCGCCTGTCACACGGGAGACCGGGGTTCGATTCCCCGTCGGGGAGCCTCGGGCGCAAGACTAATGACCTTGCCCGGAAAAAACAAATCATTATGGAAAATGTAACAAGCCTCAGGACTTGCTAAATAAGGCCAAGACCGATTCCCGGTTGTAGTGCCGATGATGATGATGATGATGATGACTTCTCATTGGCTATCTGAAATTAGAGTCCCCGAAAAAATTAGCTTCCGTGCATCAATATAAAAGCCAGCGAACCTCCGCTGAAATTTAAAATAATTAAAATGAAAAATAAAACAATGAACACTTCTACGGTTATCATGGAAGTTATTATTCTTTGGACCACCCTTTTGATTATAGCCACCTATTATTCTTGACATTAGTGCCAATGTTACTATGAACTTAGAGAAAAATGACGTGGACGAGCTCTTTTAAGCCAAGCTATTATAACGTAAGTATGTTAACATTTTCAATGAAACATATAGTTTCTAACTAAACAATTCACAATTACCCGTGATATATATCAAGTAATTTATACATAAACATTAACATATTAAAAACGGAAAAAAATAACTTGTGGAACGCGGTGATAGTGACACTTGAGCCCGTTTCATTTAATAAAACTAGATTCCTTAATTTAAAACATAAACAAATAACACAAAGCAACAACAAAATAATGCTGAAATGTTTAGCTAGGATTCGAATTTTACGTTTAGTATAAAATATAAATAAAAATACTATATTTTAAATGTTACGCCAAATTTAAGGAATATTGTATCCTGCATACGATTTAATGTAATACAAAAAATGTAAATTAAACTTACTCAAAGACTACTTAAAATATATGTGTACAAGAGAATATTAAAAAGGAAGAAAAAAATATAAAAAATAAAATTTTATTCCATAAAACGATATCAATCAAAGACATTTATTACGTGAACGAAAATATAGACGTTTTTGAGAAGGATTTTAATCACATTTGGTGTTGAATGCATTTTGAAAGTCCTTGCTCCAAGAGGGAGTAATACAATAATAATTAAAGAAAACTTTAAGACGAAGTTTCAACCTTATGATGATGTCCTTATATTACATTAGAGTCGAATAGCGTATTGTGTAAAGTAACTCTCTATTATTATAATGATTGTATGTTTTATGGTGTTCGTTGCATCGACGCAGTGGCATTGTACATTATAACGATAACGTTTTCAATTTGTCATCAATAAATTATTGCCAAAAAAATGCAAAACGTTCTTATTTCTGTTTGCTAACTGAGTCCAAGGATAAAACAAGCTTTATTTTTGGAGTATTTTTGAAAGCTCTGCTGCAGGGCTCAATCCGTGAGGTGATAGAAAAAGAGAAATATCATTTTGTTCAGAAATACTGGTATATATTATTTCAGCAATTTTGTTTGGACTGCTGTCTTTAAGCACTACGAATGTCCAATCAAAGGTATGGCACAACCAACTTACTAACTCAGTTATTGAGGCTATGGGATATTACAAAATGCGCGAGTCTTACAAAAACAACAAATTGATGATGTTGCATTTCGAAAAGTTTACAATATATACCAAACACGTTACATTCATATGGGGACTCGCCTAGTCAAGAACGAGAAAAACTTGAGCACGTGGACATTAGATCTTGCCGGTCGCAAAAGGATAACTATGTAAAATTTAGGAACATTTTCGTATAATCGTATATTATCGCATAATACATAACGGTTTGAGCCTTCAACGATATAAAACTCTAACTCGATAACCTGATGATTGAACAATTTCAACCCTTCAACAAGATTTTGTTCGATTATATAAATACTTGACTATAATTGTATTTGACATGACTCATGGTCTTGTAGCGTTTCCGCCAAACCCTACGGTCTACTTACCTGAAAAACCCCCATAACTACTACCCACCTCCTTTAAGTTTGCTAATGCAACAGTATTAGTACCTAAAAATGCTGCACGCATTTAAGAGATCAAATCTATGATCTTTAAGTCCCTGTAAAGAAAACTTACCTTCATGCATTCTCTTCGCATACCATTGCTCCTTAAGATTTCTTTATTAACTTACCAGGAATTTCCAATCAATTTCGGCATCTACGTCGCCAGTCAAATTTCCTTAGAGGAATTCCGGTAAACAAATAATTAGATTTACATACATTTGTAACCTTCATGACAGGGACCATAAATACTGCGCCGTCTATTTTCCCAGCAGCGTCATATACCTTTTCATACGCATTGCCTGGCAAGCTTTTTTGTTTTTCTTATCAACAAACAACCCAAGCAGCTGCATATAATTAGCGCAATAGACGCTAAAACCAAATTCTCCAGCATTTCCTAATGCAAATATGAACCCGGTTTCTACTGCAGCCAGAGATGCCATAAACATCCAATTTGCTTTTAGCACCTTTTTCTCCTAACGTCGAAAATAGCGACGAGGCATCGTGTAAACAATGACACGCACTACCAACGGCGCATTTGGTCATTTTTCCCTATTGTCCTTGCCGCCTGCCTGTTTCGTCGTTCCACTGCTTTCGAACACGTGCAATTACATTGAATCTGTTCGATCGCGCACATATGCCACTGCACCAAAAAGATCGCATTTTCTTAGTGGTTACACCCTTAAGAGAAAAGTCTTTCTCTTTTTTCCTTTTTTTTTTCCTTAGCGAAATCATCTCTGCATGAGATGACGATCGCTGAGTCAAATTCCATCCTTCGACCTGACCAGGTCGCGGCTCCATCGCTACCCTGGTGCGCGCAGGGAAGCGATAATAAAAAAATAATCGGTTGTGTTGCAGTGCGTGGTGCCTTTAAAGTAAATCGGGAGTTATGATAGTTTCATTAAAATTAAATAATAGAAAAACAATAAAAACAATACCTTGTGTTTTGCTCTCCTGTGCTGCAGTTTCTTTTCGGTGTTTGACGGAACAGTTTTCGGAACAATTAGTGACAATTGGATGGAGGAGGAAGTGAACCGTGTGCCCGTGTTCGGCATAATACTTCCTCCCCACAGTCTAGTTACTGCATCACGACCGACAGCACCACCACTCCGTGTGAGTGACCGAAGATAATTAATAATATTGCCGGAGTACCGATGTCCAACGAAATACAACCATTTTTGGTGCTAATTCTGAATTCGCTCATTAATTCAAGAGCTGTTTCGAAATTCACATAGAGACGTCAATTGTTATGAATAGTTTTGAGTAGTAATTATTTATTGTGGGCTACTATATATATATATATATATATATATATATATATATATATATATATATATATATATATATATATATCGTATCTCGGTGCGCCGTGTAGGCACTATAAGTTCGCCTCTCCCGAGAGAAATGTAATAAAAACAAAATATATACATATATATACATACATATATATATATACATATATATATATATATACATTTACATTTCTCTCGGGAGAGACGAACCTATAGCGCCGACACGGCGTCCCGAGATGCCACCAAATGACTCTTGCAGTTCCTTTTAAACAATTGCAGGTTGTAACGCTCCGGGAACACTTGCGCTGGGACGGATTTCCACAGCTTCTCTGCTCTGTAACGGAACGAGAGTAATAAATACTGCTGGTTTGTCAGCCGGACCGGTTGCTTTCTTAAAGTCCAGTTCACGGAGAATACGTTAAATAGCTCGTGGGCAGTTCTCACATCTGGCATTGAAGACCGCACCGGCATGATCACAGGTGGCTCCAAAAGACTCGCTTCGAGAATCGAATTATCGGAAAATAAATTCGCGAGCATATTGGCTTTATCCTTTGAATCCGCGGCTAACGCCCCACTGCCCGTTACTAACGGAGGAAAAGAGAAGGGAGCAAAGTTATTGGTGGTAGGCTTTTCCATTGACCAGAAGGGACGCAAACCAGTTAGGCACGCAAGCAGTTATTGGAAATTTTGTCATTAGGAATCTTCCTCTCTGTATAACTCGCCTGCTTGCAAGCTCGTTCTGTTGACATCCGTGCGATTTGAGCGCCATTCTTTCAAGGCTCAATTTTTTGCATATGTACGAGGGTTGCCTCTTATGTTTCGGGATTTGGCAACCCTAGTGTTGCAATACGGCAATTGACAGTTCTGTCGTAAAGTTGGACATTTTTGAGGTTATACGCACTCAGAACGTTTTGACATACGAGCGCTATTTGTGATGTTTACAGTAACTTAAAAGATTCATCTCGGCCCAAAAATAGAATTAAATCGTCAACATTGTCGTGCGATTATTTTTTACAACTTTCGGCGTGGATTAACTCAGCAACAATGCATGGATGAACTTAATTCAATTTTTGGCGATGAAGCACCATCAAGGACCAGTGTTTATCGATGGTATGGTGAATTCAATCGTGGTCGTAGTTCACTCCAAGATGAATTTCGTGAAGGTCGTACAAATTCAATTGTTGTTCCGAAAACCATTGATGCTGTGCGCGAACTGATATTGGAAGATCGTCATGTGACCTATCGTGAGATTGAGACAACCTTAGGCGTTAGTGGGACCAGCATACATACAATATTGCATAAACATTTGACTGTCAAAAAAATTTGTTCGCGTTGGTTCCCACACAATTTGTCAATCGCCCAACTAAAGGCTCGTGTCAATTGGTCGAAAGAAATGCTCAAAAAATACGGTCGCGGTGCTTCGAAACACGTCTATGACATCGTGACAGGTGATGAATCGTGGATTTACGCGTATGAGCCCGAAAGTAAACAGCAGTCGACTGTCTGGGTGTGTCAAGATGAGCCAAATCCAACAAAAGTTGTTCGCGCACGAAGCACTTCCAAGCAAATGGTCGCCTGTTTTTTCGGAAAAACTGGACATGTTGCAACCGTACCACTAAAACAACGCAGAACAGTCAATTCTGAGTGGTACACAACCATTTGTTTGCCAGTTGTCTTCCAAGAAATCAGGAAAACCAACCGCCGAAGACGGATCACTCTTCACCACGACAATGCGAGCTCTCACACATCGGCTGCGACTACTGCATTTTTGAGCACCCAAAACATCGATTTGATGGGTCATCCGCCGTATAGTCCTGACTTGGCACCGAATGACTTCTTTTTATTCTCGTACGTAAAAAACAAACTGAGAGGTCAACGTTTTTCGACACCTGAAGAAGCGGTTGCTGCATTCAGAATGCATGTGTTGGAGATACCTCAATCAGAGTGGCAAAAGTGCTTCGACAATTGGTTCAAACGCATGCAAAAGTGTAGATGGGGAATATTTTGAAAGACAATAAAGTGATTTTCGATGATCAATATATGTTTTTGTTCTCTAATCCCGAAATATAAAAGGCAACCCTCGTAATCTGTTCACATTTTTTGTCAAACCAAGGCTTATCAAATGAATTTTGTTTGATTGAATGCGAAATGTAAAGCTCCATCCCGAGAAAAATAATCTCCGTGTCTGACTTCACGCTTGCGTTAACATCGTAGTATCCAAATCTCACCTCTGATCATGGAAAGGATGCGAAGAAATCCCGCAATGGTTCCTAGTTCGCGAGGCTGCTTAGGTCGGTTATCCGTTTGAAATGTAAGTGATTGCTCAATCGATTTCAGGCAGTCATCTGCTTTCCCAATGGGGCAGTCGTTTCCGCGGTATAAAAGCTTGGCTCAAATGTCAGATTCAGTATCTTCGCCAAATTACCGCGGTCATAGGGCACTCACGCCAAATCAAATTGTTGCTAACCTCTGTAGTTCTGTCGGAGTTGTGTATGTAAAAGTCCCAAAGAACAACAATCTTAGAAGCTGGGTAGTTGATTTATATCCAGACCACGGTACGGTGGCTAGTCGATTGTTATTGGAGAAGCGGTACCGAACCCTTCAGCCCCAGTTTCATCTAAATGATGTCCAAGTTATTTGGTTCTAATGCGGCTTCCCTTTGGCAAGCTAAATCGGATTGGGTGAAGACACGGACTCCACCCTTAAAACGAAACCTCGAGTGTAAGGCCCTGTGAGTAGGGCGTTAGAATATACTTACAGTTAGGCCCGGTTATCGTAAGAGGCGACTAAAGGCCGAGTAGGTGGGGTCCCAACGGCCTGCCGCCCGATGAAATACCATCCCATCAAGCTATAGATCCCGTGAAATGGTCGGGAGAAATCCCTGGCCATCTTTCGGAGCTTGGCCGATGGACCGGTTCGAAAAGAGGTTAGTTTAATAGGTAGTCGGTCCCAAGGTGAGATACCACCCCGTCGCGCTGTACATTCCGCGATATCGTCGGGGGAAATCTTCGACTATGTTTCGGATGTATGGCTGTTAGCCCGGACTGGCATGGGACAAGTCATGATGGTACCTTCTAAGATAAAGAATTCCGGAGGTAAACTAGATTCCCGTTCGGATCTCCCGGGGGTACTATGTCAGGGGAAACATCATGCAGACATTATGATAAATAACCGAACTTTAGGAAATTCATCAACGCATAATCGGGCTCGTTGTCGATGCTCTGTCGACGTGCGACTGATAACGGCATTTTGCAACGTCAGGGGTTTCACTAACACGAATATAAACGCCGCCCATATTTGCATATTTGCAAACAACGAAACCTGATATTCTTGCCCTAACCGAGACCCAGGCCGATTCGTCAACTGATTCGACATAACATATCTTCGTTGCTCAGGATACGAGTTACATTCGAGATTCCGTTTTAAGGGCGGAGTCTGCGTCTTCCCGTGGTCCGATCTGGCTTGCCAGAGGATGGAGGGGTTGGAACCCAATAACTCGGACATCATCTGGTTGAGGGTCGTGCTAAGGAAATCTGTTAAATTTCTTTGTTGTCTTTACCGCTCCCCGACTGACGATCAACCGGCGACATTTTTCGAACATCTTTCACGTACCGTCGACTGGATACAGATCAACCACCCAGCTTCTGAAATTGTCGTCCTTGGCGATTTTAGAGTTACGGCTGGTTGGTACGTGCTAACAGAACCGACGAGGCTGGGAGGCTGGCGGAGATGTTCGCTGCTAGCAGCAATTTGACTCCACTCGTGGACGAACCTACTCGGGAGCCGGATGCTCGAGGTGATTATGCGAACACCCTGGATCTATTTTGGAAACGAGCCGAGCATTTATACCATGGAAACGACTGGGCCATTAGGAAACTCAGATCACTGCTTGGTATCAGTCGCGCAGATACTTGCATTTCAAACCTAAGCAGCTTCGGCATGTAAGGAGATATGGGACGGCTAAATGGGACGATTTGCCAGATTTCTTCACATCCTTTCCGTGGTCAAAGGTGTGCTTTGGAGAAGAAGGCTTACAATGACCAATAAACTTCTTGAGTGAGCGACTGGTTCGCGTCCGTTCTGGTCAATGGCAAGGGCTGCCAGCAGTATCTTCCCATCCTCCTCTTTTCCCCCGCTGGTGACGGACAGCGGGACGTTAGTCACAAATTCAAAGTATAAAGCTAATCTGTTCGCGAATTTATTTTCCGCGAATTTAAACCTCGATCCCGGTCTTTTGGAGCCACCTGTGATTGTGCCGGTGCAGTCTTCGATTCGGAATGTAAGGTTTCGCCCACGTACTATTCAACGCATTCTACGTGGACTGGACTGTAAGAAGGCAACCGGCCCGGACGGAATACCAGCAATAGTCCTTAAGAACTGTGCTCCAGAACTATCGCCGGTTCTTGGCAGACTCTTCCGCTTATCTTATGCACGGAGGAACTTTCCTGCCTGCTGGAAAATCGCTCGAGTTCAGCCAATCCCAAAGACGGGAAAAAAGTGTCTCCCACAAAATTACCGTCCGATAGCATTACTGTCTATTTTATCTAAGGTAATGGAAAAAGTCATCAATACAGAGTTGGTTAAGTATTTGGAGTGCAACGGTCTTCTGAATGATCGTCAATACGGATTCCGTGGCAGGCGGTCCACAGGAGACCTTTTGACACTTATAACCGATATATGGACATCTGCGATTGAACGGCATGGTGAGTCAAGGGCGGTCGCATTAGATATCTCCAAGGCTTTTGACCACGTCTGGCACGGGACATTGTGGAGCACACTTCGTTCATATGGATTTTCCCAGCAGTTTTGCGACTGGACGAAAAGCTTCCTCGAAAATCGATCGATCCGGGTTGTTGTGGACGGTGGCTGTTCGGATCTGTATCCTGTTAATTTCGGGGTGCCTCGAGGTTCTATTTGGCCCCAACCTCGTTTTCGTTTCACATAAATAATTTTTTATAGTCGACGGATAGCAGGGTGTTCAGTTTCGCGGATGATAGTACGCTTGTTTACTCTTTTTCAAGTGATCGACCAATTAGTGCAGATCGACTCTCTGAATCGGGATCTGAATAAGGTCCTGCAGTGCGGAAAGGCCAATCTCGTCGACGAAGACACAGTATACAACATTCACAAAGAAAAATGGATCATCGGTTCCACGGCTTATGATATATGGTCAGGTCCTCGAATCTGAGGAAGGCTTGAAATTGCTGGGTGTTACGGTCTGTAGGAATGTATCGTGGCATAAACACGTGTCGAACAATGCCAGATTCGCCTCAGGAAAACTGAGCTATATTTTTAGAGTCAAGAAATATTTTACTCCGGCTCAACTTCGTCTCCTGTAAAATCCCATATTAGACCCGCGCTCGAATATTGCTCTCATGTTTGGAGCTCTGCTCCTGAATATACCCTCGGCCTACTTGAGAGCATACAGAGAAGAACGATCCTCCTGATCAGGGACTCGACGCTGCGGTCGGAACTACAGTCGCTGTCACATTAAAGGCACGTAACCGAGCTCTGTCTGTTTTAAAGATATTATCACGGGTACTGTTCTTCGGAGTTTTGTGGTATTGTTCCGCGCAATTCGATTTATATGCGCTCTACAAGACAACCTGACGGGTCACACCAATCTGCGGTTCATCTCCCGACGGCGCGAACATCCCTAGATCAGAACTTCTTCCGTTACAGAGCGGGGAAGCTGTGGAATTCCCTGCCCGTGCAAGTGTTCCCGGAGCATTACAACCTGCAACTGTTCAAAAATAACTGCAACCGTTATTTGGTGGCATCTCGGGGCCATCGGCCAAACATCCGGAACATTGTCAAAAATGTCTGCCGACCATATCGCGGGACGACCTACCACCTGAACCAAATTTTTCTCAGACGGGTCCATCAGCCAAGCTACGATAGATGGCCAAGGATTTCTCCCGACCATTTCACAGAGTCTATGGCGTTATTTCACCAGGCGACATGGCGTTGGGACCCTACCTACCAGTCGGCATTTAGTCGCCGTGGGTATATTCTATCGCCCTACTCACAGGGCACACGGTGGGCCACAAACCTCCGTTCTTGGGTCAATTAAAAGCAAATATACCAACCGTAATGGTAAATTTACATTTAGAAGGGTGCCAGCAAAATAACAGAACACATTTAAATGACATAATTTTTATGAAATAAAAATGCTTTAATAAAACTACACTTTTATTTCAGAATTTTTGGCTTAGATAAATATCGGCATATAAAGATTGATTTATGAATAATGTTTTATTATTAAAACAGAAAACGCCCGTTATTTTTTGATCACTCTACATATATGGACTCGACGAATTGATCAGGAGAATTCTTTAACTAGTAGGTGTGCAAGTAGAAACTTGGCTCTGAAGTTGGTTGTTAAAAACATACTTGAACGCATACAGTTCGGTCGTCATATATATCCACAATTTGTAGCTTAGTCATTGCGGTTTGTATGACGAAGTTTTAGTCATTTACAAGCTGTCATTCCGTGAGCTAATAACCTGGCCCGAAAAAATAAATTATTATGGAAAATTTAACAAGCCTCGAGACTTGCTAAATAAGGCCAAGACCGGATCCCGGTTGTAGTGCCGATGATGATGATGATTCCGTGAGCACCAATTGTATAACAGATGAATGTCGATAAGCAAAACTTACGCTATTGCATTCCATTCAAATGAAAAAAAAATTCTGCCCAATCTATGGAATTGAATAATTCGACTTTGGGTGAACATTCTGAGTCATTCAACAAAAAAAAAATAGTTTGCAAGATTTCGTGAAGGAAATGGTCTTGAGGACGCCCCACGTCCAGGTGCAGTAAAAAAATTTACGGCGAAGACCGGATGATGAGAATGACTGGATGAAAATCCATGTCAAACTCAAGAAGAACTTGCAGAACAGTTAGGAGTTTCTCACCAAGCAATATTATTCAATTTTATTTTTTTTTATTTTATTTCTCCCAGGAAAGGCGAACCTGGGCGCTGAGTCAGTGCTCTGAGATGCTATTTTTTTTCTCGACCTCGTCCATCAATCAACCTCCGAAAGATGATCAAGTATTTCTGCCAACCATTTCACGAAGCCTATAGCTTAATGGGGTGGCATTTCAGTAATAGTGCCGAACTCCACAATAGCAACTCGTCAGTTGAACCTAGGTTTACAGAATCAAACACAAGACAGCACCTCTTTAACAATTCAGCCAATCAAGCGGCAACCTTTTTATAGGTATACTTTCAATAAAGTTACATTTGACAAACACGCCGAGTTTCTAGTTACACCCCTATTATATTTCAAAGCTTGATGTATGGTATCTAAGATGGTGTTACCTCCTGAGATAAAGAATTCCGGAGATAAAATTTTCTCCTTTTTGGATCCACGGGAGAAATATCTTAGGGATAAGAACCGATGAATTATTTGATACGAAAACAATTAGTAAATCACTCTTCTTAGAGAAATCGGGCTCACTCATAACAGAACGCCAACCTTGGACTTGTAACAACATTTTGTAATATCAAAGGATTCGGCTTCATTAATAGAGGTATACAAGGGGTCGTGCCGTAAATACGAATGTTGTTGAAAGTGAAAATGTACCATTAACATCATCTTGCAATGTACACCTGAAAAAAAGAATGATTCCCTGCAAACACTCCAAGTTTTTCGACTATAACACGAACAGTTTCGAGTGGAGCGTACCATAAAATAGACGTGTGGCGGTTCTTTAAAACATTCTCAAAGAACCACACACTCCCTTTTAATTAACCGTCTCCCACTTACCTGGCAAGTCATTATATTTACCTTCACCTCACCTGAAAACATAAGCCCACGGGAAAGATTACCACCTTGCCGTGGCATCAAACTTTCACCTCGGAGCTTGCTTGCATCCATCGCATCATCCCCCTGAAATCTAATTCGGGTACCTTGTCAGGTAACCAACATGAATCCCCGAACATGTCAATGCGCAGGGCTAAGCAGCATCATACCTGAAAAGAAAACCTACCCGACGGCGTCCATACATTTTGAACTTTCCTGGTTCATACTCCATGAACCAGGTCATCTCCTATCGGCTCAGCCTGTCTTCAATTACGATAAACAAACGCTGGCCAGCGTATTGTTGACATAGCTGTAGCCGATATTCTTTTCATAGTTCACAATTTTATATCGCGCCTATACCCTTAGGTCCGCGACAGCTGCGACAATTCCCCGTTATCGGCTATCAACCGATCATGGAATTTGTGGCATGGATATCATCATTGTTTGGCTCCTCGATAGTATAGTGGTTAGTATACCCGCCTGTCACGCGGGAGACCGGGGTTCGATTCCCCGTCGGGGAGCCTCTGGCGCAAGACTAATGACCTTGTCCGGAAAAAACAAATCATTATGGAAAATTTAACAAGCCTCAGGACTTGCTGAATAAGGCCAAGACCGGTTCCCGGTTGTAGTGCCGATGATGATGATGATGATCATCATTGTTTAGGTAATCTTACCGATGCCATGCCTATGATGACCCGCCTGAAAACCTAAATTAAACATACAGTATCTCACTGTGTTCGTTTTACTTCATCATCATCATCGGCACTACAACCTGGAACCTGTCTTGGCCTTATTTAGCAAGTCCTGAGGCTTGTTAAATTTTCCATAATGATTTTTTTTTTCCGGGCAAGGTCATTAGTCTTCGTTCGTTTTACTTACCCGCACATTAATCTAAACATATAGCCACCCAGCCTGACCCCTTGCCGCCGTCGACGAGGTTTCTGCTGACTTATGCCAATTTATAATTTTCCTCCTTGTGCACCGGAGCCATACGACTAGATTAGATATTGCTTACATCGGTGTTTCCAAGGAATCTTAGGCAAATACCATGACGACCCCTTTGTATCATAGGCACATCATGTACACCATGTGTGCCACCATTTGATCTGTGACACAAAAATCTATTTCGATCCCTGGCATACATCATCAACAATGTATGGGTACATCGCCGCAGCCCCCGATGATCGTACGTTAGTTTAATCAGGTGTCCGCCGATCATCGTCCTCATCGCAGGGCATCGTACTTGTCCTATACGGACACATATAGAATCCTCCTCTATCGATGCAATTCGCGGCCATTGAATCTGATGGGTGTGAGTTGCATCGGGGAGTCAGATTTTACCGGTAGAACCACGCACACGTTCCCTTCGGTTTGAAGAGCCAAATTTTCACCACCCGCGAGTCAGTGGTCTGTCACCATAAAATAAGTTAGTGATTAGTAAAGTTATCGAGTTAGTTGTGTTGGATAATTCGCCACTAAGATAGTCGTGTTAATTAAAAATACCGGAGTTGGATATTTTCATCACAAAATAAGTTAGTGATTACCAAAGTTATCTAGTAGATTGTGCGGTACATAAATAAGTTTTCCTGTATCAACACATTGTTTCAAAATATAAGATTCACCAAGTGTAAATAATACCCAAGAACAAATAAAGGAACATTAACATTAGAACCAACTTATTGTGTTTTCTTTTCCTTCAGGAGTGGAGTTCCGATTCTCTTGGAGAACATTTCCCGGTGATTACCATCAGTGCTTTTTCGTTTCTTTTCGAACAGTTTCCAGTTATAGTTAGTGGGTGTCCTTGCTGAATCCGCACCCGTGCAGGTGTATAGCGTTAAGCAAGGATAGTGAAGAAGGTGAATTGAACACACGATGAAACGATTGAAAAGCGAAGCAGTGAAGCATCAGACTACTGACCGTGTTTAGAATTTGATTTCCAAACTCGACTATATTCCACTGGTATGAATTATTTTTATTTTATCGCTTGGTATACGGTTCTGATGTATTTTTCTTATTCGATTTTTTTTTTCGTTCGGTGTTCTTCACTATTTTTGCTTGTGAATTGTGTGTATCTGTTAGAATCGCTACAGGTGCACAAGCAGAATCTACCCCACAGACGTATAAAACTTCACTTCCAAAATTTGGTGAGGTTTACAGTACGTGAGCAACAGTATGCGAAAAAATATAATATTTTACGTGAGTTAATATCTACCAACACTTATGAAAAGTTGCGTGCGGCATTTAACAATATTACGATGAGTAAAAGAACTTGTTTTTTATGGCAGCAATGATATCAAAGGGACAGGGTGGATATTAAAAGCCTGATATTCTGGCACTTAAAGAAATCTTATGGCCCCGGTTATGATTTACACGCAGGATTCCAATTTAAAGGTGGCATCTATATCTTCCTCCAATCTGATCTAGTTTGCTGAAGAAAAAAGCGTTGAATACCGCTCCCCCAATGAATATCACACTACCAACTGGATATCCAACATAAGGAAAGATTGTTCTTGACGACTTGGATGTAACACATTCTAACAGATCAGAAGAGTCTGGGAATGTATCTGAGCATTGTCGAACAGTCACAATCTGATTCAGCTAATAGAAGATCACTCACGAGTACCAGATAATCGAGACGAATTTTGCAAAAACCTTAAATCGTTTTCTGTCATCTGATTTAAATATGTACTGCGTGAAAACAACGGTGCCATTAGGAAATTCGGACCATTATTTGGTATTTCTTACCACTAACCAACCTAAACAGCCGCGCCAATTATGGAAGATCATAACTGGGATTATTTGCGGTCCACTTCCGTAGTCAGAGGTTTGCTTTAGAGATTCCGACGTTAAATCCTGCACCGAGTCAAAGAAGAAACTTATTTTCTTCATTGATAGGTGGGGTGATCAAAAAAGTCCGAATGAAGTATTTATGTCTCCAGACCAAAAAAGGGCTCAATGGTGCCCGTTTTCCAAATACAAATGCGACTGTTAAGGCTCTCGAAGCAATATTTTACACATATATTTTGTTGCGCTGTTTACGCGAGATTGTTCGTGCTATCATCGTCAAACTTGGTATCTTTACAGCAAATTCGTCCGTCTTTCAGGTGCATACCACAAGATGGCGATAATGGTATGTATTCGCCATCAACGACAGTTGTGTCAGACTTTATTGAATAGCCTTCATAAAAAAATCTAATTGGGACGTAACACATCCTCTATGAATGGAAAACCAGCTAAAATTTGGGCCCCAAAACCATTCCTAGTTCTCTGCAAAGTCTTTTACAAGTCTTACCCACAGAAAATCTTTCCAACCTAGTGAAAAGCCGCTCAGAATCAAATGACCCCACGGAAGGGTAAATAGCGTCTTCCTATAATACACTTACATGAGATATTCCTGGTTCTGTTTTGGGATATTCATATACTCAATGAGGTAGGGATGGGTCCCATTTGGGAGGAGAGCTAAACCTGCCTACGCAACCAATCTGTGTATATTCTCGCTGTGTATGGCTTCTAGGTTTCCATTACCGAGTTAATTGGATTTCTTATGACTATAAACGTAAAATGCGCCAAAATAAATACCCGACGGTTGTGAACGCCAACAAGAAGATATTTCTGGGTATATTACCCCTTTACCAACATTAACAATGTTTTCAGTTGCACAGTCTTTTGAGTGATGAATGCGTTCTGCCTCTTCAACAACAATACCAATTCCTTCTGACTTATAGACTAGGTTACGATTTGTTCGTTAAACAGGACTATTAAACGTGATGTGTAATATGTGCTTAGCTATGAATGGAATAACGCCTTAAATGTCCATTGCTCTCAACATATCGCACATTCTGATATTGTAAAGACGAGGAATTTATAGGACGACGTCTCCGAGCCAGCAATTCTTTGGAAATCCGTCTGTGTAACACAATCGTCTATTGGCGCTGTATTGTTGAGAACTTACTTGCCTTGTATACGGCCCATGTAATAATTTTTATCACCACACATCAACACCAAATATAAAAGGTATTGACTGGACAAAACGACGTCGACGGTACGCAAAGCAAAGGGTCTGCGTTAGTTGATGAGTTAGAAGTTGCAACCACAACAAAAGTCCTATTGAAATGGTGATTCAGGTGAAGCCAAGTTTTATTAATGCCTAAAAGACGAACAATAAAAATACACTATGTGGCAATTGGCAGGGATTATCCCAGGATAACAGGATGTGTTCTCTGTCGCCTATTGTCAATCGATTAGTAAAGGCAAACGGGTCTTCCCTCTTACCTTTCCCATTGAATAGAGACCATTTTACGCTGGGTTGTTCCCTTAGAAAATGACCATTGGGTAATGCAAATATTTACCTCAACTTCAACCTACCTGATCGGTGAATGATAACAATTTGAAACGGTAGCCTCCGTGAAATTGGACATCATTGAGCAAGCAGAGAGATCTTTTGTTGTGGTGTCAGAGGTAATGTTTTCTTAGTTGAGTGGCATAGTGTCTTCTACCTGTCCGATGACTGTAATGTGAATAAAAACAAAAAGGAAAACAGACGATGATCGGTGTCTTGATGAGGTGTCAAGAGGAATTCCAAGATTCCAACTGATGATGTCAAAAGGTCTTCAGCTTGTCACCTAATTGTTGAGAGTTATTCGTCTTCTTACTTTTCTTCGATCTTATCAGATTGTCTAATAAACGGTGAACGTCTCCTTCATATCCCTATCTCCTATCGTATGGGCCTGTGTGTGCCCTCGAGGTACCTTCCCTCATGACTGGTATCCGTGCGTTGGAACGGATTTTTATGACTTTAGTTGATCGTGAATTCAAATAAATTTGTCGTAAGCTGAGGGCCGTGAGCGGGCTCGCCGTTCAATAAATCACTGAACCGAGCGTTTATTGATCTGTGATTAGGATGAGATGACGCTTGCGATTATCATCTCGAGCTGCCTGACCGTGCTTCTAGTATAGTCGATGGGCGATCTTTTTTAAGGGGCTGGAGAGTTGTTTCTCTTTAATGATCCTTTCCGCCGGTGCTTCCAGGGATCACTGTAATCGATACGAGATTTCTTTTTCCTTAGCCAAACGGATCGATGTCGGCGATACAGTGAAACAATTTAAATCCCTTCTGCTTTATATGCCATGATGTGTTCCTAAGTGCACAGTCCAGACGGATGAAGAGTCTTCTGTCCACATCCAGCACCATTGATATTGGCCATTAAATAAAGTGTTAACTAGGTTTCACAAATGTATGCGCCGACGAAGCGTATGGAGAGTGCGAGGACGATAATTAAGACAGGGGTTGGGTACTTTATTTAACGAATGCTAATCGGATTAGATGTGACTTCGTTTTTTGGAAGTAAATTGAGTGGTTTCCTGATTTTATTGTACACCGAGGCAACTGTGGTAATTTGGGAAGCTACTAGGAATTTCCTAATATATGATAGTTGGCGTTGGATGCTTTAGAAATAATTAGGTGATATCTATGATGGCTAACCAAGAGGATGTTTCCATTAAAATCGTTAGTTTATTCATATTGCTGGCGGAATCGGTGACAAGTTAGGTAAAATCAGAGATATGTCCCAGCAGGCTCGGAATACAAAGCTGTTCTGGTCAAAAAAGTAGGACGTCTTTCTTATCAGTTCATAAAGTGTATTCTCGCCTTCATGATTAGCTTTAGTTCTCTCGGTTGATATAGTCTCTGTATTTCATCAGTTCACGTTCAGTAAAGTTCTTCTGATGATATGTAATCTTATTCGATTATTGATTGAGTTTAATTTGCAAAGAGCAACTACTGGGGTTTGTTATAATTAGCCCGTCATGTTTTCCTGTTAACATCACCTTGACTTTTAAGCGACTTTGACGTGCTCTTTTGATCTTGGCTCACCTTAAACAGGATATTCACGCGAGTTGTTTCCGAGTTGTAAGCGTAGATTCAAGTCTCATTTTCTGTGAAAATCTGATTTATTACCGATGGATGGCCATTTTTCAAAAACAGTGAGTGTTTGTAGTACCAATCGAGAATTAACCCGTTGCATCCCGAAATGACTTTTAACGCGTTTTTGACTGATCATTTCAATCGAAAAGCCAACAGGAACGGCAAGGTCCCTAGTCATTAATCGACAGTTTTTGAACGCCAAGTCTTTGAATTGTTTAACGTGATTTTCATAGGTAGACGTTGAAGGTCGTCCGTGGCGCTTTTCGCCTTCAACTCGTTCTCGGCCTTCTTTAAACTTGTTGACATTTCTTTCCGACAACATTCTACAACATCCTAAACATGTCTGCACAAAAAATTTCGCTTCAAAAACAAAATTTAACGGAACTTCTTTGGTAAAAAAAATCGCACAATATAAAGATAGAAAAAACACACTTTTCGTTTCGTACAAAACCAGCTGAAATACTAATGACGTTTATGATGTCAAATTTGACACAGATGTCTGCCACAATGCTACGAATTTAGGAGAAAACAATTCTAACCTACAATGTACCCGCGCAATTTGACTTGGACATCACTACCGAATGCAATTCAGTACAGTAGATTACATACTTGATACCAGGGCTATGCTGATCGGAAGGCAATTCATTGTAACGATATGAACAAAGTCCCTTCGAAGAACAATATTAAAACCGCCGTGCATCGATACCTCGCTTCATTCTATTCGACCCCGCTTCCGCTCTCATTGGCTTTTATCATTTAACAGTAAAAAGAAAAATTCCTTTTATATGTACAGGCTGTCCCATAAGTCGTTTTCAATCTATTTTGCACCCTGTACGAATAGAACTCCTGGTAGAGACGGCGTGTATATGCCGATAATTACCTCCGTCGTTGGGAGATCAGTCGTTATGGAGCATTTCACGGAAGCGGAGCATGCATGGTATGCGAGCTAGTTTTACAAAAGAAATAATTTTGCTGTTATTGTCCGCCAACCCCCGCTTGGTAGAAACCTTTACGTGGTGCGGGGCCTTAAACTACGATGAATCACTCAGGCTTTGCTGACGGAAGCATACGCTTTCAGTAGGGCCACCCATGTCAGACAGGCTAGCGAGGAGTAACATACAAAGATCTACCGACCCTAATCCAGGGTGTTACGCGTCACCGTGCCCATTGGATGGTTTGCAGCCAGGGGTATACCGGCTGTATTATAACGGCGCCTCTCTGACACCGGGTCGAATCAGAGCAGTAAGCAGACCTTACCATATCAAAGATGGGCTCTGATATAGCGGACTATTTGAAACCCCAGAGTGATCCCATGAAATCAATGATCAATATACAAAAAACAATCTCACGAAAAACCCGGTAGGCGTAGGTGTGATGAGCCGACACTACCATAAGGGAACAAGTCATCAAGAAAACACCGACTCGGCAAAAAGAAGACGTAGGGAAAAACGGAAAAAGCGGGATATACGCGTCGGTACGTGGAATGTTCGAACGTTATATAAACCAGGAGCAATACAGGCGGTCGTAGAAAATGCGAAACAATATAAAATGGACATCGTCGCGCTTCAGGAAGTCCGACTCCCACATCAAGTAATCGAAACCAACTGATTTACACTAGTGTGTGGAGGTACCGATACACATAACCTCGGAACCGACTTCATCATAAGCAAGAAGATTACGCCCCATGTAAAATATGTAAAATTTATTAATGACCGAATATGTCTGTGCTAAAAATACAGGGCCCATGGTACAATTATGTATTTATAAACGTACACACCCCAACAGAATCTACCGACGAAGAAACGAAGGACACGTTCTACGAGGAAGTATTTGATGGGATCTCATCATTCGATGTTAAAATCCTCCTCGGGGACCTTAATGCGAAAATTGGAAAGGAAGATATCTTCCAACCAACTATAAGTAAAGAAAGTCTACACGACGTTTCAAATGATATTGGAATTTGAATTATCACGTTCACAGCTTCAAAAAACCTGGTAGTGAAAAGCACGATGTTCAAGCACAAGCAAATTCATAAAGCCACATGGATATCACCCGACGGCGTAACGCGTAACCAAATAGAACACTTGCTCATAGACAAAAGACTTCACTCGAATATCCTTGATGTAAGATCATATAGAGGAGCAGATTGCGACTCCGATGATCTTCTAGTGATGGGCAAAACCAGCAGTCGCCTCGCAGCATTCCCACATGGGCAATCGCGGGAGACGAGCAAAAAGTTCGACATTGAGAAACTAAAAGACCTACGAAAAAGGGCTGAATATCAAAAGGAACTAACGAATAGATTTAGCATTCTAGAGAATGGGAACAGTGAGGAAGAGGAAGCTAATAGTGTGGACACTAAATGGACATC
Source organism: Microdon myrmicae (assembly GCA_963931805.1). NCBI lineage: Eukaryota > Metazoa > Arthropoda > Insecta > Diptera > Syrphidae > Microdon > Microdon myrmicae. Next base: position 25,595,883 of record OZ007500.1, read on the forward strand.
GATCAGAGACACAATCAAACAAACAGCCCAAAAGGTATTAGGATTTAAGAAAACACTTAAGTCCAAACCTTGGTTTGACGATGAGTGCAGGGCGAATATCGAAGAACGTAAATGCCTTAGAGTGATCCACTTTCAAAGATATGATGAGGTCAACGCAGACGATTCGGAGAGAGACAATGAGACTCTTCAAATGCAAAAAACGCGAATGGGAGAAGATTCGGATCGAAATAATCGTAAAAAATTCTAGAGCAAAAAACATCAGAGGTATGCATATCGGCATAAATTCAATTAGAAATGGCTACCGAGGGAGAGACAAAATAATTCGAGACGCAAACGGCTGTCTGGTCACAGAAACAAACAATATCGTTACAAGTTGGAAGCAGTACTTTGAAACCTGCTCAATGTACGCACCCATCAACCGCAAACAAACGCACCAGATGTACATACAGCCAAGCCTCAGATCCCAGAGCCCTCTTTCGATGAAGTTGTAGACGCAATAAATCGATTGAAAAACAACAAAGCTCCCGGAGTTGACTAATCCACGGAAGAATGGAAAACCTCAATCGTCGTCCCCATTTACAAAAAAGGTGACAGATCTGACTGCGAAAACTACAGAGGAATATCATTGCTCCCAACCACATACAAAATATGAACAAATGTCATACTGGCGAGAATCACACCGTACGCAGAAGAAATAATGGGAGACTACCAATGCGGATTCCGTAGGAACCGGTCAAGAAGCGACTAAATGTTCACAATAAGGCAACTGCTGAAAAAGAAATGGGAATACGGAGAGACGGTTCACCCACTGTTCGTTGCCTTCAAAAAAGCCTACGACTCAGTCGCAAGGCAAAGACTCTACCATATTGTAGTTGAGCTGGGAATCCCGAAAAAATATGCCGCCCTCATTTAAATTTGCATGAACGAAAACAAAGAACGAGTTAGAATAGAAAACTCCCTCTCAGAACCATTTGAAATCCAGGACGGACTAAAACAGAGGGGTGGCCTCTCACCTTGTCTTTTTAACCTTGTGCTTGAGTATGTCATCAGAAAGGTACAAGACGACAACATGGCCGGATAATTGCTGAACGGGGTCACACAAGTGCTCGCATGTGCAGATGACATCGCCGCTCTGGGCGATAATCTAGAAACCGTAAGTAAAAACTGTGAAATCAACATGCAAGCGGCAGAAGAGGTGGGCCTAGAAATAAATGAAGACAAAACAAAGTACATGATTATGGCGAGAGAAGGTGGAATTCAGGGAACACATATAAACGTCAGAGGCAAGTTATTTGAAAAAGGTAAAGAATTTAAATATCTGGGAACAATACTGACGGACAGTAACGAAATGTCGAAGGAAATTAACAAAAGACTGCACCCCGGCAACGCGAGTTGGGACGCAGTCAGTAAACTGCTGAAATCCAAACTGCTAACACGCAACATAAAGCTCCGTGTCTATAGAACCATAAGAATGCCGATTGCTCTATACGGATGCGAAACATGGGCTCTCACAAAACGGGAATAAAACAAAAAACAAACATATTCGAGAATAAAGTTTTGAGGGGTATCTTTGGAGGTAAATATGCCGAGGAGACAGTACAATGGAGGAAACTTCATAACCACGAATTGGAAGAGCTATACCGCAAACCTACTGTGACGGTTCCCTCGAACGCCACCAACCATCTTCCCATAACCTAAGTAAAAACCCCCATCTAGGGCATACAACCAAAAAGAAAAACAAGTACCGTGGCAGTTCCTTTGAACGCCACTATTTACCTTACAGGTACAAAAGGTAACAGTTTCCTGAAATACACTAAAAGCCTGTACTTACCTCCCATGCCGTACCTGTAACATTAGAAAAACCGGTGAAACATTAATTCTCGCTGATATGAAATTCCAGCGGCAACAAATACAATATTTTCAAGGCAATTTGGTTTAACAACCAAGCAACGAATATTGCCTGTGCAATATCTACACGATATTCTTTTGCGCGCCAGCTGCACACCAGCAGGAAAAGGTATCTTGCCTTGGCACAGCATGCCCACCTCGAGCGATCACCCGACCGACCGACACATGAAGGCATCCGGCTGGCGCCCCGGCAGTCGAATTCGCAAATGGAAATTTACCATCAGAGTTCGATTGCGAGAATATACCAGCGAAATGTACACGATCAGCAATAATGCTTTACGCTGTCGTCGATCGTGTAAACATTTCAACCCTCTTGCCGTTGAGATACTCGCACCCGTGCGGACATTTAAATGGGACTTATGCTATGTCTGCATACTTGCGGACGCACACGATGAGCAGCAGAAGCAATCATCGTGTGTGTATTTCCACCCCTTTTGTGTTGAACCAAACGCAAAAGGGATATATTACCAAATATGGTCATCGAAGCGATGATGGGATTTTAGTATCCTATCGCTTCGATGAAATTATTTAATCTCGATTCGGATTCCGTGAGGGCACGTCGCGCCCTCACGTTAATTTACATTCATCTTGGACCGTCCCAAGGGATCGGTTAATTCATTACTACGAGTCTAAATTGTCTCGTCGGTGGTGGTTGTTCCGAACTGAAATTACATTCTATGTTAGCGGAAATAATACTTGTGATGCGAACTGAAACTACATTTTATGTTAACGGAAACAATACTTGTAGCGTGAACTGAAATTACATTGTATATAAATGAAATAATACTTGTGTTCCGAACTGAAATTATATTGTAAATAACTGAAATAATACGTGTGGTGTGAACTGAAATTACATTCAATGTTAGCTGAAATATACTTGCAAATAAAAAATGAATGTGATACTGGCAAGCGAGTCCAGCGTTTAATTTAATCGAAAAATCAACAGTTGATGCTGACTCAGTCGGTGAAGGTTTCAGTGTAACACCCATACTACAATCGTGAGAATAATCAACTCGCGAAGGTTAAGATGGGCTGGACACGTGGCGCGAATGGGCAACGATAGGACCGTGCGTAGAATTCTTGACGGTAAACCAACGGGAAAGAGACTGGTAGGACGGCCGCGACGGAGATGGGAGGACAATGTTAGGTTTGACCTTGAGCAGATCGGATCGGATGGTCGAACATGGAAGGAGAGTGCACAGGACAGAGAACGATGGCGGAGTCGAGTCGGTGAAGTCATGAACTCCCGGGTTTCTACAGGCCAATAAATAATAATAATGATAATAATAATAATAATAATAATAATAATAATAATAATAATAATAATAATAATAATAATAATAATAATAATAATAATAATAATAATAATAATAATAATAATAATAATAATAATAATAATAATAATAATAATAATAATAATAATAATAATAATAATAATAATAATAATAATAATTATTATTATTATTATTATTATTATTATAATAATAATAATAAAGTTATTGTCCGGCAAACATTTTACAATCTTTACCAAGTTCGTCACCTTAGAGACACATCGAGTATTTAACATATCATAAAATGCTGCAGAAGTGCGAGTAGAGTAAAGAGAGAGTACGTGAAGAGTGTCCGAGGTATGTCGGCCCGTAATTTTCTGAACAAAGAGGTCCCACAATTACCGTGAATTCGGAGCGATATGCGAGGTGATTAACAGCTCCTCTTCCCCGTCTTTACATTATTTTCGTTGATTTTAATTGTAACACTCTAGCAGGACTCTCATACGGTTGACGGGTCTTCACCAATTGTTGGTGAAAATTGATATCCCGACGTGTGGTGTTTATGTAACGTTCCAGAAAAATGTCATGTTTGCTTAAAAGGCGGCAAGGTTTTGAATGGTTTTCGGAAGAATTTCTTAAAGTTACTTAAAATTTTTTAATGGACGTTGAGAACGAAAAATTCGTGCTATAAGCGCTCAAAACCTTTTGAACTCCATTGTCAACCAGAGGAAAGCTGGGAAGAAATTTGTTTCAGGGTTAAATACATGAAAAGGCTATTAAACTGGAGCGACTAAAAACGAAAGTGCACTATTTACAATTAAGGTTATCTGAGCAACATGCCATATTCAACAAATGTTCGTAATGAGGAGTCTAGCAAAAAAAAAATGCCTACAACATGTTTCCTTTGGGGCTACTTAAAATTCAAAGTATAAAAAAACAAATCTCGCTCCTTGGATCAATTAAAAGTAACTACCCGAGCAGAGATGGCAGCTTCAAACATTTTGCGAAACGTTTAGAAGATGGTCCAACAAAATAGAGAGCCAAATTAAATGATATAAGTGTTATGAAATAAATGTTGATTCATTAAACTTATCTACTAGTATTAAAAACTATTTTATGAAACAGATTTTGTTTTGATATAAAAATGAAAAAAAACAACATATTTTGGGACACTCTGTATACTGATTGTATAAATATGTACTGGTGCCGTTTGAATTCCATCGCTTGCTTTACTAAGTCATACGATGTGGCTGGGTGACGCGGCTCGAAACTGATCTTCCACTGCACCACACATATTCAAGTCAACAAGTCTTTAGAAAATGAGGCAGATCAATAAGTCTTTAGAAAATGAGGACGATTTTCTTTTATTATGTTATTAACCTGACCTTATAATGACGCAAAATACTGTCCATCTGTATCTTCTGTTTCTTTTCCAAATAGTCAATGAAGAAGTCAATGTGCATCGCAAAACACAGTAGCCTTAACATTTTCAGCTGATTTCACCGTCTTTGCCTTCTTCGGAGCCGGTTCGCCTTTAACAATCCACTGTTTTGACTGTTCTTTCGTCTCGGGATTGTTGTGGTGTATCCATGTTTTATATACAGTTACTAATCTGCGCTGAAACTCATCTGTTGTGGGTTGCATGCGCTCTAAAAGTTTTCAGCTGAGAGCAAATGCGGCAGATATTTTGTTCATACCCAATTATCATGTAAAATTGAAACATGAAACGAATTGAAAATTAACAGATACCTAGTGAGGAATTATGCTTACTAAAAGCAGACTATTAGCGATGCTACGAGCACCATCGTAGGCGTTTCTATGGACTTATTGACCTACCCGGTATTGTACATTGTTACGAATTAAGTGAAACGGACGGCTCTCAGCGAGTCCGCAAACTTTCAACGTTGGACTATAAAAGAAATTAAATTAACTGCCAATGCCAGGTAGTCAAATATTGCACAACATATGATTTATTCTATATTGCAATACAAATGATTTATTCTATATATAGATGTACACATTTTTTGTAGTATAAATTCACTATGAGTGAAAGGACCTATCGCCCCTAGGGGTTCTAGAATCGAACTCAACTAGAATGAGATTCGAATTCAACTAGAATGCAAGATTTTTCGCTTCTTACAATTGAAAACTTGTGTCTTCTATCAAACTCACTTCTTGTGTGAATTTTAGGACGTTATTTTTAATTGTATGCTTAATAACTTCCTAGAATATTTTTATTGTATAACTTTATTCATAGAAAAAATTGGCAGAAAAATGCTTAAGCTGTTACTATATTGTAACTTCATCACCCTATTAACCCGACGGATATGCTATACCTGAACAAGGAAAGAAGAAACCTCCTTACTCCAGTTGTGCTATTTCTTTATTCAAATATGGCGCTTTTTCAAAACAGTGGGTGTCAAATGTTGCTCTTTCGCGCGTCCCAACGCCTGACGACCACCACATACCATAATTGCGTTGAACTCCTAAGTCTGAACTCTATTTCGAGTTAATTGTTCTTGCAGATCTTAATAGCACTAGTACATAACGTACTTACTCTTTATAGATACTTCTCATTGCAACGGGGTCGTTTCTCTTTTTCTATCGCATTTTGCGTTTTAAAATTTTGAAGATAGCACTTTGGCAAACTGATCTTTTCATGAAAAGTTACAAATATTTGTTTCTTTCTAGGAGCAATATCCAATTTGCTCAGAGAACACCAAACACCTTAAATTAACAAAACAAAGCCACAAGAGGAATCCAAATCAGCTAACACCTGAACTAAATATCACAATTCAAAAAAACAGCAAAATCTGACGAAGATGGAGATAGCAACAAATAGCTGTTTTATTTATTATTTATATAACGATTTCAAAAAGATGCAACAATGTTGTGGCTTTTTAAAAATCTACAACAGCAATTCCATTATTTCGTGCAAGGGCGTACCCGACAACAGATATAGAAATAGATGAATACAGTTCACCTTAAAAAATCTGAGCAAAACGGGCTGATTTATTCGCATGCTTTCCCGCAACAAACAATTTCCCTGAGGAACTGGCCGACTAGTTCGTTATATCGAATACAAATGTTATGATTTAGTCGACCGGACATGAATAAAACCTACGCGCTGATTTTATGTGATTACCTCTGCCAGAAATCTCTAAAACGAGTTGCTGTAGTAAAGGCTTAGAAGCCATTTTCTGCATCCACATGAGTCGTATATTTGTCAAGATAAGCCACTTGGAACAGCTGTGACAAGTAAGTTTCCCCTTTCAGTTTCAATCAATTTATTGAGTGATCTGGGTATACCAATTGAGGGCGACATTAATGACAAAATTCACTCATAAACGAACGCTAATGGATCTGAATGAGTGATCGTGTCGCTCTAATGAAAAGTAAAAACTGTACCAAACTGTCCATTGCCAGAAGAACCTTTTAGTGTCCCACAATAGGTTTATTGGCCAATTGATGGGATACTGGCGTTAATCAACGAGCTATTCATTATTTAATTAGCACTTGGGCCATGAACCATAAAATAACAATCGAACTGTTTCAACATGGAGTTCTACTTAAGATCGAAATTTATTGGACCACAAACTGATTAATGATAAGGCCAACAAGAATTTTTATTCTCATAGGTTAACCAACAAATTTACGAAGTAATGAAATCTTTAAATTACCTCACATATATTTTTTGTATGTTTTTTTACTTCAGGCGCTCAGAAAGGGTTTGTTGCCCGAATAAGGGCGTATTGCACCAGGTCTATGGAACGAACGGACTGGAAGAAACAATATGGGCTTAATAACAGTTGTTATTCCTTAAGATTAATGTTTCTGAAATGTGGATTAAACGTCTAAGTCAACACCGTAAAAGAATTTATTAATAGATCACTATATAATCAGAATTAATAGCCTGAAACATTAAACCATAACTGGGAAAGATTTACAAGATACTCCTTACTGCAGAGATTTCTGGAGTGAGTTACAAAGGTGACAATCTCCGAATAGAAGGCAAGTTTTGGGTTTCACCTTACCAATAAATCATCATTCCCACGTGATTCCCTAGACATCCCGTACTGCTTTTCCCAACTATGTCTGCGTTCTTCTTCGCTTACAGTGATTCGGTACAACAAACCATAGACTCATCGGATTATCGCTATACGCTGTCTGAACTGAGACACAAAAACACTTACGGAAATATTGATTCAGTTTACTTCGAAGGTAAAACAATACTCGGCGATATGGTTGCCATTCAACAGAAAGACTTATCCACCGATGTCCTCAGCCTTGTTAAATTATTTACAAAATTCCACGAAAACTTTAACATGTCTTTACAGACTCTAGTCTCTCTCCACATAACAATATGTCAAACCACATGGGCAGGCAGCTAGACCTAATTTTCACATCTGTTGCTATTAACTCTTCAGTCTCATCCTCTCCCCTTGCCTCTCAACCTTCGAAAACTACCACCCACCTTATCCTGCTTTTTATTCGCAAATTCCCGCTATAGCGCACCACGTTCCATGGTTGTTATTCGTATAACTTCCCCAAAGCGAATTTTCGCCTTATTAATGATTACTTTAGCAGAATTTCACTCAATTTTCATCACCTAACTGTAGAAGATGATATTTCTAATCTCTATATAGAAATCTTCAATTGCATTTCCCTTTACGTTCCCTATTCCAGGCATAACACTTCAACCGCCTCACCTCCTTGGTATAACCATGATATAACTGCAAACTCCGTTCCCTTCGAAATAGGAGGAGTAAACTGTGGAACATTTTCCTTCGAACGCGTTCTTCCGACGACTACTCCCACAACTTTTTTTTTTTTCAATTCACCGAACTTTAGAATTCCTCTACAAAAATTACCTAATGAAAGCATAGACAAACTGAATAAATTACCCAAAAGGCTTTCTTTCAGTTTGGTAACAACAAATCTTAATCTGGGAGTTATCCCACCTCCCTTTCTTTTAACTCGGAAACCCCATCGGATCCACATGTCATTACAAACTTCTTTGACTCCTTTTTCAAACAATCTTTCGCTGGAAAATGTGAAACAAAACATTCATTGATCTAAGTTGAATTTTAAAATATTACAAACGTGTTTATTTATTTAACTTAATAATCTTTAACAAAAACACAATTCTTTAAATTTTAATCTCAAACCTACTCTAGAATATTTACAGCCTCAGATTCATAATTCCTGTGGCTTATCGGTCAATAGAGGGGATGGAACGTTGAAAATAGGTAGCTTAGAATAAGGATGAAAAGGATTTCATAATGCGTTGGGCAGTTTCTAATGTGGTCACCAGGAAAACACGCACAACCCTCCACTAAACAAAGACGAAAGTGAACACCTCAAATAGTCGCAACAAATTGTCGCAAGTATCGGGTGGGCCATACATTTTTGCAAATGGCAATACTTGATTTAGCTGTTAGAGGGAGGGTCGCGAGTTATGGGATCTGGGTACACCCCAGTAATAAAACACCCCCAGAAGTCAAAACAATTAAACAAATCCTTTTTCACTTTTTTTTTCTTTTATTTTCTTTTCTTTATTTACTTAAAGTTATTGTTCTTCACTTTATTCTTGTACTTTATTACAAACAGTAATTTACACTATGGTAGATTAACCGTACTCTAACCTGTTCGTTTTACAATATCCTATACATATAACATTACACAAAAATCTTATAAATTTTTTTTATTGTCACCAGTTCTTTCTTTTTGCTCAACTGCAACCGTTACACATTTACTATGACAATTTTCTTAAGTGCTAAACTCCGATGAGTTGTATTTGAAACATACAAATTTTATAATCTTGGTTCACATCACTTTAGTTTCTTATACATTCTTAGACACTTTCTTTTTGGTCTATTCTCTTTACTCAGTTATATATTTCGATCTTGCACATCTATACAAATCGTATCTTCTTTCTTACGGAAAAACATGTTATATCTTTTCAGCGGTCCGGGTAAACTACTATTACAAATTTGACTCGAAAATAACGGTTCTTCTATTTTAAGCACCTCTGATCTACACTTTTAACTTTCGATTCCCAAGACAGCTCCACTCTTTCGATAACAAAGATTCCATCCAAGACCAACTACTCGACTGCCACTTACTCTGTTCGTACCCCTTCTCGTTACCTTGAGGTCAACACCACCCGATGACGATAATGCAATTTCGATTTGCAATGACCTAATTCCCGATTTTCAACTTCAATTCGCAATTGGTTTGCACTGCGGTGTTATCCAATATATCTTCATCGCTTTATGCCACAGTTCAACATCCGCAATTGCGAATTGACCCAATTAACTCTTGTGCAATTACTTTTTGCGGATCTGAAATATGCAATTAATTGCATTATCGTCCGGGGGTTCTTCAGAGTTTAGAATCGGGTGACATTCTTTTGTTTGAGTGTATCAATGACCTCATGTAAGCCATATTTGTCTATGATGTCACTGACACACTTAACACGCGCGGGTGGCGGGGAATTGTGCGTCGCTTCATGCAATTTTAGTCACGATGGAGAGCTTCACGGGACAACAGCATGCTTTTTGTGTAAAACAATTTTACAAAAACAACGATTCTTACGTTACTGTACGACGCTTATTTAGAATTGAAAACGGATTACGCCGTGTAAGTGAGTATCAAGTGTTAATTTAATCAAAGCTTGGGTCAAGAAGTTCGAGCAACCAGGATCGACAACGAATATTAAACAAACATGGCGGCCACGTTCAAGAAGTAGCGATGAGAACATTCGGGAACTTGAAATGTCCGTACCTCGCAGAATGTGCCAGCGAGTTTTCCAAAGTTTGCGTAGTCGATTGCAGGAGTGGCAACGACGAGACGCGGCACATTTCGACGATGTCATTTAAGAAAAAAAAAAAAAAAATATCAATAAACGTTTACTACGTTAAATAAATGATCAACAAAATAACATTTGTAGTTTTATTTCTATTCATGTTTCAAATGTGCAAAAATGTATGGCCCACCCTATATTATACCAGTAGGATAGCGTGTGTTCGCCAACCTATTAAACAATCCCCTATTTGCCTTTTTATTGCCATATTTCAGGTATTGCAAGTCCGTCAAAATAAGCATAAATATTTCATGTCTACCCAACAAAGAGGACTTGCAATGGCCAAGGAAAACAACCAGGTATGTTTATCCACTTCGATGTTCTAAGATTAGTTTTTAAGTGGGCATATTCTAACGCCCTGTTACGGAGGGCCGTTCAACATAGTAGAGAGGAATCAGATATTCCCGTTGGGCAACGTAACATTCGCCAAACCGGTTTATTTGATGTTTTTATTATTTATTGGCGTGTAGGAACCCGGAAGTTCTTGAGCTCACCGACTCGACTCCGCCATCGTTCCCTGTCCTGTGCACTCTCCTTCCATGCTTGACCATTCGATCCGACCTCCTCAAGGTCAAACCTAACATTGTCCTCCCATCTCCGTCGCGGGCGTCCGGCCGGTCTCTTTCCCATTGGTCTACCGTCAAGAATTCTACGCACGGTCCTATCGTTGCCCATTCGCGCCACGTGACCAGCCCATCTTAATCTTCGCGAGTTGATTATTCTCACGATTGTAGTATGGGTGTTACACTGAAACCTTCACCGACTGAGTCAGCATCAACTGTTGATTTTTCGATTAAATTAAACGCTGGACTCGCTTGCCAGTATCACATTCATTTTTTATTTGCAAGTATATTTCAGCTAACATTGAATGTAATTTCAGTTCACACCACACGTATTATTTCAGTTATTTACAATATAATTTCAGTTCGGAACACAAGTATTATTTCATTTATATACAATGTAATTTCAGTTCACGCTACAAGTATTGTTTCCGTTAATATAAAATGTAGTTTCAGTTCGCATCACAAGTATTATTTCCGCGAACATAGAATGTAATTTCAGTTCGGAACAACCACCACCGATGAGACAATTTAGACTCGTAGTAATGAATTAACCGATCCCTTGGGACGGCCCAAGAGGGATGTAAATTAACGTGAGGGCGCGACGTGCCCTCGCGGAATCCGAATCGAGATTATCGAAGCGATAGGATACCAAAATCCCATCATCGCTTCGATGACCATATTTGTCCAGCCCATCTTAATCTTCGCGACTTGATTATTCTCACGATTGTAGGTTTGCGATATAGCTCTTCCAATTAGTGGTTATGGAGTTTCCTCCATTGTCCTGCCTCCTTTGAGGCAGGACATTTGATGTTTGTGGATATAAATCAAATGAATCTTTTTTACACGAAACACGCTCAAAAAAGGGAATTCAAAGAACTCGTAGTGTCGCACAAAGGAGAAGAATGGACAGAAGAGGGCAAAAAGAAGTATCGGTGTAAATTGGTGTTTTGGTAACTGTTCCAACTCCATTAATTATTTAACATTATGAAATGTACATACTCGTCGACAACAAATCTACTTACACGAAGGACTGATATCATTTGCTGGTATTGATGTAGTTATTAATATTGTTGTCAACAGTAATGTCTTGTACGAGGGTAGACTGAAAAGTGATGCACACCTGCTTGGAGAACAGGAAACAAATGGTCTTCAGAAGCGCATCTGGTGGCAAATAAAAGTAACAATTCCTCTTAATACGCATACCTATGCCCGAGACCAAGCTTTCATCCAGTATTTTTTGACTGCGGCAGGTATGGTAGCGTGCTCTAGTGCTATCGCAACGCGGCTTAAACAGCGTGCTATTATCAGATTTATTAACTACTGATAAAGTGACTCCTAATGAAATTCATCATCGTCTAAAGATTTACTGTTAATCGATGCGCAATAAAATTTCATGATTGCGAGGCTGGAAAGACCATAATGCTTGGTGGAACATGCAACAGACCTCCGATCACTGCCACAGATAACATTCATCGCAAATTTGCCAACGATTTCATCCAAAATCACCGGCGAATCACTCAAAACCATATCGCTAACCATATTGAATATACAAGGAACGTGTCGGATTTATTATTGAATTGTGAGCTCCGAAGAACAGTCCCCGTGATAATATCTGTAAAACAAACAAATGTCTGCTATACGCCTTCGATGTAATAGCGACTACAGTCCCTAAGTCAGCACGGCGTCCTCGATCAGGTATATCGCTCGTCTCTGTATGGTCTCAAATAGGTAGAGAGTATGCCTAGGAGCAGAGCTCCAAACATGGGAATAATATTCGAGCTCGGGTCTATTTTGAGACTAATACCAGACAAGAAGTTGGGTCAGAGTAAAATATTTTTTCGCTCTAAAAAGATAACTCAATTTCTATATGCGGACCTGCCGACGTTCGATACGTGCTCATGCCACGATACATTCCCACAGACCGTAACGCCGGGCAATCTCATGTTTTCCTTAGATTCAAGGCCCTGGTCATTCATCGTCAGCTGTGGAACTGACGACACGTTTGTCCTTGTGAATATTAAATATGGCGTCTTCGTTGCGTTGAATTCGACGAAATTCGCCTTTCCCCACTGTAGGATTTTACCCAAATCCCGACTCAGCGAGGCAACAAGGCCACATCTCAGCTAATGCGGCGTTGATGCATTAATCGGTTGATCAAAAAGTGAATATTTTGTTACCCGTTGATTCCAACAGAAAAAACAAAAACGAGATTGGAGCCAAAATAGAACCTTGACGCACCCAGGATATTTTTTTGCACTAATGCGCGCACAAAAGGGGATTTTCATCATTATCATTATCGGCACTACAACCAGGATCCGGTCTTGGTCTTATTTAGCAAGTCTCTCCACAGGTATCCGGTCCTTATCCGAGACTTGTTAAATCGCCCATCATAATTTGTTTTTCCTGGCAAGGTTATTAGCCTTGCGCCAGAAAAGGGCATTTTAAGGTACCCTTAAATGTCAGAGCACAGTATGAGTGGAAGGAGAAGAAGTGGATATAGAAAGAAGGTATCGATCTATCTTAAATGCCTGGATATTATAACGACAAGGAAACACATGATCAGATAGAGCATTTCACTTTCGCTTGAATGACACTCTATCATTATTTGTGCCACTGAAGTTGAATTTCAACGTGAACTGGTGAGCATTCTCAGGTTGACGAGTATTGCTAAACACAGCAAGTTCATTTTAGCAACGTACGTGATAATACCTATAGAAAAGGGATAGACATGATACATTGCGGCCACATTCTAACGACGGAATTGAACGACGGCTGGGTGCACAATAAGTTTCACTCACCGTTTTTGCATCCTATCGACCACGTGTAGTGCAATTTTGGGTGCACCTGGCCAAATATGGAAGCTGAACTCCAGTTTGGGACGAAAGAAGTATTTTTAGCATCTTTTAAGGAACCCCACACATTTGGCTGCAAAGTTTCCCAGCTTCATATATGTGGTCCCTCCAATTAAGAGTCGAATTAATTCAAGTGCCAAGGTTTGATAGTTCCTTTGCTTCGTCGATTAATATAATACTACCGCATTAAGCTACAGGCTTTGTGAAATGTGTGGGGGTAATCCTTGACCATGTTTCGGTGCTTAGCTGATGGACCCGGTCGAAAATAATAGCATTTCAGTGCGCTAACTCAGTGTCATAGTTCTTGGAAAAGTCCGAATCAACGAAGCTTGCTTAGCAACGCCCCGTGCCAGGCGCGGTCAAAGGCTTTGGAGATATCCAATCCGATCGCCCTTGATTCACCATGTTTTTCGATTGCAGATATCCAGATATCAGGTACAAGGATCTAAAGGCCTCGCGTGGACCACCAGCTATGGAGTCCATATTGGCGATCACTCAAAAGTCGGTTGCATTCCAAGTATTTAGTCAACTTGGCATTGATGACCTTTTCCATCACCTTGGATATCATAGATAGTAATGCTAGCGGTCGGTGACTTTGCGGGACACACTTTATGGCATTTGTTAAATTCGAGCGCTTTTACAGCAGATAGGAAAGGTCCTATGTGCTTAAGATACGCGAAAGACTTTTCTAAGAATCAGCGACAGTTCAGGAGCACAGTTTTTAAGGATGATTACTGATATTCCGTCCGGGCCGGTTACTTTCTTACAGTCCAGTCCACGGAGAATGCCTTAGGTAGCTCATAGGCGGAAGTTCACATTTGTCATTGAAGACTTCACCGGCACGATCGCAGGTGGCTTCAGAAGATTGAAATCATGGAAAAAGAAAATCGCGAACACATTGGCTTTATCCTTTCAATTCGTGACTAATGCCCATAACGATAGGCGGAAAAGTAGAGGAAGCGAAGTTATTGCTGATAGTGACCAGAAGGGGCACGAACCAGTTGATTACTCAAGCAGTTTGATGGTCACTTTGTCATTAGGAATCTTTTTCGACGTATCAATCGTCTGATAGCACGGAACTCTGATTCAGACAAAGTTCGTTCTATTGACCTCCATGGGACTGGAGCGCCATTGTTTGAAGGCTCTATTTTTTCCCCTGTAATTCGGTCGCATTTGTTATCAAACTATGGATTATTGGATGAATTTCGTTTGGTAGGATGGGGAATGTAAAGCTCCATCATGAGAAGAACAATTTACGCCGCCGACCCCGCGCATGCATTAACATCGGCGTTTCTCAAGCACACCTCTGATCACGATAAGAATGCTAAGAAATCCCTGACTGCCGATTTAATTCCGGAGTGAAATGGTGAATTCCAAGTAAACAGTGTCAAACAACCTTCTGAATCATCACTCCAATATTCCATAGTCAGCAAACAGTTGTAAAAATTGCGTGACTTAAATTACTATAACTCAGTATGCTATGGTCCGATTGTCATGAAATTTTGAACCATATCGTTACAAGGTTAGTACTTCCTAAAAGTATCTCTGAATTAGTCTCGGGGCCTATTGAACGATGTGTTAAATAAGCAGACATTTAACAATGATTTGTTGTCCTTGGTGTTTGATTTCAGCTGAGACCTACAATAACTAACGATATTTTTAGGAAGACTCATTTTAATTTGTGTTTTCTGAACAACTTTCAATAGTCATCTCCGACCATAACATTAGTATAGTCAAGCAAATTTTCAAAGTCGGATACGGTTGGGAACAACACGACTGTTTCTTTATAGCACTGTATTTTAGGGGGTTCGATGTTTTTCCGATTATCTTTAACTTTAACTTGTAGTCACTTGTTTAGTTTTCATAACCAATACGACTTTCAATACCGGCGCGCATACGTAATGGAGGCAACCGAAAAAAAACAAACATTTCCCCATAAAATGTTTGCTCGAAGAGCGCACAAGCACTATTAAAACGCCCTGTATTCTAAGCCGTAATATCACAACGAAGGATTTAGACTACGTTTTCAAGATTCTCCTCTAGGATCGACTTTCAAACAACCTACACCTGTGTGGCGTTTCTAATAGATACACACACAATATACAAGCAAATAGTGAAGAACACCGAAAGAAAATCGAATAAGAAGAAAATGCTTCAGCCGTATACCAAGCAATTATATAGCAATTCCACATCAGTTGAGTGTACTTGAGTTTTAAAATCGAATTCGTACACGCAGCAGTGGCGTGATGCTTCAATGCTTCACTTCTCACCCGTTTCATCGTGTGTTCAATTCACCTTCTTCACTACCCTTGCTAAACGTAACAAGCCTCTCGTTTGATCTCACACATAACACACATTCTCCCATAGTAAACCGGACTTTACTACTACGATCACGACTTCCGTACAGAGCACCGGCACACTCGCCTACTCCGACGTCCCTCGCTCCGTCGTTCGCGCACGCAGTTGTTCGTAAAATAGTTACTGAGGAGGGAGTACTGTGGCGTTTCTAACAGATACACACTCAGTATACAAGCAAATAGGGAAGAACACCGAAAGAAAATAGAATAAGAAGAAAATGCATCAGCCGTATACCAAGCAATGACATAGCAATTCCACATCAGTTGAATGTACTTGAGTTTAGAAATCAAATTCGCACACGCGGCAGTGGCCTAATGCTTTGAGCTTTCGTTCTATCTTTTAGTGATTCTAACCGTGATAGTGTCGGTTCGAATCACACGCTCTTCACTATCGTCGCAAATGCTATACCTGTATTTTGCTTAAAGAATTATTGACTCTCCAATTATAGGCAAGCGTTCTTTTTGATTTTCGAACACTTAAAGTAGAAGAAGTTTTGGAAAAACGTCTCAGTCCTCGAATTATTTAAGTTAAAAGCTTATTTATCGAAAATTTGTCAATATTACATCCAAGTACCTCAATAATAGCTTCAACAATAAATACAGGATCTCACATGGGTAACGAATATCTGTCTAATCCAGCAGCTAACTCTAATAAAATCTTTTCCGTCTATTAATTTACTTGTCCCAGGTTCTGAACTTTCGGTCTGTGTTGGAATCCATATTTTCACCGAATTTGAAAAGGAAACTCCTTGACGGCGGTTCATATGATGGCGAGGATTTTGAAGCGGAATACATCCTGTAATTTTTGGCATGATTTTGTATCTCCCGTCGAACTTGATACACCTTAAAAAGTTTCTTCGGGTCATTTAGTAATCATTTGATAGGCATAGTTATTCACGAATAGTGAGATTACTTTCGGGTATTAACAAAAAGACAACGTCTATCTATTTCCATTGTGCAATAGCCTGTCAACAGTAGAGCCTCGGATGGCAACCAATCTAAAACCAACCCCCTTAAGGTGTCTATCAAACTGTCGACCGTTCCAACTAAATGCAAATTCTATTCTAATTCTAATCAAAGTAAAAAAAAACTGTGCACAAAAGCCTCTTAATGAATAGGAAAATGTTCTAGCGACCCCTAGAGCCATTATCGTTACCCCATCAATTTCTCTATCTTTTGCTCGGCGAATCAACATTTGTTCTAATTAAATGCTTTCAGATATATTGGCAAAAATTTGCCACCAAATAATTGATCAGCATTCCTAGCATCGTCGCTTTTGCACATATCTCCGATCGATTTGAATTCCAAGTGAAGCCCAAGACCTCCGCCTCGTATCGACAGACATCGTGTTGTTCATCAGCTTACACCACAATAAACAGCAATCCGAGCACTGGCCAGAAGCTAGAAGAAATCTCTGTGTTTAGTTCCATGTCCATCCATGTTGCAATTTTAATTGAACCAGCCATTAATTAATTTCAACATTTTTCTCAGTCTGGCCTCAATTTATTGCGCACATTCGCAGGGGCTAGAGACGCAACGTTGGCTTAAGGCTGGAAAGATGCGCACTTGACCACCGTCAGAGGTAGAGACCCACACACTTGCACACGTTTTCTTTCAGGTGGCTAAATCGGTCATTTAAGGACGCGCCTCTAAGCTTCTGTAATACAACAGTGTGGCTGGTTGCGAGTGAATGACTGTGATTGCGGGGTATCGGACGAGATGTACTGCATTCAGAGACGGCGGAACATGTTCCAATGGTGGTCATGACACAAGATGTGGTGTAAATTAATGCTGAATGCTGCTGTACTCTGCATGTGCGGGCTAAACGCTGGTGAATATTGATTTACAACTAAAAGATATCTGCTACAGCTACCGATTGACACGCCCTAGAATATAAGGTGATTCTGTCCAACCGCTAAAGATAATGAAATTTGTAAGGATGTGCGGCGGTTAGATATACCAAATAAATTTGTTTCCTATAGTTATGAATGTGGCCGTGTTTACAATAAGGTTCGTGGGAATACCACCTACGCCATGACTGAGGCACACTTATGCTTCCGACCTGGCCTCATTCTACCCTTCTCCTGCCACTGGTACCACCATACCTTAGTTTTAAGTTAGTTGTTAAGATAATCACATATTTTGTTATATATTGCTTGCATTAAGCTAAATATATGAGGGTTCTGCCCACACCAAAATCAAAATCAAAATCAAATCAAAAGGATAAATACGTCTTTTTTGTTATTGGTATAGGTTCCAAGGCGCAAGGTTAATAACCTTGTCCGGAAAAACAAATTATTATGGACAATTTAACAAGCCTTGGACTTGCTAAATAAGGCCAAGAGCGGATCCCGGTTTTAGTGCCGATGATGATGATAGGTTCCAAAAGCAAACTTAAGGTGAGGGCTTTCAAAGCCGTACACATATTTTGATATCGTCCAGGACCAACCTCATCAACCCTACCATTGTGGTATGCTCAATAGGTATTATCTTATATCAGGTAAAAAACTCCCGATTGATTGATTGGCAGCGGGTCGCGTGTTTACTTATATAATTTCACCTAAGGATGCGGTCACTCTTATTATATGCCAGTATACGTATAACGTTGTAATCCGATTACATGATCACACTGCAAAGAAAAATCGCAGGTGAACCCAAAAGGTTTTTCCAATTTTTCAATACAAAACTTAAATCAATAGGCTACCTCGTTTCTACATATGCTTCCCATATCATTGTAAAGCTTTTTTACAATTTCTTCAGTAAGTCCTTTTCTGGCCAAGGTTTAATTGAAGACTTTCCACTTTAAAAGAAACTGTGAATAAACTTT
Source organism: Microdon myrmicae (assembly GCA_963931805.1). Classification (NCBI taxonomy): domain Eukaryota; kingdom Metazoa; phylum Arthropoda; class Insecta; order Diptera; family Syrphidae; genus Microdon; species Microdon myrmicae. The sequence goes on from OZ007500.1 coordinate 25,614,526, forward strand.
CTCGAAACAATATCAATTAGCATCGCTACTGTAAGCTATAAGCTTAACCATCCCAAGGATATCTGCAATTGACGGCATCCGTTAACCCAACCTCCCACTACCCTTTTGTTAGAACAATAAGTCTGTATTGGGGACCCTTGAATAAAATACGATCTAGCATTTCATTAAGCAATGGAAATATTCAGATCGTTTCTTTTTATTTTTCTTTTATAAATTCGTCATTAAACTAAACGAAAGTAATACAAATTACTGACCCATAAATGAGCCAATGATATATGGTATAAAAATCGCAATCACACCTCCTTGTTTACAAAATTACTGCCCAGATTAAGTACGTCATATTGTGGTGATGTTTTTACTGACGTAATAAAGCATTTACTAGTATCAAAGTCACCAAAGTGTATATCCGCCTCAAAGTATGCATAGACAATCAAACCCACCATACAAGCCTAGAAAATGCACCCGTTACAATTCAAATCCCAATTAATTGTCACATGTAACGACAGACAATTAGTCAGCATTAGCAAAGAGTACTCTACAAATAGCTAAACGCACATTCTGTAATGAGTTCACAACTGGAGTTCGCCGGCCAGTGTGGCGATCCACAGCCTAGATCACTCCCCACAATCTTTTTCCCTTCTGCGATACCAAAGTGTACACCCATTTAAGCACCTTAATCTTAATACACGCCTATCGCTAACATCGAACTGATCGGCCTTAATGATCAGTTTAAATCGATGAGTTATTATTAAACCACCGGTGGTGTTTGGGCGCGAGCACATCTGCAATTGTGGCAGGCCGCTGCAGCGCACTTGTGCAAATTACACCAACAGCATGCCCACCTCTTTGCGCGTTTACAATTGATTGACGGTAATTTTTGTCATTCGCATTGCATTTAACCGACACAAATAACTGTGATCAGTGCGAGCCTGGCTACAATCTAATTTGTAATGCATGATCGAAACACCGAACAGCAATCAATCAGAGAACGTGCAGCAGCTCGTCATTGAGCAAGGTAGCTAGTGATTCTCCACGTTCTGTTGTATTTTTCTTTCTTTTCTCCGGTTCAACATTTAAGGACTCTGTTTGAGTCACTTTGGGGAAGTCCCCAATTCCAGTAGTTAGCCTTTAATCGAATAATTTACACATAAAGGTCTTAAAGCCGACACATGTGGCACTCCTTACAATTTAATGGAATACTCACATCCGCCAGACCATTTGGAAATTTGGTAATTATGCCAAATTAGATACTCATTAAGGAACGTGAGGTTCATCCCATATAACATGTTCGTTGCCGAAAAGGCTTCAAGCCAAAAACTGATAGGCGTAAACTTAATGAAAGGGACAACTTAATGTTGAAATTTATCCGGAGGCAGTAAAGTTGGTCTTCAGTAGTAGTACCGAGATGATTCTGAGTAGGTGTCAGGAAACGAACTGGGATGTGTGAAAAACGAACCACAAGGAAACCGTGGGTTTCAATACTTCGAAACAACGATAGTTGAAAGGTCCGAATGGGAAAGACGGATGTCTAATAATATCTCGAGAAAACAGCTGGCATCATTAAGACATTTGTTACACATTTTGTATCAGCCAACTTTGGATTATAAAACAAATTGCGAAAGTACGAAAGCAAACCAAATAGAGTTCTGCGCATAACTCCACTAAGAGCCATATTAACCGTATTTTTGTTAAAATTTTAAAATTCGAATCAAGATTGTTAATAATGAAATAGAAATCTGATCTTTGACAAGAACAGTCGCTACGATACATTACAGCCCGAGGGCTAACGCACGGACGGAAGACCATGAAGTTCCATATGACAAAATAAATTATACGTAATCAAATAAATAAATAAATATATATATTAATAAATAAATAAATAAATAAATAAATAAAAAATAAAAAAAAACTTGGCACTCCCAGGCTCTAGGCATCCTGGTCTAAGCCATCTCTCCATCCCAGACAAGGTCTGCCGCCCTGTCTCCTTCCATACATCCTGCCATAAAGGACTTTCCGGGCAAATTCCTCTTCGCTCATTCGAGCTACCTGTCCCGCCCACCAGAGTCTGCCGAGCTTGATATTTCTTAGAACATTAGCTTCAAGGTAGATTGCGTACAACTCATGGTTGTGGCGTCTCTCGAATTGCCCCCCCCCCCCCCCCCACACTCGGGGGCAACAATTCTCCTTAAGACCTTGCTCTCGAACGCGGCTAAGAGTTCAGAGTGCCTTTTATTGAGCACCTAGGTCTCGGATCCATATATGAGTACTGGTAAGACCATGGTCTTGTATACGAGGGTTGCCTTCTATATTTCGGGATTAGAGAACAAAAACAAATATTGATCATCGTAAATCACTTTATTGTTTTTCAAAATATTCCCCATGAAGATCTATACACTTTTGCATGCGTTTGAACCAATTGTCGAAGCACTTTTGCCACTCTGACTGATGTATCTCCAACACATGCATTCTGAATGCAGCAACCGCTTCTTCAGATGTCGAAAAACGTTGACCTCTCAGTTTGTTTTTTACGTACGGGAATAAAAAGAAGTCATTCGGTGCCAAGTCAGGACTATACGGCGGATGACCCATCAAATCGATGTTTTGGGTGCTCAAAAATGCAGTTGTCGCAGCCGATGTGTGAAAGCTCGCATTGTCGTGGTGAAGAGTGATCCGTCTTCGGCGGTTGGTTTTCCTGATTTCTTGGAAGACAACTGGCAAACAAATGGTTGTGTACCACTCAGAATTGACTGTTCTGCGTTGTTCTAGTGGTACGGTTGCGAAATGTCCAGTTTTTCCGAAAAAACAGGCGACCATTTGCTTGGAAGTGCTTCGTGCGCGAACAACTTTTGTTGGATTTGGCTCATCTTGAAACACCCAGACAGTCGACTGCTGTTTACTTTCGGGCTCGTACGCGTAAATCCACGATTCATCACCTGTCACGATGTCATAGACGTGTTTCGAAGCACCGCGACTGTATTTTTTTGAGCATTTCTTTCGACCAATTGGCACGAGCCTTATTTTGGGCGATTGACAAATTGTGTGGGATCCAACGCGAACAAATTTTTTTGACAGTCAAATGTTTATGCAATATTGAATGTATGCTGGTCCCACTAACGCCTAAAGTTGCCTCAATCTCACGATAGGTCACATGACGATCTTCCAATATCAGTTCGCGCACAGCATCAATGGTTTTCGGAACAACAACTGATTTTGGACGACCTTCACGAAATTCATCTTGGAGTGAACTACGACCACGATTGAATTCACCATACCATCGATAAACACTGGTCCTTGATGGAGCTTCATCGCCAAAAATTGAATTAAGTTCATCCATGCACTGTTGCTGAGTTAATCCACGCCGAAAGTTGTAAAAAATAATCGCACGAAAATGTTGACGATTTAATTCTATTTTTGGGCCGAGATGAAACTTTAAAGTTACTGTAAACAACACAAATAGCGCTCGTATGTCAAAACGTTCTGAGTGCGTATAACCTGAAAAATGTCCAACTTTACAACAGAGCTGTCAATTGCCGGATTGCAACACTAGGGTTGCCAAATCCCGAAACATAAGAGGCAACCCTCATAGTAGTAGCTTGGATGTTCTGGATAAATTTCGGGATTTATAGACCATAGTAGGCTTTGTTGGATTTGATCAGCCGTTCGCGTATTTTTTCTTCCATATTGTTGTTGGCTGATACTATTGATCCAAGGTAGTTAAAGGATTGCACTACTTCAAATTCGTGCTCCACCACCCTGTTAGTTTGACCAACGTTAGGTCTTGTTTTCGCAGAAGTTGCCACCATGTACTTAGTTTTTCTCTCATTAATGTGCTGTCTCAGTTTTTGTGATGCCTGCTCCATCTGGGTGAAGGAGTTCTGTACAGCCGAATCGGATCTGTGTACGTCGGTTCTTTTCATGGCTCAACGCTATGATGAATAACCTGAAACACAAAGAAAGGGAAAGGATCGTAGAGATTTTTGTTTATGTGAGAAGGTTACTGGGACACGGGTCCAGAACTATGTAGGATAAAAGAGATTTATGACCTGGGAGTTCAACTGAGTAAACAAGTTGCAACTAATTAAATGGTCGACGTATTTGCGGTTTTGGTGATTGGTAAGGGATTAGTCTCAACGCAGATGGTGCTAATTACATACATCTGCGTTAGACCGTTTAACGCTGGCTGAAAGGCGTCGCCAGCCGATGTGTGTGTAGATAGTTTTTTGTACACCATCGAGGCTGGGAAAATAGACGGCACGATATTTATGATCCCTGTCATGAAAGTAACAATGTATGTACCGAATTATTTTGTTTACCGGAATTCACCTAAGGAAATTTGATTGGCGACGTAGATGCCGAAATTGATTGTGAATTCCTGGTAAGGTAATAAAGAAATCTTAAGGAGCAGTGGTATGCGAAGGGAATGCATGAAGGTAAGTTTTCTTTACAGGGACTTAAAGATTATAAATTTGATCTCTTAAATGCGTGCAGCATTTTTAGGTGCCGAATGCGAATGCATTGGCGAGGACTTGAGCGTCTTGGGTGATGATTATGGGACTTTTTCAGGAAGGTAAACGGTGGGATTTGGCGGAACCGCCACAGATCTACCGGTGATGTCGATGTCATCTGCGTAGGGAAGTATCTGGCTAGACTTGGTGACAATACTCCCTCTAGTTGTAATTCCAGAGTCGCGAATTGCTTTCTCCAACACCAGGCTGAAGAGGAGGCAGGCCAGACCGTCCCCTTGTCGGAGTCCATTAAAGATGTTTATTGGTTTGGACAGCAATCCCGCTATTTTTACTTGACTAGTTACGTTGTTTATGGTCAATCTACAAAGTCGTATCAATTTGTTGGGAATGTTGAATTCTCTCATGGCATTATGGCTATACTGTCGTAGACGGCCTTAAACTATTATATATAAACAGATGATATAAACATCATCATCGGCACTACAACCGGGAACCGCTCTTGGCCTTATTTAGCAAGTCCTGAGGCTTGTTAAATTTTCCATAATGATTTGTTTTTTCCGGGCAAGGTCATTAGTCTTACGCCAAGATAATATGATTATATGTAGACCGATGAATTTTATTTCAGGCAATTTATGATAAGTTAGGAAGGAATTCTTATAGGCAATTTGTATGCGAAGTTATGCATGAAGGTAAGAATTCTCTTCTAGGGGCTATTCGATTATAAATTGCTCGATTTAATGCGTAAAGCATTTAAGGTGCTAATGTGATTGCATTAGCGAACTTACGGAAGTTTGGTAGCAGTTATGGGGATACAAGACACAAGATACAAGATACAAAATACAAGATACAAGATAGAAGATACAAGATACAAGATACAAGATACAAGATACAAGATATGAGATGCGAGATGCGAGATACGAAATACGAGATACGAGATACGAAATATGAAATACGAGATACGAGATACGAAATACAAGATACTATATACCCATCTTGTAAACCAGTCCTGTTGTGAAAAATGTGGGACATGATATTGGTTGTAACGTCGAACATGGCGTGGAACCTTAACAATATAAGCTGATCGTAGAAGTAAAAAATATGTTGATAATTCGAGTTGGTTTTAAAGATTTTATATATTAATATCATTCTATTCTATAAAAAAAAAAAAAAAAAAAAAAAACATTCTCTTGCAACAAAAACTCTAACATCCAGCCAAAGGAAACTGAAGCTCTCTCCCTAGACAAAATAAATGTTGCCGAGTACCGATGCAGAGCAAATCAACGGGATATTAGATGAGACTAACATAGAGAACTAACTTTAAGCTCAAACAACGGATGGAAATTCTTCAGAGCATGGCATATTATCTAGAAGACGGACTACGTCGACCCTGTCCGCGAAAGAAATGTCGAGAGACGATTCGCGAGGGAACAAACAGGAGTGTACATGCGTGGTTGGGTTTACGTCGTAGGAACTGCCGGACAAGTGAAAACGGAGTGAATCGGACATGCAAGTGAACTCCACCCACTTATATCTTCACAAGATTACCTTCTTCAGGTGAAAAAATCAAACCAAAATGCTGAAGTGGACCATAACGATACCACTGTCTGGGGGTTGGCGAGCAACCTATCATTGAGACATTTGTCACAAACGCTGTACAAACTGTGAATTATAAAACAAGTAACAGCATATTTATGCATCTGACAGCTGACTGAGTATGTGAAATATGAAAATAGCGGAGTGTGTGTAGCTTCGTGCTATTACTTAGATAGAGTTTAATTTCGAAGTTTTAAATTTAAGTAATATTAAAAATGAAATGGGAATGAGATTTAAAAAAATACATATTCTATCAAGATGATGTGGTTGGGCGTTCATCATCATCATCATCAGCGGCACTACAACCGGGATCCGCTCTTGGCCTTATTTAACAAGAGTGAGGCTTGTTAAATTTTCCATAATAATTTGTTTTTCCGGGCAATGTTATTAGCCTTGCGCTGTGGTTGGGCGTTGGCGAGTGAAAATTCGCAGCTGGCGAAGGTACGACTGTGTAAACGTGGAACCCTTGAATATACTGGACCATGTAGGCTTGTCATCAAAGGCAACTAAAAACTGAGTTATATGTTTAGTCTCAACGCCGAGCCACCTGTGGTGAAACACTACACCGCTAAGCTATGGATTCCATGAAATAGCCGGAAAAAACGCTTGAGCATCTTTCGGGACAGGCTAATGAACCAGTCGAAAAGGAGCAGATTGTATGCCGGTCCCAACGCTGACCCCTCTGTACCACCGGATCCGCGGATATGCTCGTAATAAATCGTCGAGAACGTCTTGTCTCGGACATTCGCGGATGAGCTGGACTAAATTTGGGAAAATTGCATGATGGTTCGCTCCGAGATAAAGATTCCGGGTGTAAGCTAATTTCCTGTTTAGGGGAACAAAATGTAAATAATTTAATAAGGAACTAAATTGTAAGCAACTCGTCTATGTCGAATTTGATCCCCTCGGGAAATATTACTAACGTTCAGCTGGCAACAGGATTTTATAGCCTTAAAAGACGCATTTAAATTAATATGAATAGAAATGGCATTCAGCAATATTTACATATAATGAACCTCGATATACTAGCCCCAACCGAGACGCAGATTTACTTTGTGGGGAGGAAGTATTGTGCCAGGTAGGGGCACTCGGTTCACTTCTTTCCAGCAGCTTACGAAGACAAAGTTCCGCGGGAAAGAAAGTCAAACGCACTGATTTAAGCAATTAATTAGATCATCACTTTATTTGTTCCTTTAATGGCTGGCGCAAAACAAACTACTTTAAAAATAAGCACTATTAATGTCTCCGCTAATGTAGACATCGCACTTTATCAGACTACGGACGGAGGATATTGGCGTTTGCCATTTTGCATACACACGACTCACAAGGGTATGAACTCAGATCGCACCCCTCGATGGTAAAAAGGTGGCCCATCGTATTCTCGCGTACCGCATCGCTAAGGTAGCGTAGTGGAGACCCGACCGTCTCGGTCGTGTGATGGAATGAGACTCCACGATATTCATTCGTTGTCAAAGGAAATTCGGCCAGTGAAACTGGCTCTCTTAATTAAGAAGTGCATTTTCCTATTCCAAGAGAGACGTAAAGTCTCTCTTTGGGGTAACCAAACAGATCTCATAGAGAACATCGTCATGGTACACATGTATGTGTGTACATTGGTTCTTTTATGGATCAAAGCCATGGGAACGAATCTAAAACAAAGAAAAGGAAAATGTGCATCCATGGGATGTGAGTTCGGCTAAGCAAACAAGCCGAATCTCATTGGATGCTAATTGGGTTTGTTGCTTGTGAGAAGGTCAATGGTAAATGGATCCAGGAATATGTAGGACAAAGGGAATTTATGATCTGGGAGTTCAACTGAGTAAACAAGTTGTAACACATTAGATGGGAGATGAATTTGGGATACTTCAAATGATATAGATAGTTTATCGTATCGCCAGAATGCCTGCGAAAGAAAAGCATTCTTTTGTTTGCACATGGTGCGAGTTAGGGAAATTGGCCTCAGCGTCGATTGCGCTAATTATATGCAGCTGCTTGGGTTGTTTATTGTTGGGAGAAAAGGTCGCCAGCCAATGCGTATGAAAAGGGATTTGTTGTACATATGATGAAGCTGAGATAAGCCAACTCAAGGGTAAGATTCCCTGATTATGCGGTTGTATTATATGTCGGGGAGCCCCTGGCGCAAGACTAATGACCTTGCCCAGACAAAATAAATCATTATGGAAAATTTAACAAGCCTCAGGACTTGCTAAATAAGGCCAAGGCCGGTTCCCGGTTGTAGTGCCGATGATGATGATTATATGTACCCCGATGAATTTTGTTTCAGGGAATTTATGATAAGTTAAGAAGGAATTCTTATAGGGAATTTGTATGCGAAGTTATGCATGAAGGTAAGAATTCTCTTCTAGGGGCTATTCGATTATATGTGATTGCATTAGCGAACTTACGGAAGTTTGGTAGCAGTTATGGGGGTTTTTCAGGTAAGTGGGCCGTGGGGTTTGGCGGAAACGCCACAACTTCACTATAGACTCGACACATATTCGTCCTTCGGGATACGATTTACACGCGAGATATTGTTTCAAAGGTGGAGACTGCATTTTCACACCGGCTGATCTATATTGCCAAGTGGAAAAAGTATTGGAACCGTACTACTACCCTCAATCGATATCTGCACAAAATCCTACAATGGGGGGACCAATCCCGCTAATTTCACGTGAAGTACACGCAGTATTTGTTTACGTGCAATATTTGCTTATGGTGAAAGTCCGGCTCGTCAAATCTAAGGAAAGCGTGAATTTGATCTGAGTCGCAGTTACTGGAAATATGGCGTGACGTGATCACGTCACGTCATATTGCACCTCAAAGAAACTGACATTTTCTGAGTTTAAGGATATTTTACATCAGCCCAAATTCTTTTTCCAATAAATCCCAAATTAGACCCGCAGTTGAATACATTTCACATGTATAACATTCTGCTTCTAAGCGTATCTACGTGATAAAAGTAGTAGAGACAAGCACAATCCGCTTAATTGACGACAAAGCACAAATATCAACGCTAGAGTCACCGTCACATTGAAGGCGCGTGGTGAACTTTTGTCTCTTTTACAGATGTTACCATGAGGACTGTTCTTTGGATATCCCTAATAGGATTCCAAGTAAGTCGGTTTATTTATGTCCTACAAGGCAATCCGATAGATTGCATTACTGCGCGTGTAATGGTAGGGAAGAACGTGCTCCGAACAAACGCCAAAGCACCAACGCATCAGATCATAGCCAAAAAAAAATTATCCACGAGGATGTTTCAATCGTTACTTAAGCTGGGGATTGCTAGATTAATGATCTGGTATGTTGCTCTGATAGTATAGTGGTTAGTATACCCGCCTGTCGTTCGGGAAACCGGGGTTCGATTCCCCGTCGGGGAGCCTCTGGCGCAAGACTAATGACTTGCCCAGAAAAAATAAATCATTATGGAAAATTTAACAAGCCTTAGGACTTGCTAAATAAGGCCAAGACCGGCTCCCGGTTGTAGTGCCGATGATGATGATGATGTTGCTCTGATGATTTATTTTGCGAACCTATTTTGGTGATATGTTCTTCACTATAGTTGCGTGAGTGTAATCTACATACATACGTACATTTAGACACCAACAATCCTGTAATCTGTTCGAACCCCCATAGCATCAACCTGTAATTTACTTCTCGACGATATGTACATTTAGATACCAACATTCGTTGTGCTGTGCACCGAAAAACTGAGGAACTCCCTTCTAGTAGGAGTAATTTCAAAACGCTACAATTAGCAAATGCTCGAAAACGCCCTTAACATTTATTTACAAGCACCTCACGTTTCCCCGACTGGAATATCTTAACACCTTGTGGTAAGATATTTGCCGCAGTTCCAGTAGGTTCAGTTTACTAGTATATGACCTTAACGAAGCCAGGCAAAAAAAACCCGGATCTGGGGATTCCAACCAGTAAGACTTTAAACCCGAATCTCCTACAATCAACATGTAGTATAAACAACAGATTCATCAAAACGTTTACGCGTATTTTTAAGCATGACGGATGATCAATCGTTGACTGGTTTATAGTTTTTGGCCAACTCTAATGCTATGAAAGGTGTACCCACAGGGATACGAATATTATCAACGATCAAACATTACCGTGGTATGACAGATAACACAGATTTCCGTGCTTTCAGCAAATAGTCAGTCGGCGATTGGTTTTCAACTTAAATTAAAAATTAATCGCAACTGTAGCCATATACTTTTTATTGGTGTTAGAATAAACTACGTACATAACGCGATTTGGCAACTCATTATGGGCAAGTGATCGAGCCAATGTCCGTCGGAATGCCGGCTTGTTGAAGAACGTTTATAGGCATGGTAACCCGGCATTAGTGTGCACATAACTCTAGACACTCATGCATTGAGTGCCTGTCTTTGGCTAATCTCAATCGATAAAACAAGATTTTATAGACGCCAATTTGCGATAGGGTCACTACAGAGAGCCTCATCCCAGGGCCATTTAGCCACCATTATGGCATTAATATTCGTCGCGATATCTGTAGCGCAAACCCTATCCATAGGCTTCCATATCCTTTGCTGCCATTATTTTCGTCTTATTTTTCGTTGCTCTCGTTTTTGAATATTTTTTTTTTATTTTTAGCATTTTTTTCCTCATTTTTTTAATAGCAAACGCCAACTTGATAGCTACTAGTCTGGTTCCAGATACACGACGCAACGTGCCGCTGAGGTCGGAAAAATCACTTCGTTTGCGCTTGTCATAACATTTACAGCGGCGCACAGCAGCGGCGGCAACAGCGGCAACAGCAGCAGCAACAAACTGTTATGATCATAGCACTCCTCCTCTTGCTTTAAGCCCGCTGTCGCCTCCCGCTAAGTAGCGCGGAAATTTTCCTGATTTTCTTGTTCCATAATTTTCCATTTATTATTATTATTACGAACCCAGATAGTTGGAAGGTTCTGTAGCCTTCTTTTCCATTATGCTCTGGATTTGGTCCATGAGGTTGATGGGGAGACAACGCTGAAGCAAGAGCGAAGTGAGGTCCACTTGAGACAGAAGTTGGTGTGGCGCGCGTGCTGCTGGATTTGCATAGACCACAAACCAGAACCGTCGTCCGTTGAGGCTACAAATTATGCTTCACGTATAAGAGTACTGCCCACCAATCCGGGCTTATAGTTTATGGCAAGCACCGTCACCGTCAGACAGTCGGTTGAAGTTGTTGTTACTATTATTGTTGTTGCCGTAGCTGGCGTCTTCAGTAGCATGCGAAGCCGCCTGACGATAAATGAAATATGAAGGTTTCGAGAGCATTTCATGTCGGAAGTTTGGTACCATTTGGCAGGCAACTGAAGTAGCTGTAGGGTTCCTTGGTACCGGGGAGGCCCACTTGGCCGAAGAGGATTTCTTTCAAGTGTATTCTGGTGTGCGCGCGCGGGTCTTAGCCTGGATATTGGTTTGTGTTAAGCCGCATTCTGGTCACGGTTAATTGGTACTTTCCTATGTCAAATATGCAAATTTTGACGACGCTATAGCAGCAGTAATTTATGGCAATTATACAATGTTCAGTATTCAGTGACTGGAATTTAATCTTCTTCAGGAATTGAGGAAATATTTACTTTAGACAGACGAATGACACATATGTCTACCCTAAGTTCGACATAACTAAAGCGACTGTAGGGCTTTCAATGATGCCGAGAGGCACCACCCTTGTAAATAAGTCGTCGCTGAGAGAATATGGCCTTTTAAACACGTGGATATATCATGCAACCATGCATAAAAGTAGATTATCTTGAAGAAGTGCTTCAGACTTGTACGCAAGCAAACCAGAGCAAAGATTCAACCTCACATTGCCGATGTAGAGTGAAAGGTCATGGATGGCAGCAGTAAGTCTGTACCTTGCCCTGCATTGATAGTCTGTTGAATGTGGGTTTTAAAAATAGACGTCATAGTTCAATGAGTGATTTACCAGCCAGTTTGCAAAGTTTAGGGTCAATTCATTTTGCAATATTGGCCTTGTGAGCAGGGCGTTGGAATATACTCACAGTTAGGCCGGATTATCGTAAGACTCGACTAAAAGCCGAGTGGTAGGTGGGGTCCTGTCGCCCGGTGAAATACCACCCCATCAAGCTATAGGCTCCGTGAAATGGTCGGAAGAATACCCTGGTCATCTTTCGGCGCTTGGCTGATGCGCCGGTTCAAGAAAAGGTTGGTTTATGTGGTAAGTCGGTCCCAAGGTGAGATACCACCCCGTCACGTTGTACATTTCGCGATATCACCGGGAGACATTTTCGACTAGGTTTCGGATGTATGGCTGATGGCCCGGACTAACACGGATATCGGTCATGATGGTTCCGTCTGAGATAAAGAATTCCGGAGGTAAACTAGTTTCCCAATCGGAGCTCCGGGGGGACTATGTCAGGGGGACCACCATGCAAATATTTTGATAAATAACCGAACTTTAAGAAATTCGTCATCGCGTAATCGTAATCGGTTCGTTCTCGAAACTCTGTCGGCGTTCGACTAATAACCGCATTTTGTAACACCAGGGTCACCATAGCTTTTACGAATATGAATATAAACGCTGTCCACCAATATTTGCAAACAACGAAACCTGATATCCTTGCCCTAACTGAGACCCAGGTAGATTCGGCAACTGATTCAACATAACTTCGTTGCTCAGAATTCGACTTACATTCGAGCTTCCGTTTTAAGGGTGAAGTCTGCGTCTTGCCGGGGTCCGATCTGGCTTGCCAAAGGATGGAGACGTTGGAGCCCAATAACTTGGACATCATGTGGTTGAAGTTCGTGCTGAGGAATTCTGTAAAATTTCTTTATTGTCCTTACCGCTTTCTGAATGTCGATCGACCGCTGGCACTTTTCGAATATCTTTCACGTACCGTCAACTGGATACTGATTAACCACCCGCCTTCTGAAATTGTCGCCCTTAGCGATTTAAATGTACACAACTCCGGCTGGTTGGTACATTCTAACAGAACCGACGAGGCTGGGGGCCAGCGGAGATGTTCGCTGTTAGCCGCTATTTGACTCAACTCGTGGAGGCACCTACCCAAGTGTCGGCTACCCGACGTGATTATGCGAACATCCTGGATCTGTTTTTGAAACGAGCCGAGCATTTATACCGTGGAGGTTGCTGCGCCACTAGGAAACTCTGATCACTACTAGGTATTGCTCGCGCAACCATTTGTATTTCAAACGAATAGCTGATCTAAGAGGCTTCACCGTGTGTGAGATTTCTCCGCATCCATTCCGTCGTCGGAGGTGTGCTCTGGAGGCTCCGACGTTAACGCATCGAGGAGTCGGTCACCGAGCTTATTGTTCTTGGGATGGAGACCTACATTCCGCAATCCATCAAACGAAATTCATCTGATAACCCTCGGTTTGATAAAACATGCGAGCGGATTACAGCGGCAGAAAATAGAGATTTTAAACTATGGCGCTCCAAACCCAGCGAGGTTAACAGAAAGAATTTTGTTAGAATCAGAAACGCGTGCAGCCAGGCGATTGATTCCACTAAGAAGGCCTACAACAATAGAGTGACCAATAAACTCCTTGAGTGCTCAACTGGTTCGCGTCCCTTCTAGTCAATGGCAAGGGCTGTCAGCAGTAACTTCGCTTCCTTCTCTGATGGACAGCGGGAAACTAGTTACAAATTCAAAGGATAAAGCTAATAAAGCGAATATGTTTTCGGCGAATTCAAACCTCGATGCCGGTCTTTTGGAACCACCTGTGGACGCGCCGGTATGGTCTTCAATACGGGATGTGAGGTTCCGCCCGCGTATTATTCAACGTATTCTATTCGACTGAACTGCAAGAAGGCAACCGGCCCGGTCGAAATGCCAGCAATAGTCCTTAAGAATTGTGCTCCAGAACTGTCGCTGGTTCTTGGCAGGCTTTTCCGCTTATGCACAAGGGACATTTCCCACCCGCTGGGAAATAGTTCGGATTCAGCTAATCCCAAATAAATGGGAAAGTGCTCCCACAAAATTACCGGTCGATAGCATTACTGCCTCTGTTATCCAAGGTGACGGAAAAGGTCATCAAAGTCGAGTTAATTAAATATTTGGAATGCAACGGACTACTGAATGATCGTCAATACGGATTCCATACCCGGCGGTCCAAAAGACTCGCTTCAAGAGTTGAAATCCCGGAAAATAAATTCGCGAACACTTTCGTTTTATCCTTTGAATTCGTGACTAATGGCCCGCTGTCTGGCACTAGCGCAGGAAAAGAGAAGCAAGCGAAGTTATTACTGACAAATTTTCCCATTGACCAGAAGGGATGCGAACCAATTGGGGACGCGTTTCTGATTCTGACAAAATTCGTTCGATTGATCTCTGTGGGGTTGGAACGCCATTGTTTGAAGACTCTATTTTTTCCGCTGTAATCTGCTAAAATGTTTTATCAGATCGAGGTTTATCAGATGAATTTAGTTTTATGGAAATCAGAATGTAGATCCCCATCCCGAGAAGAATAGTCTGCGTGACCAATTCCGTGGCTACCTAAAGACCGGAACCCCCAAAGCACACCTCTGGCCACGAAACGGGTGCGAATGCAATGAGCAGCCCCGTACCTCCATACTTGGCGAAGCCGCCTCGGTTGGTTATTCGTTTAAAATATAAGTGATTGCGCAACCGATATCAGACAGTGATCTGAGTTTCCCAATGGCGTATATTAAAATCGGATATTAGAAACAGATCCAGAGCGTTCGCAAAATCACCTCAGTCCGGCGTTTGTATAGGTTCCTCCACGATTTGAGTGAAATTGTGGCTAACAGCGAATGTCTCGGCCAGCCTCCCAGTCTCATCGCTTCTGTTCGATTGTATCAACCAGCCGAAGTTGTGTACATTAAAGCCGCCAAGAACGACAATCTCAGAAACCGGGTAGTTGATTCGTATTCAGTCGACGATACGGAAAAGATGATCGAAAAATGTCGCTGGTCGATCGTCAATCGCGGAGCGGTAGAGACAACGAAGAACTATCAGAGAATTTTTAAGCACGAGTTTCATCCAAATGAAGTCCAAGTTATTAAGCTCTAATGCTGCTAAATTTGGCGGCCAAATCGAATCGGGTAAAGACGCACAAAACGAAAATATCGAATGTAAATCGTATCCTGAGCAACGAAAATTCCAGTTGACGAAGCGATAAGTCTCGGTTAGAGCTAGGATGAGGATGAAACCGCTGACCATAATGTTACAAAATCCACTCGGTGAACGTTGACAGTGTTTCGCGGGCGAACCCAATTACGTGGTGACAATTTATTTGGAGTTCAGTTCTCTATCAAAACATTTGCATGATATTCCACCGGAGATCCGAATGGGGAACTGGCTTACCTCCGGAATTCTTTATTTCAGAAAATACTTAGAGTGTTAGAATATATTCACCAAGTCCAGTTGAGCAACGACTGTTATAATATTGGGTTGTATCACAGGAAATGTCCGATTTTATAATAAAAATTTAAAAGCCAATATTATTATTCCGTAAATTTTTATTCAATCAAAATAGGATTTGTTGGCATCTATGACGTGATACAAGGTCAAATATTCTTTTTTCGTAGAAGTGCTGACTTTTTGAGGCAATGAAATCTTCAAAGGGTTTTATGATCTCTGCTCGGTTCCGGAAGACCTTCTGCCGGCAAAATGAATCCAGATTGCAGAAAAGATGGTAGTCCGTTGGCGAAATGTAAGGAGAGTACTGTGGATGCGGAGTAATGTCAAATCCCAACTGCAACAGTTTTTGCACCGTTACTTGTGAGGTCGGGCCGTACCTCTTGACCAAGCCGGTTGCTTTTCAGCCAATTATGCATATGTCGATTTCCTCACAATATTTGATAGCGTTTATCGTTTCTCCTGGTTGAAGTAATGAAAAGTGGATTGGTCCTTGCGATGTCCACCAAATTGTCACCATAACCTTCTTTGGGTGTGTGGCGGTTCCCTTGAACGCCACTGCTCCTTCCCATTAACCATGCGAAAACTTCCAACATAGAGCATCCAAAAACAATATAAAACAAGTATTGTGGCAGTTCCGTTGAACGCCACTACTTACCTTACAACCTATGATGAAGAAACAGTTTCCTTAAACACATAAAAACTAAAAACAACTATCCTCAGAAATACTTTAAATCAATAATTTTCGCTGATGCAAAATCCATCAGCAAGAAATAGTATTTTCCACAAGGGCATGGGAGCATTAAACGCACCATGTTCCTTAAAAGCAATTTGGTTGCACCATCAAGCAACCAACATTACCCGAACCATATCAATGAGATATCTCCTAACGAGCCTACCACACACGTGGAGGAGGTATTTCTTCTTTTCATTTCTTTAACCTATGCCCACATCGGTCGGTCATCCGATCGACAAATACATTATGGCATACGGCTGACCGCCCAAGGAACTCGAATTCCCCTAAATGGAAAATCACCAGCGAGAATTCGACTACTTGGAGATGCCGCCAAGATGTACACGATCAGCATGAATGCTGTACGCAGTTGCTGATCGTGTAAACACCTAAATCTCTACGTCGAGATAGTTGCACCAGCTGCAACCATGCCAGCTAATGTTCCCCTTATGGATTCGGTTGATCCACGTTCCGCATACTCGTGGACACACACCATGAGCAGCAGAAGCGATCATCGTGTATGTGTTTCGCACCCTTTTGCTGGGACATCATCCCCTTTTGGTCGACAGCAAGAGATGAAATTATTTCAATCACGATACGGATTCCGTGGAGGCAAGTCGGGCCTCCACGTTAAATAATTTCGGTTTTTGATTTAAAATTAGTCAGAAAACAACCATCGTCGAAGGAAGAGTGCCTTAAAGTAATTCACTTTTGTAATCAGTTTGAAACACTATTCAATCCGTAAATCATTTTAATGCAGTTTTAATCTTGGAAGGTTTGTGTGTCGAAAGTCTGTAAAGTTACTGCGTGTGTTGTGAATTTCTTGTACGCAAATCAATGCATAGTCGGTCAACATTGATGGACTCTTAGAATGTTGCAAAACGGTTAATTCGTGTAAAAATCAGTAATTCATTTTAAATAAATCAGTTTAAAACATTTCTTTAAATCAGTTGAGTCATGTGGAAAGTAGTGAATCGTTTGTAACCAGTTAAGCTATGTTCATCATCATCATCGGCACTACAACCGGGAGCCGGTCTTGGCCTTATTTAGCAAGTCCTGAGGCTTGTTAAATTTTCCATAATGATTTCTTTTTTCCGGGCAAGGTCATTAGTCTTGCGCCAGAGGCTTCCCGACGGGGAATCGAACCCCGGTCTCCCGCGGGACAGGCGGGTATACTAACCACTATACTATCGAGGAGCAAGTTAAGCTATGTTAGAGATCAGTAATTCATTTTTTATAAATCAGTTTAAAACACTTTCTAATCCGTTAAGTCATTTTGAAGCATTTCCAACATTTTGAATCTTAGAGGACTGTGCACCCAAGTTAGTGCGGTTTTCCGTTATTTTGTTTAATATAAAATCTTTAGAGTACTCAACTTAGCGCCTAAGCTATCTGTAAATAGTGAACACCTCAGAACAATGGAGTCAATTTTTGTAGTTTAAGCCCGAAAACCTGGCCTTTGTTTTAGTTGTTGTTTGTGTTAACCTCTTGTAAATAAGAAATAACTTAAATGAAGAGGAAATGTTCGTGTGATTATGTTATCTGCTAATGGGAAGACTCTCAGAGACTAAAGAGCCATAAAAACCCCACGCCTGCATCCAATCACTGCCCAGGTCTTTTACGGTTATCATACAGAATCCACTTTTCATCACAGGTGACTATCCGGTGCAAAAACGATTCAGTTTGGTTTCTTAATCTAAACGATGCGCAGATTTTCAGGCGGCGTCATTTTTGAGACTCGCTCAGTTTATTGGGTACCCACTTATCGAGTTTCTTAAACTTTCCTATACGACAAAGGTGTCGACTTATTGTCAGTGGGGATACTCCCATGCTTTGTGCAATCTCCCGCACCGATTTCGTTGGGTCCACATCCACCGTTGCTTTTAAAACATCACCGTCAACTAACGTTTCCGGCTTCCCACGTGGTTCATTTTCGAGGCTGAAATCTCCCGAACGGAACTTTCCACACCAACGTCGTATAGTGCATTCATTTACCGCTACATCGTCAAATGCGTCGTTAATGTTTTTCATTGCCAATGACGCATTATGTCCCATTTTAATTCAGAAGAGGGTTCGAATTTGAACTGCCGACAGCATCGTAAACAATTCCTAGAAAAAAAAAACGGTACTTGTAACGAACCCCAAAAATATCACACGTCAAGCACACGTACCACTTTACTTTCTGAAAAAATAAAATTTAACGTTCTGGCACAGATGTTCACTCGAGAACTTCTTATTTCCGACTGAGCGACAATCGGACGTTTCATTCCCCATTCGGATCTCCGATGGAATATCATCATCATCATCATCGGCACTACAACCGGGAACCGGTCTTGGCCTTATTTAGCAAGTCCTGAGGCTTGTTAAATTTTCCATAATGATTTATTTTGTCTGGTCAAGGTCATTAGTCTTGCGCCAGGGGCTCCCCGACGGGGAATCCAACCCCGGTCTCCCGGGTGACAGGCGGGTGTACTAACCACTATACTATCGAGGAGCCCGATGGAATATCATGCAAAGATATAAACAGGACACGTTATAACGAGGAAATTTAAAGTTTTGCACCTGGGTCCTAATGAGTTTTACTGATGTGTTAGATGTACCTAACTAAATCTGAAAATTGAACTTCAATTCAGAACATGTATATTCCTCCTAAGTTGTGGATAGATGCGAAGAAGTATCACTTGAATCTCTAAAGAAACCTCATACATTAGCCGTACTATTTTCTGCTTGAAAAACATGGTAGTTCCAATTAAGAGTCGAACTAATTCGGGTGCTGGGTATGCATGGTTCCGCGGCTTCGCCGATGCAAGTCCATCATCGACAGAGTTTGTTTTGTTTGTTTTATATCCACATTTATTTAACAATTCAATTACAGATTTTACTTAAGACTAAATGTTAACTTAAATTTTACAAATATCATTCTTACATTAACTTAGTGGCTCTTCGCACGCACTCTAAATTATACATTAACTTTTTTCTTATGCCTTTCGGCATACAATAACTAATGTCTTTATAACATGTCACAATAATTGATTTTTTTTTAAATTCATTCCATTTTTTCTATATCATGTATTATTTCTGATTTTTTTTTTAAATTACATATATAAGGGGCCAAGACCCGTTCCCGGTTGTAGTGCCGATGATGATGATATAGGGGGTTGACAAGCAAAATAAAAAAACGAAACGAAACGTACAAACATAAACAAGGAATTCAAATAAAAAAAAAATTAAAATTAAATTAAAGTCTAAAAAAAATTGGGAATTGGGGATAGGGGGAAGGAAAACGATGCGCCTGAGAGGCATACTATGTTTGGGGACGTATAGTCCTTTCTTCATCACTGATCCACCACCATCGATCGATCTTTTATTGAGTTATCTCTTTCACCGATCACCATACCAAAACGCAGGCGATCTGGAAAATTAGAGATATCGTAATCGTGGAGAATTCGTTTATCCCTGGCACCACGGAAAGCGTGGTAAATATATATAATATAATAAATAAAATAAGTCGTTTTTTATCCAAGAGAGGGAACGCTTCTGGAGGAATGAACCCATTCTGGAGAGTACTCTCCATATACATATCATTGGAATAGATTGCTCCCGATATGAGATCATTTTCACTGCACATTGCTCTAGTTATGTGACGACGGTTAATTTTGATAATGAAGTTATCTATTCTGTTTAGTCTGGGTTTGTCATACAGGACTTTATTTTTTTTTTTTTTATTAGACTTCTCTCGGGAAAGGTGAACCTATAGCGTCGAGTGGGCGCCCCGAGATGCCATCAAATAACTGTTGCAGTTCTTTTTGAACAGTTGCAGGTTGTAACGCTCCGGGAACACTCGCGTGGGAAGGGAGTGCCACAGCCTCCCCGCTCTGTAACGGAACGAGTTCTGATACAGGGATGTTCGCGCCGTCGGGAGATGAACCACAAACGGGTGCGATCCGTCGGATTGTCTTGTGGAGCGCACACAAACCGAATTGCGTGGAACAATGCCAAGAATCTCCGAAGAACAGCACCCATGATAATATCTGTAAAACAGACAGAGGTCGGCCACGCGCCTTCGATGTGATAGCAACTGTAGTCCCGACGTCAGCACCGAGTCCCCGATCAGGCAGATCGCTCGTCTTTGTATGCTCTCAAGTAGGTCGAGGGTATGTTTAGGAGCCGAGCTCCAAACATGAGAGCAATATTCGAGCGCGGGTCTAATTTGAGATTTATATAGGAGAAGAAGTTGGGCCGGAGTAAAGTATTTCTTGGCTCTAAAAAGATAACTCAGTTTTCCTGAGGCTGATCTGGCGATAGCCGATACGTGTCTATGCCATGATACATTCCCACAGACCGTGACGCCGAGCAATTTCATACTTTCCCCAGCCTCGAGGGCCCGGCCATTCATCATCAGCTGTGGAACCGATGATCCAGTTTTCTTTGTGAATGTTGTATACTGGGTCTTTGTTGCGTTGAAGTCGACAAGATTGGCCTTTCCCCACTGCAGGACTTTATCTAGATCCTGATTCAGAGAGTCAATCTGTCTACATCTCAGCTGGTGCGACGTAGATGCACCAATCGGCCGATCACTCGAAAAGGAGGAAACAAGCGTACTATCATCCGCAAAACTGAACACTTTGTTATCCGTTGTCTCCAACAAATCATTTATGTGAAGCAAGAACAAGGTTGGAGCCAAAATAGAACCCTGGGGCACCCCTGAATTAACAGGATACAGATCCGAACACTCGCCGTCCACAACAACCCGGATCGATCGATTCTCGAGGAAGCTCCTCGTCCAGTCGCAAAGCTGTTGGGAAAGTCCATATGAACGAAGTTTGCTCAGCAATGCCCCGTGCCAGACGCGGTCAAAAGCCTTGGAGATATCTAATGCGACCGCCCTTGACTCACCATGCCGTTCAATCGCAGATGTCCATATATCGGTTATAAGTGTCAAAAGGTCTCCTGTGGACCGCCTGCCACGGAATCCGTATTGACGATCATTCAGGAGACCGTTGCACTCAAAATATTTAACCAACTCTGTATTGATGACTTTTTCCATTACCTTAGATAAAATAGACAGTAATGCTATCGGACGGTAATTTTGTGGGAGACACTTTTTTCCCGTCTTTGGGATTGGCTGAACTCGAGCGATTTTCCAGCAAGCAGGAAAGGTCCTCCGTGCATAAGATAAGCGGAAGAGTCTGCCAAGAACCGGCGATAGTTCTGGAGCACAGTTCTTAAGTACTATTGCTGGTATTCCGTCCGAGCCGGTTGCCTTCCTACAATCCAGTTCACGTAGAATGCGTTGGATAGTGCGCGGACGAAATCTCACATCCCGCATGGAAGACTGTACCGGCGAGATCACAGGTGGGTCCAAAAGGCCGGGATCGAGGTTTGAGTTCGCGGAAAATAAATTCGCGAACACATTAGTTTTATCCTTTGGATTCGTGACCAACGTCCCGCTGTCTGTCACCAACGGGGGGAAAGAGGAGGAAGCAAAGTTACTGCTGACAGCCTTTGCCATTGACCAGAAAGAGCGCGAACCAGTTGGGCACCGAAGGAGCTTATTGATCACCCTGTCGTTGTGAGCCTTCTTCGCGGTATCAATCGCCTGGTTGCACGCGTTTCTGGTTCTAACAAAATTCGTTCTGTTAACATCGGTGGAATTGGAGCGCCATTGCTTAAAAGCTCTATTTTTTGCCGCTGTAATCAGCTCGCATTTTTTGTCAAGCCAAGGTTTATCAGACGAACTTCGTTTGATGGAATGTGGAATATACATCTCCATCCCCAGGAGAATAATCTCTGATACCGACTCAGCGCAAGCGTTAACATCGGAGTTTCCGAAGCACACCTCCGACCATGGAAAGGATGCGAAGAAATCTCGCATATCGTCCCAGTTAGCAGCCCCATACTTCCATACATGGCGAAGCTGCCTAGGCCGGTTATTCGCTTGGTATGCAAGTGCTTGCGCGACAGATACCAAGCAGTGATCTGGGTTTCCCAGTGGCGCATAAACCTCTACGGTATAAATACTCGGTTCGGATGTCAAAAACAGATCCAGGGTGTTCGCATAATCGCCTCGGGCATCCGGTACTCACGTTGGCTCCCCCACGAGTTGAGTCAAGTTGTGGCTTACAGCAAACATCTCCGCCAGCCTCCCAGCCTCGTCGGTTCTGTTAGAATGTAACAACCAGTCGGAATTGTGCACATTAAAATCGCAAAGGACAATAATTTCAGAAGCTGGGTGGTTGATCTGTATCCAGTCGACGGTATATGAAAGATTTTCGAAAAATGTTACCGGTCGATCGTCATTCGGGGAGCGGTAAAGACAACAAAGAAATTTAACGGAATTCCTCAACACGACCCTCAACCATACGATGTCCATATTATTGGGTTCCAACGCCTCCACCCTCTGGCAAGCCAGATCAGACCGTGCGAAGACGCAGACTCCGCCCTTAAAACGGAATCTCGAATGTAAGTCGTATCCTGAGCAACGAAGATATGTCGAATCAGTTGACGAATCGACCTGGGTCTCAGTTAGGGCAAGGATATCAGGTTTCGTTGTTTGCAAATATTGGTGGACGGCGTTTACATTAGTATTGGTGAAGCCGATGCCCCTGATGTTACAAAATGCCGTCACCAGTCGAGCGTGGGCCGAGCCTCGAGAGCTAGCCCGGTTATGCGATGACGAACCTCTCAAAGTTCCATTATTTATCATGATATCTGCATGATGTTCCCCCTGACATAGTCCCCCCCGGAGATCCGAATGGGAGACTAGTTTACCTCCGGAATTCTTTATATCAGAAGACACCATCATGACTTATCCCCGTGTCAGTCCGGGCCATCAGCCACACATCCGAAATACCGTCGAATATTTCTCTCGGTGATATCGCGGAATGTACAGCGTGACGGGGTGGTATCTCACCTTGGGACCGACTACCACCTAACCAACCTTTTCTCGAACCGGTCCATCAGCCAAGCTCCGAAAGATGGCCAGGGATTTCTCCCGACCATTTCACGGAGCCTAAAGCTTGATGGGGTGGTATTTCACCGGGCGCACAGGGCGTTGAGACCCCGGCTACCACTCGGCCTTTAGTCGCCTCTTACGACAAGCTGGCCTAGCTGTGAGTATATTCTAACGCCCTACTCACAGGGCATTGGGAGAGTTTTTCTTGTATTGCCACTCTGTGGTTCTGTACATTCCTAGGCAGGAACGCAAACACTGCCTCTCGAACACCCGAAACTTCTACATGTAGATAATTGCCGAGTATGAAATTATTTTTACCTTGGGGTCCAGAAGACTACTACGGAAGAGACTTCGTGTCATCGCATATGCTTCTTTAGCTACAGAAAGGGCAGCTGTTGTATGCTTATCAAAGTAAAGATACTGATCAAGCCAGATACCAATGTATCTGACTACAGTTTTTACTTGTAGGGGAAGATTATTACTTCCTGCAATGGACAACTTTTTCCAATTCCGTTTTGTATCCTTTGATGCACTGGACAGGGGCGTTCTGAAAAGGATAGTCTCTGTTTTTTGGAAATTTATTTTTAATTTCTAGTCGTCGCAAAAACGTTTGATTTTGTTGTAATCATTTTGCAGAAATCTGTTGATGACATCAATCTTTTCTCCAGATCTATACACCACAATGTCGTCGGCGTCCGCAATTGCATGCTTGAGAGAACCCACTAGATCACTAGTGTATATGTTAAATAGAATGGGAGAATTCACTGCTCCCTGATGTAGACAGTTTTTAATGTGGAAAGTCTTGTTAGAGATTATATCTCCACATTTCACCACAAATTGTTTACCCGTTATCATATCGTAGATAATGTATAATAAATATTCGGGCATACCTAGATTTGATAACTTATATACCAGCCCTTCTAGCCATACGGTGTCGAAAGCCTTTTCAAAGTCAACCAAACAGGCCCCTGTGCATTGTCTCTTCGCCTTGTTCCACTGTATGTTGGAAACAAGTTTTGTCGCAGCATGTACTGTGTCATGTTGCGATCGAAAACCAAATTGGTTGTTCGGGATAATACCATTTTCCTCACACCAGTTAGTCAATGGTTTATTTATAATTTTCTCGAATACCTTGCTGATGTTCGGAAGCAAACTAATCGAACGTAGATTGGCTGGGTTGCTCCTGTCCTTGCCCTTTTTGGGGATGGGATCGACTACTGCAGATTTCCATTGGATTGGATAATATGCATTATTTACAGCGTTATTGAACAAAATAGTGTAAACCTTCAATACTTCCAGAGGTAAATGCTTTAGAACAGTGTTTGGAATACTATCTATTCCAGAAGATTTTTTGTTCTTAACCGATCTAAGAATGTCCGTCAGTTCATCCTTGTGTACAAATATGCTAGTGTTTAGATTTTTAAGCGGGGAATCAGCTCTATTATTTTCACTAAGGATTGTGAAACTTCGATTTAATAGACGCCAATTGTTAAGTTCATTGCGTAGGGAAATACGTTTTTGGAGAGCCCTATTCTCCAGGTCAAGGTTAAAATGAGCCGATTCGTTCAATCTATACACTGCTTCCAACCAAGCACCAATTGAGTGCGCGTTTTTTGCGGATCCTTGACTATTATGAACTCTTCGTTAGAGTTGATGTGTTCCAGGATAAGTCCTGCGTTCAGCAGTGTGTGACAATTCTCGGGAGTCCGCGGAACTCGCAGGCATGAGATGTCATTATAATCTTTCCTTCGAAAGACTTTATTTATTTGAGGGAACATATTCGATCCACTAGCTTTGATGGCTTGAATTCTCTTGTTCCAGTCTTCATTAATTACTGATCTATAGTTGTCACGGATCAGTTTTTGAAGATTTTAATTGTTTTTATTTCCTGGCTATTTGGATCGCTGAATTGTCTGTAGAGCAGTTTTAACTTAGAGAACAAAATACTCTTTTGCCTATACAGCTCGTCGATCGTTGCGTTTCTGTATCGGTTTCTACGGCTCTCCATGTGAGACAATTTTGGGATACAACGATTCATTGTATTAGTAACAATGTTGTTCATCGTCGAAAGATAAAGATAAATTTCGTCATTATGAAAATTTCTGTCAGTTGGTGGATCTATGCCATTGGAGCGTAATTCTTTTTTTATTATCCGATCAAAGCGCGACCAGGGTGCCTTTCCGAAATTAAAAGTATGTATCTGTTTTTACTGCTCAAGTGCTGAGTGTTCGTTTGGGACATGTATTACAGCACCAAGTCCATAATGATCGCTATCGTACTCGATTGTACGAAGAGAATTACGAGTAGTTAGATCCGTATCTAATAATTGTATTCGCTCGTTCAGCAACAGCAAATCCAAGAAGGTTTCCTCTGGGATATGACTATATACTTGTAGCGTACAATTGTAGTTTTTGAAAGCCTTAGTCGCTAGTGCTATTAGACTTAAGTTACCATGTAATTTACTTGCATTGTAATAAATAATAATAAATAATAATAATAAATAGTTTATGTTCGATAACGTTTGTTTGCCACCAGTCGAACAACACATTGCCTCTTGTGTTTGTGATAAGGTTACCCCAAGCACTGTGCTTGGAATTCAGATCTCCCGCCATAAAGAAATACTTATTTGTCGAGTCTAACTTGAGACTTCGAAAAAGGGTATCAAGTTCATTGATAAACTGTATATACCATGTGTACCGGTGTGAAGTGAGCGACAAGATACAAATGTATCGATAGGGAACGTTTGTTGGGAACGATCCCTTATATTTTTTTTATTTTGTTGCTATGACATCTGTCAAACATATTTAGTATGCATCAAGTCATTGTATAAACAATATAATTTTTTTTTCTGTTAAAAATGTCGAATTTTGTACCAGAAAATGATGATTTGCGGAAAGCATTAATTTTTTGTTTTCATTTGAAGAAAAGTGCTGCAGAGTCGCATCGAATGCTTGTCGAAGCTTATGGTGATCATGCTCTATCGGAAGCAACATGCAAAAGATGGTTTAAGCGGTTCAGAGATAATGATTTTGATGTGCGAAATAAAGCACATGGAAGACCACCAAAACGTTTGAAGGCGCCGAATTGCAAGCAATATTGGATCAAGATGACACTTTAAGTCAAAAACAAATGGCACAAATGTTAAATGTTGCACAACAAATAATTTCTGACCCTTTAAAAGCTATGGGAAAGATCCAAGAGTGTGGAAACTAGGTGCCACGTGAATTGAATGACTTAAATCTTAAAATTAATTATACATTTTGTTTTGAAAGTTTTCCATGTCAACTCACCCAATTTTATGAGATCCTTTCTCTCCGTGTAACTGATGTAGAGAGGAGGTGCTTTCTCCTTTTTTTTTTTTGACTGGCACCTGCTGAGATATTTCTTGCTGTTGTTGTTGATATGATTCCTGCTGTTGAGTTTCCTTAGCTTGTCGTGTTGTCTTTGTCTTCGTGGGTTGCTGTTATATGTGGTCTTGCTGTTGTTTGTGTACCATTTTCGTTTTCCGCTCATTCTGGCTCAAATTGCTTTTTAGTTTAAGGACTTCCTCCATTTGTTTATCCAGTTCTTGTTTTTTAAGACTAATCTCATGGATGAGTCTGTTGACTACCTCGACCTGATTGCCGGCGTCTGCATTTGTTTGCTGACAGATAGTTATTGGAATTGGCTTCCAGCCCCTGAGTACTGGGTACCATGTGCGTTGTCTTCGTCGTCGCTGTTGACACTCAACGTGTCCGTATCCTTGTTTTTATTGGTTTAAGGCGTTTAGCCTTTAGATTCAGGTCGGTAGTTTACCTTCTCCGAAGCACCATTTTGGCATCCATTTGATTTACATCCACGTTCTCACTTTTTTTTTCTTTTTTTTTATTGCGCGAGTGACAGATAGCAAATCACGTTGAAGACGTTATTTATTATACTGTGCACATAGACAAACATGAAAACTTCGTATGTCGCGTATCGGCACTAATTGTTTTATAATTATTTTGGGTGCAGTGAAGTCCCAAGCGAACCCGTACTCATTTAAGATGTGCAACGCGGTTTACTTTAAAAATAATAATTTAACAATAATTTAATAATAATTTTACATACACTTCACGTTTTAGGCCGTTCCGTTGAACGGTTCATCAACTATCATTTGTCGATTGTCGAATCGTCTACCCGGGATGGTGGTCAACTTGGTACTGATCATCGACAGTGTATTTGTATTAGGGTTCACCTTTGACGACACAAGGCAGCACTGGTTTTTCAAGTTTTTGAATTATACTCAGATAATCTCCATTGGTATAATTTGCTGAGATCAAAATTCAATCAATTAAGCATAACTTGCCGATAGATAATTTGGGTCGAAGAAGGCGGGAATGTTCATATGAGTATTAGAAACTCAAACGAGCTATCATCACCAAAGGAGTAAATTAGGTTGTGAGTAATGCCCAAGAGATCGTTTATTAAAATAAGAGATTGAGCGTATGGAGTCCTAGTGAACACCAGAATATAAATTAATGGAAGGTAGATTTGCCACAATTAAAAAATCACCTGGCCAGAAAAATAGTCTCTTATACATCGAATCAATATGTCGCCAAAGTCCTAGGAATACAATTGTAACAGCAGGACTGGGCACCAAACTTGTCCAGGGCAAAAATCTTGTTTTCACCAAAATAGGGAATGGAATGGTTTAACTTTATTACTACGAAAGGCGGAGGTCATTAAGGAGATTATTTAATTCCAGATATTTCGAAATGTCTCTATGATGGTATATAAAATGATTTTTGTCGCTTGAAGGACTTTTTGAAAGTAAAAGAAATACATATATATATATATATATATATATATATATATATATATATATATATATATAAGAAAAAGAAAAAAAAAATATATATATATCATCGTCGTCGGTACTACCACCGGGAACCGGTCTTGGCCTTATTTAGCAAGTCCTGTGGCTTTTAAATTGTCCATAATGATTTGTTTTTTTCCGGGCAAGGTCATTAGTCTTGCGCCAGTGGCTCCCCGACGGGGAATCGAACCCCGGTCTCCCGCGTGACAGGCGGGTATGCTAACCACTATACTATCGAGAAGCCAATATATATATATACATATATACAAATTCAGGATAGAAGACAGTCAATTTAGCGAATTTGTCATTGGCAATCTTTACCGACAACAAGAATTTTGGCAATCCCTTTAAGCGGGCTTTTTAACTGATTCAATTCCCAGTACTTTTTTTAATGTATAAAATAATATAAAACTAATTTTTTATCCTACAAGCATTCTCTCCTCTAAGTTGTCATACCTACAGCAAACCCAATTCAAATGCAGCTCGTGCCCGAGAACAGTCCTACTGATATAAATCATTCGCCCTAAAGATAATCTGGCATGTCGTACACAAAATCAAGCACGGTATTGCGGCTAGTCCTTTATCATATAGAAACCGCCTTGATAATTTTTCGGGAGTATCTCAGCATGATTAATAAAACAAACATCCTTTCGGATGAAGCCTTGTGATCTTAAACTATCTTTTAAGTCCGTATTACACACGATATGAGCGATAGTTGCCAATGGACTGATTTCCCATATCAATCACGTACGATCCAGCAAGTAGGGCTCGATGTGTACCACTAACTTGCACGGGTCCAGCCGTGCATTGTGTATCCACTGTGCAACAGGTCCGTGTGTGCTCGTTAATTTTGATTTATATTCTCGATTTCTTGAAATATGCATTCATGCAGATTCCCCCACAGCTGGAGTCCAGTTAGCTAGAGATTTCGTGCGCGCCTGCGCGCAATGAAAAATCGAAAGCGTGCGCCGCAGAGATGTTGATGGCAACGCATACAAGTGATGCTGTGCATTGGCCAAGGGATAACAGGTTCATCCCTAGAATCGTTATCTTAATGTGATGCAATATACGATAAGTGGCGGTGAGAAATTGACGTTTGACGGGATGAAAATTGCACTCCCTTAGCATAATATCCAAGGTCGATTTTGGTTTCTCGCCTAACGGTAGTCTTTTAATCACGGAGGAGAACCCGAAAACGCGAAATACTTTAAAATACTCGTACGTAAATGATATTCGATAGATTTGACCTTAAAAAGTTTTAAAGTACAAAAAGTGCTTTGTGACTAGAAAGTTGAATTCGTCCGTATATAAGGTAAAGGTTAATGGAAACAGTTCAGAAGCAGCGCGAAATGATTATGTAGCTTATGTAATAATACTTTGCTTTAGTAGTTTTAATATTATCAAGAATCGGGAGCCGTTTATGAGTCAGTTACTTATAACCAATTGTTAACGTTAGTCACTCAAACCTATAGATATATCGGCATGTAGTACATGAATGCACGAGCCACGGCTAATCTAGACTAATGAGATCAGGGCCTCTAAATGGCACCTACTAATAACTATCTCCAAAAGAAGAGTAATATAAACAAATGAAATGTCACGCTCGCGTTTTGAAGGTTGGTATAAGGCAACAAGCAGGCGCTATGTAATCCACATAATCATCATTTAGGCATATACGAGGGTTGCCTTTTATATTTCGGGATTAGAGAACAAAAACAAATATTGATCATCGTAAATCACTTTATTGTTTTTCAATATATTCCCCATGAAGATGTATACACTTTTGCATGCGTTTGAACCAATTGTCGAAGCACTTTTGCCACTCTGATTGAGGTATCTCCAACACATGCATTCTGAATGCAGCAACCGCTTCTTCAGGTGTCGAAAAACGTTGACCCCTCAGTTTGGTTTTTACGTACGGGAATAAAAAGAAGTCATTCGGTGCCAAGTCAGGACTATACGGCGGATGACCCATCAAATCGATGTTTTGGGTGCTCAAAAATGCAGTTGTCGCAGCCGATGTGTGAGAGCTCGCATTGTCGTGGTGAAGAGTGATCCGTCTTCGGCGGTTGGTTTTCCTGATTTCTTGGAAGACAACTGGCAAACAAATGGTTGTGTACCACTCAGAATTGACTGTTCTCCGTTGTTCTAGTGGTACGGTTGCGACATGTCCAGTTTTTCCGAAAAAACAGGCGACCATTTGCTTGGAAGTGCTTCGTGCGCGAACAACTTTTGTTGGATTTGGCTCATCTTGAAACACCCAGACAGTCGACTGCTGTTTACTTTCGGGTTCATACGCGTAAATCCACGATTCATCACCTGTCACGATGTCATAGACGTGTTTCGAAGCACCGCGACCGTATTTTTTGAGCATTTCCTTCGACCAATTGACACGAGCCTTTTTTTGGGCGATTGACAAATTGTGTGGGATCCAACGCGAACAAATTTTTTTGACAGTCAAATGTTTATGCAATATTGAATGTATGCTGGTCCCACTAACGCCTAAGATTGTCTCAATCTCACGATAGGTCACATGACGATCTTCCAATATCAGTTCGCGCACAGCATCAATAGTTTTCGGAACAACAACTGATTTTGGACGACCTTCACGAAATTCATCTTGGAGTGAACAATGATCAAGGACCAGTGTGATAAACACTGGTCCTTGATGGAGCTTCATCGCCAAAAATTGAATTAAGTTCATCCATGCACTGTTGCTGCGTTAATCCACGCCGAAAGTTGTAAAAAATAATCGCACGAAAATGTTGACGATTTAATTCCATTTTTGGGCTGAGATGAATCTTTTAAGTTACTGTAAACAACACAAATAGCGCTCGTATGTCAAAACGTTCTGAGTGCGTATAACCTCAAAAATGTCCAACTTTACGACAGGGCTGTCAATTGCCGGATTGCAACACCAGGGTTGCCAAATCCCGAAACATAAGAGGCAACCCTCGTACACCAGTTTCAATGTCTTGAAGCAAATATCATTTTCATTATCAGAATCAATATTAAAGTATGGAATACAAGCATGGGACAATACCACACCAACCTACTTGCAAGAACTACAAAAAAATACAAAATCGCGTCATAAAAATTTTAATAAAAGCCAAAAACGGAAGAAAGTCGGAACCCAACGTGTATCATCAAACAAATTACAAACAACTTGGACGATTGAATATAAAACAACTACTCGAACTAAATATTCTCGAAAAGTATTATAACAACCAGCTCTATAAACGACCTATAGAACATCAATTTAATACAAAAAGAAGAACACAAGTCTTCTTACAAACATCACGATTTAACAACTCATGCGGCAGACAACGACTTTCCGCGGATCTCCAATCAAGTACGCCGAGAACTACTCAATATATCTTCTGATCGTCTGAGAAAAAAACGACTAAGTAATCATATATTAAATCTAATTTAAAGAAAGAAAAAAAAAAGAGGGTGAACGGATAAGGGGGGGGGGGGGGTATTTTGAATGTAACCTGTGGCGGTTCCGCCAAACCTCACTGACTACTTACCTAAAGCACCCCCATCCCTACAACCCAGTCTGCATAAGTTTCTGCTAATGCGATCGCATTAGCACCTTATATGTTTCACGCATCAAATAGATCAAATTTATTTAACTAAAAGTCCCTGTAAAACAATTCTTACCTTTCATGCATCTCTTCGCATACAAATTCCCTATAAGAATACTTTCCATTGTACAGGAGCATAAAACCAAATCCTTGTCGGTACCTTCGGTTGCCAGGCAAATTCCAACCTTCCCACACCTGCACCGCAATCTCCCCGCAGCAAAAACATTTCCTTCCCAAGGATAATTAATGCTTTCAATGCATTACCTGGAAATGCCGGCAAAGAATGTTTCCTACAAAGGCATTCAAACATGTATCAATGCATCTCTGCATTAGCGACCAAAAACCGAGTTCCCAATTAGTGTAGATATTCACACTAGAGTTCGATCCTGGCGTCGCTGTAGATGCCATGCATAATTGACACAGATGGTATACACAACCGTCATTGTGTAACCATCTAAATTACTTTCCAAAGACTTGCAACTATTGATTCAGCTGCAAGTACTTCTCTCGGAAATACTTCTTTGTTTGAATCTTCAAACAATCCCCAACGTCGGGCTTAGCCGCCGGATTGGATTCAATACCATAAACATATGCAAACAAAAGAATCCGATTCTCCCAGTCGGCAGAGATACGATACACGATCTCCATTATCTCAATCCCTTTTAGCATCTAATGAGTGGCTGCTCTTTACTCAGCTGACCCCCATTACCGGACGACGCCTTAGGTCGTTTCTTCCTTTGTTCTGCACCCCTTGTCTAGGTTTCGTTTCGCTTTGACCTGCGAGCGTTAGCAAACAATCTGATCTCAACGATCGACTTCACGCACACCACTACAGGACCTCACCAGTGAGATCCTCTTTCCTCGCTTTCACCACAAGAGGAACATTTTCTCTCTCGGGGAGACTCACCCCATTAGCGAGTCGGCTCTGGACGAGCCGAATATCGCTGAGTCCTTTACCATCAGCCGACCGAGCCGGTCGACCTGCCTCCCGCTCTCCGTCGCGCGGCGGAGAAGCGTAAATCTCCTGAAGTCGAGTTTTGCATAAAGTTTTAGGAGTGCGGAAGTTGATCCTATACAGGGAATGTTGCAACCACTATTGGAAGTCTGTCGATATTTGT
Organism: Microdon myrmicae; assembly: GCA_963931805.1. Lineage (NCBI taxonomy): Eukaryota > Metazoa > Arthropoda > Insecta > Diptera > Syrphidae > Microdon > Microdon myrmicae. The sequence goes on from OZ007500.1 coordinate 25,647,204, forward strand.
AGTTCGGGACAATCGTCTACAAGTACTTCAAGTACCAATATATTCTAAAATAAACTTCAAGTTTAAAACTCAAGTGTTTTTCGTTATGGTGATTCAAAATTCTAAATCTCAAGTCATTGTTTTTTTGGCGAAGTTAAACTTTTGGTGTGGCAGTGCATCCTTCTGATGACGAATCGCATACACAATATGATAGTCAAGTACATATAAATAACAGTTTAAATAAAGAGCTTTTTTAAAAAAAAATTCCGTAGTGTTTTCTTTCCCGGCTGCAGTTTCCTGAGTGTTTGTGTGTACATCCTTTTTCTCGACGAACAGTTTATTTTACGGCGGACCTTTGAGACCTTGTGGGGACGAGGTAGAACTCGGTGCCCATGCCGGCACCACTACGTCGCCCGCCACAACCTCTTTTAAGAATACTTCACTAAAAATTGTAAATATTTAATTTAAAAAACCTTCTGCAGAGGGGCCTTAGGCTTCACAGATTTTTCTATGTAAACAAAATGTTATATATATTAACTGAATAAAATAGAATGAAATGACATGTAATGCTTACATAAGAGCTATACTCTACAAGAAATTCAATGGACTACGATTAGTATCGTACGCAAACCAAACTATAACATATATTCCGCAATATCCTTGGGTGGGTTTCTTTGTTAGCAGACGGATTCAACCCGACATTCATGACTTTGCACTGCTTGTGCGCAAAATTTAACTAGTTTTTGATCTTAAAAACTCCGTATCCTGTCGACACATAATTCTGAGATACAATTTTATGGGCAGGAAATGTTATCCAACACACACATGGTTTTAACAGCCGAATTCGAAGACATCATGTGCTCGGAGTAGATTTCATAATCAGCCTCCATAAGCGTCTTCAAAACGATTACTAAGAGTCCTGCAAGTAAAGCAAATTTAAATAGCTTTTGTTATCCTATATCAGCCCCATCCATAAAAAAGGCAGTAACAATGAAATAAATAATTGTCGCCTCGTCTTCATACTATCTGCACATACCCGAAATAGTTAAAAAGGCATCGTAGGGAATACCATGTTCTTCTGCAAGTCTAGATCTGCACAGCCCCGGTTTGTTTACAATAGCGAGCTTACTAGATTTCATTTCTAAAATCATCATTAGAACCCGGTTGGTGAGGTAAACTTAGTTGTCTCAATTTCTATAAGGTTGTCGGCAAAATATCCCAGAAAATAATCGCCCTTAAAATGTAAGCTTTGGACTTCCCGTCCTATTTTATATCATGGATTGTATCGTACTTAAAAAAACGTCCGCACCAAGTACGATTTGGTGCCAATTTTTCTGACCAATTGGTGGGTCAAGCCAGAGCGGTTCAGAGAAGCCATCTCGATCCACTTATCTTTTTAACCATTCACGGCGTCGATAACGTTGTGAAAGAATCATACTTATTCCTGTACGCACAGATTATAAAAAGATATCATCGCGCAGATTATCAGACGCCAAAGATGTGATCTACGTTTACTACCGCACTCAAGACCCACCGGGCTTGTACGATTTCTTTCCCACCATCTCCCCATTCAAGTAGTTAGAGAACAATTGAACTAACCCTGTCCACACTATCCTTAGATACCTCCCCCTCCCGCACCCGAGTCACCTTTTCTTCTCCGTTGCTCGGAGGTCTTCCTTTCGTTGAGGTTAATATCGTACTCAATGATATATCTCGCAACGGCAAAAATTCTCACCGAAAAAAGATTCGTCAAGTTCTTCTCTCTTTTGCCTCGTTCAACCTTTTTGTATCTCCTCCGTACCTGATGACCTTTTCTACCTCGGCGGTATCATTTTGTGTTCTTCCTGGTGCCTAATTACCCCGGGTATTTTACCTGGCCGCAATCATTATTTTCGGCTGCTATACTTGCAGGTAATTGTTTCTACAATAGGGTACATGTTGTACGAGGGTTGCCTCTTATGTTTCGGGATTTGGAAACCCTAGTGTTGCAATCCGGCAATTGACAGCCCTGTCGTAAAGTTGGACATTTTTGAGGTTATACGCACTCAGAACGTTTTGACATACGAGCGCTATTTGTGTTGTTTACAGTAACTTAAAAGATTCATCTCAGCCCAAAAATGGAATTAAATCGTCAACATTTTCGTGCGATTTTTTACAACTTTTGGCGTGGATTAACTCAGCAACAGTGCATGGATGAACTTAATTCAATTTTTGGCGATGAAGCTCCATCAAGGACCAGTGTTTATCGATGGTATGGTGAATTCAATCGTGGTCGTAGTTCACTCCAAGATGAATTTCGTGAAGGTCGTCCAAAATCAGTTGTTGTTCCGAAAACCATTGATGCTGTGCGCGAACTGATATTCGAAGATCGTCATGTGACCTATCGTGAGATTGGAACAACCTTAGGCCTTAGTGGGACCAGCATACATTCAATATTGCATAAACATTTGACTGTCAAAAAAATTTGTTCGCGTTGGATCACACACAATTTGTCAATCGCCCAAAAAAAGGCTCGTGTCAATTGGTCGAAAGAAATGCTCAAAAAATACGGTCGCGGTGCTTCGAAACAAGTCTATGACATCGTGACAGGTTGTGAATCGTGGATTTACGCGTATGAGCCCGAAAGTAAACAGCAGTCGACTGTCTGGGTGTTTCAAGATGAGCCAAATCCAACAAAAGTTGTTCGCGCACGAAGCACTTCCAAGCAAATGGTCGCCTGTTTTTTCGGAAAAACTGGACATGTCGCAACCGTACCACTAGAACAACGCAGAACAGTCAATTCTGAGTGGTACACAACCATTTGTTTGCCAGTTTTCTTCCAAGAAATCAGGAAAACCAACCGCCGAAGACGGATCACTCTTCACCACGACAATGCGAGCTCTCACACATCGGCTGCGACAACTGCATTTTTGAGCACCCAAAACATCGATTTGATGGGTCATCCGCCGTATAGTCCTGACTTGGCACCGAATGACTTCTTTTTATTCCCGTACGTAAAAAACAAACTGAGAGGTCAACGTTTTTCGACACCTGAAGAAGCGGTTGCTGCATTCAGAATGCATGTGTTGGAGATACCTCAATCAGAGTGGCAAAAGTGCTTCGACAATTGGTTCAAACGCATGCGAAAGTGTATAGATCTTCATGGGGAATATTTTGAAAAACAATAAAGTGATTTTCGATGATCAATATTTGTTTTTGTTCTCTAATCCCGAAATATAAAAGGCAATCCTCGTACAAAATAATTGCCGTCTTTGAGCCTGTATTTACGGTGATCTTTTCGCGATGGAAAACCGCATGGCGGCTGGCTCCAGAGGAGATTACCAGTATTGTCCAATACTTGGCCGCGTGGCGTTTTAGTAATTTTTTCCGCGTTGGTTAATGAATTTTTTTAGCTAATGCATTTCTAACGAATTTGTTTAAGAAAAATGTGATTTTTCTGTCGCCGTGTAGGTACAAGGAGTTTGGTGAAACTTGCCACCCACGCGAGAACTAGGAGATTTACCTTACAGTGTTTTCTGGGATTCGTAGGACCGCCACAGGTTCATAATAACAAAGTGACTAACAAACTGCTTGAGCACTGAACTGGTTCGCACCCGTTCTGGTCAATGGCAAAATTTGTCAACAATAACTTCGCTTCCTCCTCTTTTCCTCCGTTAGTGACGGGCGACGGGGTATTAGTCACGAATTCAAAGGATAAAGCCAATATGTTCGCGAATTCGACTCTCTATTCGGGTCTTTTGGAGCCACCTCTGATCGGCCCGCTACAGTTTTCGATGCCGAATGTTAGGTTCTGCCCACGAGCTGTTAAACGTATTCTCCGTGAACTGGACTCTAGAAAAGTAACCGGCATGGACGGAATACTAACAATAATCCTTAAAAAATGTGCTCCAGAACTGTCGCTGGTCCTTAGTTAATGCTTTCGTTTATCTTATGCAGTCCAAGGCTTTTGACCACGTCTGGAACGGCGTTGCTAACAAGTTTCGTCATTCGGACTTTCCGAGCAACTTTGCAACTGGACGAAGAGCTTCCTCGAAAACCCATCAATTCGGATTGTTGTTCGAATGTCCATTGTATTAATTCCGGGGCCCCTCAATATTCTATTTTGGATCCAACCTTCTTTTTGCCTCACGTTAATGATCTGTTAGAATCAACGGGTAACAAAATATTGAATTTTGCGGATGTTCGTACACCTATCTCTTCATTTTCGAATGATCGGCCGATTAACCAGCTGAGATGTAGCCAAATCGATTCGAGACCTACAGTGGGGAAGTGTCAATCTCGTCGACTTCAATGCAACGAAGGCGCAATATTCAATATTCACTAGGGAAGAATGTATTATCGGTTCCGCAGTTGACGACGAACGGCCAGGCCTTTGAATATAACGACCGCATTTATTTTCTGTCACAGTCCGTGAGAATGTGTCGTGACGTGACCACGTATCCAACATCGCCAAGTCTCTAGAAAATTGAATTATATTTTAGAGCCAAAAAATATTTTACTCCCGCCCGACTTCTCCTGTATAAATATCAAATTAGACCTGCCCTCGAATATTGTTCCCATGTTTGGAGTTCTACTGTGGCGATTCCGCCAGATCCCACGGCTCGCCTTCCTGAAAAAACCCCCATAACCATAACCCGGGTCTGCACCAGCTTTCGCTAATGCAATTCGCATTAGCATCTTAGATGCTTCACGCATCAAACAGACCCAATTATTATAACCCTAAAATCCCTATAAAGAAAACTTACCTTCATGCATCCCTTCGCATACAATTTTTCATAAGATTTCTTTGTTTTCCTATTTGGTATTCTGAACCAATTCGGCACCAGACAAATTCCTGTAAACAAAATAATTCGGATTGCAATCAATGTAACCGTCATGACAGGGACCATAAATATCGCGCCGTCTATTTTCCCAGCCGCGTCATATACCATACATACACATTGCCTGGCAACCTTTTTTTGTTTGTCTTACCAACAAACAACCCAAGCAGCTGCATATAATTAGCGCAATAGACGCTGAAACCAAATTCTCCAGCATTTTCTAATGCAAATATGAACCCGGTTTCTATTGCAGCCAGAGATGCCATAAACATCCATATTGCTTTTAGCACCTTTTTCTCCTAACGTCGAAAATAGCGACGAGGCATCGTATAAACATGACCCTCATAAAAGAGCGAACCATTTGGTCGCCTTTTCTTTTGTCTTTGCCGCCTGCCTGTTTCGCTGTTCCACTGCACGTGTGAATAGCATTGATCTCAACGATCCCACACATACCACCATGACCTGTATTACAAGATCTGGTTTCCTATACCACCAAGAGAGACTTTACGTTTCCCTGGTGGTAGGTAAAAAACGATATCCTTATTGGTGAGGATATCGTTTGTCTTTTTCCATCCTCCGACCACGCTGGTCGCACGGTGAAACTCCCGCTCTCCGCGCCACCAGCGGAGAAGCGTAAACAGTAACACGCGAATATATACCCGGAGTCGTGTGTGTTTTATTTTTCAACTCTAGGAAGTTTTAGTTTATTTTTCCACGTAAATTTATCCATAAATCTATGAAATAACGTAAATTTATTGATCCCAAATTGTTTATTATTGAAAACATATAGTGCGGCAAAAAAAATCGGTATACAATAGTCTCTTTGATAAAACAATATCCTTAAGTTCATACGAAAGTGTTCAATAGTTTTTGTGAAAACGAACCAATACATCCAATAAAATAAAAGAACATTAACTTTCCCTCCAGTGTTTTTGTGTGGCGTAGGTTTTGTTTTGTTTCGTTTTTTTTCGGTTCGGAGATTTGCGCGGCGAACAATACATGATGGAGGAGGAAGTAGAACGGAGTACCCATGCAGGTACATTACTTCCTCCCCACACTACTCCTAAGCAAACCCTCGACCTACTTGAGAGCATACAGAGACGAACAATCCACGTGACCGAAAACGGGGCGCTGACATCGGAACTGCAGTCGCTGTCACATCGAAGGCGCCTAGCGGACGTTTGTCTGTTTTACAGATATTATGGCGGGGATTGTCCCTCGGATATCCGTCGTATTATTCAGCGAAATCTGGTTTATTTGCACCCCACAAGACAATCTGACGGATTCCACCAATTTGCGGTTAATTTTCTGACGACATGCACATGTCTATACTAAAACTAGGTCCGTTAAAGAATGAGGAAGCTGAGGAACTCCCTCCCTGCGCGAGTGTTTCCGACGCATTACAACCTGCAACAGTTCAAGAACTTCAACAATTATTTAATAGCTTTTTCGGGTGCCTGACTTGATGCTAGAGTTTCGCCTCTCCTGAGAGAACTATATTTAAAAACACAATGAATCCATGTTTTTGTACGGAAATAATCAATTCTCAGCGTTTTTACGTCGTCTCCCGAGTCACAAAAAGATCTGTCTTTGCAGTAATTACTATCTCCAGAGAGGCTTCTCGATAGTATAGTGGTTAGTATACCCGCCTGTCACGCGGGGGACCGGGGTTCGATTCCCCGTTGGGGAGTCTCTGGCGCAAGACTAATGACCTTGCCCGGAAAAAACAAATCATTATGGAAAATTTAAAAAGCCACAGGACTTGCTAAATAAGGCCAAGACCAGTTCCCGGTTGTAGTGCCGATGATGATTATGACTAACTTCAGAGAGCTTGAAATAAAAAAAAAACTAAACTGGAAGGTATTCTCGGAACATTGACACGTGGTTATAAAAAAAAAATTAAAATCCAAGAAAATCACTCAGTTTTGAAATAAATTTAAATCACGCTTGAAAATCGGAGTTTTTGAATGGTAAATTGACATTTTTCATGCAATCAAAAAACCCGCAGCATCATTGTATGGAAAAAACCAAAAATTATATACACTCCAGAGAGATTCAAACAATTCTGTCGTTAGAACATAGGCGCAACGTATCGTGCCTATCTCGCTTCTATAGGTATTATCACGGTCGTTGCTCAACTGAACTTGCTGGATGTCACTGTCGATGAACGGCAATTGAATCGAGGAAGCCAAAGGGACTATCAATCCTCGGCACTCGAATTAATTCGACTCTTAATTGGAGCGACCACATTTTTGAGTCTGCGTAAAATGCAGCCGAATGTATGGGGTTCCTTAAGAGATACAAAAAATACTTCACTCCATCCAACCTGGCCACTATTTACAAGGCGTATATTCGTCCCAAAATGGAGTTCAACTCCCATATTTTGTGAAGCGCACACAAAACTGCACTATACGTGCTCTATAGGATGCAAACATGAGCAGTGAAACTTATTGGGGACCCAGCTGTGAGTCGAGCAATTCCGTCGTTAGAGCATAGGCGCAACGTAACGTGCCTATCTATTTTCTATAGGTATTATCACGGTCGTTGCTCAACTGAAGTTGCTCAATGTGTTCCGCCTCCTCAGACATTTTCCCGCGATAATCATCAATCTGAGAATGCGCATCAATTCACGTTGAAAGTAAACTTCAGGCGCACAAATAAACATAGAGAGTCATTCTTTAGCCGACCCACACGAATGTGGACTACTCTACTTGGTCATGTGTTTCCTGGTCGTTGTAATGTCCAGGCATTTAAGACCAATGTACATCGATACCTCCTTTCCATCCACTTCCTCTTCTTCCGTTCACACTGTGCTATGACATTTAAGGGTACTCCAAAATCCACTTGGTGCGGGCGTTTGTGTAAAAAAAAAAACCAATCGGATGTCTTTAAATCAGAGTTGCAGCAAATTTAAAAAATGTTTTTTGACAAGAAAGTGTTTAAAGATTAAAATATTGAATTCATTGTTATAAATGTTTGTCTGCTTTCTAGAAGGATGCCGTTCAAAAACTAATATTTCAGGTCCATCCCACCTTTGAAATGATGATATTGTAGCTTAGGGTTCGCTGGATTAATTATTTTCAATAAATAAGAGCCGTTAAATCGATTTTGAATTAATATAACACTTTATTAGTCCGTTAATCACAACCGTTACTTTTACCGTAAACAACGATTTCTTGACTTATCGCTTCCGTACTTATCGCGACTTTACTTCTTACTTATCGCTTGCTTCACTTTCTTACTTATTACTTTCTACATCTTCCTCAAGTCCATGATCTGTGTGCGACGTATTTATACCGTTTCCTCACATTCTGATTCGGTGTTTCGTTTCCGTCCGTTCCATAGCCTTGAATGTTCTATTGTTGATAGTCTCCAGTTTTCCAGTACTTTATAGAATATTCTAGTACTTTGTTTCGGACTTTCTCAAATATTCTAGTACTGATTGTCATATGCGTCACAGTATATTATACTTAAAGGTTCTCGAAAAATGTCAAAATCGATTTTTCAAAAGTTCCACACAAATGACGAACCTTTTAACCCGCGAATATTATACAAATATTTCATTTAATATTTTCGTAACAAATTTACTTAGAATAGTCGAAATAATTACAATTATCTGTTTTTTTTTTTTTTTTTTTTTTTGGATTTGTAAGTTTGGACATCTTTTGGCAATTTCCCAAAATACAGAGATGGCGCTGTACAACTATTATTACATTCTACATTATTTCCCGCTTGCCCCAGTGGCTCAGTTGGTAAAAGGGCTGGGATATGCGAGTGATTATGTGCAGGTATGTTCAACTGTTTATTGTGGCGGATGGGTAATAAGCTTATAGTATATATTCCTATCAAATGTTGACAAATCGTGGGTCCTGGAGTTACTTTTAAAAACGGTGGCGTTTTAATTCCATTGTTCGTATTTAATTTTTTACTCCTTCAAACCTGAGCCTATGTAACTGTGAGATGAGATAATAATTCGATATGAACTCATTATTTAGCTCTTAGTCAAGGAATGCGACGACTAGAATTGGGCCCAAAATATAAATTATGAATTCTCGAAACAGAACAGAACTTAAAACCGAACCATGAGGGATAGCATTATTTTATATGTGAATACAGATAGCAAATAACTTTCTTGTAACATACACCTTGTATACAGGAATCAGTGAATAGCAGTCATATTAAAACTGCACCTTTTCTAGCTTTTACTCTGTCAATCAATCGATTTGACTTGATTTGATTTGACTTGTAAACAGTGACGACATTTGCAGGAAGAACAATAAAATTATTATGGATCGCGTGCAAGAGTGGGCCATATACTGTACAACTTCCTTTTACAGATAAGCGTCGAACACGTTTGCTGGATACATTATGTTAGGATACCTTGTTGTACATCATCACGGAGGATTTGCCTGTTTGGCGACTTGGGTGCTGTCCACAAGTGTTAATGAAGACCAACATACAACTCCGCAGTTACATTTTGTGTCGATTTCGTTCGCATGGAATTGTCTGTTAGACCAAGTACACAATGCTTTCAATTTAGTTCTTAATCTGAGATGAACTGACATGCAATGTGGGAAAGTTTGAACGAAGTCTTGCCCTAAAGAATATAAAATGTTGTACGCTGAAAAGGATTCATATACACCAATACATTTAACAGTGTTTTAGACAAAAAGGAACTGGATTACAAAAAAGACCATTAGTTGGCTAACTTGAAATATTTTTTGTGAAATACCCATTTTTCCTGAGCGCAGAATAAATACTTCGGTCATCGTGTGGTCATGAATTGCATTATTTGTTTATGTCCGTCGTAGCAGCAGGGAACTATTTTCGAATTTCATTGATCGTTTAAAAGGAAAAACACAGAGGTGATTTTCCAAGATACGAGGGTTGCCTTTTATATTCCGGGATTAGAGAACAAAAACAAATATTGATCATCGAAAATCACTTTATTGTTTTTCAAAATATTCCCCATGAAGATCTATACACTTTTGCATGCGTTTGAACCAATTTTCGAAGCACTTTTGCCACTCTGATTGAGGTATCTCCAACACATGCATTCTGAATGCAGCAACCGCTTCTTCAGGTGCCGAAAAACGTTGACCTCTCAGTTTGTTTTTTACGTACGGGAATAAAAAGAATTCATTCGGTGCCAAGTCAGGACTATACGGCGGATGACCCATCAAATCGATGTTTTGGGTGCTCAAAAATGCAGTTGTCGCAGCCGATGTGTGAGAGCTCGCATTGTCGTGGTGAAGAGTGATCCGTCTTCGGCGGTTGGTTTTCCTGATTTCTTGGAAGACAACTGGCAAACAAATGGTTGTGTACCACTCAGAATTGACTGTTCTGCGTTGTTCTAGTGGTACGGTTGCGACATGTCCAGTTTTTCCGAAAAAAACAGGCGACCATTTGCTTGGAAGTGCTTCGTGCGCGAACAACTTTTGTTGGATTTGGCTCATCTTCAAACACCCAGACAGTCGACTGCTGTTTACTTTCGGGCTCATACGCGTAAATCCACGATTCATCACTTGTCACGATGTCATAGACGTGTTTCGAAGCACCGCGACCATATTTTTTGAGCATTTCTTTCGACCTATTGACACGAGCCTTTTTTTGGGCGATTGACAAATTGTGTGTGATCCAACGCGAACAAATTTTTTTGACAGTCAAATGTTTATGCAATATTGAATGTATGCTGGTCCCACTAACGCCTAAAGTTGTCTCAATCTCACGATTGAATTCACCATACCATCGATAAACACTGGTCCGTGATGGAGCTTCATCGCCAAATATTGAATTAAGTTCATCCATGCACTGTTGCTGAGTTAATCCACCCCGAAAGTTGTAAAAAATAATCGCACGAAAATGTTGACGATTTAATTCCATTTTTGGGCCGAGATGAATCTTTTAAGTTACTGTAAACAACACAAATAGCGCTCGTATGTCAAAACGTTCTGAGTGCGTATAACCTCAAAAATGTCCAACTTTACGACAGGGCTGTCAATTGCCGGATTGCAACACTCGGGTTGCCAAATCCAGAAACATAAGAGGCAACCCTCGTATATATGGACATGATTCCAAGGTCTACAATATTTTGGAGCTTAACAGGAATAAACAATTAGTTTACTGCTTACCACCTGCTCATGCTTCGATATTCACCCAGCAAATTTCTATATAGTTTCTGTTTTTTTTTAATTAAAAAGCGCGCATAAAAGTGATTTCGAAGTTCCATTAAATTCTAAAGCACAGAACGATCAGAGAAGGGAAAATATATACTTTAAAATATATCAAATGTGAACTTTTAGTCAAAGTCTTAAATGTCTCACAATAGTTTTCCGTAAACTTAACCAAGTAGCTCTACATACGTTGTATAAGTTTGGAGAAAAAGAAATCGTTTATTTCACGCTTTTTTTCACACTTTATTTAATATACTACGGATTATCTTATTTGAAATAAATATGCACCGTTTTATTCTATAATTTGTTGCCGTTTCAAAAATAGTTTCATTATGACCCCCTCATGGAAGACTGCTCTTTACTGGAGAAAAAATCAACTGGACCACTTTCACTGTCTTCGCTTGATATCAATTTATTATTACTAAAGAATTTCATGCAAATGATAAAAAAGAATGGCAATGCCAAATGCCCAGCACAACATTACTAGTAGCCAGTCCGAGTTTGGTCATCAGTTGAAACGTTTCACCGCGCTTTTACCGCGATTATTTTCGCACAGTATTGTCGCATGCAACCCATGTCTCATCGCCAGTCATCATAAAAATGTTGTTTCTAACCGATGATTTGATAAAACGATCAAACGTTTTGTTCACTTTTATACAAGAAATGCGAGTCAAAGAACGCCACAAAATTGTTCTAAGCGAATATACTTTTCTGAAGAACGATACTGGCCAAAGAATTTGTATAGACCTACATAAGCGGCTCAGATTCCAGAAAGTGGAAATTACCCCAAACATCCCATCTTCAAACAAAAACGCAAAACTGCTGGGAAAGTCCGTATGAACTAAGTTTGCTCAGCAATGCTCCGTGCCCGACGCGGTCAAAAGCCTTGTAGATATCCAACGCGACCGCCCTTGATTCACCATGCTCCTCAATCGCATATGTCCATGTATCATTTGCTAGGGTCAAAAGTTCTCTCGTGGACCGCCACGGAATCCATATTGACGAACTCGGCATTGATGACCTTTTCCATCACCTTACCATAGATAACATAGACAGTAATGCTATCGGTCAGAAATTTTGTGGGAGACACCCTTTTCCTCTTCCTTGATTGAACTCGAGCCACCATCTAGCAGGTAGAAAATGTCCTCCGTCCATAAAATAAGCGAAAGTCTGCCAAGAAAAGGCGTTAGTTCTGGAGCACAGATTCTTAAGGACTATTTCTGGTATTCCGTCCAGACCGGTTGCCGTCCTACAGTCCAGTCCACGTAGAATGCGTTGAATCGTATGTGGGCGGAACCTCACAGCCCGCATCGAAGACCGTACCGGCGCGATCACAGATGGCTCCAAAAGATCGGCATCGAGTTTTGAATTCGCGGAAAATAAGTTCGCGAACACATTAGCACATACAGGACAAAGTCTCTGCTATTAACCCGGCGAAGGCCAGGACGATCCTTGTCCCTGTTCAATCCAACTTGCCATGCAGTCTCCACGTGACACACCTCGATAGCTACTTTGGCACCCGCCAAGTAGTGAGCCAATGCATGCAACGACATCCTGAGAAAGGTTGGCGCAAGGCTAATAACCTTGCGTGGAGAAACAAATTATTATGGACAATTTAACCAGTCTCTGATAAGGAGCCGATACCGGTGGAGAGACTTGCTAAATAAGGCCAAGACCGGAACCCGGTTGTAGTGCCGATGACGATGATGATGATGAACCCTACAGTAGAAATAAAATTAAATTACTTATTTCAAATTAAATTATTAAATAAAGATTCTACAGAATCGGAAAAAGCAACAAATTCATTTATCAATGTATTGATAACCAGATTCGGAATCTTCTGTTCCAGGAACCACTCATTTTTGACCTGTCCTAAACTAATGATCGTTTGTATATTTACAACGAATATTTGCTTTTCATTGTATGATATTGAGAACCTTATTGGGATGTCAGACCTGTATTGGTCCTTAAAAGAATTTTTAAGAAGAAAAATAATCCCCAAGGTTCTAAAAAAAATATTGCGGATCAAGTCTGTGGCTACTCAACCTATACATCTACTAGTTGAGTTTACTATGACCATGTTTGGAATTTGGTTTGATTGGGAGGTCAGAATATCCGTAGAACATTTACTCCTTGTGCGTCTAAGGTTCTTGACCACTGTACTTAGCGAATAAACTACACCAGAAATTGAACTACAACCCTGGGGCAGTACTCCTTCCAGGTTCATAAAAGGCTTATATCGGGTGGGCCATACACTTTTGCAAATGGCAACACTTGATTTCTTAAAAACCGTTAGAGAAAGGGGCGGAGAATTGCGCGTCGCTTCATGCAATTTTAGTCACGATGGAGCCCTTCACGGGAGAACAGCGTGCTTTTTGTGTAAAACAATTTTACAAAAACAACGATTACTACGTTACTGTACGACGCCTATTTAGAATTGAATGCGGATTACGCCGTCTAAGTGAGTGTCCAAGTGTTAATTTAATCAAAGCCTGGGTCAAGAAGTTCAGCAAAATAGCATTTGTAATTTTATTTCTATTCATGTTTCAAATGTGCAAACATTTATGGTCCACCCTTTACAAATAATTCAAAGTTGTGCACATAACACGAAAAGAAAGCAGAGAAAGCAGGAAAGACTGTATACCTAAGAGTAGGGGGTAAAAAATCCTCAAATACATATGAAGAGCACACCATACAAAGCAGCCATCGTTAATTAGCATAACAAATAGAAGTCGTGGAAACAGATTCTTCTGCAATAAAAATCAAAACATATACCATGAGACTAGTAGATATAGTAGACTTCTTAATTGCTACTCGATCGCGGGAGAACAATTTGACAAGTCTCCAAATTTTCATTGATCGCTACTACGTCAATGCTTCTTGTTCATTAAAGACAAATACTTTTAATTATGCTTTTAATTAGCGTAGAGAATTCTCAATCGAATTTCTACGATCATTTGCATTTCACATGATCAGTGAGGTGGCCAAAGGGCGATGTCTTGGCTTTTAGTCTTTCGGTTGTCCCGCACCACTTGATCGACGATCGTTATAATTAAGGGAATGTAGAAACCCGAATTAATTGGTTTGTAACACATCTCGCCCGCCGTTATGTGTGCACCTATTAAATTAGCTACGGTTTTAGACTTACAGCGTTTATCTAGTGAACACTTGGAGCATGTTCCCATTTCTTAGGGAAGGCCTATAACATTTTTATTGGCCTCTGTGACATAGCTACTCGATTGTAGTATTTCGAATATTCAAATTATTTTCTAATTTGTGATTATCGTGTGGATCAGTTTTCACTGTCGTTTAGACGACCTGCTCCAAAAACCGGGTCCTCGCCATATCAACCAATACCAGATTGCCCCATGCTCAGTCCTAAACCCTAATCTAACTTATACTTTGGACATTTATACATAAAACAGAACACGGACTTAATACCTCTTGAATTACTAAAGTTACTGACTGAATTATTTCAGATATACAAAATAGTCTTCAATAAACTGTCAATATTTTACATAAGTGATCGTCACGATTGTGACTGAAATAATGCACTACGTGGGATCAAGAATGTTGTGCGAGCACTGTACGAGTGTTCCAGATCGCTAGGTAGCAAAACAATACCTCCGTGACATCAAGCGAAAACTACATCCATTGCCTGCCTACGAAGATCATTTCATCTCACCATAAGATGGGTCGCAGTAAGTTGTGATAAGTTGTGGATGTAATTTCTAGCAGAATCGAACCCATCGTCTACTGGGAACTTCTATGTGTAATACGAACTGATATGATATGGTCAATTAAATTATGTATTAAAAAACGAATCTCAACTTGCCGGATTAAATTGAAGTGTCGACTCATAAAACACGCGATTAATTCGATCGGTGCCTATCTCTCAGTATAGATATTGAATAATGCACTTCGGAGGGAGAGCCTTTACTGAGTATTTGTGTTGCGATTCAATTACCTATTTGCTTTGGTTTTACCATCCGGAAAGGGCGTAGCTGTTGTTACAAAGGTAAGATGACTAGATCTGGACCAGTCGATAGATGACACTACTACCAACGATTACTGTGTTGTTTGGTTGGTAAACTTGGAGCAGTTAATACAATTTTTTTTAATATTATGTTTCACGAAGAACTCAGTATGAAAAGAACTTCAGCAATTTTCTTTTGGTGGGGCTATTCTGAGTGTGCCGGCGCCGTTCATCCTGGCACGTTCTCTTTTGTTTTTTTAACACATCTCTCAGGAACGGCAGGGTTATAGAAATATGTCCTGAGATTAATCATCATTATCATCGGCACTACAACCGGGAACCAGTCTTGGCCTTATTTAGCAACTCCTGAGGCTTGTTAAATTTTCCATAATGATTTGTTTTTCCCGGGCAAGGCCATTAGTCTTGCTCCAGAGACTCCCCGACGGGGAATCGAACCCCGGTCTCCCGTGTGACAGGCGGGTATACTAACCACTATACTATCGAGGAGCCTAAGATTAATTGGGTAAGTAAAAATCTTTATTTTAAATAAAGAGATTTCTTCTCGACATGTTCGTATGGGCTTTAATTCGCCGTGCAACAAGGCCCGTGTTATATAGGCCCGTGGTCTTGTCCCTGTTCTATTGTTCGTCGTAAGTATGTTTTGCTCTCCTGTCAGGCATCATGGTGCGTCTATAGTATCTTTTTCTCACGGTACATTTCATTAATAGAGCAAATTGACCACGTAGGTACGATATGGTCTCAGAAACCAAGATTTTTACTACGCAACCATCCTCCTTTCTCCTGTTTTCTCATAAAAAACATGCTATCCGTTTTATCGTGCATATTTCATTTGACATCTTTCTGCTTTCACTTCTTTCAAAACAAATAAACTTCAGCCTTTGATTTTTATGTATTAGTTCCTCTTTCTTTCTACGATTTTCCTTAGATGCCCTTCCATAGCAGCGACCATGATCTCTCGTCCTTTTTCTTATTATATTTCTGCGCGGCGTCTGCTTTCTCCTTTCTGTTCTTCTTCCTAGACTTTGCACAGGGTTTCTTCTTGTTTAGTGGCTTTAGCTGGTTCCCCACGGAATGAAATAAAAGCAAGGTTTTATTTTTGGTTGCGCCTTAGTCCCGCAGTAGAATGTTTAGTTAAATATTTCATTATCGAATCATTTAAAAACCCAGACTTAAGGTGGAGGAGCAATAATGGATCTACCACGGTTGTTTTTGACTGATTCGTGATCCACGGACTGACTGATGATCGAATGTCACCCTTAACGCTTGCTTGCCGCATTTCTGCTCGCATGTACTCTCGCACACACACACCGCGATGGAATACCTAGACAGAAAATTCTACGGGGAATAACGGAAATATGTTCTAGTAAGAGGTGGTTTCAGTCAGTTAAAATCCTTGCTTGCGTCTGCATCCGTCTGAAGGTGTGCTTTGAGGATTTCCACCTTCCTACTGAAAACAAAAAACAAAACCTGCGTCGCTTTTTGTTTTGCCGACAGACCCATAAGGTGACGCCTTTGACCCTGAAAGATCAAATTTCAGCAGTGCTATCATAGTGTACCCATAGAATGTTTGAATTATTTTGTTATCGTCTGGTTTCGTAAAAATGATCTAGGCGCGATAACAATGTAAACATCGCATTATATGTATTCAAATTTATACTTTTCTTATCGACTGGAATCCAGGCGGCCCACACAAAGAGAAAATCACATAGTGTGAATTCAAAATATATAATTTTAATTATAATAACTCGTTCTTATGGGTTGAGCTCCCGGAACGAGGACCTCAGGGTTATGTCATATACGATCGGCACGAAGACAATATTGTCTCGTCGGATAAGTTTTATCCCAAAACCACCATACTCCACATTGGTGCACTCATCGTTCTGCCGTGAGCGAGTTCACAAAAATATGAGTGTTGGAGCAGTCTTTCTGTCTTCTTTTTCTAGACTAGCCTGGGATTTTCCTTACCTATCTTCCAGAGGTTTTGAGGAGGGTGGGGGCCGACGTTTGGACTCCGCAGCATTTGGTAATTCAACATAACCGTCATCCTTGACCATAATCAAATACTGGATTTTTTATACCCTTGTCATTTCGTCTACTCTTCGAGGTCTTCTCTTTTTTTTTCCTTCACCTTTGGTGCTTGCTTTGATTTTAACGTGAAGTCACATGACCGCTTCCTTTCCGTCTTCTGTCAGCCTAATCCGATTGACGAATTTCACTGGACCATTATCACTGGATCACTATCTCTGACGGACGTTGGGATCCCAGTTTATTATCGAAGCGATAATAGGAGATCTTATCCTTTCGTATTCCACTTGTGACTATACGTTCCAAATTATTTCGCCTTAAGAGTTATCGCGCCTCATCTCTGTCATGAATTAGTTGTTTTTACATCGATCAATCTTTTACCTCTTCTATGAACTTCTTTTATCTGGAACCTGCCCACTGATTATTTCTAATGTGTCTTCCGCCCTGGCTGCATTCAGTAAAGAGAGAATTATCCATCCATTTGAACTAAAACCCGGATCTTCCTAGTTATACAAAACAATCCTCCATCCATTTGAGTTATTACTTCCATTTTTATTTGTAAGATTAACGCGTACCATCTTCAGATAGGCGTTTCGGACACGGGCGATGTGAACTTCTTCTGTCAACTGTTCATCGGGTTTATCGTTCGAACGACATGTAACTTTTTAAGCTCCCCATGCGTCATCATCGATGGAGGAGGGCACTGCAGATCGACCCTGACTGCCGACAACGAGAACACGTGAGAAACCGCACTGATTTCTTCGACATCGCCGGAAATGTGGAATGTGGAGTGTGGAGTGTGGAATGTGGAGTGTGGTGTGTGGAGTGTGGAGTGTGGAGTGTGGAGTGTGGAGTGTGGAGTGTGGAGTGTAGAGTGTGGAGTGTGGAGTGTGGAGTGTGGAGTGTGGGTTGTGGAGTGTGGAGTGTGGAGTGGGGAGGGCAGAGTGTAGAATGTAGGATGGGGGCTATGGAGTGTGAAATGAGGCCTGTGGGGTATGAAATGTGGAATATAGGGTGTGGAATACGAGATATGGAATGCAAGATATGGACTATGGAGTGTGGAATGTCAAATGTAGATTATGGTATGTGGAAAATGAGATGTGTAATGGTAATCCACTTCTTTTCTTCTTACCCAAAGTTTACTTGCTATTGTAGGAAACTCAAAAAATGCATATGTTTCATCAATTTTCAACTATTTTGGTTGGACACATCCATTTAGAAGATTTCGTTTTATAAATACACACTTCATATTCGAGTGATAGGCTTCAAAGCGGAAGCATAACAAGAAGTGTGACCAAGAAACTGTTGACCGATGCTACAAAGAATAAAACGAGGAGACCCTTCATATCCTACTATCGAATCACTTTATCTTTGCCATCGTAATACAACAATTAGATGGGTCACACCACATCCTTCTATAAAAGGAGCAATATTCACCACTCAAATAAAGTGCATACGCCCTATCGTATAACCCGAGCATGCTTTTTTCGTCATGGTTTGGCTTCCTAAGCTTTGTTCGTAAATCTCATTCTATAGTAATTCCTTCATAGGTGATGTTTTTACAGCCGCCACTGTGGCTAAGCAAATCCCCACGTGCCACTACAAATTCCCTTCGATCCCCACGTCAGACTATGGAACGATTAAAATATTCGAAATACGATCGCTTCGGAGCCCAGCCGCATAGCACCCATCCAAATGGGTGACGTGTTTCATTTGTTTTGGCTACAAAACTGGAATTCGCCATGTGCATTGAACTCCCCATTTGGAAGCCAGTAGTCGCTAAAGCAAAGGGTCACAATACTCTGGCTATTCAGCACTCCCTGCCCACAGCATAGCTGCATGTGCTCCAGAAAATTACAAGTCAAACTCCTGCCGTTGTTACTATACATTCTCTATCTCTTTCCATCACTTGCTTTTGTTCATGTACGCCGGCGCACACTCACCTAATGAACAACATAACTCACACGGAATTCTTTGTTGTTGGCTTTTGTTGCTCCCTGATGACCAGTGGACGCTAGAAGAATGACCCTTAAAGTCAGAAACAAACAAACGCAACGTGCTGCCGAATGCTGGTGACGGCATTAATAAATGTCTGCCAGTTCAATATCATGGGCGAATTAATCAGCAATGCTTCTAAATTCATTCGGTTATACTGTAATATTTGTCCTGGGGGCGAATAGGAGCGATCGGACCGATTTTGATGTCCTGGGGTCCGAGGTGGGGCCGTAAAAAGTCGCCCAACTCGCCAAATGGCCGGATATGAAATATCGCCGCGCGACAGGATCCAATGGCGGAACTTCTACTGACGCACTAATGGGTCTAAATGGATTGCACATTATCCGGGGCGAAAATGAAACGAAAGGAGGGCGATCGTCACCAGATTCGCCACCAGCGGCATCGGCAGCAGAGTCATCGCCAGCTAACATCTCTTGATGGATCATTTCGATTAGGACGGTTGACTTTCGCCTTCGTCGCGCTACGCGTCGTTGCGTAGCCTTTTGTTTGGATGCAATGTCTTCGACTGCCATAGCCGCGTTGATGATGAGACTTCTGTGCGTTGAATGCCATCCACTCTGCACACCATTTGTCATGGGCATTAGATGTGACGGCGATTGGAGCCACGTGCAAGTTGGCCGGACCTCGGCGGTCGTCGCCAACCAGTCAAGACAGCCACCAGATCGCCGCGGCATTCCGCTACGGATCGTACGGGTATCTATGACTAGGAATTTTCATTAAAACGTAATTATTTATAGTCCCTGTTGGGGTCCAGATGTTGTCTACCAGAGCATGGCTGCCGGATTTCTCCAGGCCGTTAACACAAAATATCACTTTTAATAAGCTGGCAATTTAATTTGTTTGCAAACGCCGTGGACTATATTTAAGAGGATGGAAGTGTTCCACAGGGTGGAGATGAGGGTTCAGGACTATTGAATAGCCAAGAAAAATTAAAAATTATTATTTATTGACACTATGTGACACCTGAATGGGAGCGGGACGACCGGAACGCAGAAGGTGATACAAAACCTTCCGGGTACCTGAAAGCAGGTTTCTTGTCTGTGAGCAACGAATGCTCATCGAGCATCATAGTCCAAGGAACCGATAATGCGTGTAGTATTGACATATTCAACTAGATACTTGGCATTTTGAATTTACTAGATCAGCTCAACCCCCATCGGCTCGGTCATGGCGTCACTTGGGCAGGATTGTGTCAATATCTTTAGACTCTTATTTATTTGGTCTCTTCCCTGCGATACACGTACGCACGAAGTGGTCTAGAATTAATGCATTGCAATGCTTCTACCCCATGCACTTGGTGGGTTTTTCGTTTTATGGCCAATAAATTGTTAATACGTCTTAGAGCACTTTGCATTTCGGTTCAGTTGAATTATTTGCAACATTAGAATTTGTTTAATTCCATAAATAGATTCAAGCGCTGGGTAATACGCTGGAGGTATTATACTGAGGCGAATACTCGATAACAGTTAAAGGGAATATTTCTATTATTGTCATTTTGGTTATTATTTTCAGACCAGATATCAAGAAAAATCGAAATGTCAAAAGTGGACAAAAATCCCTTAACTACTGTTGGGGAATGAATACTCATCTTGTGAAATGGCAGTCCGGTTTTTGACATTAGCAAGTGGGGTCAAATACAATAGGGTGGCTCTATTTGTATTCAGGGATCTAATGATCCATTTTTTTGTCGAATGTGCATACACTTAGGAACTGCTGATACGCTTATAGTACCTTTATAGTATTAAAGAAACACGGGGCGGGCATGAAAGTGGGATAGGGATGGTAAGGATAGGGTAGTTAGGAACAAGTGGAAAAAATGTGGAAACAAAAATAGTGAATGCCACAATGTTTTGGTTGTGGATATGGGGTAGCTATAACAAGGCGGGGGGGGGGGGGGGGGGGGGGTATCCTGTGGGGATTTGGAGGTCGCGACGCCTGCATGGGCGAGAGTTCTACCGCCAACCCACTCGCTGCTAAACAATGTTCTCTCGAGTCCCTCCGAACGAAACTCACAAACATGATCACCAAGTAAAGCAGGAAAACACTAAGCACAGGAGGAATGAAAAGAAACACTAAAATTTTGCTGCAGGGTTCTTTATTGAATTAGTTATTTCACAATGATAGTTTTGTATTTAGATGAATTACAGGCAACGGATTTAGAATTACAATTAGTTGAATGTTAATTATCACTACTGTATTTAACAAGTTATTTCCACCATTATAGTTTTTGTATTTAACTAAGTTACAGGAATCGGATTACGTTTAATTGGGCATTAATTACCACTACTGTCTTTAACACAACATTCGCCACGACTCGGGGTATATTCGCGTCTCCGGTGTATACCAGAGAGCGGAAGTCAGCGCGGCGGCGCTGATTTGCTGATGGAAATGGACTCAACGATATTCAATCGTTTGGGGTGAAGATCGTTGGTAGTACACATGTATGTGTGTACATGGGTTCTTTCATGAGAACGAATCTAAACAAAGAAAGGGAAAATGTGCATCCATGAGAAGTGAATTCGGCTAAGCAAACAAGCCGAATCTCATTGGATGCTAGCTGGGTTTGTGTTTGCTTATACTGCTGCTGATGAGAAGCAGATCCCGAAATATGAACAGACAATGGGAACGTTTGGGTCTTTGTCTGAGATGTGCATTGCGGATAAATAAATAGGCGGCAATGCAATGTGGAAATGTGCTAATGGGTTTTAGCTAGATTACCGTAAATTGGGGTTTTTTGCATCGCTGCCAAGGGTAAGTATACCATACCTATTTGCATTTGCTTATGCCGTAGGATTTAATTGGTGCCAAGGGACGCGATATGCGTATATTTGCTTTGGTCCCTTGGGTGTAGGTCGCCAGCCAATGTGTATGTATGGTGATTTATGATACACTTGGTGAGGACGGGAAATAGGCGACGCAATGTGTATGGTCCCCGTTATGATGGTTACATTGTATGTAAACCAAATCCTCTTGTTTT
Source organism: Microdon myrmicae (assembly GCA_963931805.1). Classification (NCBI taxonomy): domain Eukaryota; kingdom Metazoa; phylum Arthropoda; class Insecta; order Diptera; family Syrphidae; genus Microdon; species Microdon myrmicae. Next base: position 25,669,191 of record OZ007500.1, read on the forward strand.
CAGGAATTCGTCTTGCGGGATTTGCCGAATTGGTTTGAGATTCCTGATAAGGTGAGAAAGAAATCTTACCGGGAATTGTATGCGAAGGGCTGCATGAAAGGTAAGTTTTCTTTTCCAGGGACAGTGGCGTTCCGCCAAATCCCACGGTCCACTTATCTGAAAAACCCCCATAACTACTACCCAACTTCCTTAAGTTCGCTAATGCAACAACATTAGTACCTGTAAATGCTTCACGCATTATATAGATCAAATCTATAATCTTAAAATCCCTGTAAAGAAAACTTACCTTTTCATGCATCTCTTCGCATACAATTTTCCGTGAGATTTCTTTCTTTGCTTATCTGGTATTCTAAACCAATTCGGTACCAGACAAATTCCTCTAAACAAAGTGATTCGGATTGCATTCAATGTAACTGTCATGACAGGGACCATAAATATTGCGCCGTATATTTTCCCAGCCGCGTCATGTATTCAACAAATACCTTTTTATACACATTGGCTGGCGACCTTTTTCTCCCAGCAATAAAATTCTCTGACTCGCACAATGTGCAAACCAAAGCAAATACGCATTCCGCGTCTCTTGGCATCAATTAAATCCTACAGCATTAACAAGTGCAAATAGGAATTCGATGCGTACCCTTACTAGCGATGCCATAAACACCATTTCCCAGTAACCTAGCTAAAATCAATTAGCACATTTCCACATCGCACCGTTGTCTCTTTTTTTTTCGTTGCGACGCACATGCATCCGACGATTTCGGTTTTGTTTGCTTTACCGAAATCGTATCCCATGAATGCTCTTTATTCCCTTTCCTTGTTCTAGGTTCGTTTTTCATCCATGAAAGGACCATGCACACATACCACCATGATTAGGATTAGCGAGTGATCTCTGCACGAGATAATTATCGCGGAGTCTAATTACAACCGTCGAGCCGAGCGCACGAAGTCGCGATCATCCCCCGTAACGTACGTACGGGGGATGTTCACACCCTAGAGTCCACATTAAACTCCCTTACGCGAGTCGAGTTTCTTTTGTTTTTTCTGGCTAAGTGTTTTTTCCTTATTGTTGTACGTGTCCGTAAATGTTTTATAAATTTGTAATAAGAACAAGTTGTAAAAGAACTTAATAGCCGAACAATAAAAATCGTATTCAATAGCCGTGTGTTTTGCTTTCGTTGGTGTTTCCACTGCTTCCTCGTAATCGTTTAGTGTTCAGAGGAATTATTAATTATGATGGAGGAGGAAGTAGAACTCGCACCCATGCCGATACCACGACTTTCTCCCCACAGGACTTTTAGATTAAAGATTTGATCTCTTTAATGCGTGAAGCATTTAAGGTGCTAAATGCGATTGCATTAGCAGAAAGTTGATACAGACTGGGTTGTAGGGATGCGGGTTCTTTGGATAAGTAGTCAGTGGGGTTTTGCGGAAACGCCACAGTACGAGTATGTTTCTATCAGCAGACCACCACGGTCGTGTCGCTCCCGCTCTCCGTCGCGCAGCGGAGCAGCGTAATTAAACCGGAGTCGAGTTTCTTTTGTTTTCCTGTCTAAGTGTTTTTTTCTTATTATTGTACGTGCTCGTAAATGTAAAAGCAAATTGACAATAGTGATGCCGCTAATTATTAAGCTTGTGTTTTAAGCAGAGAATATAACAAAATAAATGCATCAAAATACCATAGATACATCCAAATCTAATGAAAGTGTTAAGCAATAGAAATAAAACTAAACAAAAATGACACCAGTCTGTTTAATTTTTCGGCTGCAGTTTCCTGGGAGTTATCGTTCATCCTTACGCGTTTGTGGACAATTTTGGTGCTCGCATTTGCGGCGGAACAGTGGAATTTTCTGTTGGATCTTTGTGACAGTGAAAGTGGTGGGTCGGTAGTAGAACTCGCGTCCAAGCTGGCGCCACGACTACCTACCCCACAATCCCATTAAACAAGACGAAGGTGAAAATCTCGTTCAGTTTTCTGAGTACTAAGGTCGTTCAACAAGGTAAGTCGGCCAACCTACTAAACAACCACCTTTAATCCACTCCCTGTTTTATTGCGATATATGATGCCAAGTTCAAGATAAATACAAAATCATATGCATAACCGTCATACACCTTTGACTACATGCAAGCAAAACAACTATGGGGTGCATTTATCGAAGGCATTATTGAAGCTTTTATAGCGATTGATTCTCCACCCTTAACCAATTTTTACGAAAAGCCAGCTCAACTTTTTTCTTACCGTGGCAGGGATCATGATTAGATGTTTGACATATCTGATTCCATATTTTGCATCTTTCTACCCATTACGCACTTGGAACTGGGTCGTATAGATCTTTACCTTTTGCCGCAGATGAAACTTGTCACTGGTTCTCAAAAGAACGTCTTACTTATCACAGTCTTACGTTTACGCAAAAAGTAATACAGAACAAGACGTTTTGCTTCCCTGTCCGGCAAATATGTTTGCGCGCATTCTATCTCGGTTCGTTCGCATCCAACCTTACCACTGGCCACAGCGAGTGGATTGTTTACGCTTAGGTTATATATTGAATGGCGCCGGACGAGACTTGTACAACAGTTGCCCAATATACCAAAGGACTGAAATGTATCAGGTAATCGAACGCGACAAGGTATGACGATTTAACGGCAGCGACAAGGCACTCAAATTTACGATGTGCCAAACGCTATGCAAATTACAAGTCAGACCTCACCTCTCTTGGGTTGTTCCCTCTTCCTGGTTTACGATCGTTATCGTCTACTTGGTCTACCCTCCTTCCGCTGTTATGTTATTGCTTTGGGTTTTTGGACATCGATTGGATACCACCTTTATGCATTGTTGTTGTCATTGTCATTATTTGTTTGTTTTTCCTTGCACAGTTTTTATGGGTTGAGCACCTTGAAGGTGCGATCCCAATGAGCACACAATTTAGAGCTTAGCTGAGTCCGCCACGTGCAGGTTACAGAATTATTAGCAGAACACCGATACATTATAAAACGAACGACAGATTAAAATCATATTAAAACGTGTCTATAGTTGACTGGTCATATGAGGGTCCATTAAAAATGTGTTCGTCTTCGTTGGAGTTGAAATGCTTAGGCTGCTCAAGGGCTTGCAGGCTTCCGGTACCCCGGGGTGGAGTATTAAGGTTTCCACACTTAAAATAGTAACGAAATAAATAAATAACAAGAAATGTCTTAATAACGGTGAACGAAAAACAATTTAAGCCCGATGATCGCCTTTTCTCTCGTGTCATTATTTCCCGAGGCTATAATTGACCCTAAAAACGGGGACCATGACAAAAGAAAGAATCAATAAGCACGCGACTTTCAGAAAAGTCTTAGTTGAAATATTATTAGCTTAACGTCACTATGAGATACACATTTTTGTGTGGGATTACAGTGAAAGAGTGAGGGGAGCACCGCCGCAACAGCGGACTTAATAAAAGTTACATTTGGGTGCTATGAGTTTTAGGCCAGTAAATGATGACCCAAAATCAATCGGTGAGAGTGTACATTAGAGCACAACTCGAGAGTATCTATTCTAGCGAAACTTTACATGCCTGGGTTTCTAATATTATTCAGGAGTTGATATTTGAAAGAGATATCGGCAAAACTCCAAATAGGAACACTTTCCCTTCCCGCCAACCCTGTAATCAGGGATCTTTGGATGTATGTAGTTTAAAAAGTAGCAATCTCGTGAAGACTGCACTACTTCTTCAGTGATGTTTTATTTTAGCTTGTAGCGAATATCTTAATGATGTTTGCCATATTACCTTTCTGTTAATCCCATCTATCTTTCCCGGTTTGGCTGTCAGTTACTAAGGTATTCACCCTGCGATGTAGCCTGTGTTGACTTTATATGTAAATTTATGTTACGATTATACATACACTTATTGGGCATTAACGTCATACATTTAATGGACAATTATGTTGGATGTGAACTGGTGAGTAGAGTGATAGACCTGAACATGATTTACTTGTGCTATGGTCAGACGCTTTCGCATTCATAACAAAAGTGCCGAAAGGGTTACATATTGCTGAAAGAGTTATATGAAGCATCACACCTTGGGGACGCTAGATGTAAGAATGGAAAGGTGTGTTCAATTGTGTAGGCGAATTCATCGTCTATAAATCGTGTATGCCAGTAGTTGGGGCTGATGGTGTCTTTAGATGATCTCACATCCCATAGCGTAACTAAAACAAGGATAAAAGCAAAGACAATACACACACAGCCATGTTAAGCCGAACACATCACCGCTGAAACCATTTATCCAGTGATTCGATTCGTACATCACCCTCACCTTAGTCCACATAAAACATCACCGGTAAGAGAACCACGATGATGATGATGACGATGATCGTGCATGTCTTTCCCAGCGAGATTCTGAGTCAGATTTGTCAGTCAGCCTTAGAGACGACCAGACCATAGGGATCACGTACACATACTACGGCATATATCCTGCTTGGAACACGGTATGGACCTTACCTTACTTCTATTTCCGGTCGTTTATTTTAGAATTTATCTTTATGTCGTGTAACAATTTTCTCCCTGGCTCCGTGCTCCTCTCAACATTTGCCGGCCCACCTCAATCTGCTGTAGTAGACTGAGTTGGAAGTCGATCAACTGTGGATTTCGATGATTGCGACGATCATGGTGATCGCGGTGATCGCTGCGATCGCTGTGATCGCGAAGATCGCGGTGAACGCGGCGATCCCGCGCCAAAAATGAATTTTTTATGTTGTAGCACATGGGGCTATTTTAGCCGATTGATACCCGCGTAATGATGGGGTCTTCCCTTTAGGAAGATCTAGTCATTGTTGCGGATTTTATGTCTGCGGTGGTGGAAGCGTTGACTCTGATAGCGAAGTTTTGTTTTTCTGGTTGCCTGCTGCCTGCCAGCCCTGTATCGCTTCGTCATATTTTCAATTCTCAGCTGGTGGCGGTGGATAGGCGCGTGCTGTCAAAGTCAGATGGTTTCATGCATTGATATCGTCTCCCTTGTGAGTACTTTGGCATTTTTTTGTAGTTTGCCTTGTTCTTGTCATTTGTTTTGATTTGCTCTTTCTTAGTATTTCGTACGTTTTCTTTTCTTTTCTATATTGTGTATTTACTTGTCAAGCTTATTATGGACTCATTTGAGGTTGGGCACATCCGATTTGTTCGTTCAAAAGATTGATGGGTGTGGAGTTAACGCTGGATTTAAACAGATGTACTCTCTTGAGAGTTTTACTAAATCTTCCCATTCACTGGACGGCAATTATATGTTCCAATGTCGAGATCCATCTCCTCGCATGTTAATTAAAGGAGACATTTTGATGACCTTTGTCTTCATGGACGTTATAGGGTGGGGCATGTTAATCCACAATTACAATTTTCAGTTCATGAAGCTCCGGTGGGAGAATCTAATCGGTTGAAATGTACAGATCGGATTTTGAAGGGAATGGCATGGAAATGTTGTTCGAAAAAATCTTCTGAGCGTTCACGTTTGTAAGTTTAGGCTTACAAATGATGGCATTTATGTTTACGGATACATGCGTTTAGGACAGACTTAGATTTATAGGAACACAACACAATAAACCAACTGCTAGCCTGATTTAAAATATTCATATAATGAATCCGTTTGATTGACATATTTTTAGTATCGAATTCATTGATGGCTGATAGGAAACTACATATCATCAAAATTCCGTATAATAAAAGAAGAAACTAATTAAATCAAGGACACCCTTTCCATAATGCAATGGTAACCCATTCACCGACAACTACGAGATATCCCGTCATTTGCGTTACGAGCATAGATTGCTTGTAATTGACTTTATAGCTGTTTGCGTTAGGAATTATTAGAAAGGATGAACGGTAATTGTATACATTATTTATTTTTTCAAAAAAAAAAAAAACATTTAATACCACGTTTTACAAAACAATAATAATTCGGTTATATGTGAAAATCCATGCTCTCTTCAAAATAAAATCTTGGCACCCAGGGCAAGACACTCTAAATTTGTCTGCCAGTAAACGAGGTAAGCACCGTTCACAAATATTGGCAAACAGCAAATGTGCCCGGATACTCGAGATGTCGTTTTAGGAGTAGAGTCTACGCGTACACTAATTCTGATTTGGCTTGCTAAAGTGAAGAAGCAATGGAACCCAATAACTTGGACAATATTTGAACGGGTATCGTGTTGAAAAGTTCAAATTTGTTTGTCATCTCCCAAAGTGACGATCAACCAGCGAGAAACTTCAAAACATATTTTACACACCGTCGACTCGATACAAATCGCCACCGATCCTCTAAGATTGTCATTTTAAGATACTTTAATGTACACAACCCCAAATGCTGAGTACGTTTTAATAGATCAGACGAAAGGATGGTTATAATATGCAATTTGAGTCAACTATACGAGTGCGATAAACAGAGTGATTCTCCGGACACCTTGGGGCGTTCCTAACAGATACACACACAATACACAAATAAATAGTGAAGAATAACTACTTCGGACAGCCGTGAGTTTTTCACTTAATTAATTTCTTTTTTTTTTTTAATCATTTCCTTTTTTTTCTTGACTGAGCTCATCTCGGATGATTTCCATTTGAGCCACCGCATATACAAATACATTTGTCATACTCAAAAGTAAATAATGTTAACCAGAAGCTGAAATATTGTAATTAAAATTATCGTGAAGTATTACGTAAAAGCGGAAAGCAAAGTAAATTGTAAAGCGCCTTCCGAGCCTTGGGCGTTCGGGTTAATACTGAGTGCGCACTTTTCGAGCCTTTAGAGATTCAGAATAATATATTGAGTGAGCTCCTTTTGAGCCACTTTATACATTTAAATAAAAACATTATGTACAAAATTCCGAAAATTTGTAAGCTACCTTCAAAGCCCAAAACAGGCTTCGAAAATTCGAGCAACACACTCGAACACATTCTTCCGCATTCCGATAAAATTACATTAAGTAACAGTAGATTCATAACGGAAAATATCTCCGTGAGACGCAAATCCTTTATTGTTTTCCCTTCATTCTCCGCATTATTATTACCTGAAAACGAAAATCTCTCCCTCGACTCCACCTTCGCCATCCACTACATCTTAAACTTCGTTGTTCCGCTCCACCGATGTTAGGCCCATCCCTAAACTATATAATTAGCAAGTCGGTTTATCAAGTTGCACTTAACATAACGAGAAGCAAACGCGACCCATTTACGAATATTATACGCGTATCACCTGACAAAGAATCTCCAGAAGGATGCCAACAACTAGGTCCGAAACGAGGCACAGCAACAAACCCGCTCCCCAGAGGTTGACGACGTCTCTCACCCGGAGAGACGCCCGCATGTACGAAACATAGCACTGCCGAATTTCACCTCCGACGACCGCGAATTATAGTTCTGCCATCTAGAGCAGATTTTTCTGCTCGAAGGAATCACCAACGACCGAAACAAATTGCTATTGGTGACATGCAACACGGACCCAATTCTCTTGCCTCATATCAAACACCTGGTTCGGTCCCCATCACCACGATACTACGCTGCATTCAAAGGCAAAATAGCGAGAGCGTTCCAAGAGACTCCTCAGAACCGCTTGTATTGTTTGCAACGAGAGAACAGCACATAGGGATTGAGACCGTCGGAACTCGTTGCTCACATCCGCTCATTAGCAGGTTCAGGCATAACTGAAGAGGCACTAGTAGACATGACGTCCCTCGTCACGCAGTCAGGTTTAAATTTGGATGAGCTCGCAAAATATGCAGACGTGGTAATTGCTACAAATTGTTCACGACCATATTTACAATCCTTGCAGACCTCAGCGGTCCAGCAAATACAAATGCAACAGCAGCCACCTCAACATTTGTCCCATATTCCCGGCATAGGTCTTCGTTCTGAATAACTGAAGAGGCACTAGTAGACATTTTTTCGGGACTCGTTCAGTGAATACGTTCAAACGTCCCTCGTCACGCAGTCGGGTTTAAATTTGGATGAGCTCGCAAAATATGCAGACGTGGTAATTGCTACAAATTGTTCACGACCATATTTACAATCCTTGCAGACCTCAGCGGTCCAGCAAATACAAATGCAACAGCAGCCACCTCAACATTTGTCCCATATTCCCGGCATAGGTCTTCGTTCTATCGGCTACTTTTACCAATTCACAGAGCTTTACAGCTCCCTCTACCACAATTACCTCACCAAAGTTCAATTCAACTTGATCAACGGCCCCAAATCTTTCTTCCACTTTATCAACAACAAATCTGATGCCTATCCCAACTCTCTTTTCTACGGCTAAACTACTACAACTGACTTCCATACCATAGCCAATCTTTTCGCGTCCTTCTTCAAACTATCCTTTAAGGACGATTCTTTCAAGCTTAACCCCTCTTACTTTACTGGCCTGTCTGAATTCTCCCTGGGCCCTCTCATCCAACTACACATTCAACAATACCAAATTATAGAAAAACTTGAACAACTGAAAGACGATTTCAGTATCGGCCTAGACGGACTCCCTGCTATCCTCTTTAAAAAATGTTCCCCTCCTCTCTCTCTCCCTCTCTCGCGCTCGCTTCAATATTCAATCTATCCCTTGCACAGGGTCTATTCCCTGACATCTGGAAATCCTCTTACATAACCCCCATACATAAAAAGGAGCCAAAAAACGATATATCCAATTATCGTCCCATTGCTAAGCTTTCGCACATTCCTAAACTGTTCGAAGGCCTTCTATATGATGCGTTGTATTTTCGCTGCAAACCCATCATATCTCACAACCAGCACGGCTTTCTCTCCGGCGGGTCCACTTTTATCAACATTGTTGAATTCACATCCCACACATTCCTTGCCCTAGAAAACGGCGATGAAGTTGATGTAAGCACTACCGACTTTAGCAAGACCTTCGACAAAATCTCCCACAACCTCATTCTCTTTAAGTTATATTCCCTCGGCTTTGAACCCCTGCTGATAAAGTGGATCTCATCCTATCTTAATAATCGAACCTGCCGCGTTCGATTTAGATCCACCCTCCCTGATCCTTTTTTTCCAACCTCAGGTGTCCCCAAGGGCAGTCATCTCGGCCCCCTCCTATTTATCTTAACCATTAACGAGATATGCTCTAGTATCAATCACTCCTCCATCTCGCTTTACGCAAATGATACCAATATTTTCAAGACAATCCGCTCTCCCCTAGACTTTTTACTTCTCCAATCAGATCTTGACAGCTTTTCGACTTGGTGCCAAAATAACTACCTAAAACTGAATATCGCCAAATGTCACACAATCACCTTCTCTCGGAAACCCTCCCCCACCCAGCCACGCTCCTATCTCTTACTGGACCAACCGATAACATCGGTTGAATCGATTCGCAACCTAGGCATCCTATGCGACAAGGAGTTCAAATTTATCGCACATACTGATGACATAAACCTCAAGTCCAATGAGGCCCTTGGCTTTGTCAAACGCTGGTCGAAAGTATTGCTAAGCCCCTACGTCACCCGCTCACTCTACATAACCTTTGACCGCCCACTGCTCAAATATGCTAGTCAGATCTGAACCCCGTATCAATTGTCACACATTCGCAGGATTATTTTTGTCGAAATTGGTGGGATTCGTCGGATTATCTTAGGGGCGCATAAAAACCGAATTGCGCACAATAATACCACGAATCTCCGAAGAACAGTACCTGTGATAATATCTGTAAAACAGACACAGGTCGGCTGCACGCCTTATATGGGATAGCGACTGTAGTCCCGACGTCAGCGTCATGTCCCCGACCAGGCGGATCGCTCGTCTCTGTATGCTCTTAAGTAGATCGAAGGTATCTTTAGCGGCAGAGTTCCAAACATGCGAGCAATATTCGAGTGTGGATGTAATTTGGAATTCATACAGGAGACAAAGTTGGGCCGGAGTAAAATATTTCTTGGCTCTAAAAACATAAATTAGTTTTTCAGAGGCGGACCTGGCGATGTTCGGAACGTGTTTATGGCACAATACATTTCCACAGACCGTGATGCCGAGCAATTTCATGCTTTCCCCAGTTTCGAGGGCCTGGCCATTCCTCATCAGTTGTGGGACCGACCCAACAAATCATTTATGTGAAGTAAAAACAAGGTTGGAGTCAAAAGAGAACCTAGCGGCACCCCGGAATTAACAGGATACAGATCCGAAGACTCCACGTCGACAACAACCCAGATCGATCGGTTTTCGAGGAAGCTCTTCGTCCAGTCGCAAAGCTCGTGGGAAAGTCCGTATAAACGAAGTTTGCTCAGCAATCTCCCGTGCCGCGATCAAAAGCCTTGGAGATATCCAATGCGACCGGAGATATCTTGACTCACCATGCCGTTCAATCGCAGATGTCCATATATCGGTTATAAGTGTCAAAAGGTCTCCTGTTGACCGCCTGCCACGGAATCCGTATTGACGATCATTCAGAAGTCCGTTGCACTCCAAATACTTAATTTACGCGGCGTTGATGACCTTTCCCATCACCTTAGATAACATAGACAGTAATGCTATCGGCCAGTAATTTTGTGGGAGACACTTTTTTCCCCTTTTCGGGATTGGTTGAACTCGAGCGATTTTCCAGCAGGCAGGAAATGTCCTCCGTGCATAAGATAAGCGGAAGAGTCTGCCAAGAACCGGCGAGAGTTCTGGAGCACAGTTCTTAAAGACTATTGCTGCAATTCCGTCCGGGCCGGTTGTGTTATTACAGTCCACCCCACGTAGAATGTGTTGAATAGTACGTGGACGGAACCTCACATCCCGTACCGAAGACCGCACATGCCCGATCACAGGTGGCTCTAAAAGACCGGCATCGAGGTTTGAATTCGGAGAAAATAAATTCGCGAACACATTAGCTTTATCTTTTGAATATGTGACCAATGTGCCGCTGCCCGTCACTATTGGAGGAAAAGAGGAGGAAGCGAAGTCACTGCTGACAACCCTTGCCATTGACCAGAAGAAACGCGAACCAGTCGGGCACTCAAGAAGTTTATTGGTCACACGGTCGTTGTAAGCCTTCTTTGCGGTATTATTCGTCTGGTTACACGCATTTCTGATACTAACAAAATTCGTTCTGTTAATGCGGGATCAGAGCACCACTGTTTAAAAGCTTTTATTTTGCCACTGTAATCTGCTCGCATTTTTGGTCAATCAAGGTTTAGCAAATGAACTTCGCTTGATGGAATGCGGAATGTAAGTATTCATCTCGAGAAGAATCATCTCCGTGACCGACACCGCGCATGCGTTAATATCGGAGTCTCCAAAGCACACCCCCGACCTAGGAAAGGATGCGAAGAAATCTCGCAAATCGTCCCAGTTAGCAGCACCATACCTCGATACATGGCGAAGCTGCTTAGGTCGCAACAATCTCCATGGTATAAATGCTCGGCTCGGATGTCAAAAACAGAGTCAGGGTGTTCGCGTAATTACCTTGGGCATCCGGCATTCGCGTAAGTTCCTCCACGAGTTGAGTCCAATTGCAGTTAACAACCTCGTCGGTTCTGTTAGAATTTACCAACCAGCCGGAATTGGGTACATTAAAATCGCCAACGACGACAATTTCGGAAGCTGGGTGGTTGATCTGTATCCAGTCGACGGTACGTGAAAGATGTTGGAATAATGTCGCTGGTCGATCGTCATTCGGGGAGCGGTAAAGACCCCAGCACAACCCTCAACCACATGATGTCCGTGTTATTGGGTTCCAACACCACCAACCTCTAGCAAGCCGGATCGGACCGCGTGAAGGCGCAGACTCCACCCTTAAAACGGAATCTCGAATTCATTCATTCGTATCCTGAGCAACGAAAATATGTCGAATCAGTTGACGAATCGACCTGGACCTCAGTTAGGGCAAGGATATCAGGTTTCGCTGTTTGCAAATATTGGTGGACGGTGTTTACATTCATAATGGTGAAACCGATGTCCCTGATGTTACAAAATGCCATTCTCAGTTGAACGTCGATAGGGTTTCGAGAACGAATCCGATTACGCGAAACTTAATTACACATTTCCTAGAAACATTAAAATATAAAAATTGCAATGTAATGTCTATTGCAACATATGATGGAAATAAAACCTATTAAGAAGTAATTAAAAGGTAATTAACAAGACTTCGTGGAATCACGAAATAGGCAATTAAGCTAATTGCAATACAAAATCTATTATGTAGAAAGATAAGCCTAAGGAAAAGATTTTGATGTAAAAATAAATTCAGTTTTAGAAGCGGCTCTCTGAAGAGCAGACGATTTCTTGACTCTAATCGAAATTAAAATAAAAATATAAATTTTTATTAAGAAAAAAGTTTTTTATTATTTCACTAAAGTGCAATTTAGAAAAAACGTAACTCACATGTAAGAACCAATGCACGGGTGCCTGTCTGATAGACTTGGAAAAAGCCTTCGATACCGTCTTGATCTAAGAGTTATATTACAAAGTGGTTAGACAAGGTATATATAAGCCTTTACTATATGCAGTTTATGATATCATCTCTTGAATGTTAGGAGATTCGTGGTAAAAGGGCCAAAGTGACATCCAATACAACGTATAATATCAAGAATGGTTTGCAACAGGGAGCAGTACTTTCTCCGACTCTTTTTAACATATACATTAGCGACTCATTAGGCGCTCTTCCGCATGCTATTGCGTACGCAGACGATCTCATAATTTACAGAACAGCTCCGAAAGTTGAGATCATAAATAGTTTACTACAGCGAAACTTCAATAAAGTGCAACGCTACGACTGGAAACTTAACATCAACTTCCAGAAATATGAAGCTGTGGGGGTACGTAGTCTGGTGTGCCGTCATGGGCACTGATTCTACTACGACCCCACTAATTGTTCACTAGATGATCGGCGTCACAAGCAGCTCACAACGAGAAGGAAATAAAACACGCAAGATTTCATTTTATAGTTTTTATTGGTTAGAATTTTTGTCTATTGTAAGTAGAGAAAATAAAACACTAGCGCACGGTTTCGTTGTTAATTGTTGTTTATTGTTCTATTTTATATTGGGTTCAAACAATTTTGCTATCAATTGAATTCGATTTAATAGAGATGAATTCGTTAAGTAAGGATGAATCTAGGCATTCATATAACTAGGCACATAACTTGTAGTGTATGGACGGGAACTTTATTACACAACACAAAATGCCGCCAAATGTTGTTTTATTCTGCCGCAGCGATATATTTGTCGGTATTTCACAAGTAAATGCACAGTAATGGTAAGTATTCATTTAGTCTATTATTTTCACATCGGATATAAAGCAATTTTTAATAATGTTTACGGAACACGTACAAAAATAAAGTAAACACTTAGTTAAAAACTCAACATCCGGTTGTAAAACGACTCCGCGATATGCGCATCCCCGTGCGCGCTACGGCGAACGGAAGACGACACAACCGGCGCGTCTGGTGGTTGGCAAACGACTCCGTGAGGATTGAATTTCGACTCTTGATTCAACCCTCAGTTCGTGGTGAGCTTGGTGGAAGAGAAAGAAGATTTCTCTCTATGGCGAGTAACCAGCGAGAGGATCTTGGTGATGTGTGTGTGTGGTGATCGTGAAGACCGCATTGTTTTACCCATGCACGAAGATCATGGGAAAAATAAATTGAGACAAGAGAAGATGAACAAAGGGAAAATCGACCAAGGTCATCGTGTTTAATGAGGGGTGCAGCTCAGTAAACGAGCTATAACTCATTAGGAAAGCATGTAGGTGCTAAAAGGGATTGGGATACTTTACACAAAGGAAATTGTATATCGTATCTTTGCTGAAGAATTCGTTTGGGCGTCCATGCGCGATGGCTTGTCGGCGGAAGAACCGAATTCTTTTGTTTGCTTTTGTATACGCTGAGCAATTCGGTTTGGGCGACTATGCTGTGATTATTTGTCGATTGGACAAACGGATCATGGATCGGCTATATTGCAGCTGAATAAACAAGCTGCCCGATGTCACTTTTTGTCGTTAGACAAAAAGGTCGCGAACCAATGTGCATGTAGGAAAATTGTTGTGCACATGTGAGGCTGGGATTTGCCTGGCAAACAAGGCGGCCGAATAGTTTTTCCCTCGAATATATGATGCATATGTACTTTAAAGAATTCTTTCAGGGACTTGGAATAATGCATTGAATGCGTGAATGATGAAAGAATTCTTCTTAGGAAATTTTATGTAATGCGTGAGGTGCATTACATGTCTTTGAAGAAGGAAATGTTGCAGGTATGCGAGGGAAGTTGGGATGGAATTGTTGGTGGTTCTTGCGTGAGGTTAAAAAACCCCCACAAAGCCATCCTTTTTAGACCCCCATGGTATATAGCCACGAACGACACAAGAAAAAATTGGCGGAAGTTAGTTATCGTAGGACCGCATGGAGACAAACTGGAAACCAAGAGTGTAGTTAAATATCATGGCATCTGGCTAGTATCAGTATCTGTATTTCAACAGCCATATAGAGGCTGCTTTGCCTAAAGCTAGGAAAACGTTTGCTATGACAAGAAGGTTATTTCACAGTAGCCAACTTGACAATAGGTTAAAAGTCATATGCTACATGACGCTAATCATGTCAATGCTCATATATGGTTGTCCAATGTGGTTTAACATAGGTCCAAATTTGATGGAAAAGATTCGGGTGCTCGAAAGGAAATGTCTCAGAAGTTGTCTCAGATTATATCGAACACCGGAATCGGACTATAAAAAGTACTATTCAAATGAGATATTATATAATGAAGCGTACATAAATAGGGTAGACAATTTTCTTATCAAATTAATCAGAGGACATATTGCGAGGGCAATAAGCTCATCCAATGACCAAATTTTCGGGGCTTATTATACAAATACTTTGTTTTATGGGAATTGCGTCGCGACAACTTTGTGCCACCAGAAGCGTTCCTTGAATTGGATATGAATGTTCTTATACGGGATGGATCCGGAGTTCTGCTGATTTATCATGTGAGTAGATCATCAACACCTTTTAGCCTAGCTTTTCTGGATTAGGATAGGATAAGGATTAAGTTAAGTTTTATATGAAAAAAAAATTTAGATGTAAGTTAAATTCTAAGTTAAAAAATACAAAAATTAGCACAAAGTTTTCTTTAGTTTTTCTTTGTCATAAAAATAAACATAATTAAATAAGCAAACAACATGCTGTCTCCGAAAGGCAAATTGTTCGACAAGAATCATATGTTATGTTGTGTATACCGGGGGTGATGCCGGTACCCAACAATATTTATTCTTGTTACCTGCTTACCTTCGGGTCCGAACTAAAGATCTCTTTGCAATTTTGGTGTCACTCTTTTATTTTACTGGTATCCAATTGTTGATTATTAATGTTGGCAGGTTGGCCGCTGGTTATCGACTGCCCCTGTTGGCTGCCTGTGATCGACTGCACCGAAACCAAGCCCTTTTTATATTTTTTTCAGATCGAGGTTTGCACACAAGTATGCTTAAATTGGAGTACAAACCCGATCTTTGTACTTATAAAAGGTTAGCGATTAGGTCAATGTGCGACAGACTAGGTTTAGACATAGTCTGTTGCACATGCGATCCTCTCGGAGGGGAATGTATGCAGGATGGTGGACCTTAGGGACAGGTAAGGGTTTTGGGTATAGAAATGGGATAAGTTAAGGGGTTTTAGGTAAGTAGTTATTCGGGATAGGTGGTAGGTAAAGGAGTTGTGATTACGAATCACAACACATATTACGTTTAGCTTAGAGCATCCGCGTAAGACCAGTAGATTATAATATAAGGTAATCATGCTAGAATTTAACCATTTTTTGACTAGCCTGTAATTTAGAATGTAAGGATATAAAATGGAAATAAAAAATGTTGCAAAATTAAAATATGAACTATTGAGAGCGCGAAGAACATTTCCAGCGGCAAAGTAACCAACAAACGCTGCTGAAGTGCCGCACCAGTTCAGGTCCCTTCTGTTCATTGGCAACGGATATCAGCAAAAGTTTTAGTTCATTCCCTTCACCCTCTTTTCCTCTCCTAGTAATAACAATGCAATGTTTTTTGAGACATTTTTTTCCACGAATACAAACTTGTGACCGCACCAGTACAATCTTCAACACGAGATGTGAAGTTCCACTCACGTGCTGTTCAACGCAATCTTCGTGCACTAAGCTGCAGGAAAGCAACCGGGCCGTATAGAATACCAGCAATAGTCCTTAATATCTGTGCCCCAGAACTGTAGCCAATTATCAGCAAACTCTTTCGCACATCTTATGCACCATTGTGGCGGTTCTACGAACGACACAAACCACTATAGGTTGAGATGTCTTTTCCACCAAGGAACATACTCACCTTTATCCATTACACGTCCTTACCCCCACCTGAAACAAAAGGTAACATTACATACAACAACATTGAATTCAATAGTAAAAATCAATCGAACTAAGCGTTCAAAGGTCTCTAATATTCAATTCAACGCATCCATGCAAGGCTTCCATCCAATGCATCCATTCAACGCTTCCAATTCGACGCATCTATCCAATGCATCAATACAATGCACCCATTAAACGCGATTTTCGGTAAACAAACCGAACAACGAATATCTCCTCTTGTAGCTAATAGCAATTAGCACCTAAATTCCTGGCATGACCCAAAACTCTAAAGGCGCACTTGTGCAAACAAAGGATAGCGATTCGCCGCCGACCAACAGTTCATGCAATCATAAACATCTTAACGCAGATCCCACACTAGATGTTTATGATTTGGAAATGCAATTAGAAACCTATACCAATCCCATGGTTCCTTTGTTACCCATCTGAAGCGCACAAGAATCTTGTTGTCTACAGCCAGATGGGTAACACAAACAAATCCCATGAAAAGATCGGAAAATGAGTGGCGGTACCCTCGGTCTTTCAAACAAAGGAACAAGAGTCCGATAAGGAGGCAGAAAGGAGAGTTATGATTATGATGGGAAATTCTTCTTTGCAGATACGATGGGAAATTTTCTTTTGCTGATGCGGGGATGAGAAAGAGTCGACCTAGAGAACCCGGAGCAACAGGTATTAATTTTCATGTACGTTGGTGTGAGACCTAGTCCCGAAAGGTATTCGAAATAGCGCCGTTGCAAATTCGCGTTCGTGTAAGAAGTAACGTCGAGTGACAAAAGAACTTGTATCTCAGCCAAGTGATCCGTAGTGTTGACAAAGTTTAATGTGCAAAAGTTCCCTGATTGGTACCGTGCCATCGGCTTCCCGAAAACGCTCGGCGGAGTTCAGCTCGTATCGTGTAATGACATTGAAGGAGTTCTCATAGGATCGCCACGGGTGATCAAGTGTTGTAAATCTGTATTTCATGTATCGATGAAACTGAATTCATTATACAATAAAATTAAAAAGAAAGATTCAAAACTGTTCTCTCCGTGTTTGATTGTTTGGCAGTATCCCCGTGTTCCAGGTTGTTCTTTTGTGTGGGAACAGTGTTCGGCGGAACACTTACAACTAAAAGACCAAATACGCGCGAAACCATCATAAAAATCACGTGAATTCAACCAATACCAAAGAATAGAAAAATATGTCTGCCGCAAAATTATCGGATAGTAGCTTTACTAAAGTCAGCAATACCGAGTTTAAATACTTGGAATGCAATGAACTCCGAAGTTATCACTAGTACAGATTCTAAGGATATCAGCCATTGAAAAACATGACAAGTAAAAGCAGCCCCACTGACCTTTGACCGTTTTTGGCGCTGTGTTGCTAAGTAAGGTTTGTTCATATGGCCTTTCACAAGAACTTCACGACTGGATAAAGAAAATCTATCGATTTGATTTCTTGTAGACGACGTGTCTTCAAATATTTTTGGCATTTATCCCGGGGTGCCTTAGGGTTCTATCCTCGCGCCAACCCTATTTCTGTTTCACATTAAGGATTTGTATCAATGGGAAAAAAACAATTTTGCCGACGATATGAAACATTAAACAGAAAACCGTGAACATTTTTAACCATCCTCCAATAGCGTAATATTTTCAATACAGCCCTCCGGTTGCTGGAAATGAGCTCATTACCTCGATTTTCAAAATTAGGTAGCAGAATGTAAGCACTTTAATTGTGATCACCCAAAGAAATATCTTCAACTATCATGTGCTTATCCAGCGATATTTGGAATGGTGCTTGGTTTGGTGAATTCGCAAAAATAGACCGAAATTAAACCTTTTACGAGACAATCGATGCTTATTTAAAAGTCAAGCTCAAACTGAAGGCGCAGCTCAATGTTTTTTAATTATTCCCTAACTAACCTTCTGCCTCATCTGTGAACAAAATATTAAAACATGACTAGACTTATTGGCCTTCTGGACGAAAATGAAGACAACATGAATTCCCAACGAGTCTCTGCGAAATAAGAAGATCTTCTCTTCTCAACCCGGGAAACTTCAATAGATTCAGCCGCATACCTTTTTATACCGAAATTAAATAGAACGTTTTGCCATGGTATCACTAGATTCATCGAGATAGTGGCAACTTATGTATTTATTTATGTAACGAAACGTAACCCTTTAGTGCCATAGCCATCGAGGTAGAATCCTTTATATGGCTTTATTCAACGCAACCCACACGACTAAATGAGCGCACTCTAATCTCAGACTGCTCTGTCTGACCCCAATTTACCAAACCCCTTTTTGCCACAGAAAGAACCCAGGATAAGATTGACCTGAACAAACATAAATCGTGGTTCGCGCGATGTGCGCATCTGGCAGTTTTTCTTACCATATCTCATCGCATGGTCGAAAAGAGTCTGCTAGCCCTTTGATGTACGACAACAAAAACGCTACACACCTCTGACACTTAAAACACATTTAATCATGGCGATTAGTCGCCGGAGTCTCGTGTGTCTCTGGCTCATGTGTTTTGTCGTTCGTCGATCACGATAAGCTGCGCACATGGATCCCGACGACATGCGTCTCGGGTGAGATCAACACTAATTGCATTCCAGATGAGCCATAGCGGGAGTAGAACCGGGACTAATTTTACGAAATTAATTAAAAAACAATTAGGAAGTTAATTTCAGATGTCGCCACATGTTTCTAAGGTCGTGGGCCTAATGAACCTCCTCGACGATCACAGTATACTCCCGTGTGTTCAACTCAGGCTACCTCTGGAATGTGTTGCCCTGAGCTCAGCCCTTTCTTATATGATAGTAAACAACATAGAGGAAAACTATTACAAGACACATGCTGAGAGGACTCAGCGGCTTGTCGCAATAACCAGCGGTCGTCAGGTGTAACTCAAATTAATCATTCAACATATCACAGTCATAACTCTGACATAGATTAGGATCACGACGGTAAGTCAAGACCGAGCTTTTCAATTCAATTATAAATGCGGCGCCGGGCACGGGATCTTGGGCTCATAGCCGCCCCTTAAAGCATTCCATACGTTCCTTACTTTTCTTCTCCTTAATTCATTTTTTGTTTTATAAAAACTTACTGTTGGCTTGTCTTTTGTCATCAAATGTTGATAACAAATTAGAATATTTGTATATTTTATCGAAGTAAGCGTGTGATTAGGATCGCGGCACAGGTTGGCGTCTGTCGACCACAACTGGAAGTGGAACGAACAGTAGGAGCGCGACGCCAACGTCGCCCTACGCTGGTCACTCCCGCATAAATGATTTGCATTTAAGTGGTATTTAATTTGTAAAATAAATGAGAGAATTAATTTTTGAATAATTTGAAATGATTTTTTATTTTACATATTTTTCTTAGAAATATATTATAACTTTGTTGATATAATCGGGCTCTGTCTCTCTTCTGCCCTTTGCCTCATTGAACGTTTACTACGTTTGCTTAACAGGTTCTTGCAATCCATTTAATATGTCAGTCAATAGTGGGAGCAATATTATGATGAATGAATAATCAATGGTTTAACACTATAATTAATATGCAATAGAGTGTCATAGTTACTTTCTTTCTATATAATGTCAAGATACTGAACCTGAGGAATATAAAGGGCCACCGAAGCTCATCTGTATGTCTATTAAATGTTGACCTAATAGAGCTCTGAAGGCTTAAATATCGGTGAATGTTCTACGTCACCCTCTGGGACTACTTCCCACTCCGCCGAGCAGACCAACCATTATCAATCTCAAACCTACTACTTAACCAATCCGTTTAGCTGAATTTTCTACTAATAGATTGGAAAATAGTCAAAACAGCAACCCGTCCTTCAAAAAGAACTACGCCGTCTGCTGTTCGTTAATATATAATATAATTGGCACTACACCGATTACTATGGTACTGACCATCGACAATGACACAAAGAATCCACTGAAATCTTTATTTTGAGTGATTTCATTGTGCATAATTCTTTATGGGTTCTCTATTTTATGGATATAACAGTGAGTGATGGCAAGTATTTTTCCAGAATTGTAATCAGAACACACTATATACAATACAAGCGGAGGTAACTTAAACACCCATTAAGGTGAATGCATCGCAATGTATTTATCTAAGATTGGGATTTCTGATTGATTACTGGCGCTGGTTTATTAGTCTGGCATAGTAATATTACGATCATAATCAACTTCTGATTACAAAAGTGTCCATTCGTAGTCCACCATACCAAAGATACTTTTGTACATTTTATTGGCATTGCCTTCACACGTTTGCTTATTTTATGGGGAGCACTATTTACCCGTAAAGGGTATTAATTTGTTGTGTCGACATACCTTCTTGCACAGGCATCGATAATTTTTTTTTTATATAATACTTCTCTCAGGAGAGGCGAATCTGTAGCGCCGATTCAGCACCCCGATATGTCATCAAATAACTCTTGGAGTTCTTCTTGAACTGTTGCAGGGTATAATGTGCCGAAAACACTCGCGCCGGGAAGAAGTTCCACGGCTTTTCCGTTCTGTAACGGGCCGAGTTCTAGTACAAAGCTGTTCGTCGTAGGGAGATGAACCAAAAATTGGCGGAATCCATCGGATTATCTTGCGGTGCGTAAATGAACCGAATTTCGTGGGATCATACCACGGTTATCCGAGGAACAATCCCCGGATAATATCTGTAAAACAGACATACGTCCACTAGGCGCCTTCGATGTGACAGCGTGTGCAGTCCCGATGTCAGCGTCGCGCCCTCGGCCAGGCGGATAGCTCGTCTCTATATGCTCTCGAATAGGTCAAGGGCTTGCTAAGGAGCAACGCCTCAAACATGAGAACAATATTCGATTGTGGATGTAATCTGACATTTAAACAGGAGAAAAAATTGGGCCGAAGGAAAATATTTTTTGGCTCTAAAAATATGACTCAATTTTGTTGAGGCGGACCTCTCGATGTTCGATAGATATCCATGACACGACACATTCCCAAAGACCGTGACGCCGTGCAATTTTATGCTTTACCTAGATTCGAGGGCCTGCCCACTCATCATCAACTGTGGAACGGGCGGTACATTTTTCCTTGTGAATATTGAATATTGCGTTTTCGTTGCACTGAAATTGACGATATTGGCCGTTCCCCAACACAGGACCTTATGCAGATCCCGTTTCAGAGAGTCGATCTGGCTACATCTCAGCTGGTGCGACGTTGATGCACCAACCAATTTCACTCGAAAATGAAGAGATTAATGTACGATCATCCGCAAAACTGTACAGTCGGTTATCCGTTGACTCTAACAAATCATTAATGTGAAGCAAAAACAATGTTGGAGCCAAAATAGAACCTTGAGGGACCCCGGAATTAACAGGATACATATCCGAACACTCACCGTCTACAACAACCCGGATCGATCGATTTTCGAGGAAGCTCTTCATCCAGTCGCAAAGCTGCTGAGAAAGTCCGTATGAACGAAGTTTGCTCAGCAATGCTCCATGCCAGACGCGGTCAAAAGCCTTGGAGATATCCAATTCGGCCGCTCTTGACTCACCATGTCCCTCAATCGCAGATATCCATATATCGTTTTTAAGGGTCAAAAGGTCTCCCGTGGACCGCCTGCCACGGAATCCGCATTGACGATCATCCAGAAGTCCATTGCACTCCAAATACTTAATTACGTCGGCATTGATGGTCTTTTCCATCACCTTAGATAACACAGACAGTAATGCTGTCTGCCGATAATTTTGTGGGATACACTTTCTCCCCCTCTTTACGATTGGCTGAACTCGAGCGAAGGTAGGCACTTAAGAAATGTCCTCCGTGCATAAGATAAACGATAGGGTCTGCCAAGAACCGGCGATAGTTCTGGAGCCCAGTTCTTAAGGACTACTTTTGGTATTCCGTCCGGGCCGGTTGCCTTCTTGCAATCCAGTCCACGTAGGGCCGCCGCGATCACAGGTGGACCGGCATCGAGAATTCGCAGAAAATAAATTCGCGAACACATTTGCTTTACCTTTTGAATTTGTCACTAGTGTCCCGCTGCCCGTCATTAACGGGCGAAAAGAGAAAGAAGCGCAGTTACGGCTGACGGCCCTTGCCATTGACCAGAAGGGACACGAATTCGCATTTTTCATAAAACCAAGGCTTATCAGATGAATTTCGTTTGATGGAATGAAGAATGTAAATCTCCATCCCGAGAGGAATAATCTCCGCGACTGACTCCGCGCAGCCGATAACATCGGAGTTTCCAAAGCACACCTCTGACCACGGAAAGGAGGCGACGAAATCTCGCATATTGTGGGTGCGTTAATGCTACACACCCGCAGAACTTTGAACACTTGAGTAAGAAAAGGCGCAATACTTAAACATTTGTTTATGCAAAGGAGATCTTTTTTACCACATTGAACGCGCATAGACCAGAATTGGGTATGCGAAAGAAACGTATACATTCCACCGGATCTCAAATTTTCGGTATTTGAAAAGAGTTTCAAGTAAAATAAACGTGGAATAGTCGAAGCTTTTCTACCTATAGTGCATTTTTGTTTCACCATATTAAAATCATATAGGTTAGAATTGAATCTGCAAAAGTAGTGCATCACCGCTCTTCTGAACTTCAAACAACTGCTGAAGAGGGAAGGTCTTTTGTGACATAAATACCGAACAGCCAAAACAATTCAATGGATAGTGGGCTTGTGGGAATAATGTATGTGTGCCGACATTGGAACCGGTTAACTCTTATCCCCATCATGACTGTCACTAAATGCCGACACGTATCGTTCGCAAGGAAGGCAACACATAACAAAACTTCTCAACACAGGAAACAAGTTAAATGAAACACAAGAATTAATTGCTGATCACATCTTTTACTTTTATTGTTCCTTAACACACGGTAGTTTCGACTTAATCACAAACAGTTTTCAATTCAGCGTAATATGTTTACTTAATGTTAGAATATTTGAATTTAGTTCAAACTAGGCCCAACGTTCGCGGAATACGTAGTGAAGTGAATTAAGGATACATCCCGCAGGGGTGTAGACTCCAGTGCACACCCTACGGGGGATTCTAAGAAAAATAAACTCTGTGCGCGCACTGACGGATGAATGGAGGATCGACCAGCTCGGTCTGGTGTGTGGAATACGACTCAACGATATTTTATCGTTTGGGGTGAGTTTTTGGTGGTGTGGTGAAAAGGAAAAGAAATTTCCTTTGACCAGTGACCAATGGAAAGCGATCTCAGGTACGCGGTGGTGTATGTGTGTGTTGGTACACATCACCGTGTTGATCGATGCGTTTTGCCTGAAACGAGGAAAAAAGGAACAATGGTGAAACGACCTACAGCATCTTTCGGTAATGAGGGTCGGCTGTCTAAATAGCAGCCACTCATTAGATGCTAAAAGGATCGTATACATGATTACCTGCGACTGGGAGAATCGGATTCTTTTGTTTTGCATATATTTATGCTATTGCATCCGATTTGACGGCGAAACTTGGCGTCGGTGATTGTTTGAAAATTCAAACAAAGCAATGTTTCCTGGTGAAGTGCTTGCAATTGAATCCATAGTTGCAAGTCTTCGGAAAGCAATTTAGATGGGTACACAATGACGGCTGTGTATACCATCTGCGTCAATTATGCATGGCATCTATGGCGACGGCTGGATCGAATTATAGTGTGAATATCTACACTAATTGGAAATTCGGTTTTTGGATCGCTAATGCAGAGATGCTTTGTAATATATGAATGCCCTTGTAGACGCAATTCTTTTTAGGGATTCTTTATAATGCTTGTATGCATTAATGTCCTTGGAGAAGGAAATATTTTCAGGTGCCAATGCAATCGCATTGGCGGGAATTAATGGGAGTTGAGTTGAGGATATAGGGAGTTTTTCAGGTAAGTGGGCCGTGGGGTTTGGCGGAACCCCGACAGGCTCTTCTATGATCATAGTAAATGCACATAGCTCAAAAATGAGTATGCAAAGTTAGCGCATGACTTCGTCACCTATAAGACTTCCATTTAAGAAAAACCCCGCCGACTTGGAAGAACCCAAGGATTTTGGCTGGCAAAGATTTTTTGCTCTCAAATGTCGGCTCTCCAAAACAGAGGACATCAGGAAGCATTACCATGAATTCATGCGAGAATATGAGGTTCTAGACCACAAGCAGAAGGTAAATCCAGCGCAGATAAAAAACCCGTATTACTTCCTACCCCTTAATTGTGTGACCAAGCCTGAAAGCACCACAACAAACCTCAGGGTCGTATTGAACGTATCGGCAAAAAGAACTTCGAACCTGGCCCTCAACGAATTTCTCTCAACGGGATCAACCTTCCGGACGACGTATTCGAAACACTGTTACGATTTTGCATGCCACGGTACGTTTACACTGCCGACCTCGATTAAATGTTCAGGCAAATAATACTGAATGAACACGAATGGAAGATTCACCTCATCTGCTGGAAGAGTATCCCAGATCATCCACTGAAATGCTCTCAGCTCACATATGAAACAACATGAGCCTCCAATTTAGCCGCGAAGTACCTACAGACAATAGCCCTCAACGAAGAAGTCCTGCATACACAGGCCGCTTAGGTTCTGCTCCGCGATTTCTATGTAGATGACCTGATGACATACCCTAATAGTCTCAGTGAATTGTTAAGAATGAAAGAAGGAATGGAAGGAATACTAAGCAAAGAAGGCTCCCCGCTAAGAAAATGGTGGGCGAATTAACATGGATGCCGAAGAGCAACGTGCATACATAAAAACGTCACGAATAAACAAGAGGGAGATCACGAAAAGGACAGGTCTTTCGAACATAGCGCACGTGTTGTCCCATCAAAGGGAAGACGCTGGCTCGTTCAGTCGTTCATGCGTGGCATGTGCTCGAGTTCGACCCACATTGCTATCACAACTCATGGGGAATCTAACAGTACAGAGGGTACAACCGGTCAGGCCATTCGTCAATACAGGTACACTTCTGCTGACCAGTATTGACTCATTATAAGGTAAGAAGGAAACACTCGCAAAAGAGGTACATTTACGTTTTCTCTTACTTCCGTACCAAGGCGTGTCACTTGGAGCTCATAGAGGCACTAAAGAGATTTATGTCCAGATGAAGACACTGCCGAAATATATGATATAATGCGACAACGTGAACAACTTTGTAGTGGTCAAGAATCACCGCAAAGGCTTAATCAACTTCGCGGACAGCGAACCCAAGAGATCCACGGTCATAACAACTTCTACATCAAAGGGATGTGACTTCCACTTCATACCGGTCCGATAACTTCACCTCCGCAGATTGTAGGAAGCAACAGTAAAATCAGCCAAAACACTGATGAAATAGACCTTGTCTGGAGCCAGTCTGGCGTACGAAGAATTAGAGACTGCAGTTATACAGGCTGAGGCCACCATGAACTCCAGGCCAATAACCGCAACGTCGGACTCACCTGATGATCTAACAGCTTTAACCCCTGACTGGCAATCCCCCTATCAATAACATCGACTCCATCGACTCCGTTTAGAGTAGACCTACGATCACGCTGGAAAATTTTCAAACGCCTGAACGATGATTTCTGGAAACGATGCTCACGGCTAATTAAATCAGCTGCGACACAGACACAGGTGGAAAGAAAGGTGCCAGAACGTGCAACCTGGGCTAATGATTATCATTAAGCAAGATAACATCCTTAGTCTAAGATAAAGATTAATAATGTCATCACCGGAGGAGACAATCTCGCAAGAGCGGCCGAAGAACAGACAGCCAATGGCGTACTTCGACGAATCATCTACAGACTAGCACCACCACCCTTGGCCGACGACTCCATGCCCAAGTGCGAACGCGACACTTTCGAAAACGTCACGTATGCGGTAAAGAATGGCAAACCTCTGAAGTGCACACACAGCGGGTCCAGAGGGTATCAATCACAAAAAATGGATAGAAAGGACAACTCATTTTGAACTACCTCAGCCAGTTCAATGCGGGGAGGATGTTAATGTCAACGAGATTCTTCCTCACCAATCCAACGCATGCTGCAAACATTACATTCAAGGACCCACGTAATTATCGTATGTTTGCAGCATCATCAATATCGACGCTACGCCCAACTATAGATCGTAGCTGCCGACAATCATGTCCACAAAAAATGACTCGTCTTCACGTTGAACCACAGATACCAAGGATCATCAGTCGCCAGCGAAGGACTCGTGCAATTATCTGTGTGTATGTGACCACAACGAGGGAACAATCCGTACTGCACCGCAATAAAACGATTGCGGTGAAACCAAGGCAACCAGATGATTTATGGATGCAAAACATGCGTCATTATTATAAGGATAGAACAATAAGTTCGAATACGGAAAATTTGAATATATAGGCTGTAAGGACGAAATAAACTTCACTCGCTAAGGAAATCTTCTCGAGTCATTCCATTCTAATTGCTTTTCAGGTACACCGAGTCGCTTCTTCCCGCCCGTGGAAAGGGGCACTCAACCGGACTAATATTAATTTTTTTAATTTTCAGGAATTCCGAATCCGTTTCCCCCACCAGTGGTAAGGAACGGTTTGCAAAAACTAGAAACCGAGGTGGATAGGTAAAGAGGGTTGCGTTCCTACCCCAAGTATGGGCCAGAAAATATTGCTAATTAGAGAGTGCTTCCCTGTTCGCACTAAAGACCTATTTTAACTGACAGATAAATACAATATATCGTTCTTCAGTCGAAGAACACGAGCGTGGTACGCTCTACTATATCGTACTTTCCCTCTCGATTACGATCTGCAACCATTCAATACCTACGTGAATAGGTCGTCCTTCCCAATCCTCTCCCGCTTCTTCCGCCCTCACTTGGCATTTTCATTTAAGAAGACCATAGCATCCGTGCTAATAAGCGGAATGTCCTTCTTTAGTGGAACAAATTACTGTGAAGGGGGAAGTTTGCTGATTTATGTGCGAAGGAGATTAGCTTGAGCGACTTCGACCTGTTGAATGAGTAATATATTGTATTATTGTCAATGTATGCATCTTCAGTGTGTAAACGTTCCTTATCTTCCTCTACATTCTGACATCTGTGTTACGTATTTAAATAACTGACAACCTCTTTTGTGCATGTCAATTACGAAAACAGTGTCTTCATAGGAAATGCATCCACACCTTGACTTGGGCCCTTCCTTTATTTCGCAGATGAAAGTTTGTCGACTTTCACCAGAAAGACGAAACCTTTATCAACCGTTCAATCTCAGCATAATGACCAATCAAGTGGAACACGCTCCACTTAATCCAATTATTTCCGCACACAAAGTCGAACGCAGGCTCCTAAACCAAAGTATTTGGTAATAACCATCACCGGAGGAGACACACAACACCACAAGAGCACAGCTCCAATCATCTGCGGTTGCCCGTCGTGTTACTCTAAGCAATTGATTGAGAGGCCAAACGACTGTCAGCCAGTAGCTCGAGTACCTGTACTCATACTCATCACAATCGTCGTCAGCACCGGCACCGACACCAGCTCTAGCAGCGTCATCATCGTCATCGTCTTCGTCATAGTCATCCTCATCGTCATCCTCATCATCATCGTCGTCTCCATCGCTATCGCCATCGTCTTTGTCATTTTTTCCTCGACATAGTGGTCGTCGTTTTCATAGTCTTTGCCCGGCCCCTTGCCGAGGTCATACTTGTTGCTCCGGACGCTACTTGTCTTCATATTCGAGTGCTATTTCAGTTTCAATAGGTTTCGAGAATACGCGCGTTCCTTCAGCTAACCAAAGAGTCCCTGGTTTACGCATAAATCTCACCGCATCATACAATTTTGACACATTGCTAGAGGATTACAGGCGCAAAATAATCGCGGCCGTTAATGCGCGCACAGCACGCTCCAAAGTGCAAGGTGTAAGGTGCATCGACTTGGTAATGAAGAGACTTACTCCCGACACTACTAGTCTCCCTTGATAACTAGAGAACTTACAAATTATGAGGGCACATTACTGAAGGCATGTGGATATCATCAATACGCCGAGGGCACCGTGAGCCGAGGCGTCAAGTGAACTGGAAAGCGGAAATGCATAAAGGCAGAAAGGTATGAAAGACGGCACACACGGCAATCCAGTAAGACAGAAACGCCTTGCTACCCACTAAGCATTGTATCTGGCAGTAAACCGTCGTGGAACATAATTTGTGACTAGAATTTGACTTTGTGGTTTTTCTTTCATATGTCTTCACGCGACACATATTCCTTTTAACGGAGATCCTTCACAACAAAAGGCCTACCTCCTAGACATCAAGATGCGGATACGTAGAGGAACAGAAGCCATTTCCATTTCGTGCGTCTTCAATAGGAACGAAAAATTCTTTGAAAAGGTAAATGTAATAAACTTTGGAATAATGGCGTTCCTTCACAAAAGGACGCGTACTCCTCAATACATGTAAAATCCAATCCAAAGTTGCTGCTTACCAGATGTATCCAAAACTAAAGGGAGGTGAATAGCGGATTGTGGACGGCATCCAGTAGACAACGGCCGATGGGCATCAAACGGAAGATTAGGTCGACACTCAAGCCTAGTATGTCAAATGATATTCAAACGGAATTATAATTTTCCTTTCAGAACCACAGATGAGATGTAGCTACCGTAATGGAGGGACAAGTAACTCTCAGATGGATGTGTGTTAACGAAATTAGGTTTCCTCTTAACAGCAAAATGGACCTGTTTATATGACCTAGTCGTATGGCTTTCCAATTAGGCTTTCATATTATTATGTCGCTCGCATACCGAGACTGGACGGTGATGTAGTTAAGTACGAGAATTATGTCCCTTGTTTTCGAGTTATTTTTTGTTTTTGTTTTAATCACCAATGTATTTAACAAACACTTTTAAGAATTTAGTGAATCTTAGATTAAATTCTAAATGTTATTGTACAGCTTTTTCATCACTGGGTTTCCGTGACCACTAGAAGTAACAGATTTATGGAGAGGAACAATCCCTCAATTATTATAATAGAGTACAAAATAATACTTTAAGTATAACAAGAAGCAACTAATTTAATCACTTATTCAACTACTTAATTAATTCATTAGGTCATCTCGGCAATATTTGACACGTATTCATACCACTTACATTCTCACTAACAAAGTTGCCGAATAAATATATGATTTCCTTAGATATAATTACCTGGGCGTTAAACATATGCTGTTTTTGTTTTTTCGGTAGGAAGGTGGAAATCTTCAAAAGATACACCCAAGACTGGTCTAGAGGCGTTTCATATTTTCACCGACAAAAACCAATCGGAGTAACTGCCGTGTCATATGCCTCTCCAATATCATTCGTGCGGTTTCGAATCTCCCGCACTCTGTGAGTACATGTTCCACAGTTTCTATTTAGCCATTAACAGTATACGCAGTATGGGCGATACGCTATGACACTGACGATTTGTATGTATGTAATCGTCGTATATTGCATCTTCGTTACATTGAACTCAACAAGATTGACATTTCCCGATCGTGGGATACTATCTATAATCAATTTAGGTTTAGGAAGCCTATCTAGTTGCCTCCCAGTTGGTGCGACATAGATGCGTTAACCAGCTGATAGTTCGAACATGAAAAGTTGGCAACTTCAACAGATACGGTACACACGAACACGCAAAACCATAATGAAGAATTATCACCAAAAGAAAGATCGAAAAATAAATCATAAGAACTGTATACCACCGCAATTAACATAGCCACCCTACAGTAGTAAATAGCAAATATTCGAGAAACTTCATCTCCCACACAGGGCAGTGGTAATACAGCATCACCTTTCCCCGACAATGACTCTAACTTTTGCTATGGTTCGATTTGCACTCCTCACTATCGTAAGCAAAACGGAGTATTTTATTAACTTTTGATTACAGAAAATCATCAGTATTAAGCCGAAATATAGTAAGCGCCGATATAGAACCTTGAGGCACTCCGGAATTAATGGAAAAGACATCCGAAAATATACAATCTACAACAATGGAAATTGGTCGATTTTCGAGGAAAATCTTCCTCCAGTCACAAAGTTGTTGGAAAAGTCTCTAAGAACCAAGCTGACTTAGCAAAGCTCTGTAGATGCAATCGAAAGCCTGAGACATATCCCATGACCCACTATGTTTTTCAATTGCAGAGGTCCAGATGCTAAATCTATATTGGCAATCATTTAAATCCGGCACATCCCACATATTTTATTCACTCGGAATTGATGATTTTTTCCATCACTTTGGACAATATGGAGAATAAGGTAATTGGCAGGTAATAGCAGAACTCACTTTTTCCCTTTCTTTAGGATTTATTGAATTCAAGCGATTTGCAACAGGTATGAAGATGGTTTTTAAACGTAAGATATGCAAACAACTTCGCCTAAAAAACCGGCGACAATACTGAGGTATAGTTTTTAAGGACTATTGCGGGTATACCGTCCAGCCTGGATGTTTTCTTACTGTCACATCAACGGAGAATGAGTTGAACAACTCATTGGAGAAATATTACGTCCAGCATTAAAGATTGTAATGAGTTTCAGTGCAGGCAACGCTGTTTATAAATTTTGGAGAAACGATGTTTACAATCGTATTAGTGAAAACGAACCATCTGATATTATAAAATACCGTTACCAGTTGAGCGCTGGCAGTATTTTGCGAGCAGACCCGATTCCATGGAGACGGGTTGTTTAAGAAAGTAGCATCACGTCAGTTTCCCAACTTTAGTTGGCACCATTCGTCAAGATCCCAAACGTAGTCAAAGATTTCTTCTGACCAAATTGCGGTACCTACAGTCTGACGACATGGCTAGAGTTGGAACCGACCTACTATCTACTCCAACCTTTTTTATCTGTCCATCATCCAAGCGCCGTGAGATCTTATGTTTTCACGATTGGATCTGTGGCGGTTCCGCCAAACCCCTACTGCCTACTTACCTGAAGAACCCCCATCCCTACAACCCAATCTGCATAAGTTTTTGCTAATGCAATCGCATTAAGCACCTGTAAATACTTCACGCAGCAAACAGATCAAATTTATAATCTAAAAGTCGCCTGTAAAAGAATCCTTACCTTTCATGCATCTCTTCGCATACAAATTCCCTATAAGAATTCTTTCCTAACTTATCATGAATCCCAAAACCTATTCGGTACCTTCGGTTGCCAGGCAAATTCCAACCTTCCCACACCTGCACCGCAATCTCCCCGCAGCAAAAACATTTCCTTCCCAAGGATAATTAATGCTTTCAATGCATTACCTGGAAATGCCTGCAAAAAATATTTCCATATACATGTATCAATGCATCCCTGCATTAGCGACCAAGAACCGTATTTCCAATTAGTGCAGATATTCACACTAGAGTTCGATCCTAGCGTCGCCTTAGATGCCATGCATAATTGACACAGATGGTATACACAACCGTCATTGTTTAACCATCTAAATTACTTTCCGAAGACTTGCAACTATTGATTCACCTGCAAGTTCTTCTCTCGGAAATACTTCTTTGTTTGAATCTTCAAACAATCACCCTCAGCGCGCTTAGCCGCCGGATTGGATTCAATAGCATAAACATATGCAAAGAAAAGAATCCGATTCTCCCAGTCGGCAGAGATACGATATATGATCTCCATTGTTTAAAGTATCGCAATCCCTTTTAGCATATAATGAGTGGCTGCTATTTACTCAACTGACCCTCATTACCGAACGATGCCTTAGGTCGCTTCTCCTTTGTTCTTTTTCCCTCGTGATGTGTACGAACACACACGCACACCATCGCATACAGAGATCGACTTCCATTGGTCACTGGTCAAAGGAAATTTCATTTCCTTTTCACCACACCACCAAACTCACCCCATTAGCGAGTCGGCTCTGCACGAGCCGAATATCCCTGAGTCCAATTACATCCGCCGACCACGCCGGTCGTGCCGCTCCCGCTCCCCGGTGCGCACGGGGACGCGAAAGTCAACCGCGAGTCGCGAGATAAACAGTTGTCACCAAGTCGTGAAAAGTATTTTTTCTTCTGCCGGCAGCATAATGCCTTTTAAGTAGAGTAAAATAAGTTAATAACCGTTTCGCATAAAAGTGTTTGAAATAAGATTTGTGTTCCAAAACCTATATAAAACCTATCTTCTATAGGGAGCTGAATTGAATTGATGTGTTCGATAACTGGGAATCCGGAAATCACTATATGTAAATGTCAGGCATGCAAGTTAAATAATAAACGGTAAAAACAAAGTGAAACTGTGCGTGTTATTTTTGGATTTCCCGGTGGCTACCAACTGTGTGTTTTGGACCGTTCCTGAGAACAATTTTCCCTTTACTCCTGATTGTGAACAAACGTGGCGGCGTTTCTTCGTTCGTCGATAATTGCTGCGGAACTTTCGGAAGGAAGTGAACCTAGTGCCCGTGTCTGGCACATACTTCTTCCCCACAGATCCATAAGCCAGGTTCCGAAATATAATTGAGGATTTCCCCCAACTATTTCTAGGAATCTTGAGGGATCTTTCTAGGGTGACATGTGGCCGAGCATTTGGGCATTGGAATCCAACCTCGCAATGTAACACTCGGCATTTAGGCGCCTTTGACAACAAGCTGAGCCAGTTGCAGGATTGTTCTAAAGCCTTATTCGCAGCGCTCTACTTATATGGTCAATAGTGTAGACAACGTTTCAAATATCTTCACCTGGTTTGTGATATTCGTCATAGTCAAACAAAATACTGACGTCAATAAAATATCAAATCCCCTCGTTGTATAGTTCTAGTCTCACTATGCCACCACAGCCAACGCTAAGATCTACAAATAGATATGGAATCACCTTTTAAAACTTTAGACCTTTTTCCATTGCCTCCCTAAAAAAACACTTTTGAAGAGCTGGTTTGACTTCTTTGAAGAAAAGGATAGGGTTTTTGAACGTGGATATATGAAATCTGTTGCATGCATATATGACATTAACTGTCATAAATTAAACAAAACGAAATTATAATTCCAACAAATGAATTATGTTCCATGCATAAAAGACATTAACGGTCAAACATTAAAGTTTTATTAACTTTAAACCAAGAGAATTCTTTCGGTGTAGCATCAAAAATAATTTCCTGTTACAACCGACGGAATTCTTTCAGTGTAGCATCTGTGAAATTCTATCACACGCCTACCTTCTGCTAAACGCAAATTCCCATCATGCAATAGCATATGCTATGACTACACATCAATTTTCCATTCCCATAACTAAAATTGCAATTCTGCAATTCCCGCATTCCATCTAGTAACAACTAAATTTGCAATTCTGCAATTCCCACGTTCCATCCTAGTGCATGCCTTCTGTTCACATCACCGTAAATCGGTTGACGCCTGGATCCATTGCCCGAAATTTCCCCATAGCCTTGGGATAAAGCTGCAGCCAGAGTAGGTGTAAGGTTGCCATGCGACAATATTGCAACGTTGCAGTTCCCATCGTTGTTGGCATAGCCTGCGACTGGGCTGGCATCGGGTAACTATCTTAAGGTGAACGATGCGATCGTGGTAAGGAATGTGAAATCAGGATTGATTTTGGGTATATAAAAGGGGTGTGTGGGGCTTTTCAGGGCCCGAAGAGCCATGCATCGCTCGATCCCCACCATTTCCAGCAATGCGGCTTACCTTAAAGTCGAATCTTCAGCAAGATTATACAACCTTGCTCCGGTATTAACCGCCAACCAATTCGCTGGAATTAATTCGGTTATCCCCAAGGATAACCGACATAAATACCTTATAGGCAGCTTACCTTTCTTTGGGGGTTTTTCCAAACCCCTTCTCCACGGTCATTTCTGAAAACATAATTCATGGCAAGATTATCATCTTGCCATGACATCAATTCAGCTTCACCACGAGCTTCCGCGACCGAACAATGGATGGCACATATCTACCAACACACGCTGATCTTTCCGTGTGTTATCTTTGTACCCATTCATTGACCTAGCATCATTTCGGGTTGCTTGCACATCTGCAAGCCAGATTTTCAACGGCATGTCTATGATCTATCTTTCCTACCAGTAAAGAAGATCAAATTAAACATTGGCCTTTCAGGCGCGCATATTTACTTGTATCTCAGCATGACCGATTTTATGATCCGTTACCGTTTCTCGGAACGGTCACCAGCATCGGTCATGACCACCAATTTTAGTTTACACAAAGTAAACACTCAAGCGGATACTTTCGCCTGACAGTCCCTTCAACGGGATTACGAGGGTTGCCTCTTATATTTCGGGATTTGGCAACCCTAGTGTTGCAATCCGGCAATTGACAGCTCTGTCGTAAAGTTGGACATTTTTGAGGTTATACGCACTCAGAACGTTTTGACATACGAGCGCTATTTGTGTTGTTTACAGTAAGTTAAAAGATTCATCTCGGCCCAAAAATGGAATTAAATCGTCAACATTTTCGTGCGATTATTTTTTACAACTTTCGGGGTGGATTAACTCAGCAACAGTGCATGGATGAACTTAATTCAATATTTGGCGATGAAGCTCCATCAAGGACCAGTGTTTATCGATGGTATGGTGAATTCAATCGTGGTCGTAGTTCACTCCAAGATGAATTTCGTGAAGGTCGTCCAAAATCAGTTGTTGTTCCGAAAACCATTGATGCTGTGCGCGAACTGATATTGGAAGATCGTCATGTGACCTATCGTGAGATTGAGACAACTTTAGGCGTTAGTGGGACCAGCATACATTCAATATTGCATAAACATTTGACTGTCAAAAAAATTTGTTCGCGTTTGATCCCACACAATTTGCCAATCGCCCAAAAAAAGGCTCGTGCCAATTGGTCGAAAGAAATGCTCAAAAAATATGGTCGCGGTGCTTCGAAACACGTGTATGACATCGTGACAGGTGATGAATCGTGGATTTACGCGTATGAACCCGAAAGTAAACAGCAGTCGACTGTCTGGGTGTTTCAAGATGAGCCAAATCCAACAAAAGTTGTTCGCGCACGAAGCACTTCCAAGCAAATGGTCGCCTGTTTTTTTCGGAAAAACTGGACATGTCGCAACCGTACCACTAGAACAACGCAGAACAGTCAATTCTGAGTGGTACACAACCATTTGTTTGTCAGTTGTCTTCCAAGAAATCAGGAAAACCAACCGCCGAAGACGGATCACTCTTCACCACGACAATGCGAGCTCTCACACATCGGCTGCGACAACTGCATTTTTGAGCACCCAAAACATCGATTTGATGGGTCATCCGCCGTATAGTCCTGACTTGGCACCGAATGACTTCTTTTTATTCCCGTACGTAAAAAACAAACTGAGAGGTCAACGTTTTTCGACACCTGAAGAAGCGGTTGCTGCATTCAGAATGCATGTGTTGGAGATACCTCAATCAGAGTGGCAAAAGTGCTTCGACAATTGGTTCATACGCATGCAAAAGTGTATAGATCTTCATGGGGAATATTTTGAAAAACAATAAAGTGATTTTCGATGATCAATATTTGTTTTTGTTCTCTAATCCCGAAATATAAAAGGCAAACCTCGTAACATATCCCTAAGACAACATACATCACCGAAATATGTTTATTTTAAATGGTCTGGCAACGGCCATAACCAATGCTTGATTCATTATTCCAAGATAGATTCCTGCCTTCGGCAAGGGTTTTATTGACTCACGTCAATCAAGAATCTATCCCTTGCGAATGGCGGCAGTTTATCTTTCCCAAACATGTAGCAGCAGATTTGACCTGCTACATGAGTTTTCCTGTTTCCCTTTTTTTTTCTTTTTGACTTTCTCGATTGGCTGGCCTTCGGCGGCGAACCCCTTAGGTTCGTTTTTGTTGGATGTCTGTAAAGAGACATCCAATAGTTAGTCAGATTTTCACTTCCAACGGGGCAGAAGTTTAAAGGTCGTCGCGATCACCAAAATATATTGTACGTCGAGCATCGAATTGGAGTTCGTGTCAGTGTAGAGAGTAAATTAAATAAAACGCAAAACATATTGTACATTTTACCATCTAATTGGAGTTCGTGTCAGTGTAGAGAGTAAACTAAATAAAACGCAAAACATATTGTACATTCTACCATCTAATTAGAGTTCGTGTCAGTGTGGAGATTAAATTAAATAAACACAAAACATATTGTACATTCGGGCATTGAAGTGAAGTTCGTGCCCGTTTTCATTAAATTAAATACAGAATGAACTTATATCGCGAAATTAACATTAGAAATATGACCTGGAACCAAACTGTTGTCCTCTCCACTGATTACAATAAAGAAGTGTTAACAATAGAACCCGACTGCGTTTTTATATCATATTTCCTTCCTCGTCGGTGATAGTACGGAGTCCTGTTATACCAGAGTTTGTGAACAGTTCCAGTGTGTGTTTTTTTATAGAACCCGCATCCTTGTCGATGCCTACGTAAAAAACTACCACAGGTTCTGTTAGAGGCACATGAGCAATTGTAAACTAAGAGTAACAGGTTGCAGCCTAGCATGGGAACAGCGGGCCTGTTACTCTAAATAAAACAACAAAATAATATAAGTTATTTTTTAAATAAAATAATTAAAACTAAAAAACAGGCTTCTAATCATTTGGACTCTCCGCTGGGACCCGGAACAGCAAGGGCGACCACCCTCAACCAGTCAGGTAAGGTCTAAAATCTCTAACCTCACTCTTTGGCGCAGCCGGCATACATATTGCCGGTGCCAAATAGATAATTTATCTATTTTTTACCTTTTTACCTTTTTTTGGTATTACAAACCCATGCAGGGCAATTGTAGTACATTTACGTCGGTGGTAAGCCCAAGTTTTTTGTAAACAATAGTTGTAACCCAAACGTTAAAAACACATAAGACCACCCAAACCCTAGCAACAACATTAACTAAAGGTGCTACATAAACAACAAAGACTTGGAAAAAGTTGTCCATCCCAATATAACGCAAGTGCTGCCTCCTGGTCCTTATGTCATCTAATGGATGTGTGAAATTTTGTTGTTTTCTTGTTCATGTTCAAGACAACGCAATGCTTTACTGCACATTTAAGTAAGAGAATTCTGACGTGGCAAATAATTAATTTGTATCCTTAAAAAACTCCATGTTAAACTATTAGTTAGCACTAAGATGCATTCGTTTGCGGTCAGTCTCAAGCCATGTCTGTGCTCGAAGAGACGGTGACGTAGCGACCCCACCTTGCTCGAAGAACAGAGCGTGTACAATCAAATTAAATGGAACCTGTGTAAAGATGACATTCTGTCTGACATGAAATGGACAAAAAGTCATCATTTGTTACATGGAATGAAGCGCGAACGACTTTGCCTGGCCGAGGTATGGCGCGTTGATCGTGGACCAAGTACACGGACAATTGTCTGTGGTGTTCAAGTCCGCGAGGTCAGAGTGCTTGGCAATCAAATAAATTGACCGAATGTGTGTGTCTGGCACACCTAGACGTCGTTAAATTTACCATAAGTACACGTGCGCATCTGGTTCATAAATGTCAGTAACAGAACGTTGGATTGACAAATACAACAGCTGACAACAACGACGAACTTTATAAACTCAGCTAGTTATATTAAATGAAAGTCAAAGTCTTTGGTGGAAAGTTAATTTCGAGGCACTACGAATATGTATGATGGCAACTGAATTTCGAGGAGCAAAATATTTATTTTGCCTTCATCCGGTAACGCTTTGGCTTCATTCATTTGTAAACATTTTTTTATTTTCTTTCTATATTCTTAGTTTCTAAATTAAAGGCTAGACAAAAAATGCTTAAATTCTAGCTTAAATATCTTATATAATAACTTACTGGTCCTTCGCAGACCCTCTAAGCTAAACATTACTTAATATTTGTATAATTTGCCTTTCGGCGACCGAACTTTGTGGCAATACTTATAATTATTTGAAAGACAAAGAAAAATTTGAAAAACTTTGTCAATTTTTTTTTTTTTTTCTTAAAATTTAACTTACTTAACTTACCTATTTTTTTTTTTTTTTTTTTTTTTAATTTTATGTAAAATCACTTAGCTTAACTTAACTTAGCTTAACTTAAGCTAAGTCTATGTAAGCTAGCTGATGATAGTGTGATTCTATACCGACTTTGGTATCCAGGTCTTTATATGCCATTCAACCACCAGAACTGTTGACGCTGTCTAATACTATCGTCCCGGTCTCTGTGGGAGATAGCCCTACTGAAGCGCAGGAGCTCTTCTTCGGTGCGCGTTACTTCCCGGTCGTAGCACAATCGCCCGTCTACGGATGATCTACTTACATGATAGATCAGCGGAATTCCGGATCTATCCTGTATAAGCCCTTTTATGTCCAAATCAAGGAACGCCTCTGGTGGAACAAAACCGTTGCGACGCACGTTCTCATAGTACAGGGTATTTGGATAATAAGCCCCGAAAATTAGGTCATTGGACGAGCTTATTGCTCTCGCAATATGTCCTCTGATTAATTTAATCATAAAATTATCCACCCTATTTATGCAGGCTTTATTAGATAAAGTCTCATTTGAGTAGTAGTTTTTGTATTCCGATTCCGGTGTTCGATATAATCTAGCCAGATGCCCAGGTATTTAACTACACTCTTGGTTTCCAGTTTATCTCCATGCGGTCCCACGATAACTAGCTTTCTCCAGTTTTTCCTTGTGTCGTACGTGGCTTTATATAATGGAGTTCTAAATAGGATGGCTTCACATTTCTGGAAGTTGATCTTAAGTTTCCAGTCATCCCAATAGCGCTGCACGTTTTTGAAGTCTCGCTGTATTAAACTATTTATGATCTCAACTTCCGGAGCTGTTCTGTAAATTATGAGATCGTCTGCGCACGCAATAGCCTGCGGAAGTGCTTCTAATAAGTCGCTAATATAAATGTTAAAAAGAATCGGAGAGAGTACCGCGCCCTGTTGCAAGCCATTCTTGATATTATACGTTTTATTAGAGGTCACATTACCACTTTTGACCACGAACCTCCTGTCCTTTGACATATCGTAAAGTACATATAGTAAAGGCTTATGTATGCCATGTCTGACCAGTTTGTAATACAACCCTTCGATCCAGACGGTATCAAAGGCTTTTTCCAAGTCGATGAGACAGGCACCTGTGCATTGGTTCCTACATTTATTCCATTGTATATCGGAGACCAGTTTAGCTGCGGCATGTGTGGTTTCATGACCCGCCCTAAAGCCACTGGTTATTTGGAATAATGCTATTGTCGTCTACCCATTTTAGCAGAGCTTTGTTAATGATTTTTTCAAATACTTTACTGATGCTTGGGAGCAAACTTATCGAACGCATGTTCATTGGGTTTGTACAGTCTTTGCCATTTTTTGGGATGGGCTGAATGATAGCCGTTTTCCAACGCGTGGGATAATATGCATTATTCAACGCGTTGTTAAACAGGACCGTGTATATATCTATTGCCTTTGGGGGCAGGTTCTTGAGTACGATGTTAGGTACTCCATCTATTCCCACTGACTTTTTGCTTCTTAATGAGTCGAAGATACTCTGGATTCCTTCCCTTGTGATTAAAAGGCTATTAGCCCCACCATTGACATTAATGTCAATTGACAGATTATCGTCACTGAATTCCGTAAAACCCGGATTCTCCGATTGCCAATGCGAAATTTCATCTCGGAGGTGCAGGTGATTCAGTCGAATTCTGTCCTCCAGGTCATGATTTCGGTGAATGCTTTCATTCACCTTGTACATTTCCTGAAAGACAGCTCCCACAGCGTTCGCCTTCTCCAAAGGATCTTCGATCACGAAGAGCTCACTATTGAAGATAGCGTTCTCTGTATTTATGCCAATGTTGGTTAGCAGCTGCTTGTTTACCTCAGTACGTGGAATTTGGAGACACTGAATCTCATTTTGATTATTTCTCCTGAATATTTTATTTATTTGTGGGAACATATTCGGGTTATTAGTTTTTATAGCTCGAATTCTGTTGTTCCAATACAAATTTGTTGCTAATCTATAATTAGCTTTAAGTAATTGTTGGAGGTTTTTTAATTGAGATTTCAGTGATATTATCTCCTGGTCTTGTCTGTCTGTAAACTGTCTGTGTAATTTTTTTAATTTCGATAGCAGTCTGCTCTTTTTCTTGCGGAGTGCGTTTATTGTTGCGTTTCTGTACATGTTAATGTGATCTGTAACTGTTGTTTTGGGAATTGTTTTGTCCATTGTTCGTTTTACGGTTTCGTCCATTTGTTGAATGTATTTGTCGATTTCGTCATTTGTCAGGTTTCTGTTTACTGGCAGATTAAAGTCATTCGAACAAAGTTCTCTTGTTAATGATCTGGTGAAACGCTTTGGCTTTCCATCAACCTTGTGCCACGACTTGTTTTTTCAACTTGTATACAAATCGAAGTAATACTACGTAAAGCATAGTCCTCGGTTATTAGTCGACCCAAACAAAAGGACCGCTTAACCTGTATTGCTCATCTACATGAAAAAGAACAACGTGCAAGATCTCATATGTTACATAAAAGGGCACTCTTTGATATAGTCGTGACTTTTACACCATCTGCACATTATTCCCCCTACACGGTAGTGATATATCTCACAATTCCGAAAGAGTGTAGAGGCTGCCTCTTCCACTCGAAGCATACTAACACGAATCTTATACTTTTATTTAAATAAATGGGGATAAATAATGATTCCAAGTAATCTCATGAAAAGCTGCAGTTTTCAGTGATTTGATCCAACAAATCTACATGGACGCGATAACGAGACCCCATACTATCTCTTACGCCGTTATAGTGAATCAAAAAACCAAATGTTTACATCAATTGGATTAAATAGGAGCAAGACAATCTGAAACAAAATGAACTTTGTAGAATGTTGACGTTGTTTAAGGCTCGCCGCAATCCGTTTGCAATAGATTCATGTGCCCAGTGAAAAACACGACTTCTGGTCTAATAAGCACAAAACCGATCCAGAGATACATATGTTAGTAAAGTGGGTGATGGCTTCTCGATAGTATAGTGGTTAGTATTCCCGCCTGTCACGCGGGAAACCGGGGTTCGATTCCCCGTCAGTGAGCCTCTGGTGCAAGACTAATGACCTTGCCCGGAAAAAACAAGTCATTATGGAAAATTTAACAAGTCTGAGGACTTGCTAAATAAGGCCAAGGCCGGTTCCCGGTTGTAGTGCCGATGATGATGATGATGATGGGTGATGTCAAATTCTATCACTACTAAAGACATCTTTGACGTAGCAAGCTTATATTCAAAAATTGGTTGTACATTGCGGTAGGTACTGGTCAAAGCGTAAAAAAAACAATATGTGCGCTCCTGCCTC
The DNA here is from genome assembly GCA_963931805.1 of Microdon myrmicae. NCBI lineage: Eukaryota > Metazoa > Arthropoda > Insecta > Diptera > Syrphidae > Microdon > Microdon myrmicae. The sequence goes on from OZ007500.1 coordinate 25,710,742, forward strand.
TTGATATGAACATTTCATCGAACCGTTCCAGATCACCAATATCCAGGTTAGAATGCGAAAGTTTATAATAGAAAAAACGTATCTATTTCCTATGCATTATGCTGCATGATACAACAGCTCCGCCTGAATGTTAACACAGCAGCACACCATTGATTGACTGGTAATGAGCCAGATTCGATGTCGAATTCGTACTGTTGTAAGAGTACTCCAGAAGTTGAACATTAACAAATCAATAACTTGGATGGCATCCTTCCTGATATATTCTTCGTCCCTCGCTGAATCGCTCCGAAGAGAAAACTCTTTCATTTATCCTATTAAACTGGGCCATTCCCATATAGATGGAAGCCGGCAAATACCCAACCAATTTACTAAAAGGAAAAGTGCGACACGTCAACCTGCTCTTCTTATTGACCCAAAGCACTAACTTTTACTTTGTTTCTAGTTATTAAGTCGGGGAATCAATCCCACGAAGTGAAGTTGTGAAGTGAAGCATTAACTTGTGGCGGCTCTTTAATACATTCCCAAAGAACTGCCCATCCTCTTAAATTAACCACCTTCCTCCTTCCATGGAAAGCTATGGTACTTACCTGCAATTAGGGGCAGCGTAAGTTGCAGCATCATACCTGAAAAGAAAACCTACCCGACGGCATCCACACATTCTGAACTTTCCTGGTTCATGTTCCATGAACCAGTTCATCTCCTATCGGTGCAGCCTGTCTTCAAACAAACTCTGGCCAACGTATTGTTGACATAGCTGTAGCCAATATTCTTTCCATAGTTCACGATTGTATATCGCGCCTATACCCTTAGGTCCGCGACAGTTGCGACAATTTCCCGTTATCGGCTATCAACCGATCATGAATTTGGGCATGGATATGAACATTGTTTAGGTAACCTCACCTATGCCATGCCTATGATGACCCGCCTGAAAACCTAAAGTAAACATACAGTATCTCACTGTGTTCGTTACTTACCCGCTTATTAATTCAAACATATAGCCATCCAGCCTGACCCTTTGTCGCCATCGACGAGGTTTCTGTTGACTTATGTCAACAAAATAATTTGCCTCCTTGTGCACCGGAGCCATACGGCTAGATTGGATATCGGTGTTTCCAAGGAATCTTAGGCATATACCATGACGACCCCATTGTATCATAGGCACATCATATACTTGATGTGTGCCACCATTTGACCTGCGAAATAGCGTTTTTGTTTACTTTGAAACAAAAATCTATTTCGATCCCTGGCATACATCATCAACGATGTATGGGTACATCGCCGCAGCCCCCGATCATCGTACGTCTGTTTAATCAGCTGTCCGCCGATCATCGTCCTCATCGCAGGGTAGCGTACTTGTCCTATATGGACACATAGAATCCTCCCCTATCGATGCAATTCGCGGCCATTGAATCTGATGGATGTGAATTGCATCGTTGAGCCAGACTTCAACAGCCTTAGTGTGCGCACGCGATCTATTAAGTCGAATTTCGTCGATTATAAATTTTATCCCCCGTTGAGTACGGGCGAGAGTCTAGTGGGTCACCATAAATCGAATAGTCTTTTACATCGTTAAGCTAATAAAGTAAATAAAGTCGGAATTTGTGTCCAAAATTAATGTACGTTTATCATTAAAATGTCAGAGATACGGAGTGTCGTATGATATAGCGCGGACGAACTGCAGTGGAAGTAGCTCACGATTACTTGTGACTTAATGAAAGACAATGTCTAAGTGAACAGTTTATCAATAAAGAAAAGAAAGTGAATCAAAGGGATTACTGACGTGTTAATAAAGATTCTTTCATCGAACGTGACGTGTTTTATTTATCCTTTGGAGAACAGTTGCAGTATTATTCAGTGGGCGTTCGCGATCGTGTTTTCTGAATCCGCGCCCGTGTAGGTGCACAAGTTAAATACCACCACAAACTCATCAGATTAACCGTCCTATATTATTTTCGACAACTACTTAGTTGTGGAATGGTATCCTACGTCTATTGCTATTAAATGCGGCTCTGATGATTTATTTTTCGAATTTTCTTTTGGGGTAGTTTTGACTATGCTTTGAGTATTCGTGTGTATCGTATGAAACGTATGTATGAAACGCCACGAAGTCTCTGAGTAACCGTCAACTTCCGAAATATTTGGAAACACACGACCAGCTTAATGACCCCCAATAGGGATTACACAGCAACAGGGCAACACGAAATTGGACGGCGTACCTTACCAAAACCACTCCATCCACTGGGTCAAAGTTGTTGCACTATATATCCCAAAAATAGTTGCACTGTATAACTGAAAAGTATTCGAAAGAAATCCATGAAATGCCATTGTTATGGAGCCTGGTTACCTGGCTTGACACATGAAACAATTCGGCTTTTAGTTGAAATAACCACATATTTGAAGCTGCGAAAGGTTTAGCCAAATATATGGGATTCCTTAAGAGATATAAGAAATAATTCGCTCCATTCAACTTGGCCACATATTCACACGACGCGTATTCGTTGTGAACTGTAATTCTATTCCCGTATTTGGCCAGGTGCCTCCAAAACAGCGTTATACGTGCTTGAGAGGATGTAAAATCGAGCAGTAGCGATCCAGGCCCAGGTCCTTCAATATCATTATAAGAGCATAGACCAAAAGGTTCCCGCCTATCACTTTTCCATAGCTATTTATTATATTTGTCGTTCAATTGGATTTCGTGAATGTATTGCATCTTTCCAAATATCTTCAAACAATTTCCGTCGGAGTGTACGGATCAACCCACTGTAGAGGTTAACATCAGATACGGGTACAGATAAACAAAGAAAATCAGTCTTGTTTTTTTTTTTCTTTCATTAGGAAGGTGGAAATCTTCAAAAGATACCTCTGGACCGATCCAGAGGCATGCCGGGTTTTTACCGACTAAAACCACCTCCCGCCAAGCACATATTCCCGTTGATCCCCGCGGAACTTTCTTTTAGATATTCCATCGCGGGGCGGGATTTACTTGTTTTCCCTGAAGCGCAACATGTTGTCGAGTAAAACACCAAGATATTTAATATTGGGACTGGATCTGATTGTCCTTCTATTTCCAAATCAAGGTGTTCAACTTTTTTCCGGCTGCTTATTAAAACTGCCTCCGCCTTATGTCCAGCTAGTTTCAGTCTGGCCATATCTAGCCAGCATTTAATGCTCTGGATTGCTTGGGAGCAAATATTCTCCAGGTCATCTAGATGTTTGGCGATGGCTACTATTGCCAAATCTTCTGCGTACCCAATGATTCTAACCCCCTCAGGTACATTGACCCTGAGCACACCATCATACATGATATTCCATAACAACGGACCTAATACAGATCCTAAGGTACACCCGCTGTTGTGTTATATTCCTGTGGTCACTCATCTGTATCATAGAGCAGTCTTCTCTCCGCGAGATAGTTTGCTAGCATACGTACCAAGTAGGGTGAGACTTGTAGATCGCGCAACGCTTCTAGAATCCGATTCCAATGCACCAAATTAAAAGCATTTTTAACATCTAGCGTCACCACCGCGCAATATTTCTTTGTACCACCTAGCCATCGTGCTCCAGCTATCGCATTGCAAGCGATGTCGCACACCACAGATAGTGCCTTACCGGTTGATCTACCTTTCCGGAATCCATACTGCGATTTGGAGAGCCCTAATGTCCCCCCAGTGAATTGTTCCAGGCCAGTGGCAATTACTCGCTCAAGCAGTTTTCCTGTTGTGTCCAACATGCACAACGGGTGATAAGACGACGGCGCCTCTGGAATATTTACTCCTTTTGGTATGAGCACAAGTCGCTGTTTTTTCCATCGTTTGGGAAATTGTCCTATTTGAAGGCAGGTTGTGAAGAGACTGCTGAAGACTTTCGGTTTTTTTGTTAAGGCAATCTTCAATACAGCGTTAGGGATACCATCCAGTCCCGGGGTCTTGTCTCTTTTGACAACCCTTGCAGTCGAGAGCACCTCTTCGGTGGTCACGGGAGGTATCTCTCCTTCAGTGATAACCACTCCTCGTGCTCTCTCATCACCTCGTCACACTGCGGGAAGAGGATAGCAACGATTCTGGCTGTCACTTTTCCTTTTTTGCATTTGACTACTGTTGCTCTGTAGTCTTTTCATGACTATCCTGTAGGGGCCCCATGGCTTGTTATTTAATTCATCCCTTAGGGAGCAGAACGCGTCATATTTACTTTCGCGGATTACATTCCTAAACTCTTTCCGTTTGTTGACGAATTCCGCATGCAACTGTGGTTAGCTGTTACGGTTTCTTGCTCTTTGTTGCAAGCGTTTTAGCTTGTTGCACTCCAATGGCACACGGGTGATTTCTGAGTTCCACCAATACACTGGTTTGATAGCCCGTGGTTGTCTTTCCGTGGCATAGAAGCTTCACATGCGGTAGTTAGACACTTCATGACTTTTCCAGCCTGCCTGTTCACATCGGCCTCTGCGTCAAACTGCGCGATTTGGTCTTCCAGTATATAATCGCACAGTTCCGCATCGAGGTCCTTCTCTTTCCGCCCATTTTTCTGGATTCTCTTCGACAATTTGCCAGTGATGAATCCCCTGTTGGTTAATATTTCGTACATCACGGCTTGGTGGTCAGTATGGGTGTAGGTATCCAAAACTCGCCACTCCATACTTCTTGCCAACATGGAGCTGGCAAATGTGATGTCGATTTTGGACCGGGCTCTCTCGTTTATGAAGGTGTCATCAACACCATCATTAAGTAGCACCACATCTAGAACTGCGAAGGCTTTGTGTAGTGCCTGGCCTCTACGGTTGGTCCTTCCCCATTCTACTGTCCAAGCGTGGAAATCTCCAGCAACTATTAGAGGGCTCTCATCTCTAGCTTCTTGGGTTATCCTGCCCAAAAAGCATTTGAAACATTCTATTTCCCACCTTGGCGGAGCGTAACAACACTAGAAATGAATTCCTCTGATCTTAGCATAGGCAATTCCTTCCAGCCGCTGGACAATTCTGCATTCCAATGAGGAGATTTCCAGTTGTCCACATGGCCGCTGTTCCGCTGCTGTCTTCCTCCCATGTAATAGTACCAGTGCCAGGCATCCTGTACTGCTCATTGATGAGTACCATACTCCTTAACCGTTTGGGAAAGGAGATCTTGTGCGGCTCCACAATGGTTTACGTTAATTTGAATGCACTTAAACCTGTCCATTTTTATTGAGGAGATTGGACATCGCCTTTTTAAATGCTCGGCATTTGTAATTCCCTGTTGAGTGGTGGTTACCACCGTCGCATCCTGATTCGCAGAACATGCATTTGGGTTGTGCTTTACAACCCATTGTTTTGTGGCCTTTTTCACCGCATTTCAAAGAGGTTTCCGAACGATCTTCTTCGGATTTGCAGGATTTCGCCACATGACCGTATTGCCAACATCTGAAACATTGTGTGGGTGCGATGTGTTCTCGAAGTCTGCATCTCACCCATCCAACCCGTAGGAAACCTGTAGCCAGCAACATGCTAGCCTTTTCTCTTGGTAAGCGGATCATGGCAGCCTGCGTGGCATCTAGTTTCCTTCTTGAGCTCTTTACCGCTTCCTTTGGGATCGCGTTCAGCGCAGGGAACTCTATAGTGATCGCTGTCAGGATTTCCTTCACAGTGGTCACCTCATCTGAATCACGACACTCAACCGTGATTTCCTGTGACACTGTTTTGACATTAACATCTTCCTTTAGTACTTGTTGTACCTTTGCTTTCAGTGTCTCGGTGGTGGCCTCTGGACGGTGTTTCAGTTCTAGCAGCAATTCCCCTTTTGCTGTCTTTCGAAATTCATTTATGCTATTTCCGAGTTCACTTAGCTCGGGCTTGGCCTTCATAAACTTCAATATATCCGCATATGATTTTTCCCCGGTTTTGGATATTATTATAGCGTACGGGCGTGATCTTCTTCTTTTCATAATGCTGGTCTTCACCCTCCAATCTCGTATCCTTCATCCTTCCCCTCTGGCTAATTGTAAACCAATTGTAATTGGGCGACCCATCATTGATTTGCCCCGCGACCCTGCTTACGTCTGTGTGCGAGTTTTGCTTTGGCTGGATTTGCACGTTTTCACCGCTTGTTTCAGTCGGCGCAGATGGCTTCTTTGAGCGATTTTCCACTTCCTTATCATAAAGGCAGCCAATGATCTCGACTAGCTCTCGCACGGCATTATTAATATGCCTTTGCTTTTTAATTTTGATCGTCCTTGTCAATTCTACGATCCGTTTTCCGAACTGCCCGAACACCAAAGAACCATCATCACATCCATCACGGTTCTGACCTGCACTCGTCTCTAAATCGCCACCGCTTGTTGTCGCCATAAATTATGCAAAAAACCTTCCTTTGCACAACTGTGAAAAGCCCCTCTGATACTGTGAGGATGGTGGAGCAAAATTAAATCTGCATTGGGTAAAGCAAAAAGCGAATACTGTGGTGCACCTCTATAGTATGTCACCGATTGCTGAAAGATTTTCTCTGAAGTTTACGCTTTCTAGTTTTATTTTCTTTCCTTTTTTCACCGTCACTTATTATTTACCACTTTATCGTTTATTATGTTATGTTTTACTTGTTTTTTTTTTTAGCAAAATGTCTCTTAATTACGTCTGTCACTTTTTTATCACCGCGATCCGCTACCTGAATGTGATATGCTCTATATATTCTTGTCATTATAACCTCCAGACATTACAGACCGGTGTACATCGATACCTCTTTTTTTTTCTTTCTCTCTTCTTCCGCTCGCATTTTACTTTAACATTCAAGCAGCAATCAATCCCTTTTATGCGCACGTTTCCTATAAAAAAAAACGAATGATTAGACATAAGACCTATTGCCAATGTAATTTTAATTAATGTTATCAACCAATGTAAATTCTGACTGTGTAAGTTAGTGTTTAATTAAACTCTGAAAACTTTTTAAATGTACGTCTATAACGCCGATTATCTTATTTAAAGTAAATGAATAAAGTTCCCCAGTGCTTGAGAATAGAGGTTTGGAAAAAAATATGTGAACATTTGAATAACGACTAACAATGGCGGAGTTTAAACAAATTACCGAGCTATTACACTGTGGGGTAGAAGTATGTTGTGCGGGCGTACTGCACTGGTTCACTTCACATCCCCATCATTCACTAAATGTTCCACCGAATACAACGCACAAACACGAACCTCAGCAACGCACCGCCCTCCAGGAGGAAAATTAAATACCGATGAAAGGAATCACACTGCACATAGTTTCTGAATTATTTTTATTGTTCACTTGTTGTAATTTGGTTTGTTTGTTGTTTTGATTTAGCAATACATGAACGTAATTATGGTATAATGAAGCCAATTATGGATATAATTAATTTAGAGCAATTATTAAAACATGATCAAAGTTGCAAATTTATAGTTAATTGTATAGAAAATTGATAAATTGTTTATTGTTTGTCTCTTACATTTTTGTATGATTTATACGTTTTCCAAAAACTATTGAACACTTCGTATGAACTTAAGGATAAATAAACTAAAACTTCCTAGAGTTGAAAAATAAAACACACACGACTCACGGGGGTGCGAACTCCGACGCACCCCTCGATGGTAAAAGGGTGGCCCATCGTATTTACGCGTACCGAGCGCACAGGCAGCGTAGTGGAGACCCGACCGACTTGGTCTGGAGATGGAATGAGACTCAAACGATATCCTCTCTAATAAGGATATCGTTTTTTACCTACCACCAAGGAAACGTAAAGTCTCTCTTGGTGGTATAGGAAACCAGATCTTGTAATACAGTTCATGGTGGTATGTGTGGGATCGTTGAGATCAATGCTATTCACACGTGCAGTGGAACAGCGAAACAGGGAGGCGGCAAAGACAAAAGGAAAGGCGACCAAATGGTTCGCTCTTTAATGAGGGTCATGTTTATACGATGCCTCGTCGCTATTTTCGACGTTAGGAGAAAAAGGTGCTAAAAGCAAATTGGATGTTTATGGCATCTCTGGCTGCAATAGAAACCGGGTTCATATTTGCATTAGGAAATGCTGGAGAATTTGGTTTCAGCGTCTATTGCGCTAATTATATGCAGCTGCTTGGGTTGTTTGTTGGTAAGACAAACAAAAAAGGTTGCCAGGCAATGTATATGAAAAGGTATATGGCGCGGCTAGGAAAATAGACGGCGCGATATTTATGGAATTTGTCTGGTACCGAATTGGTTCAGAATACCAAATAAGCAAACAAAGAAATCTTATGAAAAATTGTATGCGAAGGGATGCATGAAGGTAAGTTTTCTTTATAGGGATTTTAGGGTTATAATAATTGGGTCTGTTTGATGCGTGAAGCATCTAAGATGCTAATGCGAATTGCATTAGCGAAAGCTGGTGCAGACCCGGGTTATGGTTATGGGGGTTTTTTCAGGAAGGCGAGCCGTGGGATCTGGCGGAATCGCCACAACACCATTACCAGAGTAGTGTTATACTATTTGTTGTTTCTCTTATTCGCTTCTTTCTCGTCCTTAACATGTAGCGACTGTATGCAAATCTAACCATAGTGAAGAACACAGTCCCAAAAGAGAATCGAAATCATATCCCAGAGCATTAACATAGCAATTACAACTTATGCAGCGAACCAAGAGGTTCTCGCATATCCACGGCCCTAGTCGGTCGCGTTGGTGCTTTGATTATAACACTTCAAAACCATGGGTTCAAAGCGCTTTCTTTACTGCTTTGCTTCACAGTATCCCCTTCTTTCCCTTCCTTCTCTGATTTTCCTTTTGACGACCATTTGCACACACAACCATACTGAAGAACACAGTAACAAACGAGACTCGAAAAAAAAATTATCAGCGCCGTATACCAGAGCATTAACGTAGCAGTCACAGCAAATGAAGCGAATTGAAAAATCCTTGCTCACATGGGTAGGTATATTCCATACCATGAGTTCAAAATACATTCTTAATTACCTTGCTGATCAGAATACCCTTCCATCGTCTCTTCCCGTCTTTCTCCAACACTCTAATTTTTCCCAGTTTTTCATTTCTGTTTTCACTTTCAATTTCATGCTTTCCCCAGATTCGAAGGCCTGGCCATTCATCATCCTCTGTGAAACCGATGATCCACTTTTCTGTGTAAATGTGGTATATTATGTCTTCGTTGCATTGAAGTGGAAGAGATTGGCCTTTGCCCACTACAAGACCTTATCCAGATCCCAATTCAGACAGTCGGTTTGGCTATATGTCAGCGGATCGATCGATTTTCGAGGAAGCTCTTCGTTCAGTCGCAAACCTGCTGGGAAAGTCCGTATGAATGAAGTTAGCTTCGCAATGCTCCGTGCCAAACGCGGTCAAAAGCCTTGGGGATATACAATCCGACCGCCCTTGACTCACCACGCCGCTCCATCGCAGATGTTCTTATATGGGTTATAAGTGTCAAAAGGTATCCCGTGAACCGCCTGCCACGAAATCCGTATTGAAGATCATTCATAGGTCCGTTGCACTCCAAATACTTAATTAGATCGGCATTGATGACCTTTTCCATCAACCTAGATAACATAGACAATAATGTTATCGGTCGGGAATTTTGTGGGAGACACTGTTTCCCCTTCTTTCGGATTGACTGAACTCGAGCGATTTTCCAGCAGGTAGGTAATGTCCTCCGTTTCTCTGGCTGAACTCGAGCCACCATTCAATTGGTACATTGTTAGGAAATGTATTCAACCAACAATGCACCAACAGGCCGGAATTGTTTACATTAAAATCGCCAAGGAAGACAATTTCAGAAGCTGGGTGGTTGATCTGTATCCAGACGACGGTACGTGAAAGATGTTGGAATAATGTCAATGGTCGGACGTCAATCGGGAACGGTAAAGTTCGGTTATTTATCAAAATATTTGCATGATGTCCCCCCTGACATAGTCCCCCCGGAGATCCGAATGGGAAACTAATTTACATCCGGAATTTTTTATCTCAGAAGGCACCATCATGACTTATCTCTGTGTCAGTCCGGGCCATCAGCCATACATCCGAAACATAGTCGAAAATTTCTCCAGACGACGTGTACAGCGGAATGTACAACGCGACGGGGTGGTATCTCACCTTGGGAACGATTTACCACTTAAACCAACCTTTTCTCGAACCGGTCCATCAGCCAAGCTCCAAAAGATGGTCAGGGATTTCTCTAGACCATTTCACGGAGACGATAGCTGGATAGGGTGGTATTTCACTGGGCGACATGGCATTGGGACCCCACCTACCGCTTGACCTTTAGTCACCTCTTACGACAAGCCGCCCTAGCTGCCCACTCACAAGGCGATGTTTTCTTCTGACCATGCTCGTATTTATTTGTCCATAACCCCGTTTATCTGCTTTCTGATTTCCATACTAAAAAAACCACCTAGTTCCCTACATACATAGAACGCTTGTGATATAGATTGAAAGTGAAGGACAAATTCATGAAAATAACAGCCAGTAGGCATTAGTACCATCCCTGTTGTACTTATATCCTTTTTTAGCTTTACTTAGGTTTAATCTCATACTTTTCATAATTGTCTTGTTTTACTCTTTCTAAACCTTCATCCTGCCGGCTGCTCTTTATAGAGTTAAAAAACTTTCCGTTTTTGTTTTTTTTTTTCCTAATCTTATTTCATACACTTACTCATTCCGCTGCTTGCCTTATTAAGGTGGTCCCTGAACTTCCTTTCTCTAGTCCTTTCTTTCCTGACCCCAGGAGATACTAACGAGTATTCAATGACCAGGGATGAAGTATTGAATCTACAAGATCAAAAGGAAACGGTACTTAAATGGTGTAGACTTAAACACCATAAAACAGCAAGAGCAAGGGCGCAACCTGTCAACATTATTTAGGAGATTTTGCGTCACTTTATAAGAATGGCCCCCCAAAATATTTAATAGCCCTTTCAGTCGTTGAGAGTCAAATTTTTATATGTTCCAACAGGTAAGACTCTATATCAACCAGCACCTCGTTTTCACACTAAATCATAAAGTTTACGCGTTATTATGGTGTCATATACATAAATGTACACACAATGACCAAGAGACACTGTTGGCTTGTGCTCGATGTTGACCTCCATCTGTTTTCGGATTTTAGTGTACCCCCCCCCCCCCCCCCCCCCCCCTATGCATGGCAACTACCACTACTTTAACCGATTCCCTTCAATAAAGATGCCCGCAGAGAAATGCGGACCGCACGTTGCGTCTGCACCCATCCAGAAGACGGAAAATCCATTAGCGGTTCAACAGGTCGGCTACACAACTCCAGCATTCAGGGCGCATGCCTCATCCTTTAAGAGAAGGAAAAACCTGTGGAAATGTATCTATTAGCTGCGCAGTTTGATCTTTCAATGAACCCAGAGGCCTCCAACAACTTATTAATAACTTATTATCAGTCTGTCCAAACGATACGTTCCTTGATCATCTACTGATGGTCTTCGCTAGACAGTATCCGACAGATGCTCCCCGATAGGCGATATCCAACAAAGTATACATCTACACACTTAGTTGCGTTTAGCCTACAGACGCTCAGCATGCGCACAAATCATATGCAGACATAGATTCAAAGTTTGTCTGTTTAGAGCTGTGTTATGTGACAACAAAGACATTTACCGGATGATCAGAGACCCTGTGGCCAACAGCATGATGCCCATAGATTAAGTTGATGTTCCGAATTAGAATGCCCATCGCGCCAAACGAATCGTTGCCCTAAGCATGTGCTAACAGTCATGTAGGTGGCCGGAGGTATGGTCACCTAAACTTCATCTGCATATGACAATTTTTAACTGTCACCTAAAGCCGCATCGTTTCCCTCATCCTCGAACTTTAACGCTACTTTAATATATCCCATACCCCGTGCCACAGACTCTAATTTTCATCACTAAGTACTGCAAAAGGGAAATTAATTAAAACGAACCACAAAAAAAGTTCAGGATCCCGGGTTATTACAAACGAAGTTGCACCGCCTGCCAAACGGCAAAACAGTTTTAACCATCCTGATTCCCAGTTGGTTGACCACAATGAAAGGCTCCTCTCGAATTCACCCCTGGATTTGATTATTGGGAAGTTAAGGTTAACATTGTATTTGCACCAGGTGTTCGCATATCAATCAATAACCACAGGTGACGAGCAGTTAACCACACCGTTGAAAAGGAGATATGGTTGTAAGTTTTATTATCCATCAGCTACTATCAGGCTTCAAAAACGTACAGTGTATGTTGGCAAAGAGTTGTGACACCGCAAGTTATAGGAATAAGCCCAGTTAATTTGGGAGGCTGACACAACTATAACGTTCTTGTGAACACGACACGGGTGTTTCTTCAAAGACCAACGCTGAGCAACGTCATTCAGTAAGTTCCAATTGGTACTAAGCTTGTCAATAATTTTGCGAAATGGCAAGCTCTATAAGTTCGTTCAGCTAAAGCATGTTAAACATCGTTTTTGAGTCCGTTGAACAGACGGAGTTAGCAGTGCGTGCAATCGATTTCCTATTCAGCTAGCTAACTATTCTATATAGGGTAGGGTGGTACTTCTAAATCACGCTTTTGAACCATTCATAGTACCTTCGAAAAACATCAACATTTTATTCGAGATCGTTGGATATCATTTCAAGAGAATAACGTAGTGACAAAATCTGTCACATGGATGAACTTCAACTTATGGGGAGACCCTAAGAAACTACTGTCAGTATATACTATCGAATCTTTGATAAAATGATTGAGCAAAATGCATGGTGAGCCCAGGTTCACTTACCGAACATGTGCCGTTGAAACACTTTCACCAGAAACTTAATACTTATTTCTATAAAATTGTGACAAGTTGCAGTTAATTCACTTTTGTTGGTAGCAAACAAATGTTAGAATTCACATAAAACGTCTGATAAAAAACGATGATAGCACTAGAAGTAAATACAGGCACAGATCGTGCTATTCGTTATATAATCGATTGCATGGAAACGATACAATACGATTTACAACGTGTTTTTGCAATCTTTGACAATGGACGCTGGTTCAAACACACGATGGTTAGGATAATGTTACGCACATCCAAAGTAGTAAACAAATGCCGGCGATCAATCAGGAATCACAGCGTAAACACTATTCCTAAATATTGAAACAATGAAACATGATCTCCTCAAGGTTTTTTCTTAGATTCTACATTATAGGCTAGACAAAAAATGTTTAAATTCTAGCTTAATTATCTTATATAATAACCTACTGGTCCTACGCAGGCATGCCCAGGTTGGTTAGCTTATAAATAAGAGTGTTGGTAAGTGTTTGAGTACTGTGTTTGGAATTCCATCAGTTCCAGAAGATTTTTTATATTTTAATAACTTAAGAATAGTTGAGAGTTCGTCCGTCGCCACAAACAAACTGTTGCCTCGATCTGGAATGGGATAATATGTGTTATTAATGTCACTAAAGATTGTAAAACTTCGATTTTCGGAGCACCAACTATTAATAGTCTTGCGAAGTGAAATGTGTGAAAATCTGTGTTGTAGATTGGGGTGAAAGGATTCGTTCACTATGTGTGCGGTCTCGAAATAGGCACCCATAGCATTCGCTTTATCTTGTAGATGTTCTATTAATAACGATTCACCGTCATAAATTATATTGTCGGCGATAATACCTGCATTTGCCATTTTTTGACAACTCGCTGGAGTTCGTGTGGTTTTTAAACAGGGATTGTGATTGTGATTGCTCTTTCGGAATATCTTATTTGTTTGAGGGAACATATTCGAGCAGTTAGGGTTTATGGCTCGAATTTTGTTTTCCCATTTTGAGTTTATGGCTGTTCTGTAGTATTCACGAATCAGCTGTTGAAGGTTGCGGATCAAGGATTTGAGCGTCTTTATTTCCGGGTTTTGTCGGTCGGTGAACTGCTGATAAAGGAGTTTCAATATAGATAGGAGAGAACTCTTTTGTTTTTTACAGAGCACCGACAGTTGCGTTTCTGTATTGGGTTGTGTAATCTTGAGACGGATATAGAAATAGAATAGATAGATCCATGGACTTCTTGACAATGTCATCCATTGTAAGGAGATAGTGATGTATCTCTCCATTTTTCTAAATTTCTCTTGATAGGTGGAACCATTTCACTTGAGTGGATTCCCATTTTGATAACGCTTTCGAAACATCACGAAGGTGCTTATGAAAATCGAGGGAATAAAACTGATCAGATTGCTCGAGCAGAGTTTGTTCACGTGGAATGTGAATTATGACGGCAAGTCCATAGTGGTCACTATCGTATTCGACAGTACGAAAACATTTTTGAATACTAGTATTTGTATGTAAGAGTTCAATACGACTGTCTATTAGTATAAGATCCAAGTAGGAGTCCTCTCTTGGGAAATAAGGCTGCTAGTGGCCTAAATTATTTTATATCAAACCAAGGTTTGAAATGATCAATTTCATTTGATGGAATGCGGAATGTAGGTCTCCATCCCGAGAAGAATAATCTCCGTGAGCGACTCCGCGCATGCGTTAACATCGGAGTCTCCATAGCACACCTCCGGCCACGGCAAGGATTCGGAGAAATCTCGCAAATCGTTCCAGTTAGCAGCCCTATACCTCCATACATGGCGAAGCTTCGCAGGTCGGTTATTCGTTTGAAATACAAGTGGTTTATTATACCAAGCAGTGATCTGAGTTTCCCAACGGCGCAGTAACTTCCACGATATAAACGCTCCGGTCAGATGTCAAAAACAGATCCAGGGTGTTCACCTCGGGTATCCGGCATTCGCGTAGGTTCCTCCACGAGTTGAGTTAAATTGCACCTAACAGCGACCATCTCCGCCAGCCTCCCCGTCTCGTCGGTTCTGTTAGAATGCACCAACCAGCCGGAATTGTCTACATTAAAATCGCCAACGACGACAATTACAGAAGTTGGGTGGTTAATCTGTATCCAGTCGGCGGTACGTGAAAGGTGTTGGAATAATGTCGCTGGTCGATCGTCATTCGAGGAGCGATAAAGACCCCCACACGACCCTCGACCACATGATGTCCATGTTATTGGGTTCCAACACCACCATCTTCTGGTAAGCCACATCGCACCGCGTGAGGACGCGGACTCCACTCTTAAAACGGAATCTCGAATACAAGTCGTATCCTGAACAACGAAGATATGTAGAATCAGTTAACAAATCGACCTGGGTCTCAGTTAGGGCAAGGATATAAAGTTTCACTGTTTACAAATATTGGTGGACGGCGTTTTCATTCGTATTGGTGAAACCGATGCCCCTGATGTTACAAAATGCCATTATCAGTCGAACGTCGATAGGGTTTCGAGAACGAATTCGATTACGCGATGCCGAATTTCTTAAAGTTCGGTTATTTATTTGACATAGTCCCCCCGGAGATCCGAATAGGAAACTAGTTTACATCCGGAATTCTTTATCTCAGAAGGCACCATCATGACCGATCTCCGTGTTAGTCCGGGTCATCAGCCATACATCCGAAACCTAGTCGGAAATTTCTCCCGATAATATCGCGGAATGTACAACGTGACGGGGTGGTATCTCACCTTGAGACCGACTACCACCTTAACCTTCTCGAACCGGTCCATCAGCCAAGCTCTGAAAGATGGCCAGGGATATCTTCCGGCCACATCACGGAGCATATAGCTTGATGGGGTGGTATTTCGCCGGGCGGCAGGGAGTTGGGACCCCACCTATCGGGAACGGTAAATTTCGGTTATTTATCAAAATATTTCCATGATGTCCCCCCTGACATAGTCCACCCGGAGATCCGAATGGGAAACGAATTTACATCCGGAAGTTTTTATCTCAGAAGGCACCATCATGACTTATTTCCGTATCAGTCCGGGCCGCCGGCCATACATCCGAAACATAGGCGAAAATTTGTTATATAATTAAGTTCATATAATTATCACCCCCCCCCCCCCCCCCCCCCCCGCTATTGCAATCTCGTGTCTGCACATGAATATCCTTTACCAATATCAAAACATCACATACAAATACAATAGAATATTCCCACATACAATAGATAAATAATTAAAATAAATTAAAACCCCTATTTCTAAATCACTAACATACTGCACACAGTCATAGTCTCCCTAATAGTCTCCCTAATTCCGTTTCCACAAAATAACAATCGTCCTGTATTGAGGATATTGAATGCAACGACACGAGATTTCCGGTCTTCTGAATCAATTCGTGTACGCGTGCGGTTGTGCTCAACGTGGTTTTAAAACCGGAAGAATAAATCCCATTGTAAAAACAATAGTTAAAAGGAAAAAATCCAATTGTGAAAACAATAGTTAAAACGACGTATAATAAATCGGTTGTGTGCTTAGCGTCGATGGGATGTTTACATTTATTTAGTTTTGATGATAATTAATTCATTTTCATCATATCATTAAGTGAGCGCATTTAACCAGGGGATACTTTGTGGATCATCTCATCACAAGCAGGCACCGATGGAAAAGATCGATGGAGAGTCATCGCCTCGGGGGTAAGTTCGGTGAAAACAAAATATAAAAATTAATTGTAAAAATATCTTTAACAAATTTCTCTCGACTGTATCGCGGAATGTACAGCGTGACGGGGTGGTATCTCACCTTGGCACCGACTACCACCTTAACCTTCTCGAACCGGTCCATCAGCCAAGCTCTGAAAGATGGCCAGGGATATCTTCCGGCCACATCACGGAGCATATAGCTTGATGGGGTGGTATTTCGCCGGGCGGCATGGAGTTGGGACCCCACCTACCACTCGGCCTTTAGTCGCCTCTTACGACAAGCCGGCCTAGCTGTGAGTATATTCTAACGTCCTACCCACTGGGCCAGTTGACAGAAGGAGCCCACATTTGGGTGGTAATAATGAAGGGTTCTGCAATTTAGCAAAAACAAAATTTTACTGATTCCTTTTAAACGGACCATTTAAAAGAATTTAAATGACAAATTTCGGATGGTTTTTATTCAGAAGCTATTTGAAAAAAAAGGTGCAAGCATTCTAATTCCCACACTCGTTTGCAATAAGAATGTAGGCATATTAATAACAGAAACTATATATACGCCTCTGGCGGAAGACTAATAACCTTGCCCGGAAAAAACAAATCATTATGGAAAATTTAACAAGCCTCAGGACTTGCTAAATAAGGCCAAGACCGGTTCTCGGTTGTAGTGCCGATGATGATGATGATATATACGGTTATTGAATTGTTTAAAGGCTTAAAAATTGAGATAAATAAATAAATAGATGATTTTTCTGGCTAAGTTCTAAGGGAAATATTTAACTGAGAGGATGTCAGGACTTAATATTCTGGTAGTAATAGTGTGAAAGAATTTCATTTTTATGCTTCAATATTAGCCTCAAAGTGAGAAAGAACTCCACAATTTCAATGACTTCAGTTAACCAACAATCATTCGACAGCATCAGGAGGTGAGCACGGTCGGTAACATATTTACGCAACACCTACTGCGGTTACTTCGCCTTGAAAAGGCGAACGAAAACCTCACAAATTAATTGTCCATCTATTTCATACTGTGCCGCCGCAATCAGCGAAAATTTCCTTTCCTGCCATCCAAAAGAAGTGGTGGAACCTCTAGGTCCACATAAGGAGAAAAGGAAGTCCAGACGTTTTTGACTTCATCTAACTGAGCGGGTGGCCGGGCTCGCTTGCCCGCTTGTTTTCAAGGCCCAGCACGTCATTTCTATCTGTTCATTTGTTTTACCTCGTGTTTCTTTATCAAGAAATATGACAGACAGATGAGGCATTGAATGAGTTGGGTATGTTCGTCTGCATCTACGTAAAAGGTACACTTGTGGCCAACTTGAGATGCAAAACATTGATAATGCGAGACTACACACTTGGGGACCTACTGTGGGACATGTGTGATTGTGTATACGCGGATACGCGTTTAATGATCGAGTAACACAGGTAGTTTCGGATTCCCAAACTGCAGTTCCTCGATCTAGCTAAGGGGAAAAAATATGCAGTCAGTAAGCTGGGAGATGGAAAAGATCTTCATCTCGGATGATTTCCATGGAATTTCATCTATATTATCAAACTTATGCCGGGTGGGTCGGGTAGCCGACATCAGACAGACGCACATTTCAACTTGGACAATAGATATGCAAATTGTTGTTGATAGTTTGATTAAGATACAGATACTGTTGGAAGAATCCAATTGCCATTCACATGTGGCATCTTCGTTTCACCTCAACGCACAGCCCAGCTATGCCACGTGATTTCAACTGTTTTGCCCAGAGATCGACTTAATTGCCGTTAAAAGGAATTTTAAACGACCGGTGGTCGAGCCGATATGCACCGGACGAACGGAGAGGAAACTTGAATTCGAAACGCTTAACAAATTAATTAGAAATGTCATTTGGTTGTGGATACCGATGTGTTTGTGAATAAAATGAAGAACATCTAGTTGGATAGGTTTAGGTGTATGATTGCCGTTAGCGATCGACGTGCTTCAATCAATAAATCCCTAAGAATGGCGAAAAGATCGGTTTATTTCGGATCAAATTTGACGTGTGGAACCTTGACTTGAATGCTAAAAGATTTTGGTATTGATTTTTATTAATTGCTTCTGCGCTCCGTAAAAGTATTCAGACCTTGTCATGCAAATAGCAATAAGGCAAATCGACAATAATGCCTCGGGTACAAAACTGTTCAGGATTACTTAAAGATGAGCCTGCTACATTCCTCACTTTTAATTTTGTTGTCTAACAATATAAGGTTAAACAACTGGTTTCCTTGGGCAGTACTTGGACAGACTAAACTCAAAAGAGTGGACCAGAAATGTAGAAGGGGTAGGACGGTAGGTCAAGATAGGCCAGGGGACGTATCAAAAAACGGCAGTCACAACACCTTTTGAAATATTTATGTTCAATATGATAATTTTCAGCCTCAAAAATGCCGCAAACATATCTGAGGTAAACATTAGAACCAAAGCACCGACCACAACTGCGTATCCGAGCATGCCTCATCTCGGTACACAAATTATGTGATTGCATTGTAATGTTTTTGTATTATGCACTATTTAATTTTTCGATTCTCCTTTTATGTTGTGTTTTATACTACAGTTGCGTGTGGGCAATCTATTGGCATCATCACACATCGACTCAGCTGTGTCTGGTCTTGATTTTCGCTACGCGTACGACATACTCGTAACATCAAGGACTAGGGATTTACATTCGCAGTAGGCAGTCGGCCTGGTGATTAATTCAGACAAAAAGCACCTCGGGCCACCCCTACTCTAACTCTTGTACCTCAGTTGTTGTGTGGGGGTTCTCTATATCACATGGAGAACCAACCCACAATTCCCACCTTACCCCGACCGCTAAGAGCGCGTCACCATAACCCAACCTGTAATCCATTCGCAAACATGCAAAGAACACATCCCAATATGCAACAGCATCCGTCCCCAAATCTGCAATCGGATACAACACCAACTTACCAAGAATCCATTTCCCAAGCTGTAATAAAATGCATATTCAAACCTACAACGGAATATTAATCATCACCATCAACTACATCGAGCCGCATACATTCTTCCAAAAACCGCTTCGGTGAATTTCCTATTTAAATTACATTTCTCGCTTGCAACCAAGCAATTCTACTTTCCCCTGAAAATTATTCCGGCTCACTTCCTGCTTAAACTATACTTCTCGCTTGTAACCAAGCGACATTCAGTTCCCCCGAAAATCATTTCGGCCCCCATCCTACCCAATACCAATTCCCCTTACTGGTAACCCACCACCACGATGCGTTGCATTTCCGCAAAACAACCATCGCAACGACCAAGACCCATATTCCCTTGTCTAACCGACAACTCATGCCCATACTTGGTCGTGTTTCCAAAACCGATTTCTCGGTACATATAGCGACAGAGGAATCTAACTCAGCCTATACGGCAGTAAATCGCTGGAACTGAATTCCCTATGCAAGCATAGCAACCCCTTTCAAGTCCCTAGTAAGTGGCAGTGAGATTAATTAGCTACGACTCGACTGCCACGACGCGATGAAATTTTTTTTGCCTTTAATGAGGCAGTCGAGTCACAACCACCACTGAGCGCGCATCGCCCCCCAACCCAAAGGCAGTCAAGTTCTTACCCTACGAGAGTGTACACCGGGGAGTAGAGTGTCAACCACGAGTCAAGATTCGCACAGTCTGTACGAGCGAGCGGACAGCAGTCTGAGCCGCGTGTCTTGTGAGTCGGGCGATTAACCCATCGGGGACAATTAAGTGTGAAAGCATCGACCAAAATTATAACTTAGACGAGATACTAACAAAGTAATTTCGAATGATACACAACGTTCCGCTGTGATTAATTAAGTGTAAGACCCTCTTATGAAATAACGGCAAGCGAGTGACAAATGATATCAGCGCCGGCTAGCAGTGTCCGAACTAGGATTTAATCTAAGAAACCACCATCGTAAATAAACTCCTTTAAATACTTTATATGCAACAATAAATTTGTGATCAGTGAGATATCACCGGAGAACAAACTGCCTTTTTCTTTCAACAATTTGTGGTCATTCTTTCCCCCCCTTTTCGACAGAAGGATTTGATATAGTTTAAATGGGACTTGGACGAATAAACATACCATTTTGAAGACAGTAGATCGTGCCCAGTTAACAAAGGCTCTTATAATTTGTCTTAAAACGATAAGGACTAAGGAAAGTGAATAAAGCTGCCTTTCAACCCAATTGTGACGTTTGGTGGTCGACTGCATCCCCACGTGAATCGGTGGAATATAAGTAAACACGTCCCCATACTGGCACAACTACTTAATATCACCCACAGTTGCATAGACGGGAAAGTTGTCTGCCATCTATACGCCAATTGAAAATATGTTCGCGACCAAGTAACCTGCGCGAACTTAGAGATTATTTGAAGACCTTGACGTAGAAACGCTACGCGCATAAAAGCATCTGGTAGGCGTCGAATAGAATGCGAAGGTTTTAACTGAACCGGCTGACGACATTCTGCCTATGAAATAAGTATTATAATTAGTTAACACTATCTTGTTACGACACTCTGTCAAAGAAGCGCAATTGTCCGTTTCGGACACGGCAATCAGGCCCGTACTCAAACAAAAGTGCCAATGACATAAGAGCTAGAAGGTTTCTTTTCAAAGAAAGTGAACCCAACTCAGTAGCGATATGCAACCTAAACGAATTACTCCTTATTTACAGCGACATTTAGAACTTACAGCACCATATCGAAGGGTAACACTTCATCAATAAGACGGACAACAAGGCGTCAATGTACGCTTTCCGGAAGAAGTCCGAAAATGCCCCTCGTCAAAGACGACATGTCGATTTCAACATGTCTCATCACCCCGATTCGGTCAACAATGCAGTCCTAAGGCAGTCACAATAAGGAGATCTTCATCACAAATTTTTATAAAAAGCGGGGATAGGTTTTTATCTATCTATTTATTGGCCTGTAGGAAGACAGCCAGAAGCTATTGAGCTCACTAACCCGGCTATGCCACCGTTGCATGCTGGACGCACTTTCCCTCAATGTTACTCCTTATATTAAGTGTATTAAAGAGTAATCCGTATCTCGCGTTGTATATGTGCGCTCGAGTTACGCTAGATGGCGTTAGAAAGTTAAGATTTCGCCCTAAAATACTTTTCAGTGTTGTGATTGCTTGACTCATTTTTGACTGAGCGCGAATTAATAAACATCTAGTTGTGTGGAGTATGTGGGTCTGTAACTCGCGCGCCAAATATGGACACCAGCAAAGAGAATACACGCCATATTTTACAGTTTTTCTTCGATAAAGGCAAAGACGCAATCCAGGCGGCTGAGATCAGAATAATGTTTATGGTCCTACGCACCATTTTGGTTTCGTCGATTCCGTTGCGGTTATTTTGATGTCAAAGATACATCACGCTCTGAAAGGCCAATTGTGGGAAAAAGTCGATAAAATCATGGAAATCGTCGAGTCCGACCGTCATGTAAGCAATGTTTCGATTGCCCAGGAGCTTAACATTGCACAAAAAACCGTATAGAACCACTTGAATAAGGCTGGATACAAAAAGAATCTCGATGTATGGGTGCCACACGAGTTAACGCAAAAAAAAAACCTCGTGGACCGAATTTCCACCTACGCATCACAACAAAATCGACCCATTCCTGAGGCGGAATGTGACATGCCGTGAAAGTGGGTCTCTTGCGACAGCGTAAAGCGGCCACGGTTGACTCTCTGTGAGTCAGCGCAAACGGTGATAAAGCTAGGGTTGACGGTCGGGAAGGTTTTGCCGTGTGTTTTGTGGGATTGGCAGGGTGTACTATGGAGCTGCTCCCCTTTTGTCAAAATCGCATTCATATGTAGTGAACAATTCCCTGAACCAATTGATAAGAGACTATCTTTCTGGCCGTTCAGTCCAAGTGGTTCTTGATGGTGTCAAATCTGTCTCCCATCAAATGAATGCAGATGTTCCCCGCGGTTCGGTACTCTCACCCACTCTCTTCCTGATCTTTACAAATGATCTCTTGTCAGTGACTCACAACCCAATTCACTCGTTTGCTGAGGATAGCACGTTGAGTTTCTCATACTCATACGAACACTCCTGTCCAAACTCTTTGAACGTCACTACCAACCAGCAACTTATGCTTGATACATTGAATTCAGACCTCAACAATATATATCAGTGGGGATTATCCAACCGAGTAGAATTCAATGCCTTAAAAACCCAGTGCTGCCTCTTCTCGTCAAAGGTGAGCCCCAAAGTAAATATACTGTCTATGAACGGCATTCATTCGAACTATCAATCCTCGGCACTCGAATTAATTCGACTCTTAATTGGAATTACCACATATTTGAAGCTGCGCAAAGTGCACCCAAATGTATGGGGTTCCTTAAGAGATGCAAAAGATACTTCACTCCATCCAACCTGGTCACTATTTACAAGGCGTATATTCGTCCAAAAATGGAGTTCAACTCCCATATTTGGTCAGGCGCATCCAAAACTGCACTACACGTGCTCGACAGGATGCAAAAACGAGCAGTGAAACTTATTGGGGACTCAGCCGTAAGTCGATCAATTCCATCGTTAGAACACAGGCGCAACGTATCATGCCTCTCTCTTTTCTTTAGGTATTACCACAGTCGTTGCCCAACTGAACTTGCTGAATGTGTTCCGCCCCTTCAGACATTTTCCCGCGATACCCATCAATCTGAGAATGCGCATCAGTTCACGTTGAAAGTGGACTTTAGGCACACAAATAAAGATAGAGACTCATTCTTTAGCCGAACCACGCGAATGTGGAATGTTCTGCCTGATCATGTGTTTCCTGGCCGTTGTGATGTCCAGGCATTCAAGATCAATATACATCGACACCTCCTTTCCTTATCCACTTCTTCTCCATACGCTCGCGCTGTGCCCTGACATTTCAGGCTACTTCAAAATCGCCTTTTGTGCGCGCGTTAGTGTAAAAAAAAATTAAACTTACTACCTGCATTTTACAATTGATTTTGGTAGGTGGTAATTTTCATCGGTTTTTTCTTTCCTTCCATTCTTTAGTTTTTTTTTGGTGTTCCTCAGAGATTAAATGCGCCGTTACATTATAGGGTTACTTGGTAATAAACCTGCCCCGTCACTATGAGGATATTATTCATGGAAGAGGAATAATACGCCAACGGTACATCCACAGGGTGTACATCTGACCTTTACATAAAAAAAAATTTGTTGAGAAAGGTGAGAAAATAATATTATATTAGTTTTTAGAATTCCTATTAAATTCTATATTTAGTAAACGATGTAGATACAATACAGCGGGCGTATGTTTTGAATACATGGAGTTAACAGTCAATAAATTGTTTTGAAATTAAAATTTAATGAAAGTCAGAAAGTGGAGTTCATCAATCTGGCAATTATGTTATGTTATGTTAATTATGGTTATAATATTTCAATAAAAAAATTGTATTTTATCTTTCTCTTTCGAAATTGAACCCTCGAATAATCAGTCCGGATTGATTCAACAAAAATGAAATAGAACGTTTTTTTAGATCATCATCATCATCGGCACCACAACCCGGATCCGGTCTTGGCCTATTTAGCAAGTCTTGAGGCTTGTTACATTTTCCATGACTTTTTTTTTACGGGCAAGGTTATTAGCCTTGCGCCACGTTTTCTTAGATCGGGGCTACAAAAACTGAAGTGCAAAAGTGAAAAAACTTATCACAACACCGACGCAGTCACCAAAACAACAGGCAATAAACCAGAGGGAGTCGATGAAAACTTGTATTTATTGTACGTAAGCCTGACGCTATGTTATTTGTGCTTGTACAACCTTGTTTTCGGTTTATAAATCTACGTATTTGTTCTAGAGGGTAGTTCAGTCGTCATCTCTAATGTTCTAAGCGGTGGTCAGTGTCCTGTCGGAGGGTCTTCTGATATGTTCAGTTCTATAAGCCGTTGTCCCTTGTTTGCTTGGTGCAAAATTTTCTTGTACAAAAAAATTATATCATCTGTGGAATCAGGACATGTGGTCGTTGAGCAAAAGGAGCTTGCGGCATTCTTTGGCTGTCTTCTGTTTTTTGTTTAAGATAGGTTGGGCTCTCGATGAGAAAGCCTCCAGAGTCACACTCGCCAATATGGCTTGTTGGTATTTCGATGTTGATTCCGCCCCGACATAGTGTTAAGGTGGGTTGGCCTGTATCAAAACCAATGCAGTTGATTCTAGGGACGGTTTTTTTTGGCAGTTCTGACCCTATGGATAGATGTGGAACCGGTGGGTGCTGTCTTGACAACAGATGGCGCATATCATATATAAAGTGCCGTGGACACATTGATGCGACAGTCAATGCGAGTTAACGGCGATGAGGTGTCTTACTAATAGTATTATATGAGAAGGTCGGAAATATGAAAAAGAAACGGTCTGGAGAGGTTAGAGAAAAGAAGCTCCTGTGGATCGATATCTTGTTTAAGAAACCTGATCTGGGATATTTTAATGCTTGATATAGTGAAAAAAATGGTCCCCAAAAACCAAAAGAGTATTGGAACACATTTTGTACTTTCTAGGATAAATCAAAAACAACGGCCGTGGAATCTAGGTAGTGCCGAAGTTTATCGGGAAAAGTTAAAATGTTAATCAGTGCCATACCGAAACAGATAAAAACAAAATAATAATTAAAGTGAACCTGGAAAAAAAATTAGAAAAGATTTACAATAGATTAAAAGAAAAATAATAACTCTAAAGGAGTAAATCTAAAAATAATTATTTAAATACGTTAATAAATTTATAAATAAGTGAAACAAATGAGGTATATCATCTTAGCCTCACCATCACTATAAAAAAACAAGACAACAAAGAAAAACTTGAACTAATTTTTATTCCTTTGACTTCATACTGAGGGTGACTACACCTTACCTTTATAACACCTAGATTATTGCCAATTTTTTGGGCAAAAGTAATTAATCTTATTGGCTGAGACTGTGGAGAGGTGAACCCCGAAAACTTATCTTTACCTTAGTACATGTGAATTTAATTTATCTATTTCTTCTTAAAAACTAGCCGACAATATTATGTCTCTCAGGACCTGAGTACTAAATCGTCCTGACACCAAGGCCACAACTCCCTTCGCTTTCGCCCCAAATTATAATCCTTATTTCCACAATTCTACATAGCTCATGAATTGCACTTGGAAAGATAGAAGGAGAATAAAAGAGAAAGGATAAAGAAGCAAAACTATTTTGCCTACAGGATATTTTAACCTGGAAAAGTTCTTATCCCACTTAAATAAATGTTATCCTTTTATTTCCATTTATCTTGACGCATAAAATGTACGAAACGATTGCAAATGAATTCCGGTGTCTGACTCTGCGGTGCCCCTTTCCAGGTGAACAACACAAACTCTGCAGGGTTTTTCCATTTTGGCGCAGATCATAATGAACTAGTTTCGATTTATTACGCCAGAGGGCCAAGTTAATTACTCCACTTTCTGGCCAGCATTCAGGGCACCCTGCATAAATGGCATTTTTCAGGTTACCAAGGATCTAGGGGAATCCAATTCAACGAGTTCCTTCTGCCGATTAGCAACTCCAATTAGTGATATTGATTTGTTGATGCTCTGTCGCTGGTGGCGGTGTCGTATACACGGTGTCGTATACACGGTGTCGTAAGTGTTCCTGCATGTTTGTCATCTTGCGGCCAATAAAGTGGGCAAGCTATAGACATTGGCTATATGACTATGTTTAGGCTATGGTCAGGTCTATCTAACCCAATGGGGGAGCTTCGTCGTCAGTTGAATGCGATTAAACCAACGTTTTACAACCTGTCACCGGTAAATCGGGACTAAGGCTAGAAGGAGGTTGTAATCCGGTGAATCATACCATGCGAAGGATCAATAAAATTCGTTAGGTGCTGCCGAGTTTGTAGGGTCTATAACGTGTTGCAACTGCTAATTTATTTATTAGGTGATTGCATACGATTGTGTCCTGTTTAGTTTAGTCTTCAACAATATTTCATTATTTGCCTCGAATTATAAAGGGAAGTGAGATTCGGGTAATAATGTGGAGTTACTATAAAGATAAATGCACCTAGGTGACGAGAGTAAGATGAGGCTGTAATAGATGAATCAGTTAAATTTAATAACACTTTTTACAATTTAGCTGCTTGTCAGGCAGCTAAATTGTAAAATACCTCTCAATGGTGTCCCACCATAACAATGTGATTTTGGGCAAAGCAAACCTCGAAGAGCTTGAGAGGTATTGCTTCTTATACATTGTGCGTATTCACCTTGGTATGTTCGCACTGCATGCAGGTGTGGGCCCATTTCGTAAGGTATTTGGCCTAATTGCATCATGCAACGTCTCAAAAATTGTCCTTTAGAGTTTCTCAGGGACGTAAAGGGAAGCGATGTGTTGATGAGGAGTTTTCGCAAATCTAAAGTTATTCTTAAAGGGTTATTCCCGGCTTAATTTTTTGTTCCATTTTTTTATTGGCTTAAATCATTCCAAAACATCCCTAGACACAAAATCTGCAACCGATCTAAATTCAAAATTTCTTAAAATCACTTATTCCGAAGCAACTTCAATGCTCCAAAATCATAACTTTTGTTCATATTAGCGAAGGTCGTTTTTCTGAAGTTCGCGGCTTTGGAAATCAGTAGAAGTTACTTACGATCGATATCGTGGTTCAAATTTGAAGTATAGAGGTCGCTGCATCAAATTACGAAGGTAATGTCGTCTATATGGTGCGTGCTTACTCACACTCGTTTAGTCAAACAAAACAATACCAAAAACCACACCTACGGACAACATGAACATATACAGAAACGCCACAATCAATGCACTCCACAGAAAAAAAATAAGACTTCTGTCTCAGCTAAAACGACGTACAGACGATTTATTGATAGGCACGACCAGGAGATAATATCACGGAAGTCCAGATTAAAAAATCTCCAACAGCTGATATGTAGGTTATCAGTAAATTTGTATTGGAACAACAAAGCTCGGGCGGTAAAATCCAACAACCCCAGTATGTTCCCGCAAATTAAGGGGGTATTCTGGTCTAGAGGCACGAATTTTACGCAATTTTTGAAGTGCTGTAAAAAAAAAAGCAATCAATATTTTTATTATCCATTTTTTTAGGATGTTTATTAAGGGGGCATTCCGGTTTGTCGCGTCAAAAAATAGGTTATTTTCATGATTTTTTTAAGAGAAAGTATTAAAGATATAACAACTTTTTTAAACATTTTATTCATCTTTCGACTACGTTCTTAAATTTTGTCGAGTCACTCCGGAGCCGGAATCCCCCCCCGGCCCTTCAGGTGTTCAAAGTTAGCCATCCGTTCTGCTCGTGTAAGGGTTATTTTCGTCCCCGGTGAAAAAATACGCAAAATGCAAAAAGTTTATTGAACTTAAATACATTTAAACCAATTATTATTATTATTATTTATTGGCCTGTAAGAACCCGGAAGTTCATGACCTCACCGACTCGGCTGCGCCATCGTTCGCTGTTATGGGCACTCTCCTTCCACGCTTGACCATTCGATCCAATCTCCTCAAGGTCAAACCTAACATTGTCCTCCCATCCCCGTCGCGGCCGTCCTACCGGTATCTTTCCCGTTGGTCTACCGTCAAGAATTCTATGCACGGTCCTATCGTTCCCCATTCGCGCCACGTGTCCGGCCCATCTTAATCTTCGCGACTTGATTACTCTCACTATTGTAGGTTTGCCATATAGCTCTTCCAATTCGTGGTTATGGAGTTTCCTCCATTGTCCTGCCTCCTCGTCATATTTACCTCCAAAGATGCCCGTCAAAACTTTATTCTCGAATACGCGGAATTTGTTTTCTTCCCGCTTTGTGAGAACCCATGTTTCGCATCCATATAGAACAATCGGCATGATTATGGTTCTATAGACACGGATCTTTATGTTACATGATAGCAGTCTGGATTTCAGCAGTTTACTGACTGCGTGCCAACTCGCGTTGCCGGAATGCAGTCTCTTGTTAACTTCCTTCGACATTTCGTTACTGGCCGCCAGTATCGTTCCCAGATATTTAAATTCTTTAACTTTTTCAAATATCTCACCTCTGACGTTTATATGTGTTATCTGAGGTCCACCTGCTCTCGCCGTAATCATGTATTTTGTTTTGTCTTCATTTATATCTAGGCCCACCTCTTCTGCCGCTTGCATGATGATTTCACAGTTTTTACTAACAGTCTCTAGATTATCGCCCAGAACGGCGATGTCATCCGCATATGCGAGCACCTGTGTGACCCCGTTCAGTGATGATCCGGCCATGTTGTCGTCTTGTACTTTCTGATGACATACTCGAGCACAAGGTTAAAGAGACACGGTGATAGACCATCTCCCTGCTTTAGTCCGTCCCGGATTTCTCTCTCTGACTCGCCTGTGTTCATGCAAATTTGAATAAGGGCGGCATATTTTTTTGGGACTCCCAGCTGAACTAGAATATGGTAGAGTCTCTGCCTTGCGACTGAGTCGTAGGCTTTTTTGAAGTCAACGAACAGTTGGTGAACCGTCTCTCCGTATTCCCACTTCTTTTCCAGCAGTTGTCTTATTGTGAACATTTGGTCGCTTGTTGACCGGTTCCTACGGAATCCACATTGGTAGTATCCCAGTATCTCTTCTGCGTACGGTGTGATTCTCGCCAGAATGACATTTGTTAATATTTTTTGTGTGCGGTTGGGAGCAATGATATTCCTCTGTAGTTTTCGCTGTCAGATCTGTCGCCTTTTTTGAAAATGGGGATAACTATTGAGGTTTTTCATTCTTCCGGAGTGACTTCCTTATCCCATATTGTTTGGATGAGCTGGTGGATCTTTCGAGCGGTTGCCTCTCCTCCATGCTTCATAAGCTCTGCCGGTATGCAGTCGACTCCGGGAGCCTTGTTGTTTTTCAATCGCTTTATTGCGTCTACAACTGCGTTGAGGGACGGCTCTGGGATCTGAGGCTCGCCTGTATGTACGCTTGGTGCATTTATCTGTGGTTGATGGGTGCGTACATTGAGCAGATTTTCAAAGTACTGCTTCCATCTTGTCACGATATTGTTTGTTTCTATGACCAGACAGCCGTTTGCGTCTCGAATTATTTTGGCTCTTCCTCGGTAGCCATTTCTAATTGAATTTATGCTGATGTTCTTTGCCCTAGAATTTTCTAGGATTTTTTCAATCCGAGTCTTCTCCCATTCGCGTTTTTTGCGTTTGAAGAGCCTCATTGTCTCTCTCCGAATTGTCGCGTATCTTTCTGCGTTGACTTCATCATATCTTTCTAAGTGGATCACTCTGAGGCGTTTACGTTCTTCGATCTTCGCCCTGCACTCATCGTCAAACCAAGGTTTGGACTTAATTGTTTTCTTAAATCCTAATACCTTTTGGGCTGTTTTAACCCAATGTGAGTGAAAAAAATTTTAAAATTGATAAAAAACAACAAAATGGCGGACTATTGAAAAAAAATTGATTTTCGGCCCTTTTTTACTCTATTTTTTAGTTATAACTAAAATAATAAATAAATAAATAAAAAAGTAATTCGCTCACAATTTGCTATGTGTGCGGACTTTCATAAGAATCGCATGCACCGTTTTCATATTATCGCTTACACCGCACTCAAAAAAGTCATTTCGAGAAAAACGCATTCAAAGTTTGGAAATAAATTAGACAAAAGATAAAAGTGATTTTTACCCCTTATGAACATGTTGTTCAGTCACACAAGATTGCCACATATTCAAAGAAGTGGCAGTTGGCCCAAGCCAACAACGAAGCAAATTAATGCCCATAAATGGATAGTCTGCATCTTTCTAAATACACGGTAGTTGCCACCTATGATACGAATTTGTATCCGCGGGAGACCCGACCCTTTAATAACCTATAACTTTGGAACCGCCTAAGATTTTATGTCCAAATTTTAACATATTATTTTGAAGGATAAAACTATCGATTAAGCAAAAAACAATTGATTTTTTGAACCGAACAAACCGGAGTGTCCCCTTAATATTTCAAGAATACAGTAAAAAAAAATTGAAAGTAAAAAATTCAAAATTCAAAAAGTTAGCAGCTGATGAAGTGGGGGATCTTTTTTAAAACAATACCCACGATTTTTTAAGTTCTACTGAACTGATTTACTTCAAATTTAGTATATGTCTTCTTTATAGGCCTTTCTATTGCATGAACTATCCTCATCCGCAAATGTTAATGTTAACTATTTTTCAAAAATTCGATAATACATTTTTTTTCAAGCAGTCGCCATTTTGTTAAAAAAATGTTTCCAACGATAGAGGCATTTCTCTAAATGAATAATCTTTTTTTTACAGATTGCTAGGTGGGTTGAATCGTGGGTATGGTCGCGTGCCAACTTTTTGAGATCCCCCACTTCATCAGCTGCTAACTTTTTGAATTTTGAATTTTTTACTTTCAATTTTTTTTACTGTATTCTTGAAATATTAATAAACATTCTATAAAAAATGGATAGTAAAAATATTGATTGCTTTTTTTTACAGCACTTCAAAAATTGCGTTAAATTCGTGCGTCTAGACCAGAATACCCCCTTAATAAAATATTTAGAGGGAGTAATTAAAACGAGATTCAGTGTCTCCAAATACCACGAACTGACGAAAACAACGAATGCTGACAAATATAGGCATAGACACAAACAACGCCATCCTAAATGATGAACTTTTTGTGTTTGAAGATCCCTTGGAAAAAGTGAATGTAGTAGGGGCCGTCTTTCAAAAACTGTACAAGGCAAATGAAGTAATTCGCCGCAACCATGACTTGGAGGATAAAGTTCTGTTAAATGATCGTCATCTTCGAAATGACATTTCACAGTGGCGATCAGAAAACCATGGTTTTATCGAATTCAGTAATGAAAATCACTGTCGAAAGCGCTAACAGCCTTTTGATCACTAGTGAAGACATCCATGGCGCCTTTGCATCATTAAGAAACAAAAAATCAGTTGGAATCGATGGAGTACCCAATATAGTACTCATACATCTTCCTCCAATCGCAATGGACATATATGCAGTCTTGTTTAACAACGCTCTGAACAACGCACACTATCCAGTACGTTGGAAAACGGCCATCATCCAACCGTTACCAAAAAAAGGGAAAGACAGAACAAACCCAAAAAAAATCTGCGATCGATCAGTTTGTTACCGAGTATCAGTAAAGTATTCCACAAGGTTCTAAACAAGGCTGTACTTAAATGGGTTGGGGACAATAACATTATTCCAAATAACCAGTTTGGATCTAAAGCTAGTCGTGAAACCACACTTGCCGCAGCTGAACTGGTTTCAGACATTCAGTGGAATAAAAGTCTAAAACAGTGCACAGGTGCCTGTTTGGTTGACTTAGAGAGGGCCTTCGACACCGTTTGGCTAGAAGGGTTATACTACAAGCTAATGAGACGAGGCATAATGTAACCATCATAACAGGGATCATAAACAGTGCGTCGCCTATTCCCAGCCTCACCATGTGTATAATAAATTCCTTTACATACACATTGGCTGGCAACTATACCCAAGGGAAAAAGCAAATACACGCATCTTGCATTTAAAGGCATAAACCAAATCCTATAGCACAAGCAAGCGCAAATAGGAACTGTGTACTTACCATTGGCAGCGATGCCATAAACACCAATTCCATAAACCATGTCCACGATGCATTGCGTCTATCAATACAGCTGCAATGCACATCATAGACAATGATTTACACGATCTCTTGGTCTTGCAATATTTTTGGACCCGCTTCTCATGACCTCGCGGCATGAGCACACAGAAATCCATTAGCACCCAATGATATACGGCTTGTTTACTTAGCCGAGCTCACATCTCATTGATGCCCATTATCCCTTTTTGATTTTTCAGCTTCGTTTTCATGGCCTTGTCCCATGAAAGAACCAATATTCACACATACATGAAAACCGTCATGATCTCCTCTATGAGGTCCGGTTACTTACCCCAAAGAGAGACTTCACGTTTCTCTTGTAATAGGAAACGCACCCTTAATTAAGAGAGCAAGTACCACTGGCCGAATTTCACTTCCTAGCGAATTGACATCGCTGAGTCGTTTTTCACCCCGTAGCCCCGAGTCGTATTAATTAAATACAGTATAATGCCATTTAAGTAGTGTACTCTGTCTTACATTTTTTTGGTGCATCCGTTTCATCCTCAGTGTAATCAAAATCCGTTTTCTGTAATATAATTAAATGTAGTAAGATTTGTTGTGAATAAAAAAGAATCTAATTAAATTCAATTAAAGTAAACAATAAATCATACCTGAATAATATTTAGTGCGTTTTATTTTTGGATTTCCCAGTGACTATCAACTGTGTGTGTTTGGAACCGTTCCTGAGAACAATTTTGGCAGAACTTGTAATGATGATAGGAAGTGGAAGTGAACCCCGTGCCGTACGTCGGCACACCAACTTTGCCCCCCACAGCTTCCTATCCAAACCCTCACCATCGACCAATCGATCCGCTACCTTGATATTTTATTTGATAGGGAACTTAGTTTCCTTTCACATATTTACGAGATGATCCTTAAGACCAACTCAATCCTCGGGTTTGTAAAACAGTGGTCGGAAGAATTCTCCAATCCCTATATCACCCGATTCCTCTACATTTCCTTTGTCCGTACACTACTCGTATATGTTAGTCAGATATGGTGCCCCTATCAGTAGACACACATTAGCAGAATCGAGAGCATTCAAAGTCGTTTCTTATCTATCGGTTCCCTGATCTTGTCCCCCCATACCAACCATTTCAAATTAACTAACCGAAGAACACTGGAAGAACACAAAATTCTGCCCAATGTCTATTCATTTACCGACTTCTCTCTGACACGGTTGGCTGCAACAATATTTTCAACGCGAATCTATTCAACACAAACTTCCACAACATACATAATCCTCGAAAATAGTGTGCACTCTGTTGGTACACAAGTCTTTAACATATTGGCATTAGCAGCAATTTTGAATATTTAGTTTATTTTTGACAGTCGAGTTCTTACTTTCGCTAGCACTGTTTGTCATAATTTTTGGTAAAGAACAAAACTCCTATTTTGCAGCAAGATATAGAACATAGAAGGCTATGTCCGTATGTACATTGGCCCCTGAAATGAACAACACTCGACAACATATACGACAACCTAACTTATCCTGAATTCGAGCCAAGATCGTTGATGTATACCAACATGAAACGACGTAGTTTCGGTTCTGTTCTTACAATAATCCGCGCGCGAAACCATTTATGGTGTTTTAACACAAACTGCTGGTAATCGATTAGTTATTCACAGAGGTAAAAACAATCATCAACGGTGATGAGCACTGCGTTGCTTAAGGCAAATATATCTTGGCACTATATGAAGACAGGGATTTGAATAACCACGCATATCTTAGCACCTATGAATTGCAGCTTATTTACAGGTACAACATCGTAATTATTAGCGACGGTTGTTAACCAATACCCGACCCAAAGACAATAAAAACACAACAAATTCAATTGGCCAACAGCATGACGTGATTTCACAGCAAGGACTACGAATCACATTATGGTAGGATACGGTTGTTTTCCCATGTAAAAGGATACTGTAAACAAAATTGCAAAGATGAAGACAGTTCAGGGAAAAAAGTGCAAACTGTTCCTGCGATTTAAAACATGAAGGACGATGTCTCTATATTAACTGACACGCGTCGCATCTTAATTGTACAAGGTTTATGACTTCTTCGTATTTTCAATCGTCACAAGAACCGACGGTATCAGCCCAACCGTGACAAGTGTCCATGTCGTGCCTGTTAATTAGCAAATAAATGAACATCTGGTCACGACCATTTGAACCTAGGGTATAATTTCATAAGCATCCTGCGTAATGTTGCTTTCTAGCCGATGGTCATGGGAAAGACAAAATGGTCCTGAAGGTACTCCCCACGTCCAGTGTGTTCCCACAGTAGACTTGCGACAAATTGAAGAATTTTGCGAATAGAGGACAGATGTGCAAATTGGTTAAAACAAAAACAAAACATGCGAGAAAATTACTTGATAGTAAAATTATTACTGCAAAATGTACTTATTCTGGTAGAACCGACTTGATCGCCATTTAATTCTAACTGAAGTGTGTCCTATTCCCGGCCAGAAGCTTTAGTAGCATAAGCTATTAACCCTGAGATCCTGTATAATTTACATACAGTAAGTGTAAAATATCTGTTATATTCCTTCGATTCAACCTATCGATTTATACCATATGTTACGTTGCAATTGACCAACCTATGACGAAAATTTTCTTTTCAACCCGAATATACGAAAATTGACAATGTAATCTGTATATTACATTTTACGCTTTAATTTGCTCTCTAGGGGTGTTAGTTTTGGTTACCGATTTCCCATTCTGCTCGTCTCTAGAAACTTAATCACCATACATTTTAACTATCTATCGCATCCTATCAATTTTCTATCAATTGCACATATCAATAAATTGACACATCTGGCTCCTAATGATATGCTTTTTTTCAATGACTTAAATCTGCCTGACCTGCACTATAGTTCATTGGATGGTCAAATCATTTCATCGCATCAAATGCTCACCGCGGAATGCGTCTTCATAGACATACTGACTTATATATTTTGTCACACCATTAAATCCATACGACTTCGCAATTAACTCAATCGACCGCTTAATAGTTGTGTAACTCCAAGGATAATATCCAATAGACTTTATCAGAAGATCAACATATTTCCTACCCCGCATCTGCTAAAGAATGATTTTTCAAAGATCACCTCGCAGATATAGACCCCTACCATGTTAGTAATGTCTAAAGCAACATGGGTAAATCTCATTTTTTCACCTCGCAAATCCAGACCCCTGTAATGTTCGTAATACCTGAAAGAATATAGGTAACCAGTAAACCTCATATTTAATCCTGATTCTATCAATTCGACGACCTTACTAGGTGTACCGGTGTGAAGTGAGCGTCAAGATACAAATGTATCAATAGGGAACGTTTGTTGTGAAAGAGCCTGTGGCGGTGCCGCCAAACCCCACGGTACACTTACCTAAAAAACCCCATAACCTCATCCCACCAGCATAAGTTTTCGCCAATGCAATCGCATTAAGCGCATTAATTAGATCATAGCTATAATCGTAAAGCTTCTGTAAAAGAATTCTTACCTTTTCAAGCATTCTTTCGCTTACAAATCCCCTGTAAGAGTTCTTACTTTCCTTGTCATAAATTCCCTGAAAAGAAAATTCATCGGTTCGTATACCATACGACCGCATATCAGAGAATTTTACCATAGGGTTGGCTAATCCCAGCCTCAATATGTGTACAAAAAACTATTTACACACACATCGGCTGGCGACTCCTTTAGCCAGCGATAATAGTCCAACGCAGATGCATGTAATTAGCACCATGCACGTTGAGACTAATGCCTTAGCAATGCACTAAGTGCAAACAACGGAACGCTGTCCTTTGGCAGGCATCGGGTGATACGACAGACTATAGTCGTATCACCAGCATCTTCCTATAGATAAACAATCTACAATTTCTTTCGTGCTGCAAACGAATAATCCCGCATATTCAAATGCGAACAAGGGATTCGTTTCGGCAACCAACTCAAGATACGATATACAATTTTCATTGTATAAAGTATCGCGCCACTTAGCACCTTTTTACCAACGTCCATCATAGCGACGTTGCATAGGGTAAACATGACCCTCATTACGGAGCGAACCATTTGGTGACCTCTTCCTTTGTTCTCGCCGTCTGCTTGCTTCGTTGTTTCATTGCCTTCGAGCACTGCAAATAGCATCGATCAGTACGGCCGCACACGCATACCATTGCACTGAATGTGTGCATTTCCTTGGCGGCCACACCCTTAAGAAAAATTTTTTTCTCTTTCTCCTTTTTTTCTCACCACTAACCTAGGATGGAATTCATGTCAGAGCTCCATCCTCGGGGAGTCAAATTCCATCCGCTGACCACCACGGTCATGCGACTTCCGCCCTCCATCACTGCGGAGACGTGGACGCGAGAATATGTCGAGTCGAGTGTCTTACTACCTTAAAAGTAATTCTCTCTGGTGCGTCAGTACCGTCGTCGTGTAATTAGTAGCTACCCTTTCTTTTGTCCAACCACCACAGCCATAGCTAATTAAGTGCAAAAAGTTAAATAAAGAACCTATCAGTAAGAACGATAAAATACTTTACACCCAATCGGTGCGTTTTATTCTGGAGACTACCATGGGTGCGTTTTGCTTCGTTCTTTGGTGACAATTTCCTGCGAACAGTTTACGGCGGCGCAATGGGCGACAGTAAGTGGATGTTGGAGGAGGAAGTGAACGGAGTACCTCCCAAAGTATATTCCTTCCTCCCCACAAGCCTATGTATTTTTTTTTATTTGGTTGCTATGACATCTGTCAAACATATTTAGTATGCATCAAGTCATTGTACAAACCACATCATTTTTTTTAATCCTGTTAAAAATGTCGAATTTTGTACCAGAAAATGATGATTTGCGGAAAGCATTAATTTTTTGTTTTCATTTGAAGAAAAGTGCTGCAGAGTCGCATTGAATGCTTGTCGAGGCTTATGGTGATCATGCTCTATCGGAAGCAACATGCAAAAGATGGTTTAAGCGGTTCAGAGATAATGATTTTGATGTGCAAAATAAAGAACGTGGAAGACCACCAAAAAAGTTTGAAGACGCTGAATTGCAAGCAATATTGGATCAAGATGACACTTTAAGTCGAAAACAAATGGCACAAATGTTAAATGTTGCACAACAAACTATTTCTGACCGTTTAAAAGCTATGGGAAATATCCAAAAGTGTGAAAACTGGATGCCACATGCATTGAATGACAGGCAGATGGAAAAACGAAACACCACATGTGAAACGTTGCTTCTACGACACGAAAGGATGTCAGTATTGCATCGAATTGCGACTGGTGATGTAAAATGGATTTATTTTAAAAATCGTAAACGCAAAAAATCATAGGTACATCCAGGAGAAGCGTCAACATCGACTGCAAAGCCTGATCGGTTCGGAAAAAAGACAATGCTCTGTGTTTGGTGGGACCAGAAGGGGGTGGTGTATCTTGAACTTCTAAAACCTGGCGGAACTGTTATTGCAACGTTACCGGCAACAAATGATCTATTTGAACCACGTATTGATCGAAAAACGACCAGAATGGGCCACAAGACACGGAAAGGTAATTTTGTTGCATGATAATGCTCCGAGTCATACAGCAAAACCCATCAAAGAAACAATAAAAGCTCTCGGCTGGTTAGTGTCACCCCACCCGCCGCATTCACCAGACTTGGCTCCTTCCGACTACCATTTGTTTTCATCGATGGGACACGCATTGGCTGAGCAGCATTTCAATTCCTACGAAGAAGTCGAAAATTGGGTGTCCGAATGGTTTACCTCAAAAGACGACCGGTTTTATTGGCGTGGTATCCACAAATTGCCAGAAAGGTGGTCGAAATGTGTAGAAAGCAATGGCCAATACTTCGAATAAAATGCTTTTTACTTTCCCATTTAAAATTAGTGTTTTATTTAAAAAAATACTTCATACCGGCACACCTGGTAGTTCGTCCAACCTTCGTATTTTTTACTTCTCTCCACTTACTGTTAATTTTTTTTTATTTTCCGTCTCTCAGGAACGGCGAACTTTTAGGGCTGAGTCGGAGCTCTGAGAGACTATTTTTTCTCGACTGGATCCAAGCTCCATAAACTGGTTACGGATTTCTCCTAACTATTTCACTGCTATAGTTCAATTGGATCGGATTTCACCTAGCTGCTGAGGATTGGGATCCAATCTACCACCCAATTTTGAACCACAGCCAATCCTTTTTCACTACTCCCAGCTGGAAGCTCAGATATAATTCAATACCCGTCTAAAGCCCTGCGATGGAATGGTGGTGGTCTATCCCCTTTTTATTCCGCAAGA
This sequence comes from Microdon myrmicae, assembly GCA_963931805.1. NCBI lineage: Eukaryota > Metazoa > Arthropoda > Insecta > Diptera > Syrphidae > Microdon > Microdon myrmicae. The sequence continues at coordinate 25,749,120 of OZ007500.1, forward strand.
TTGTTTTTTTCTTTATGAAGAGGAGGGAGAGTGTGGGGTTATAAGTCAAGTCAGGGCGTCGGCAAGGACGAAGGGTTCACTAAACTTCCCACTCACTGCTGCACAAACGATTGAAGAGTGATTAACGAGCGAATTAATCAGCGGGAGAACAGAACATAAATAAAGAAAAAACACACAGGTATTATTTGTCGTAAAACTTCCTTTTATTTTCACTGAACATGTATTACACGGTTGCTGGTTTGTCCTTTAAGTAATCACCACGATCTCTATCTCTCGTTCCACCTGGAGTCAACACACGTAGTTCTTGTTCGACTTTTCTTTACTGTTTTAACGTCACTTTCGGACAAGCTTCCGAAGGGAGAAAAAGGTGTTCTAAATCTTTTGATTCCCGAGAACCGGAAATTATGGAATTCACTTATATGCCCTTAAAAGGAAAAATACATTATCACGCGAATTATATGACTTTCAACGGACGAAACTACTCACAACCTTTCTCCACTGCGGATTAATTTTGACTCCTTGAGTGGCTGTTGCACTCAACATCCCCTAGCTGCGGTGGTGGTGAATTTCCATCGATATGGAAGGAGCCGAATCGGATCATTTGTTTGGTGATGACCAATCAACGATCGATTGGGATCTTTTTTGGAAGAATTTCCCTGTGGTGACCGTACAGGTCAAGTACAATGCCCTTTCGCTGGAAGTGAGGCAACGATCGATCCTGCAACTGTACAAACAAAAGAACTGGTATTATGGGCTGCGGGCATCGTTGAGATAAACGATAGCGAAAAATCGCCGAAGGAAGAAATAGGTTTCTGTGTGTTCTGTAAACAGAAACGCTATTTTGGAGGGTCATACGCTGAGATGCGCATTTGTTTGGTTTAACCAATGCTGCATGGGAACGTCGGCTGTTTACATAATCGCCCAGAATCATACCATTGCAGGCAATAGTTTTCTCTGTGGCCAACCGCAGATTTGTTCGCTTATGGCAAAGGCTAGGGTGGCTACTGTTTGGTTAAGAAAATTGTACGTGGGACACGATCATTGGCATGATTGTTTAAATAGCAATCATGATCGTGTCCGATTCAACGGATGTTAGTTTTCGGAAAACTGTATCATAGGGCATGATCATTAGGATGATTATTTGAACAACGATCGCGGTCATGTCCTATTCGATGATCGGGTGTCGCTTGGGCGATCAATGGTCGGAAAAATCCGCTTCAGCTGTGTCAACAGATCCGCTGGCCAGCGTGTGTTTGTCGATTATAATTGCTGACAAGCTCAGCCGATTGGGTTGGTATGGTTCATGTAATATGAACGAAATGATTTGATGATGTGCATGCTTGCTGGGGTTTTACTTTCAGGTGAAAGCGAATGAAAGGTAGCTTACGCTGCTCGATTGCAGGTAAGTAAAGTGGCTTGTGGAGCGAGGGAAAGGCAGGTTGGTTTAAGGAAATGGGTGGTTCTTTGGGAATGCTTTAAAGAACCCACACAAGAGAAAATAAGCTTTTTTGTAACGTTTTCTTTTCTTATTTTCATTATTTCATTACAAACAACCCACCATCAGAGCCTCAACAACAATAGCAAGACCACCAAAACTGTACCCCACGGTGCAATCCCACGGACTCAACGGTCAGCGTGCCATTCCTCTTCCAATAATGACACGCATCTTTGTGAGAGGGGAGGTTTGTTACGTGGTAACCTCCACTACCACCTTCTCCCCGCTCAGAAACACATTTTTTATTATACATATAACATACAAAAATCATTTTACATTTTTTGAATTAAACTTTTTTGTATGTAATATTAATTAAACACATTCAGTACACACATCAAATATTAAATTAACACATAAAACATTTTTTCACATTTCCATATTTTTGATTAAACATATAGCATATGAAGCATTCATACATTATCCATTTTTACACACAAGAAAAACGCATAATACACAAAACATTCGTTACACGCATACGCGATCGGAGTGCAACAGGTTAAGACGCTTGCAACAAAGAGCAAGAAACCGTAACACCTATCCACAGTTGCATGAGGAATTCGTCAACAAACGGAAAGAGTTGAGGAATGTAATCCGCAAAGTAAATATGACGCCTGCTGCTACCTAAGGGATGAATTAAATAACAACCCATGTGGCAGCGCCCCTACAGGATAGTCACGAAAAGACTACACAACAACAGTAGTCAAATGCAAAAAAGTAAAACTGACATGACCAGAATCGTTGCTGTCCTCTTCCCGCAGTATGATGAGGTGTTGAGAGTGCAAGAGGAGTGGAGTATCACTGCAGGAAAGATACCTCCCGTGACCACCGAAGGAGTGCTCTTGGCTGCAAGGGTTATCAAAAAACAAGACCCCGAGACTGGATGGTATCCCTAACGCTGTAGTGAAGACTGCCGTAACAAAAAAGCCGGAAGTCTTCAGCAGTCTCTTCACAACTTGCCTTCAAACAGGACAATTTCCTATACGATGGAAGAAACAACGGCTTGTGCTTATACTAAAAGGAGTCAAGAATCCCGAAGCGCCGTCGTCTTATCGCCCGTTGTGCATGCTGGACACAACAGGAAAACTGCTTGAGCGAGTAATTTCCACTCGCCCGGAACAATGCTCTGAGGGGACATCGGATCTCTGTGAATCGCAGTATGGGTTCCGGAAAGGCAGATCAACCGCTAAGGCACTATCGGTGGTGTGCGACATCGCTTGCAATGCGATAGCTGGAGCACGATGACTAGAAGGTACGAAAAAATATTGCGCGGATGTTAAAAATGCATTTAACTCGGTGAACTGGAATCGGATACTAGAAGCGTTGGGCGATCTACAAGTCTCACCCTACTTGGTGCGTATACTAAAAAACTATCTCTTGGATAGAGGACTGCTCTATGACACAGATGAGGGACCACAGGAATATAAAATAACAGCGGGTGTACCTCAGGGATCTGTATTAGGTCCGCTGTTATGGAATATCATGTATGATGGTGTGCTCAGGGTCAATGCATCAGAAGGGGTTAGAATCGTTGGGTACGCAGATGATTTGGCAATAATGGCCGGAGCTAAACATCTAGATGACCTGGAGAATGTTTGCTCTCAAGCAATCCAGAGCATTAAATGCTGGCTAAATATGGCCGGACTGGAAATAAGACGGAGGCAGTTTTAATAAGCAGCCGCAAGAAAGTTGAACACCATGATTTGGAAATAGAAGGAACAATAATCAGATCCAGTCCCTATATTAAATATCTTGGTGTTATACTCGACAACAGATTGACCTTCAAGGAACACCTAAGGAAAACGAGTGAAAAAACGGCAAGAGTATGCAAAGTTTTGGCGAGAGTTATACCCAATGTTGGAGGACCCCGGCCCCACATAAGGAAACTCATAACCAGTGTCAATACCTCCACTATAATGTATCATCATCATCATCATCATCATCATCATCATCATCATCATCATCGGCACTACAACCTGGAACCGGTCTTGGCCTTATTTAGCAAGTTCTGAGGCTTGTTAAATTTTCCATAATGATTTGTTTTTTCCGGGCAAGGTCATTAGTCTTGCGCCAGAGGCTCCCCGACGGGGAATCGAACCCCGGTCTCCCGCGTGACAGGCGGGTATACTAACCAGTATACTATTGAGGAGCTATAATGTATGCAGCTCACAAATGGACAGGAGCCGCACAGTATAAGTCGTACACGAGGGGAGTGAACTCAGCACATATGCTGGCATCAGTAAAAGTAGACTGTGCATTCCGAACGGTACCCGAAAATGCCATAAATGTTTTGGCTGGGAGGACACCACTTGACATTGCAGTTAAAGAAAACGCTGCATTGCATAAGGTCTCCCAAGAGAATCGTCGGAGAATGCGGTCACAATTAGGCATATGCGTTTTTAGCTGCTGTAAGAGCAGCTGCTGTATGATTATCAAAGTAAATATACTGATCAAGCCAGATACCAATGTATCTGACTACAGTTGTTACTTGAAGGGGAAGGTCATTACTTCCTGCAATGGAAATTTTTTTCCAATTCCGTTTTGTGTCCTTTAATGCACTGGCCAGGGACGTTCTGAAAAGGATAGTCTCTGTTTTTTGGAAATTTATTTTTAATTTACAGTCGTCGCAAAAACATTTGATTTTGTTGAAATCATTTTGCAGAAGTCTGTTGATGACATCAATCTTTTCGTCAGATCTAGACACCATAATGTCGTCGGCGTACGCTATTGCATGGTTGAGAGAACCCACTAGATCACTAGTGTAAATGTTAAATAAAATGGGAGAATTCAATGCTCCTTGTTGTAAGCCGTTTTTAATGTGGAGGGTCTTGTTAGAGATTATATCTCCACATTTCACCACAAATTGTTTACCCATTATCATACATTGGAAAGCATTTTTATACTTGGATGCTCATAGCAATCAATCAGATACCACAAACGTACCAGTCATATATCATGTAGCAAGACGAGCAACTGATAAAACAATTAAGTATGTGCCAACAAGCATAGGAGATGGAAATACTATTCTAAGATACTGCGTGACCATACCTGAAAAAGACAAAATTAATTTAGAAAGACTCAATAGAAAAACATACTGGTGGTTCGACTGGGCTGAGACTGGCTGATAAACATTCGGGAGCGGGTCCTGCTGTAGGGAACCCGTTCAGCCAACTGGCAGTCAGAGGACTAGGGATCGGCGGGGAAGACATATGGCAGGACCTGATCCACAGGTCCATAGTCTTAATTTGTATTAGGTAAACTTAAGCTAGGCTTAGTTAGAGTTAATTTAGTCTTAGTTAGATTTAAGTACTACTAGGTTTAAATAGTTTTATTATAAATAAAAAATATATATACGACAATTGAGTAGGTTTTTTTGTTACTTTTTCCTCAAATAATATTAAAAAAAAAAAACATCATACGGTACATTGTTTAAAGGAAAAAAAAAGATAAGTATTGCGTGCCACTACGGCCTTATACATTAAAACAACAACAACAAGAGAGTATAGTTTTATATTTACTTAGACTAAGAGACAACAAAAAATGTACTAGTATTTATGTAAAATAAATAAACGTTTAAAAAAAGGTCGTCAACGAGAGTCGATAGCATTGAGTAAAAAAAGGTCAGAGAGGCATAAAAGCAAGTGTTGAATTTGTGAATGACAAGATTGAGAGTCGTTGGTAAGAGGAACAAAAGTTGTGAAATAAACATACTTGAAAAATAAAAGTCGCGTTTTTATTAAGAAAACACCAAATTTTTGTTAATTTTTCTCTCGGACTGTTCGCCCGTGTGTGGCGAAAGGCGAAATTAACAAATTAAATATTTTTTACAAACAGCGCCACATCACAGTGAAAAAACATTGACTTGCCAGCGGATTGAGGAGTGAACAGGACATCGTGAGGGTACCCATCTAAAGGTTAGCCTGCAGCGAAGATTCAAACGCCACGCACAACTGTGAGTACCAATTTTATATTATTATATTTTTATTGTAAAAAATACCGTGTATATATACTATTCGCTCTCTTCCTTATGGGTCTGCTTATATAGTTAAATGGGATCAAAACAGTTTTCCCTGATATTTCTAGCAAATAAGTGAATATCTTAACTGGATATGCTCAGATAGAAGACATTAGATAGCAATGCCAAAGCCGGCTGATGAATCCACAAGATTACCAACGAAATGGAAAACACCGATGTTCTCAATAGAATCAAATGCTCAAGCATTTTCCATTTGGGTGTAAAGTTTAATTAACACTCTATCGATATTGTTCGTTGTGGCCGGACTTATCTGGAATGACTGTTGCGGTTGCTTCTTATACACCCACCGGCACATACAAACGCACATGATGGCAAACACACAAATATAATTAATTTCCATATAAGGCGGGTTCGATAAGGGATAATGATCGCGGCCCCCACCGCTAAACTGATCGCCCTGACGATTCTTATCATCATCAATATTCAAGCGTCACTGTGTTCCATATGTTACGACATTTGTTAACGCACACTATTAATAACCCCGACCATTAAGATACAGATCTCTAGGAACTTTATAACTTCATAGATCCATGTATAAATCCACGCCTAATGTGATGACCAAAATGCAAACGTCTTTTCGGTCAAATGGGGACCCCTAAGGCGACCCAGGCAGATAGATAAGAAACTCTTACTAGGAGAAAACAAAACAATGTTAAGCAGTCAACCCCACTCTGGCGATCAAGATAACAGACAAATCTAAATACTTCATTAATACTATTCATCGGAGAGCTTTCAAAGATACATTAGATCACAATCAAGCGCGCCTTAGGTATTTCCGGTTTTCTCAACATTATTTGTTCTCCACTTTTTGATGATAAAACAGAATAGCTGAGAATCATATAGAATGGAGTAGATTAGACTAGAGTAGAATAGAACAAGGTAGAAAAGAAGGTGAAAATCAAAACAGCAGGTTAAGAAAAAGCGTGGCGCTACTGTTCACACTGTCATCCTATACGCGGATCGTTTTCGTGTGCATCCAAATAAGAATCTTAAAGATCTAATGCAATTAAATCAGGTTCATCGGCGGTCTGACCTGGGGATCGCTGATAATCGAATGCTAATGTTATCACTTTAAGTTTTTAACTTTGTAGGCTGATCGCAGCGACATCTTTAATACAATATGCTGAATACCGTTATCTGATAGTAAAATAAAACTAAACCAAAGAGCGCACGGGAATGCGAGAGTGAGATAGATAAAACTTTGTTACCTTCTCCACAAGACAAGACTAAGACTGGTCCATCTGTATTAACTTCCACGGCTTCTGTTTTATGCTGATGTGCACACTAATTTGTGGACGCGATCGTTTATAGCTAGAATGTAAGAATAGGACTGCGAGAATTCTTACGAAACCCTAGATTCTATTCGCGTGCACTACGACTAGGAAGTGATTGGCGCACTTTCTGTCCTGCTATAAAATTATAAATGGCAATTAAAATGTTTCCATGATGGGAAAGGACCGACAGACAGGTTACAAGTAACTGCGTAACTGTGTAACTGTGTGACTGTTGCCAGTAGCACCAACTGGGGGTCCTTCAATTTGAACTAAAATATAAAACCAAATAAAATAAATGTGACCATAAATCTAGAGAGGCATCGACTGTTCCGCTTTGCTCCCAACCTCAGATGTGCTCCAATTTTTGTTCACGAACCATGTGACCACCAGACAAGGCTATGTTACGTATGTTAATTTATCTTTGAGGAGCGCACACTCAGAGAAGGTATGACTTGAAGGAAGCCACTACGCTAGACCGTGCAGGATCGTGTGGTAGTCATGCAAATTAGTTTTGGTTATAAATGTTGGCTTTTATGTTCGAACCGTGCGGCGATTTAGCCAATCTTTAGTTGCGCTTGTGAATTGTAGTAAACAAGAGGCTGAAAAGCCTTTTGGGTAAATTTACAAACTCGGATATTGGTTGATACAGTAACAGCTACAGAAAACACACGAAACATGACCAGCGGGTGAGATTATATAGATATAAGAAAATTATTAAGACAAATATTAGTTTTCCGTCAGATTTGCCATTAAAAATAATCTGCGTTTGTTTGTCCCATTCGAAATTGATTAGTCGCTATAGTATGCCAGCAGCTGTCATTAACCTAGTTTCATTTAATTTTCATAATTATTTTACATCCTACAAGAGTGTAACGGATAGTTGCTGCCAAGTTATGGGTACTTAAATTGCTGCAATAGTTGCAGGAAGCTATAAAACGAAATGTCATAATCTTGGCACCTGACTTTGAATTGTGAATTTGTTTTACATTAACCCATTCTTAGTTGCTTTAGTAGTAACAGAACGAATGGACGGAGAAGGAATTCTTGTTGTAATGACAGTGATAATTCTTAAAGGAATGAGATAGTCAGATCACAATGTGCCTATATTCCCATGATTTATTTCGCGTAAAGTCATACGAGACCGTTTGTGAAAATGTCTCACTAAATATGGGAACTGAGTGAGAATTTGGGATGAATTTATGTCTTGTAAAACGTTACAAAGGTTCAGATGAGGGATGAGTGTCAAGGGTGTTGGGGGGGAGAAGGGCGGGGTCAGCGGGGGTAAGACAGCAGACGAAATTTAAGAGCGGGAGAGGTAAGATTGAAATCAAAAAATTTGGGGTAAAAGTTTGCCCACCGCAGCATTCGTGAAATAGGTTCGTTAGAGCCGTAAGAAGTGTAATGGGCGGGAAAATAGAAGAGACGAGGGTTACGGGAGTTAGTGTAAAGTGTGATGAGAGACTTGGGCAGTTGATTGAACCAGAGAGAAGACGGTGTATGATGAGGATGTCGGCATGAATTCTGCGCTTTTCAAGTGTGTTAAAGTTAATTAAATGAAGACGGCTTGTGTACGGGGGAAGAGTCCAACGATTTTCCCAATTCAGTCCTCGGAAGGCAAAACGCAAAAAACGACGTTGCACGCTTTCGATCCTGCGAATATGGGACGAGCAGTAAGGAGACCAGACCTGACTAGCGTATTCAAGAAGGGGACGGACAAAGGTTATGTAGATCGATCGGAAAACGTAGGGATTAGAGAATCCTTTCGACCAGCGTTTCACAAAACCAATGGCAGAGTTGGCCCTAGGGATAATGTCATCAATATGTGGGATGAAGTTAAGCTCCAAACCAACTTTACTTGAGAGTTGGTCATCTGGTCCGCAGATTTGGATCCAGGGGAATTTACGTGTTGAACATCTGGTTCGTATATCACGTCTTTGATTTATGTTGAATTCAATATGGGCAAATTGAACGTTTAGTTCAATTTGTTTGACATCTGATGTTGGTCCGTTTAGTGTATGGGGCAATGCTAGGGTTTGGGGAGTGCTTCATCCTTTTAGTGGATACTTTTGCATGTACCGCAATTAAAAGGTGGAGACTGGCTCCAAAGAGGTATGTATTAATGGGTGGGGGTTTTTAGGCGTAACACATTTGAAGAAGTGGGGAGTCGAGACAAGAGCGGATCGTTTTGTAGAGTTTACTGTCGTCCACGTAGAGAGAGATGGAGGAGTGCTTGATACTGGAGTCTAGTCGTTAATAATAAGAATAAATAAGAGGAGTCCTAGATGACTGCTCTGGGGAATCCCTGACGTGGGAAGAAAAGGATTGGAAAGGGTGGCTCTAAATCTGACACGGTAGGCGCAATCTTTAAGATAGGAAGAAACTCACTTAGTCAGTATGGATTCGAAACCAAGAGAGGATAACTTAAAGAGGATGAGATTGGGGGAGATTTTGTCAAAGGCCTTACTTAAATCAGTTGTGATTACATCGACTTCGCTGCCATTTTCTAAGGCACGTAGTTTGTGGGATGAGAACTCAACTAGATTGGTGGTAGTCAATCTACCCATAAGAAAACCATACTGATTGGATGAGATGATAGATTTGCAGCGGAGAGATAACGTGTTGTACAGAATGCCTTCAAAGAGTTTTGGAATGTGAGACAGTTTGGCGATGGGGCGGTAGTTACTAATATCGCTTTTGGCCCCTTCTTATGTATGGTGACGAAAGAGGATTTCCAAATATTTGGGAAAACACCTTGTGTGAGGGATAGATTGAAAATCTTTGAGAGCTGGAGAGAGAGCGAAGAGGAACATTTTTTTATAGTACAGCAGGGAGTCGATCAAGGCCAGAGCTGAAATCATCTTTAAGTAAGTTTAATTTTTCTTCCACTAGACGATGCTGAATAAGTGGAGAGATGAAAGGCCCAATGGAGAATTCGGGCAGGTATTTGAAGTAAGACGGATTAGGCTCGAAAGGATTGTCCGTGAAGGATTTGTTAAAGAAAGAAGTGAATAGATTGGCAATAGTTTGGGGGTCGGTTGAAGTAATCGTGTCAAACGATAAAGTTAGTTGGGATAGACGTCAGATTTCCGTTTGTAATATATAAAGTGAAAAAAAGATTTGGAGTCATTGATCAAGTTGTTTTGTGTTTTTGTAAGATAATTGTCGTAGAGGGAGTTGTAAAGCTGGTGGATTTGTGGCGTTTCTAACAGATACACACACAATACACAAGCAAATAGTGAAGATGTAGTGCTCCGGAAAGCCCTAAAATTTCCTTACTCCATAGAAACAATCTCCTTCCCCCACATACAAATCCCTACACCCAAATCAACATTGAATTCAATGTCAACCAAATCGAACTAAACATTCAATCTCTCAAACATTACATTAAATTCAATTCAATTCAAATTCCTAAAGGATCCAAAGCCCAAAACGTGCATGTGTCTAAACAAAGCCATATCTATTTTCCGCCGACACACAATTCGAGCAATCATAAACATCCGAATGCATATCTTCACATGCCTGATATTTTATGACTTGTAAATGTACCAATGCAAAAACCAATACCTAATTCCCACGAATCTTGTGTTACCCATCCGAGGGACACGCAAACTCTTGTCTGCATAAGCCAGACGGATAACAAAAACAAAAAACCCAAATTCCAATGCATATCCTAATTATGCATAATAGTTTTATGAGAACTCATAAAACCGAACCATTACCCTAATGAGCACATTGAACACCACACCCGAAATCGAGATTTTCCATCTGAAACGTTCGTTTCAAGATACAAAATCTCGATTTGTTTTCATGTATAAGTAAGATGCAGGAGACACGCTACCTGGGAGCGAGGCCAATAACTAATAACAAAGAACACCGAACGAAAATCGAATAAGAAAATGTATCAGAGCCGTATACCATAGCGATAACATATCGCTTGAGTGTACTTGAGCTTAGAAATCGAATTCGTACACGCGTCAGTGGCCTGATGTAGATGAACCCGCTATTCGTGGCGAAATAATCAAAATCCTCAAGAACAACACCAAGGCCCACTTCTTTACATGTAATCAAAACCGGTCATGTCAACCTCGTCCTAACAGATCTCACTTCTGACTTCGATCCCGAGAAAGTCTTAGCTCAATTAGAATTAATGTGTCCAAACACAGTCGAAAAGGTCACAAGACTGGAAACACTTAAGTCTAAGCGTCTGCATATTCTCTACGATTTATTCATAGTGAAATTACACTCCGGGAAACTGCTTGAAGCTCTCATAAAAATTAAAAGCGTTTACCACATGTCTGTCTCCTGGGAAAGGCCCAAGCGAAACTCAGACCCATTCCAATGCCGGCGAAAGCAATCCTTTGGGCCACAGCCAAAAACTGTGCCTGAAATGCGGACCACGATGAGGGCCAGGAGAATGTCAGCTCGTCAAAGACAAATCTAGTACAACCTATTGCCACAACTGCAGACAAATCGGTCATCCTGCAATTATGGTTTCGAACCGACTTAAATACAAAAAGTTGAGCAAAAAATAAGGGCAGAACTCACCAAACTTGCTAAAAAAAAATGCTCGCCCCCAAAGGAATCTTTCAGCCAACAGGGCAATTGCCCCGCGACCAGGCGTCACCTATGCGGACCTCTTTCGCGAAGAATAAATCTGTAGCACCCCAATGCCCAATAGTCAAAAACCGCAAACAAGTGGCAAACCCATATCTACAATAGGTAACTTCATAAACTTTTCCAAAGAAATATTCGGTGTGGATGTGTCTACATTAATATAAAAGAATATCATTTACGTTGGGTATTCGTCAGGGAGGTCTGATAACACCTAGCTCCAAGCTGCAGTACCTCTCGTATCTAGGGATAAGTTCCATCAACCTGATTTAATTTAACCAACATGCACGTATTGCATTAAAAAAGGCTAAAAATGTGACCTGTTACATAATGTTAGGCTTGACCTTGAGGAGATCGGATCGGACGGTCAAGCGTTGAAGGATGGCGGAGTCGAGTCGGCGAGGTCATGAACTTCCGGGTTCCTTTAGGCCAAGAAAAATTATTACAAATAAATAACAAACAAGTCTACATGACCGTTAAAATTACCCCACTAATGGACTATTTCCCCAAAGCACTGGTAACAGGAATTGCAAAGATGTCCGATCATGAAAGCAGTGTTATCAGAAATCTACTTGACAGCCACGTCAGTAACGACTAGGAAACATCTCGTTAATCACAATAAGAACAACCAACCGACGGCTCCCAACGCGAAGCATTTCACTCCAGAACCTGGCGAGCTCTTACCGCCATACTATAAAAAAGTAATCCCCGGCCAATACAGAGGACCGTTTCATTAAGTGGCTTGTGTTTGTTTTCCAAAAAAAAAAAAAAAAAAAAAAAAAAAAAAAAAAAAAAAAAAAAAAAAAAAAAAAAAAAAAAAAAAAAAAAAAAAAATAAATAAATAAATAAATAAATAAACAACCCATTCAATATCAACACATCTTAAAAAGTGTGGCTATGTGGGGAATGTTATTAACTTTGTATATATTGGAGAATGTTATTAGCATTGTATATAGCTGTAAATAGTTATTAGTTATTATAGTTAGTTGTAAAGTTAGATACAAGGTATTTGACAATGCAAAAAAAACGCCCTGGGTGCAAGGTTTATAAATAATAAGAAAAAAAATAAATTAATAAGAGGAAAATGAAAATCGAAGAACTAAAGCCATGTTGGCAAATAAAATAGACAAACCTTTGTGGCAGGGCGATACCTTGCAGCCCTTAGTAGTCCACAGTTGTGTACGATTTTTTTATGCAGTAGACAGCAAGCAATGTGCAAACTAAATAAAAAAATGAAGACTCAATAAATATATTGTCATTATGCTTAACCACGTATCTAACCATATATTTATCCATGAATCTATCCATGTATCTATCCATGTACCTATCCATCTACCTATCGATGTCCAGTGGTGATATCCGGTAACGTGTTTTATATAAGTCATTAGTCCGGAAATTTTTGAAGAATATTATTAAGTAACATCAAACATTTAACTACTTACAGCACTGAAAATGGGCATCATGTGAAATAATAGGAGAAGGCAATAAACTCAGACCACATCTAAAATACACTTTTCTTCAAAACTGACTCTATTCTCTCCAACCACTGGCAGTCCACATATATATGTGCTACATCTTAGAGATAGGTAAGAAAACACACAATAAATCCTACATTCCTTTTCAACATAATATCCTGCTGCCCTGTCAATCTTGGCAACAACAATATAACTTAAAACTGTAACACCCATGGCAACGAGCAAACCTTCACCAACCAAAACAACATCACATCACTCAATAAATCCCACAAGTCCAGGAATGTCATACGCTAAGGTTGTCAAGGATTCCCTTAACATGACAAGAAATCACCAATCCAACAGTAACGATCTGAATCTGGACATCACAGGATACATAAGTAGCTTACATAAGATGCTGCCCACGTTGAAGCACAGCTCAGAAATAGAAAAAAAGGTCAGATTTTATCTCTTATAACTTCACATATCCTCTCCCTTAATGGGTAATTTAACCATAATTTCCCTCAACGCAGAGTCCATATATTCCAATATTCGCAGACAACACCTCCGATTGTTCGTTGAAAAGTTTTCTCCAGATATCCTCCTCCTCTCAGAAACTTGGCTTAAACCAGACTCCCGAGTATCTATCCCGAATTATACACTTGTTTCTAATCCACGAACCACTGGACCTCGTGGAGGTACTGGAATTCTAATTCACAAGAAATTCCAATTTTCCGAAATTAGGTTCACCAATATAAATAATATTGAGTACACGGCAATTAAAATCTTTTACAAAAGCAACAAAGTACTTGTATTGTCGTCCGTATACATTCACCCTTCTTGGGAACCAAACTTCCCTAGTTCCGACATCACTGAGATAATCCAACAGTCTCTACCTGCACCTTTCATAATAGGAGGAGACTGGAATGCTCGGCATACTTCATTTAATGACACTAAGTGCAATAAATACGGTTGCGAACTTCTAGCACTCCTTCAACTCCATCCATATATCTATGCGGACTGTCCATTACAGCCAACACGTATCTCCAATACTACTAAATCAACAATAGATTTTTTCCTAAAATCCGTAGACGTCTACTCACCTAACTTCCCTACAGTATCCTTCGAATTTCCTTCCGATCATGGGTCCGTCCACACCACTGTCCAAATCCCAGCCCTCGAACCATGTTACTCATTCAATCCGATCCCTAATTTCTCCAGGACAAACTGGAAAAGAGTCAATAGGGACATTGCTGCCAGTTTTACAGACTATACTTTGCCAGAGACTTCAAATCTACTCCCTGCTGAAATTGATCAAACAGCCTTAAGAATAGAGCAAATACTAAAAAATGCCCTCTTCAGCCACACACCTACATCCATCCCTCATAATCACCTACGAAAACCTTTATCCAACATCCTTACAAAACTGTTACGCGTAAAAAAACAGCTTAGACGAAAACTACATAGCAGTTACTCCCCTTTTATTAAAAATCAAATCCAACTCTTGACTACCCTGATAAATGGACAACTAAAACAATTTGCCGACCAGGCTTATACGTCTATACTTAAAAATATTAAACCCAATCGTGATTTATTCAAAAATATCAACAGACTAACGGGTCGAAAATACAAACCTCGAATCGATTATATTATCAGCCCTACTAACAATCACCCAGTCCAATCAGATATTGACATAGCAAACTGTCTAGCTAATCACTTTTATCAAATCCATCAAAAAAACGACTCCCTCTCAGTCTCCAATTTTCAAGATACTGTAAACGACTACATCTCACGCACAATGATCCCATCCTTCACCCCTTTCATCGCGGAATTCAACGAAACAAACAAAGCGTCTCATCCTCTGGATAATGCGACTTTCCTAACAGCAGACGAATTATCTGAATTTATAACATCACGCAATAACAAGAAGTCGACAGGCTTAGATGGAATTCCAAACCTTCTTTACAAAAGACTTCTCCCGTCAAATCTAGTCCCTATTCTCGTTCTTCTCAACCATATAATTAACGGATCACATTTCCCAGATAACTGGAAAACCACGGTTATAGTCCCTATCAGTAAGTCCAGTCCTTCCAACAACCCCAGCAACTATCGTCCGATTTCGTTATTAAACACATTAAGCAAGATATTGGAATGCAAGATATATCGAAATCTCCTTTCATTTGCTAATGACAACGCTATTATCCCAAATTCCCAGTTTGGCTTTCGCTCACAAAACTCCACCTGTCATGTTCTGTTAAAACTAACGCACGATGTCACAACTAATCTTCAAAACCAAAGCCCGACGGTCTGTATCTCTCTCGACATATCTAAAGCATTCGACTGTGTTTGGATCTCAGGACTGCTTTACAAGCTGCACCACATATTTGGATTAAACACCCATACTATCAAACTTCTTACTTCCTACCTCTCTGATAGAAAATTCATGGTCAAAATAAATTCTTCTATCTCCCAATCGTATAATATAACCGCAGGGGTTCCGCAGGGTTCAATTCTTGGGCCACTATTATACCTCCTTTATACTTCAGACATACCACAGCCTCAATTACCCAATACCGTAATGTTGAATTACGCTGATGACACCATAGTCTACTCCAGCAACAAGTTTGTAAAAGAGGCAAGAAACCGCATTAATAACTTCCTCCCAAATCTATCAACATACTTCAATAAATGGAAAATTCGCCTAAATCCTGATAAAACCCAGCTTATAGTTGTTGTATTCCAGAACACTACCCTTATTAAATTTAACACTGAATCTCCTTACACATCCTTAAAAGCTTCCCTTAACATATATTACATTCTCACTTAATACATACCATTCATAAACATTCACAATATTGCCAGTTACAGCACATTTAATAACCTGCACCTTTTTATTCATTCAAAACATAGTAACTTTGATTTTCGTTCAAATTTTATTCAATTTAATAGTCACAGAGACTTTGATAAATTTTGTGTTTTGTTCATATTATAATTTACAGTAAATTAGAACACAATGTTCTATAAGTAGAGAAAAAATTCAATAGTAAAATCAGTTTGAGTTTGGAGTTGAGTTAGAGAACAGAGTTAGTTGAATTGCTTACAGTCTCAAGTAAATTTATGTTTTGAGTTGAGAATAAGTATTCCTTGAGTGAAGAAGATGATACACAAAATAAACATATTTAAGGAGACGGAATTAGTTTTTCTCTTAATTAATTAATTATCAATTGCAACAAATTTCCGCTCAAACGTACTTTCTATCGGAGCGGAATAATAAATAAAAGGAAAAATAAAAGGAATAATAACTAAAAGAAAAACAAATGGTCCCCGCTCTTCCCTCGACCGAGGAAGCACGGCGCCGGACATTCAACATAGTGTTTAAGGGTAAAAATGAGCACTGCACAAACAACACAAGGCGCACCCACAACAAAATTAGACTCAAACTAAATAACACCCAGATAAAACCTTCTAAAACTTTAAAATATCTGGGAATAACCTTTTCCAATGACCTTTCATTCTCCACCCACATTAAAAATACTTCACGTAAAGACACAATACAACTGAATCTCTGTAGAAGAGTGATGTGGAAACCCAACGGTCTCTCTCACAAAGTCAAACTGCTCATCTATAAACAAATAATCAGACCTACACTCACATATGCGTGTCCACTGTGGTATCATATAACACCAGCCCAAATGGAGAAGCTACGCACTTTCGAAAGGAAATGCTTCAGGCTGGTCACTGGCCTCAACCGACAACCCAACTCTTACAAGTATTACAATAACAGCTTGCTATACAATGCCGGTTATATTGACCGTCTCGATAGACGCTTCCTAGAGCTGTCTATCAAATTTATTGAAAACCTCCCAAATAATCCCAACCCCATAATAACTTCACTACTACCAACTCCTCTAGATAACAGGGCTCAATATGTGAATTGTCTCCATACTAGAAGTCTCTTCACCTCTGGAAGATTGGTTAATGACTCCAACGAGGTAGTGTACCATAACACCGAGCTGGCACCCAATCAGTTCAAATACTGTAACATACAACCATTCTCCAACATTCTGCGTTTTAACGAAGATCCGGAAAGTGTTACCGCACCCGAGACCACTAACTGACCATATCACACGCCAACCTACTTCCTTAACCATCAATCCCTATATTCCCAATTCACATTACATATTTAACTTATTATAATATAAATTAGGTTAAGCTAGATTAAGTTAGAGTTAAGTTAAGTATTAGATTAGATTAAATTAAAAAATAAAAATCCTGGTTTTCTGACCTTTTCCAGGAAAACTGTTAATATTAAAACCTATAATACTCGAATAGTTATTCACACATTCAGTTATGTTTGAAAAATGTGTAATGTATGCATGTAAACAGTTGTATCACTAGAATTATAAGTTAGCTGTAGTACTTAATGTAAACATTGATTATTGGTCAAATAAATACAGTGTTAAAAAAAAAAAAAAAAAAAAAACTTAAAACTGAAGAAATCAGTTTCATGGCGAGCCTGATTTTGATTTGATGTTAGCCTGCGAGCCTTCGAAAGCTAGACTTCTAATGCATTCGAATGCCAACCATCACTTAACCTACATGCCTCTTTTCTCGTCACCTATATGATTTTTTGTTCCGCGTAATTAACCACTTTTGACCAAGATGCCGCGTTATGCTTAATTCCGCATTCCGATCAGCAGCGAATGCAGATCACAAAAAATCCTGCTTCTGGCCAAAGGAATTATAAGAGGCATAAATAATAATTACACGCGATCTAGCGTTGTAGCAATTCGGGCATCTAGCACGGATGTCATTCTCTGGAGGCTGTGTAGCCACTTATTGATTATTTCGTTTCCACCTGTAGATCGTAAAGCATTCGCTAGCCGATGGTCGTCGCCCGTCACCTACCGCAGCAATCGCGATACTGTTGGTCAAAGACCTAAAGAGCACCATTGCTGTACAAAGACGATTAATTTCGAAATAATTCGCCTTCCGTTTTCGACCAGATTTATTCAAATTGATAAACGGAAAAACGACTAAAGTGGACGCCCCAGACTTGTTCGAGCTCGAAGATACCGAATAGATTGCCTGGCGCTTTTAGAGTAACACCATTGGCACGAGCGGCCATAAAGCGTGAACCAGTTTTAATTATAATGCTCAAGGATTACGTGGTCTACAAAAGGATTATTAAATGGCGCGGCAAGGGGTACACAGATCCAAACCTCTGGTGTCTTTAGTTTAGCTAAGTCCCATGTAAATGGAATCGTAAAATAGTCTCGCAAGTGCGAAGCATACGGTTCATGGACCCGACCACCACTGCAGTTCTGATTCCGGGTAGTGATACTGCGGAACACGCGTAGCGATTGGTATAAATTGATTGAAAGGAAATACTAGGGAATTAGGGTAATTTGTTTGTTTTTGACCGGATTGCGAATGGGGCCCGCGGTGCCTATCTTCTTCTCTAATGGGAAAGATGAGCCCGAGGAAAGGTGTAGGTAATTCAATTTGTTATCACTTAGATATTTACATGTGACTTCAGATTCATATTCGGATTCAGTTTCAGCTCAGGGTCTAGCATTTAATGAGACGCTAAAAGGGGTTATAGTGATGATCAAGAAGAGAGGATCAGGTGTCTAAATTAAGAGATAGTCTACTATACCAGCAAGATGGCAACCAGATAAATGCAATGAATTTGTTTGCTACAAGACTCTATTTAATTAAGGATATGTAATGATAGCTGTATGTAATTCTTAACAGGATCTGCTGTCCATGAAGTGGGTACGATATAACTAAGATCGAATTTCGGCAAACCACGTACAATAACACTGACTTAGTTCCCGACAATCTGCCTAAACCTACGCAAACAATAAAAGATAGTGTACCCGGAAAAGGTGTCACTTTGCCTTGCGACTCAAAACCTTGCCAATGTACGAGTCCATTGCAAGGGCAATTAAAAATTCGCTATAGCGCGTGATGTAGTAAATCTAACCACTTTAATGGTTAATAAGGAGCCTTGTTTTAAATTGTGGGCAGTACAATATGGACTACTGTGTAATGTTGACTTTAAAATTTTGCAAATACTGCCTTGCGGGGTGTTGAAATATATGCTAATGTGCGTAAGGTAATGCCCAGCTTGCTAACTAGGCAAGGTATGGGAGTAGCCAAAGGCTCCCCACAAGTAATCGTAACGACTTATTATATTCTCGTCGGAGGTTCAGGATAATCAGTACGTTCTATTAGACAAAAAACAGAATTGCGGTGTGAATCAACAAATCTTATATTATTTAGGCAAATTACAATTCATCATATGTGACCATTGTTGAATGCTTCCACCAAGTCCCGAATTATTCTGTTTTTTTTTTTGTAGGAAGATGGAGTGCTTCAAATGATACTTCTGATCGTATCCAGACGCATGCCACAAAACCTTCTGTTTAGATAGTATACCACATGTCGGGATGGGGTTCGTCTTTTACACTGCAAAAAAAATTTCAAAAAAAGTTTTTTGATCTCCGGGTGTGAAATCCGTTTCGCTCTCTCTCTTTCTCCCTATATATATATATATATATATATATATATATATATATATATATACATATATATGTATATATATACATATATTTATGTATATATATAGATAAATATATATATACATATATATATATATACATATATAATATATATGTATATATTTATATATATATATATATATATATATATATATATATGTGTATATATATATGTAGATATGTATATATATATATATATATATATATATATATGTATATATATATATATGGCTCCTCGATAGTATAGTGGTTAGTATACCCGCCTGTCACGCGGGAGTCCGGGGTTCGATTCCCCATCGGGGAGCCTCTGGCGCAAGACTAATGACCTTGCCGGAAAAAAAAAACAAATCATGATAGAAAATTTAACAAGTCTCAGGACTTGCTGAATAAGGCCAAGACCGGTTCCCGGTTGTAGTGCCGATGATGATGATGATATATATATATATACTTATATATATCTATATATATATATATATCTATATATATATATATATCTATATATATATATATATATATATATATGTATATATCATATATATATGTTATATATAATATATATATATATATATATATATATATATATATATATATATATATATATATATATATACATATATATATGTGTGTGTGTGTGTATATTTTCATTCTTATACTATTCAGGCTTATATTATTTACACGCATATCATTCACTCTTATACTATTCGCTATAATAACTTGCTTATGGAAAAAAAACATGCAAAGTCGATTTTTTTTTTGCCCGTCAAAAACAAAATTTCTCGTTTATTGAAGCACACCCCACGACCGCCAAGACGTGACCGATCTGAGACCATATGTGTTAAAGCACAACTGTTATAATAGTTTAGTTTTTTACTCCCGTGGTGTTATACCATACACCCGTATACTAGTAGCTCTTATAATATTTGCATTTATACGGTAAACTCGTATACCACAAACGTTTATACTGCAATCTCTTATACCCCAAACACTTACACTGCAACCACATATACCGCAACTCCCATATGGCAAACTCCTATACTGCAATCTCACATACTGCAAACGTTTATACTACGAACTCTTATACTGAAAACTCTTACACGGCAAATTCTTATACTGAAAATTCTTGTAATTCAAACCCCTATACTGAAATCTTATACACTACAATCTCGTATACCACAAACCTTATACTGTGTATCTGCTGTATATATAAGATTCTTTTACACGAGTAATTCTTATACGTTTATCTCTACAGTATTCATTCATTCATTATGATATTTGCTGTTATACTATTTATGTTCTTCTGTGTTACTGTTACACCACTTCAATGTCATTTTATATTTATGGTACACTATTTTATTGATATAGGTGTATGATACTATTGTACCTTTACCCGACATCTGACACTAGTAAATTAGTCGAGTAAAAAGTTGTACAAAGGTGAAATTTTCGACAGTTATTCTTTGGTTCTCTCAGTCCACTCTCGACGACGATCATACTGACTACTACATGTCATATACCCCCTACAAAACATCATATACTATACACAGCGTAACACGTACGGCATATGACATACGATATCCGGTATATGATATACGATATACGCTATACGATATACGATATACGATATACGATATACGACATACGATATACGCTATACGCTATACGCTATACTCTATACGCTATGCGCTATACGCCATACGCTATACGCTATACGCTATACGCTATACGCTATACGCTATACGCT
Organism: Microdon myrmicae; assembly: GCA_963931805.1. Taxonomy (NCBI): domain Eukaryota; kingdom Metazoa; phylum Arthropoda; class Insecta; order Diptera; family Syrphidae; genus Microdon; species Microdon myrmicae. The sequence continues at coordinate 25,770,291 of OZ007500.1, forward strand.
ATACGCTATACGCTATACGCTATACGCTATACGCTATACGCTATACGCTATACGCTATACCATATACGATATACCATATACCATATACGATATACCATACGAAACACGTACGGCATATGACATACGATATCCAGTGTATGATATACGATATACGATATACGATATACGATATACGATATACGCTATACGCTATGCGCTATACGCTATACGCTATACACTATACGCTAAACGCTATACGCTATACGCTATACGCTATACGCTATACGCTATACGCTGTACGCCACACGCTATACGCTATACGCTATACGCTATACGCTATACGCTATACCCTATACGCTATACCCTATACGCTATACGCTATACGCTATACGCTATACGCTATACGCTATACGCTATACGCTATACGCTATACCATATACGATATACCATATACCATATACGATATACCATACGAAACACGTACGGCATATGACATACGATATCCGGTGTATGATATACGATATACGATATACGATATACGATATACGATATACGCTATACGCTATACGCTATGCGCTATACGCTATACGCTATACACTATACGCCATACGCTATACGCTATACGCTATACGCTATACGCTATACGCTATACGCCACACGCTATACGCTATACGCTATACGCTATACGCTATACGCTATACCCTATACGCTATACGCTATACCCTATACGCTATACCCTATACGCTATACGCTATACGCTATACGCTATACGCTATACGCTATACGCTATACGCTATACGCTATACGCTATACGCTATACGCTATACGCTATACGCTATACGCTATACGCTATACGCTATACGCTATACGCTATACGATATACGCAATACGCTATACGCTATACGCTATACGATATACGCTATATGCTATACGATATACGCTATACGCTATACGATATACGCTATACGCTATACGCTATACGCTATACGCTATATGATATACGCTATACGCTATACGCTATACGCTACACGCTATACGCTATACGCTATACGCTATACGCTATACCATATACCATATACCATATACCATATACCATATACCATATACGATATACAATACACGGTATACGATATATGAGTTAGGATAATAATATATACGATATTTGATATACTGTCTACAATATATCATATATGATATACGATATACGATATACAATATACAATTTACGATATATTTATCTAACATATGTATACATATATGCGATTTTGGTACCGTGATACCCAACGTAATTGATTTCGTCTGAGGCCGTATTGCGACTTTCTGGGCGAATGTTACGCTTTTTTGTCGCCCGGAGAAAGTTATTTTATAATATGGAAAGATAGCGCACCCGAATCAGTGAAACCATGAACGTTCGGGTTCCTACAGGCCACTAAAACGTAGTATAGTAGTAGTAGTAGTATAGAAAGACAAAAAAAAAATATCAAATCTATTTTACACAAATATTTGTAATTTTACAAAGAGGTGGTTATGTAGATGAAGGGCTACCTAGTTTATAGGTGGCAGGGCTGCGCCTCCTTTAGTTGTGAGCACAGGTCTTTGACATTGTCGGAGAAACATCCTAGTTTGGTTTCATTGGTTAGTGGAGGTATTTTTTTTTCATTACTGTTGCAGTCCTGCGCCTTCGCTCTGCTTTGAGGAGAAAAGCAATGATTCTGGAGATGGATTTGTTGTTCATTGGCATTTTGCTACTGTTCTTGTTGTTGTGTAAACCTTTCAGTGCCAATTTGTAAGCGCTGGACCCATCTCTAGAAATATGGACCAAGCACTCCCACGGAAACTGCAACTATCCCCTTATGCAGTTCCTTTCAAAGCACGGCGAATATTGAAAATACCTGGACCGCTTCGAACACCACACATTCCGTCTCAGTCCGCAGTACGAAGAGCGAGAGGAGGATGCAGAACATACTATGCTTGTATGCAGCCCATTCGCTCATTGTCCAAACAATCAACAACAATAGATTTTATGAATCGGTCAGGAGAACTTTGGACTGCACTCTAGTAACTTACATTCAAATTGAAAAAACCGTTTTCAAAAAAAGGAGACGAAAAGTCTCAGAAAGCAATACAACTCCAGCTTAAGCGGTTAACCAGTCCCGCGAAGGCGAACCCAAAGCTAGACTCGCGAGAGGAGTGGTAGAACATGCAAGAATATGTTTTAGTAAGTAGGCTGTTGTCCGCCTGTATGATTATCAAGCCCAGACTGGATGATATTTCCCCGAGATTTTGACCGCAGCGAGGCAACCAGAAATCAGGGACAGTGAAAAAGAATACGTCTGACCTTGCCTTAGTAATCGAACTTCCCAACGAACTTCTTTTTCCCTATGAGTAGCTGTGCTTCTTCCTGGACATAGATTAGATTCACCTCACCATTTGTGTGTCATATATTTCCTGTTTCTTAATGGATTACCGCAAATAATCTTGTCACTTGGATTTTACATTTACAAAAGGATCTTTTATTCAAAGAATAAAACTAGTGAAGAAGAACAAATATTTCAGACATACGGATAAACATAATGGATCGTTCACGAGCCGAGTAGGACATAAGGATGTTCAGTCTATACATGTATTTCCCCGTGATTGTAATTTTAAGGCATTCGAAGCCAATATGAACACATGCCTATCCTACGGATGTTGCCATATCCCTAAAAAGCTTTGCCAGATCTTCGAATCAAATGCTCGTAGTCATAATTCACACTAAATTTTAGTGTGACACATATAGATCCTTCGAAATGATGGAACCAACACGTTTTTGGACGACTAACGATCAGATAATCGATTCTGGTTCATACACCATTATGTTCTATTTAATGTCGACTAAAGTATTCGAAACACGTCCACGCGACCCGACAGTCCAGGTACCAGGAGTACCAAAAAAATAAGAACCTGAAGGAAAAAGGAAGGACATATAAAAGGAGCGAGCCAAACGATCCATGGGTAAAGCGGACGGTTCGGTGTTAAATGCAAATCAGAACAACCTATGAGACTTTCTAGCTTCCAGGGCATACCTGGAAAGGCCCTGTCATCCACGTTCACGTTGTCAACATCATGAACCAATAAGCCACTGTAGTGTTAGTGGTTTGTCGCTTCCGAGTCCCGCGCAGGAACACGTACCCAGGCCACTCTAAGGTGTGAAGCAGCAAGATATCGGACACGGCCACGCTCTACTAGTAAGATACCTCCGGGCTAACAAATCTCGTTGCAAAAAAAGTAGAAAGATCCAACCAGGTATAAAGAACAGAAAAGCTAAAAAATAAAAAACAAAAAAAAAACAAGGAAAACAAAACAAAACAAAACACCAACAACGTTATTTATGCAGAACAAGAAAGACGAAAACAAAACGAACAAAACACCGTGAATGACATCACAGCGTACACAGGAGGAACATCACACGAAGAACAGGATTAATTAATGATTCAAGTGTCATCATCCAATGTGTTATTATTTTTATCGCCATCTCTGGTCGGTCCAGTTCTATGAGAAACTGGATTATGTCACCTGGCGGCAGGGCCGTTGTAGACCGATCTTTGCCATCATACCTCGGAATGCAGGCAGACAAATTACTTGAAAATACTTTTGGAAATCATTAACTTGTTGAGAGCTCAGCACAAGAAGTTATCACTTAGAGAATGGGGTGTGTACTCGACCTCGAGATAACAGCCCCACCCAATGAAGGTCTGCGAACGTAAAGCATTTTGGCTGTTATAGATTAATGACCCACTTCAATAACTAAGCAACATATTCATCTAAAGTGTAGTAGTAGGACTCGCAACAACCTCAAATCGGGACGACGAGATAAATTTGCCTGTACCTACCCCAGACTACCTGTGACCTTTGCCAACAAATTACAGAATTTCACCTGTCACCTGCCCCAGGATAGATACCTGCAAAGGAGCTTCTTATTTCGGAGTCACAATTTTAATAAGTTCGTACGGATTTAATTATTCTTTTCTTAACTATTATTTTCGTTAAAGTCGCGTGCCGGTCCGTAGATAAAAACACAGCTTAAAAAAATACTCATTATAAGTGTAGACCAATAAGTCCCTACCCTCCTTTACTATATGTTGTTATACTATGCGGAGTTTTAAAAAATATATATAATAAAATAATAGATGTGTGGATGTACTTTAAATCGGTATTTCATTGCCTCACTTACACAAATAAATAACGAACATCTGTCGCATTCTTCAAGCCCTCATAATCCATTAAATGTATTGTACTTCTGAAAACAGATTGTTCTGACGCAACCGATATCTAGCAGTGATCTCGGTTTCCCAATGTCTCATTCGTTTCCACGGTATAAATTCCCGGCTCGGAGTCAGAAACAGATCCAGGGTGTTAGCAAATTCACCTCGGCCATCCGGCATTTGCCTAAGTTTCTCCAGGAGTTGAGTTAAATTGCGGCTATTAGCGAACGTCTCGGCCAGCCTCCCAGCCTCCCAGGGTGGGTGATTTGTATTGAGTTGACGGTACGTGAAAGGTGGTCGAAAAGTGTCGCTGGCCGATCGTCATTCGAGAAACGGTAGAGACAACAAAGAAATTCCACAAAACTCTTCAGCACGATGTTCATCCTAATGATTTTCAAGTTCTTGGTTTGTAATGCTTCTTCCCCTTGGCAAGCTAAAACGTATATCGTGTAAAGACGCAAACTTCACCCTTAAAACGAAAACTCGAGTGTAAGTCGCATCGGAACGAAGATATGTCGAATCAGTTGACGAGTTGACATGGGTCTCGGTAAGGACTAAGATATCAGATTTCGCGGTTTGCAAATATTGGCCTGTCACGCGGGAGACCGGGGTTCGATTCTCCGTCGAGGTGCCTCTGGAGCAAGACTAATAACCTTGCGCGGTAAAAAAAAAATTATTATGGCGGAGCCGAGTCGGTGAGGTCATGAACTTCCGGGTTCCTACATTCCAGTAAATAATAATAAAAATGGAAAATTTAACAAGCCTCAGGACTTGCTAAATAAGGCCAAGACCGGCTCCCGGTTGTAGTGCCGATGATGATGACAAAATATTGGTGGACGGCATTTACATTCGTATTGGTGAAACCGATGCCCCTGATGTTACCAAATGCCGTCACCAGTCGAGCGTGGGCAGAGCCTCCATTATTTATCATGATATCTGCATGATGTTCCCCCTGACATAGTACCCCTCGGAGATCCGAATGGGAGACTAGTTTACCTCCGGAATTCTTTATATCAGAAGGTACCATCATGACTTATCTCCGTGTCAGTCCGGGCCATCAGCCACACATCCGAAACACCGTCGAAGATTTCTCTCGGCGATATCGCGCAATGTACAGCGTGACGGGGTGGTATCTCACCTTGGGACCGACTACCACCTAACCAACCTTTTCTCGAACCGGTCCATCAGCCAAGCTCCGAAATATGACCAGGGAATTCTCCCGACCATTTCACGGAGCCTAAAGCTTGATGGGGTGGTATTTCACCGGGCGTACAGGGCGTTGGGACCCCGGCTACCACTCGGCCTTTAGTCGCCTCTTACGACAAGCCGGCCTAGCTGTGAGTATATTCTAACGCCCTACTCACAGGGCGCATTAATATAATCAAAAAATAAATAATAAAAAATAATAAATTCTATTAGCGCTTGTTATTATTGTTACTAGAGCTTTATTTTATTTGTTTTGTGAAAAAGCAGTTATAAGAAATATGAAACGCTTCACTATTTTGCATGTCAAACTTGCGCAGAGACCATGCTAACCTTCTCTGTATCGTTCCATTTTAGTATATGTTCTGCCGAAGCAAAAACAATATCTTTTAATTCCATATGAGTCTATTCCAACGAAGATAGAAACCAAGCTTCGACGGTACATAATAGAGGATATTTTTCATTAATCCACAACAAGCAAATGCATAATACACAAGCTCAATACCACTAAGTAAATTTGGACGTGAATTGTTCCTCTATGAATTATTATTGTGCCGGCAGCAACTAAACACACGACTCGATATTTACTACAGCCCGTGTAGTAAAATACAACGCCACGTATAACTGGAAAAGGCCACGTAAAAATAATGATCCACTACAGGTAGCAGTTGTATGCCGCTAGGATCATTCTTACTAGATCTTCCTTGATAATTTAGGTCCAACTGCTCCATCTGGGCACAACGTTGTAGTCCTCTGAAAACCCCTACCACCTCCTTCCCCCACACAGTCATCATAATCCTAACACTTAAACTCAAATCCATCATCCAAATTCAGGAATCCATTCTCCCGATCAAACAAAGTTCCTGATAAACGAATCAAATGTTCGTTTATCGCCCATACACCCGATTCCCCATAATCCCCAAACTAAAACAAACGCATGGTAAGTTGAACCATATGTTCAATCACCATTCGCATATCCCAAATCTCCAGGAATTCGGTTAACCGAATTCCTAACACAACTTCCCAGTGCTCGACTCCAGCCGAAATACTTTTTCGAGAATTTGCTTACATATCGATGCATCCGCGATGTAAAATCTCGATAGGCTCTGTTTATAAAGGGCCATGCATCGCGATCTCGGGCGGCAGTTTCTCAAGACTTAATATCCCTGGAGGAAGTACCCCAGGAGAACAATCTTATAGGGTAAATAAAAGAGTTTAGTTTAATAAAGCCATTTTATACTAAAGGAAGAGGATACTTAAATAGTTTTGTTGAGTTTCGGCTGATAACTGGTGAGTAGACCCGTGGCACAGCCACAAAAACGTCCCTTTTTAGCTTTGCTGGTCCCGACCATCACCTGCCCCACGGAAGCCAGTGGAGGCCGCTGGGGTTGCTCTGAAAATGTTGACGTTAATTCCACGAACGATCCGTCGCTACTCTTCCCGGTTAACTCCGGAAGCACGGCGGCGACCGCAACGAGCCTCCTCAGGAACGGTCTATTAAAGAGACCCCCGTCCTTTTAAGGACAAGGAGACGCGCTCCCTGAGAGCAAGGCTTTCTACAACAACGTTTTATCTGGTACCGTAGTGAAATTCCACTCCATTTGTATGTGCACTTTGAAAACCCCCTTCATTACTGATGCCTAACCATTGTTGGAATACTAAATTAGAATAAGAATCAAAAAATAGCCCCTTCTGATATCATAAGAACTTTCATAACCTCGTTGCAAATTATGAGTAAAATACTATACGCGTATAAATATAACTCAAGGTCATCCCCGAAATTAAAACTAAAAACACTGTTCTAAAAATGTTCATCCATATGTTATCTAAGACGAGTGGGACCTACTAGTCCTCCGTTAGTGTCCTTACCCACAAACACTTTCTCTTCTTGCATTAGCAAACTGCACCCCTATCCAAATGACTCTAGGGCACACACTTCCCCTAGCAGGAGAATACCTGCTCCCCATGTTGCCGTGACAATGGACTTGCTCCGCCACTCTTCAAGTGCAAGGCCAAAAGGCAGAGCACGGGATATTCCGTCCTCACCTAACACTACGGCAGGACGAAAATCGATATAAAGGAGGTTAAACATGAGGAACCATTATTTCAAGAGCGTCAGCATGCACTTGAACGTGGGATAACGTGGTTGCAGTGCAGCGTAATGAATGAAAGAGAATCGAGCTCGTATTTTACTCCATAGTCAACTTTAATGGCCTTTTACAATAACAAACAAGGTCGGGAGGTTGGAATGTAGGCAAATTGGGAAAATGGGGGGTTGGAGGGTTGGGGGTTGGGAGGTTGGGTGGTTTTGAAGTTGGGCAACTGAGTAGTTGTTTGGGAGTCTGAATTATTGGGTGATTGGAGGTAAGATAGATGCGAGTTTGGGATGTTGGGAGGCTGGAAAGTTTGTAGGTTCGAAGATCGACATTTTAGGATTGGCAAGTGTGCGATTGGGCGGTTGGGCGGTTGGGTAATCAGGTGAGTGCACTATATTATTGCCTAGGATACACGATACAAATGACGTCAAGCGAACTGATAGGGACTGCTACGTCTTTTTTGATGACATGCATGGTACGTAATCCGTGGTCACATTTTTGGTTATCAACGCAATTAAAATAAAATCAAAATGGAATAACAACAACAGACGATTAAAAACTAAAACATTAGTTTGGGAAAATGCATTTATGGTATAACACCGTTGTAGAAGTTTAAAATAAAAGCGTACATAGAAGTTAAGGTTATTCGACGGTAACACTAAAGTACATTATCAAGCATGTTTTGAAATAATCAAAGAAATGATTATATTAAAACATAATAAAAACTAGCATCACTGAAACCAATCTCGTAAGTCGGGTAGAAATCGGGGCGCTTGCGGAAGTTTGGTTGATGTCCCGGACTGAATGACTGATGGTACTGTGGCGGTTCTCCTGAACGCCACCAACCATCTTCCCATTACCTAGGTAAAAGCCCCCATCTAGGGCATACAACCTGAATTAAAAACAAGTACCGTGGCAGTTACATTGAACGCCACTACTTACCTGACAGGTACAAAAGGTAATAGTTTCCTAAAATACATTAAAGCGTGTACTTACCTCCTATGCCGTACCCTGTAACATTAGATAAACCGGTGAAACATTGATTCTCGCTGACAATGAGATGCCAGCGGAAGCAAATCCTATATCCTTAGAGCAATTTGGTTTAACAGCCGGGCAACCAATATTGCCGTCCAATATCTACACGATATTCTGTTGCGCGCCAGCCGTACATCTGCAGAAATGTGTATCTGCCCTCAGCATAGCATGCCCACATCGATCGGTCGCTCGACCGACCGATTCATGAGGACATCCGGTTGGCGCCCAAGCGGTCTAGTTCGCAAATGGATAATTACCATTAGAATTCGATTGCGAGGATATATCAGCGAAATGTACACGATCAGCCATAATGCTTTACGCAGTCGTTGATCGTGTAAACATTTCAACCCCTTTTTTGGCTGAGATACTCGCACCTGCTGCGAACCTTAAATGGGATGTATGCTGTGTCTGCATATTTGCGAATACACACGATGAACAGCAAAAGCAATCATCGTGTGTGCATTTCAACCCCTTTTTGTGTTGAACAAAACGCAAAAGGGATACCTTACCGTATATGGTCATCGAAGCGATGATCGAATGTGTGGTATTCTATCGCTTCGATGAACGTAAATTAATCGCGTCTTGGATTCCGTGGGGGCAGGTTGTGCCCTCACATTAAATTACACATCTCTCGTGGGGCGTCCCAAGAGATTCGAATCTTAAAACAGAGTTGCAAGGGACCCGTCATATAGTCAAAGTAGAAGGCTCATTGAGAGTTAACATTTACAATTCTCCCTTACGTTAATCGGTGATGAAAGTGCGGAAGTGCGATCATTTTATTCTATATATAAATAGTATTTCGAACCTTTTAATTATTGAAAACTACAGTGTAACCTCAAGTTATTACAAATTACATTGTAACCCCAAGTGAAGTGCGATCATTTCATTCTGTATATAAACTGTAATTCGAAACGTTTAGTTATTAAAATAAATCATACCACCAGCGATTCGAGCCTTTCATTTGCGTAAAAAAAGGAACTGTGACACTATGACGTGACGTAGGTAAGATGGGGTTGGCGTCGCGTTACAACGACGCGCCGAGAAGTTTAGTGAACCTGTTCCCCTGTGGCATATTACTAAAAGACATAAATAATATTCAAACATACATTTTTACCCCATAGTACCTTTTGAGAAAAAAAATTCCGGAGACAAACTTGTTTCCCATTCGGATCTCCGCGGGGTACTATTTTAGGGGGAAGATCTTGCAAATGCAAGGTAAATAATCGAACATAAAAACAAATCGTCATAGCGTAATCAGATTCGTCCGCGAAACACTGTCAAAGCGGAAGCAGTCCCAATAACTAGTCGAAAGAGCGTGGAATATGCTAACTTCCAGATTGTAAGCTGTGAAGTATTTGGGAGTTATGCTCGACCACCGACTAAAATGTTAGTCCCACAGAGAGTATGCAAGTAAAAAGGCCGCAAGCGTACAAGCAGACTTATCCGGTATATTACCCCACACTGATGGACCCGGATATAGTAAGAGAATTGTCCCGCCAAGGGTAGTCATAACAACATTACCGTATGCCGCAACAGTCTAGGGCAGAAGCTCTATGAAGAAATTAACTGAAGAAAATTATGAAATCAACACCCAAGCTTTACGCATTAAGGACCATCTGCGTTATCCTAACTGTGGAGATGCTTTGAATCTATAAAACGCGAGCAACGAGGAATGAAGGCCCTGGTCGAATGGCGACAATAAAGCTAGAGGCAAGAGAAGCTTCTGTAGCCATATGGCAGGTCAGATGGCGCACGAGCTCAACGCCCACACGGCAACTGTAATGACCATGTTATGTAATCCTTGTCGGAGTATTGCGGCTATCGAAAATATATAAAGCGTTTTGAATATGACGGTTCATATCTCGATTCACAATACGAAGAGCTGAAAATGTATTTTGCATGCAGCTGCTTCGCGGAATAGAGAAATAACCTCACGAGGCCAAGACACCTCGTAGGCTACATGATCTGGTGAGCCAACTACTAGACTGAGATCTGCATTCTAATAACCCTAGTGTAGAATAAGTTACGTGAACCCGAAAGAGCAAGATGGGAAATCGCAGAAGGCAATAAGAGACCAGCCTAAAGAGCCAACCAGCCCCGCGAAAGAAAACCCAGGGCGAGTGGAAGAAAATGTTGGGGTGTGTTTAAGTACGTAAGCGTAGCGTTGTTACACATTGTACCTTTTGGCACAACCATAAAAAAGCCATTTAGCAAAAAATAATGGATTTCTTTTTCCCTCCACTAATATTTTCACCTCCGATCTGATTAATTCGTCTATCATAGAAAGCCCATCTGCCTTATCTATTATTGACTTAAATCACCCACTCCTCATACTCCCTTTTTACTACTTACTCCATCTTTGACTTCAATATTAGCACCATCACTCTAAAACACCCCCTTCTGAATGTCTAGCGTTAACTCATTTTCATCTTCTGTCCTAGCCCTCACCATCGTAGATAAGTTATCAAATAAGTTAGTTCGTAAGTTAAATCTAAGGATCTTTTGTAAGCTTGTGTAGTGCTCTAAAAAGCCCTACCACCTTTTTCCCCCATTCCTACACCCAAAATCCTATCAAAACCCGAATTAACCCAAACATGATCCAAAATTCGCAATAAACGAATCAAACATTCGTTTATCGCCTAACATTTGCCCGCACGGCATAATTATAACCAAAATCCCAAATTAAAATTAAAATTCACAATAAACGAATCTAATATTCGTTTATTGTTCTACATTTGCTCCACGGCATCATGAAAATTCAAAATTCAGAGATCGTTATCTCTATCTGAAAAATTCCATTGAGTTAAGCAAATAGAAAACCAAAACCAGATTAATATAGACATCTGCGAAATAATTTCGTAAGAATGCCAGAAATTGAATTCTTATCTTAAATAAACACTGAGCATCTCACTCAGGATTCCAAAATCGGGATTTTTGTATGAAATTGTGTATTTTCGAGATACAAATTTCGATTTGTTTCTCTTTATAAGGGCGATGGATTTTGTATTCGAGAATCAGTCTCGATTGGCGTCCGAAGTGGTAGGACGCCAATAAACTAAATAAATGTAATTAAATAAATAAATAGAGTTTAAATATTGGAAATACAGGTGATTGATTTTTTATTGCGCTTGGCCGATTCCCAGGCCCATATTTAACAACCGGTAGCTGCTCTTCCCTCAAGATTTGAGGAAGCACGGCGGCAACCGCAACGGGTCCCCTCAGGAGGAGACAAGCTCCCTGAGAGAAGGACCACAGCACTTGTGTAGTGGTCTTAACTCACTACTCTCATCCAATCCTCCATTATAATAGAAAAACTCAATCATCCATACCATCCTAATATCCTACCCCTATCCATAATGCCAATCATTATCCCAAATTGAATAATATGCGCGACAAATTAAACCAAATGTTCATTTGTCGTACATTGATTCAATTACCAATAATCTCAACATCATGAAATGCTTATATCCTAATACATTTAATGATTTTACCTTCCGGGAATTTGTTCAAACACATTTCCATATCATTTCTAGAACCCCATTCCAATTGAAGCACACACAAAATTTTGTTTGAGCTTCCGGAAATGTTTATACATATTTAAGCAAATCTCTGTAGATACAGAAAAAAAGGGCGGCGCACTTAGGATTCATAACAACATAATCCATTCAGTTATTCGAAGAGTCGAAGCTACGACCAACAGATCAGTTTCAATTCATAGACCGATCCCATGGCCAAAGTATTTTTTAATTATATTCTTCAATACATATAAATAAATCCCCAAAGGAAGACTTGTGGCGTTTCCGCCAAACGCCACTGCCTACTTTCCCAATTACCCCCAAGCTTCCTGTGCTGAAGCCCCTCAAATTCCATTCTTTCCCGCTAATGCAATTGCATTAACAGCTGTAAAAGCTTCACGCATTAAGGTTATCTAATACATAACCTTAAAGCTCCTGTAAAATGAATTTCTCCCACAAGGACATTTTCCATGCATCAACGCATCGGCAAAATTTTCCTAAAAGAATTCTTTACCGACCAAGCGTCATATTCCTTAAAGGTCAAACATTACTCCTAAAAAGAAACAATTCGGTTCACATATGATGTAACCACATAATCAAGGAATATTAACCTTGAGTCGGCTATTCCCATCCTCACATGTGTACAACAATGTTCTTACATACACATTGGCTGGCGATTCCCTTGACCAACGACCAAAGCAACGTCGGGCAGCTTGTTTGTCCAGCTGGAATATACGCGACCACGATCACTTGTCTAACGAACAAACAATCACCAATTTCGTGCTTTGCCACAAACGATTTACCCTGCATATACAAATGCAGACAAGGGATCCGTTTCTTCCACCGACCCAAGATACGATATACAATTCTCATTGTATAAAGTATCACAATCCATTAGCACCTTTTTCTAATGGCTATGCGTCTATTTACGCAAGGTCATCACTCATCCATTTTATGATGCCCTTGTCCCATCTTTCCTTTTAGCACCATTTCCTCGATGCATCGCCGTCTATTTATTTAGCCGCAATGCACATCATAAACAATGATCTTCACGATCCCTTTGTCTTTACCGTCTTTCTGCTTTGTTTTTCCATGGCCTTGCTGCATGAGAAAACCAATGTGATCTTCACGATCACACATACACCCATACCACCATGATCTTCATTGCGAGATCTGGTTTTCTATTCCACAAAGAGAGACTTTACGCTTCTCTTGTGGTAAGTAAACATATCCTTAGCCGAGAAGATATTCACCACTCACCATTAATTGAGGATTGAATTCAAGTCAGAGTTCTATCCTCGATGAGTCTTATTCCAACCACTGAACGAGTCGGTCGAGTGTTTTCTCCATCGACACTAGCGTGTACACGGGGGTGCACACGCCCCCCGTGAATAAGTCGGGTCGCGTTTTTTTATTATCCACGATGCGCATCAACGAGTCGGGTCCTTATTCTAAATAAAATCAAATTTGTAATCGTCAGTTAATTTAAAAATACAATACAGTATACATGTAAACATAAAACTCTTTAAACAGTGCAACTCTTGACTAAAAGGTTTTTAAATAAGATCAGTTAAACAATAAAATCATTCATAAATAACTATATGCAGTGTGTTTTATTTTCACTTGTGCGACCTGTGTTGCGACCTTCCCGCGGTGATGTTTAGTGGTCAGCGCACGATACCTTCTTCTCCGTGGTGCATGTAGTGAAAGCGTTTGATAGGGAGTGAAAGTGAACCAGTGCCGTACGTCGGCGCAAAATTCTTTCCTCCTCACATACTTTAATTTATTAAGCACGGCGTGTTATATGCTTTAATAAAATAAAGTATCTAAAACCAGTAAAACGAATCGCAAGGGGAGTTTAGCTCCTCAGGAAGGTTTCCGCCGAAGAAGCAAGAAAGGCATACCCCTCTACGCCGTGTTCGGGTGAGCCCTTGCCCCGTCAGCCGATGGCCACAGACCCCCAGTAGGATCCAACAGATCTGTAGCGTCTCTAACAGATACATACACAATACACAAGCACAATAGTGAAGAAAACCGAACGGAAATCGAATAAGAAAATACATTAGAGCCGTATACCATAGCGATAACATAACAATTCACATCAGTGGAGTATAGTTGAGTTTAAAAATCGAATTCTAAACACGGCCAGTAGCCTGATGTGTTACGCTTAGGTTCAATTATTTGTGATTCTAACTGTTATAGCGTCAATTCGAATCACACGTTCGTCACTATCATTCCAAACGCTATAGGTCTCTCGCCACCTGAAGCCGCCAACCCGGGTCCCGCCACTTAAGGTAGGGCCTACAACAAAAACAATAATCATATAACATACCATTTGCCCTATGCTAATAAATGGGGTGAAGCCCCACTAAAACTTAACCATTTCTTCCCTTAATTATTTACAAAGACTATTGTTATAATTTTAAAATACACCAAATTTACTCCTTATAAAACTTCGATATTTTATCGTTCTTCAGTCGAACTACACAAACGGCAAACGCTCTGTCATGTTATGTGTTGTTCCGTTACAGTTACAACCTACAGACTTTAATGACCAATATGCGCCGGCATTTCCTTCGCATTCGTGCCCCTCTTCTCTACCCGCTCGGTGCTTTGAAATTTAAGGATACCAAGAAGTCCACTTAGTACCCATGTTTCATGTAAACACAAAATGTAAAACTAGAAATTGCAAAAAATGGATAACAAAATCATTTAAGCAGTAAGTCCTTACATCTTAAGATCCGCCTCCGTCATTAATATTGTGCATCAGTAATCATCATCATCGGCACAACAACCGGGATCCGGTCTTGGCCTTATTTATCAAGTCCCGAGGCTTGTTAAATTTTCCATAATAATTTGTTTTTCTCGGGCAAGGTTATTAGCCTTGCGCCAGCGCATCAGTAATAATTAAGTTTAAATTATAATCGGCTTATTTTGTGGTATTTTTTTGAAAACCTGCTATAGTATAGATAAATGAGAAGACGATTACCTGAAATAATTCGTCAATACGTTGACTAGGATATGTCAACTATATTCTTCAGACGAGTTAATTGAAATTATACTGTATTGTATCGGATTAAATCGTGGTGTGGACCTGAAAACTCCAATATAGAACGCACTAAATGAACTACACCTTCTCAGAAGGTTAATAGGAAGTTTGGATACAAGACAAACGCTTTAGTCGCTATAGGAGCCACAATAAACCCATCCCATTGTGGCGTATAAATAGACCTAGAATTTGTTATCCTTATTATCCTTTAATACGTGGGTGGAAATATAAAAGAACATATAGATACTTTGGTGTTAAAGGAGTATTGCCTTTTCTCTTGCGCAAGCTCGATATATGCTCACTGTAAATAGGACCAAACAACAACGACAACAAAAAACAAAAAGAGCCAAAATGTTATCCAAGGATGTGGACTAGAAGAAACAATTCATTCTCTTCTTTTTACAGTGATGTTTATTCTATTATACAGCATCGTTCTACTAATGACAATTGCCTTCTGACACTTGTTGCCGATGCGGTAAGCTCTTGTTGGCATTTGTATTGACTAAGGTAACGGTTATGTAACATTTCCGCCTGATTCAAGGTTTCGGGTTTATAAACACTCATTAAAGGATATTGCTTGGCACTCGCTATAAATGAGAACTACCTAATGTTTATAAATCCAGAATGTGAGCTTTATATTTCAACAAGTGGTGGCAGAGTCAGTTGCCCTACTCCTCAACTTAACTTGACTTATGAATACACAACACAATTGTAACTTAAGAGTAAATACTCCATGGAATTATAGGAAAAGTCTCATTACACAATTACATAAAGAAAGCAAAAAGTAAAGCTCATTTTTTGTCGGAAAGGAGCAGCAAGTGATTACATTCATATTAAATTTGGACTTCGACAATGTCGAAGGGACAATACGAGTACAAATAACAGATGTACCTTTAGGAATTTATTTTTGGAATCGCCAAGAGTTCTTAAGGACTAAGATTAGAGGAATATGTGTACGCCGTAAACTACACCAACAGAAGCAAACAGCTCATTTTCCCATACTCGGACACTTTGTCTAACATGAATCTTTTATGCACCCACGCGTATACAGAAATGTCAATGATGTGCTCTAATGACTACAACAGCAAATATACAATTACCACTTCATTTACTTGCTCATTATTTGTCCGGGTATGTTGAGTTCGGGGGGCGTACAAATCCTAAATTTTTGGTTACGTTAATGTAGCACTCGGGGTCAGTAAGTTTATTATTTATTTTTCGAATTAAAGGGTTACATCACTGTGATGAATGTCGAAGAAGGCTATTTCTTAGAAATCAATTTCTGACGAAATATCGAAGATTCATGAAGCATATTTTATTTATTCTATTCTACCTATTAAATGTTGTGCACTATCAAAATGTTATCGCAAAAAAGCTTAAAAATTGCCGGACATTCACTCGTCGTGCATTTCCGCGATTTTCAGGCGAATTTGAATGGTGTATCAAACGAAAAATGGTGATTAACTTTTCTGTCTTTTGCTTTATGTAGAATTTTTTCTCATTCCCCTTTGGTGACGAAAAGTAGATTCCTGAATATTTTTGTACATTTTCGTACAAAAACACTTGTTATTATTATTGAAAAGAACAATAACAAAAAATCCTGTGTAAGCCGAAAAGTACTATTTGGTTCTTCGACTACCATGGAGGTATCGTGTACACCGTTATAAAAACACAGTTTCGAGAAAAACGCTTTCATAGTTTCGGCTCGTCCCAAAATTCACTTCGGGTTTTTTCAGCAGTTCAACTTTTTCTAGAATATCCTACCTTTGGTAGCCCTTACTGGTGACCAAATATGTTTTGGAAAGCCAAGAGTGTCCTCCTCCTATCTGTTACAATTGAAGTCATTGGAATTAGTTTTGTTCGTAGTACAACTCTGGGAATATAAGAGAATATGAGAAATATTTTCGGCATATCTAGCTTTATTACTTCCACAAATTCAAGCGAGTTACGAAATATGAGTGACAACGGGGACAATGCCTCGACAGAACGCACTACACAGAAATTGTTTGCAAAGCTTCATTCCGAATACATTCAGTCAAAAAAGCCCGCTTAAAAGGTTGACGTGAAGTATGTGTGCGATCTCTCATTTAGTTTGTTTACAGTGCGCATTTTCCGGAATCGACTTCAGTTATCGCCGCGAATTCTCTTACGAGTGTAGTAGCCTCTCACTCAAGGAGCGTGTCTCCTTGTCCCTAAAAGGACGAGGCATCTCTTAAGACCGCTCCTGAGAAGGCTCGTTGTGGTCGCCACCGTGGTTCCTCAGACCTGAGGGAAGAGTTACGACCGATTGTTAAATATGGGTCTGGGAATCGGCCAAGCACAATAAAAAATGCTTTTCGACTAAAAATAAACTCTATTTATTAATTGGGACTGATCGATGATCCCCGAATCAAAAAAAAAAAAAAAAAAAAATGGGTGGCGAGAAGCCGACTTTAGGGAGACAAGGACAAATGTGCACACCCTCAACCTACTTGAGAGCATACTGAGACGAGCGATCCGCCTGATCGGGGACACTTCACCGACGTCGGGACTACAGTCGCTATCACATCGAAGGGGCGTAGCGTACCCGTGTCTGTTTTACAGATGTTATCACGGGTACTGTTCTTCGGAGATTCATGGTATTGTAAAAAAAAAAAATTGGCGGCGAGAGGGCCGACTTTAGCGAGACAAGGACAGATGTGTCCTTCATCTTGTCTCTGGCTTACCCACATCCGTGAAGATGTTATGCTCGGTCTCAAGATATCGGAAAAGAAAGGCGAAGGACGTATCTAAGGATAGTGTGGACAAGGTTAGTTCAATTGTTCTCTAACTACTTGGATGGGGTGGTGGTGGGAAAGAAATCTTACAAGACCGGTAGGTCTTGAGTGCGGTAGTAAACGCAGATCACGTCTTTGGCGTCTGATAATCTGCGCTTTGGTCGGTGTGTATGTGTGTGTGTTTGTGCTGTCTTGTACTATGCGTGCGTGTTTGTAGTGTGTCAGCAGTAGACCCTATGGGATGGGTCCAGGAATCCTCTATTATAAAGGAGAATGTTGTTGGGAAGGGTGCTTTCTTCAGTTTTGTACTGAAGAAGAAATTGTGGTGGTCTGATCCGAAGAGATCGAGAGAGAGAAGGGTCAAGAACGCAAGACTCCCGTACAAGTGGGTTCTCGCTGTTCTGAATGCTTTGGAGGTACTTATATGCTAATTGTTGCAAGTACTCGTCGATAGGGATAATCGAGGCACCTTCGTATAGGTGAGAGTTCGGGTAATGGCGACCGTCAGGCCTTCTAAAGTGGTCGATGCATCTTCTGAGGAGTTTTCTTTCGAAAACTTGAAGTCTTTCCATTTGGGCCGAAGAGATGCAGGACCATATGGGAAAGGCGTACGATATTCCAGATCCGATTATCTGCTTATAGCAGAGAAGCTTAACTTTGGTGTCAACTTTGTTGCTCCACTTCAAGATGTTGTGCAGTTGCTTAGACCAACCGAGGCCCCGTTGAAGAATGTGGGTCACATGTTTGATGAAATTCATTTTTGGGGTATAAATGACCCCAAGATATTTCATCCTGTCCTGTGGTCTAATCGTAGTATCTCCCATTTTTATTCGAATATTCTCTAAATATCGAGAAGTAGGTTGGAAGCGTTTACTACTTAGAATTATAGCTACTGCTTTGGATGGGTTGAGTCAAATTTTCCATTGACTGTAATACTGATACAGTTCGTCCAAGTGAAGGTTGAGTCGATTTGTTGTGAGTTTAGGGCTTTTGGATGCCGTGTACACTAGGACGTCATCCGCATAGCATGTCTGGTTTACTCTCCCGTCCACAGTGCGAGGAATATCGGAGGTGTAGATATTAAATATGGTACGCCTGCAGCGGCGTGAAAAGTTTGGGAAAGCTTTCCGTTCACTCTAACTTGGAAGGTTCTGTTTCGAACGAACTGGTAGATGATACTACACAGCGTTCTACTGAGGCCAGTATTCAATAATTTAAAAACGAGACCTTCGATCCAAGTCATGCCAAAAGCTTTTTCAATGTCCAGGCTCACTGCAATGGTGGGTTCCTTATTAAAGAGCCGCACGAAGACGTGGTTTTGAAAAATGTTGAGAGCCATGGTGGTGCTGTGCCCTCTTCTAAATCCAAATTGAAAATCAGGTATTAGGTTCCTGGCACTGATAAAGTTTTTTTGTTTCTCGTATATGAATTTTTCATATATTTTGCTGATGCAAGTGAGAAGCGAGATAGGGCGAAAGCTTGAGGGGTGATACGTTGGTTTCCCAACTTTTGCTATTGGACAAATAATGGCGTGCTTCTAAGCTTGGGGGAAGTACGCCATGTTGTAAGCATGGTTGAACAGAATGGAAAGCTTTATAAAGAATAAGGCAGAAAGCCTTCGCAACGAGTGGTATGACATGTTGTCGATACCGGGGGACTTCTTAGGGTTTCGAGATTTAACCAGGCTCTGTAGGGTATTTGGTGCGATGAAACCGTGACCATTATCACGTGTGTTATCGAAGTATGCACTGTTAGTTGGGTTAAAGACAACAATTGGCTTGTTGAAGTCGTGCAATTTACTGTGGACCTCCGAACTAATGATCGCATTACTATCCGGGTCGCCATCTTGGAGAGTAAGTTTGTGGCTATTTTCAAAGGTCTCTCCGATGATATTTGCTTTATTGATGTCGTTATTAACAACAACCCCATTGTGTATGATTGGCCCAGTGATATGGGAAGTGCCACATATCTTTTTAACATGTCTATAAACGTTCTGGTCTATCTGAATACCCTTCAGTTTGTGTTCCAATTGTCGGGTACGATTGTTTTGGATTCGCTGTTTTATCAGTGTACCAATATTGTGAATAATGGATCGCAATAATGGATGCCTTTGCATAAAGCGGTGACGATATCTCATTCTGCAGAGCTTTTTACGCTCCCGGGTGAGACGAAGAGTGAAGTCGCCATGGGGAATCTGATAAGTCGCTTCAAGTTTGTACTTCGGGACATGAGTCTCCGAAGTTTCAACTAGAACTGATCTCCGAATATGAAATTCATCACCCTTTTATTCAAAATCTTATCGGGATATTGTATCCCGAATGCATCAAAATGCGAGAAGAATCTCGAAAAAGATACTTGACTGGAGTCAAATGTTAGTATTTTGAGATAAGAATTCGGTTAGGCGTATTCTCGGAAACATGGGCGTGAGTATGGAAATTGAACATATGGTTCAACTTACCATATGTTTACTTTTGTTTGAGGATCATAGGGAATTAAATGTATGGATGATAAACGGATATTTGATTGGTTTACCAGGAATTTTGCTAGATTGGCATAATGTATTTGTGGATTAGTTGGATGATTATGGGGAGTTGGGTACAAGGGCGTTAAACGAGCATTTGATTCGTTTATCCCGAATTTTAAATTTAGGTGATGGTTTTGTATGATCTAAGTTTAGGTGTAGGGATTTGGAAGTATGTGTTGGGGAAGAAGATGGTACGGTTTTCAGAGCACTACACGAGGGCAGTCCTAGAATTAATCAGCCTGACACATAGATGGCGGTATTTATTAAAATATAATGACTGTGATAGATAGTACCAACTTTGAAAAGATTAAGTTTCAAGATTAAAGACGCTAACTTGTTTATTACTTATTTGAAAGCCATCAGCAGTGAACGCTGTCATTGAATTTGTAAACATGTGGAAACATGGAGGGAGGCTGAACCTTCGCTTTCAACAGTGGAGTAATGGGTGGCAGAGTTTAAGCAAGGCCGTACGACCTGCAAAGACAAACGTCGCAGTGCTCGACCAAAGCAAGTGACAGTTCCAGAAATGGTAACAAAAAATCCACAACATGATATTGGATGACCGTCGATTAAAAGTGCGCGAGTTAGCAGAAATAGTAGGCATTTCAAAAAGTGCTGTACAGCCATATTGACTGAGCAGTTTGACATGAGAAATCTGTGTGTAAAATGGGTGCCGCGTTTGCTCACAATCGAACAAAACCAGAGTCATGAGGATGTTTCAATCGAGTGTTTGGCCATGTTTCGCCACAACAAAGCCGAGTTTTTGCGTCGATTCATAACTATGGATGACACATGGTCCATCAATACACACCCGAGACGTAGGAACAGTCAACACAAAAGCCTGAACTGGGAGAATCGGCTCCAAAGAAGGCAAAGACGGTTCTGTGGGGTAGGTAGTCGTGACGCCTGCATGGGCGAGAGTTCTACTACCAACCCACCTCATCACTAACACAAAGATCAACTGTTCCGAAAAACACTGTTGTGAAAACACTTGCGGCTTGTTGTTGTTTGTACTTAATAACTTTTATTTTAATTTAACTTCGCTCGAGGTTATTTATCTCGCGATTTCAAGTGTTGTTGTCATTGTTAATATCTTAATATGGAAAACTAGTTATATCTACTTTAACACTCAGGCGTTCACCGAATACACAATTACGCACATAAAGGGGGACCAGGTAAGATGAGCGACAATCTTTAACTCTCGACTACACTCGACTGTTATTAACGCTTGGGGATGTGAGCACTCCCGTGTGCATTCTACCGGGAAAAATAAAACGACGCGCACTGAACGGTGGTTGGGATACGACTCAATGATTCAACCCTCATTTGGGGTGAGTTTGGTGGTGTGGTGATTCCGGAGGATTTTGTTAAAAATTACATTTCATTGACTGGACCAAAAGAAATACATTATATAAATTAGTGTTAATATTAATTTGCATCAAGTCCAATAGTGTCAACAAAAGTAGTGGTTTTTATTGAGAGAATAAAACTAAACAAAAATGAAATCAGTGTGTTTAATTTTCCGGCAGCGGTTCCTGGGTGTTGGTTATCAGTGTGTTTTCCTTCCCGTCGGTGACGTGCAGTTTTCGTTCGGTGTTTTAGTGGCGAGAGTTTTATGATGGAGGAGGAAGGTGCCCATGCCTGGCACAATACACTTCCGCCCCACAACACCACCGTGGGCATGCATATGTGGATTTGGGTCAGATTATTTGTTTATAGATGAGCAGTCTGACTTTGTGGGAGAGACCGTTAGGTTTCCACATCACTCTCCTGCAGAGATTCTGTTGTATTGTGGATTTACATAGTGTATTTTTAATGTGGGTGAAAAATGAAAGGTGGTCGTTGGTTATTCCCAGATATTTTAAAGTTTTGGAAGGTTTTATCTGTGTGTTATTTAGTTTGAGTCTAATTTTATTGTGGGTATGCCTGGCGTTGTTTGCGCAATGGTCATTTTTACCCTTAAAAACTATATGTTGGGTTCTATAAGGATTTAGGCGAATTTTCCATTTATTAAAGTATGTTGATAGATCTGAGAGGAAGTTATTAATCCGGTTTCTTGCCTCTTTTACAAACTTGCTGCTGGAGTAGACTATGGTGTCATCAGCGTAATTCAACATAACAGTGTTGGGTCATTGAGGATGCGGTATGTCTGAAGTATAGAGGAGGTATAATAGTGGCCAAAGAATTTAGCTTTGCGGAACCCCTGTAGTTATGTTATACGATTGAGAGGAGAATTTATTTTGAGTTGAATTTCCTATCAGAGAGGTAGGAAGCGAGAAATTTGTGGTGTGGGTATTTAATCCAAATATGTAGTGCAGCTTGTAAAGCAGTCCTGAGATCCAAACACAGTCAAATGCTTTAGATATTTCGAGAGAGATACAAACCGTCGGTCTTTGGTTTTGAAGATTAGTTGTGACATGGTGCATTAATTTTAACAGAGCATGACAGGTAAAGTGTTGCGAGTGAAAGCCAAACTGGGAATAATAACGTTCTCATTAGCAAATAAAAGGAGATTTCGATATATCTTACATTCCAGGATCTTGCTTAATGTGTTTAATAACGATATCGGACTATAGTTGCTGGGGTTGTTGGAAGGACTGGACTTATTGATAGGGATTATAACCGTGGTTTTCCAGTTCTCGGGGAAAGGTGATGCGTTGAGTGGAACGAGAATAGGGACTAGATTTGACGGTAGAAGTCTTTTGAACAGAAGGTTTGGAATTCCATCTAAGCCTGTCGACTTTTTGTTGTTGCGTGATGTTATAAATTCTGATAGGATGACACGCTTTGTTTGTTTCGTTGAATTCCTTTATGGTGACTTGGGAATTGGAGTCTGAGAGGGAGTCATTTTGTTGGTGGATTTTATAAAAGTGATTAGCTAGACAGTTTGCTATGTCAATATCTGATTGGACTGGTTGATTGTTAGTAGGGTTGATAATATAATCGATTCGGGGTTTTATTTTCGACCCGCTAGTCTCTTAATGTTTGGTCGGAAAATTTTTTTATTGTCCATTTATCAGGTTAGTTAGGAGTTCGATTTGAGTTTTAATAAAATGGGAGTAACTGTTATGTACTTCTCGTCTAAGCTGTTTTTTTACGTGAAACAGTTTTATAAGGATGTTGGATAAAGGTTTTCGTAAGTGATTATGAGTGATGGTCGTAGGTGTATGGCTGAAGAGGGCATTTTTTTAGTATTTGCTTTATTCTTAAGACTGCTTGATCAATTTCAGCAGGGAGTAGGTTTGAAGACTCTGCCAGAGTATAGTCTGTAAAACTTGCAGCAATGTCCCTATTGACTCTTCTCCACTTTGTCCTGGAGAAATTTGGGATGGGATTGAATGAGTGGCGGGGTTCGAGGGCACGGATTTGGAAAGTGGTATGGACGGACCTATGATCGGATAGGAATTCAAAGGATATAGTAGGGGGATTTGCTGCGTATATGTTTTTGTGTGTACTTCTCTCAGGTAAGGTGAGCCTATAGCGCTCATGTTATTCGAAAACTGCCGAAGTTGTTCTTAAGCAGTTGTTGATTATAGCGTGTCAGATATACTTACGCCGGAAGGGAGTTCCATAGTTTTCCCGTTCTGAAACAAAACAAATTTTGGTTTAAATACTGGGTTCTCCAATAGGGACTTGACATCTTTTTTTCGGTAGTAAATTTTTATAATTTGCAGACGTTGTTTGTTCGTGTGCTTAACCATGATGAAAATGTTGAGTTTACTGAATAAATTGACAGGGACAGTTCGATAATTAGTGAAAGGGTGCGTTCACAAATTGTATTCAAAGTTGTCAAGTCCCTATTAAAAAACCCGATATCTACATGCCATTGAGAGATGAATTACAAATCGGTGGGATCCATCGTATTGGGTTATACCATTGGATGCTGGTGTCTGCCTCAATGGCTGAGCTGGTAAAGAGGTTATGTTGTGCGCATAATTGTGTAAAACTAGGTTCAACTGACGACTCTTGCTATTGTACAGTTCAGGACAATTACTGAGTGGTAGGTAGGGTCGCAAAGCCCAGCCGCCCGGTGAAATACCTCCCCATTAAGCTATAGGTTTCGTAAAATGGTTGGAACACCCTTGAGCATCTTTCGAAGCTTGGCTGATGGACCCTGTCGAGAATAGCATCTCAGGGCGCTTGTCCATTTCCCTCCCTGATATATATTTACCTCTAAACAATATCCCCATACGCATCCACCCAATATCATCCATCCATATCCCCAAGCTGACCAATGTAAAGCAAATTGAACCAAACGTTCAATTGTCGCACATTGGATTCAATTCTCAAAAACTATACACCACAATCCATATCTTCATATGCAAACAAGCCCATGTCAAATATCCATTCGGTTCGTATACACACAATTTCTATAAATACATCAAAATTCCTACAATCCTTATCTCCATGCATATGCATTGTAGTCATCCTACATCTAGCTTATGTTCTAAAAAGAGATTTTCCATCCTTTTCCCCAGTTTCTCACATACAAATCTCAATGAATATTTGTATTAAAGGACGATGGATTTTGGATTCGAAGAGCAGCTATCCTATTGACGCCGCTGCAGGCGTACCACAGGGCTCTATTCTGGGCCCCATCTTATTTAATATCTACACCTCAGATATCCCTCGCCCTGTGGACGGGACAGTAAACCAGATATGCTATGCGGATGACGTCCTAGTGTACACGGCATCCAAAAGCCCTAAACTCGCAACAAATCGACTCAACAGTCACTTGGACGAACTGTATCAATATTACAGTCGATGGAAAACTCGACTCAATCCATCTAAAGCAGTAGCTATAATTCTGAGTACTAAACACTTCCAACCTACTTCTCGATATTCACAGAATATTCGAATAAAAATGGGAGATACTACGATTAGACCACAGGATAGGATGAAATATCTTGGGGTCATTTATACCCCAAAAATGAATTTCATCAAACATGTGACCCACATCCTCCAAAGGGGCTTCGGTTGGTCTAAGCAACTGCACAACATCTTGAAGTGGAGCAACAAAGTTGACACCAAAGTTCAGCTTCTCTGCGATAAGCAGTTAAGCCGATCTGGAATATCGTACGCCTTTCCCATATGGTCCTGCATATCTTCGGCTCAAATGGAAAAACTTCGAGGAAACTTCTCAGAAGATGCACCAATCACTCTAGAAGGCTTGACGGTCGTCATTACCCCAACTGTCACCTATATGAAGGCGCCTCCTTTAACCCCATCGATGAGTACTTGCAACAATTAGCATACAAGTACCACGAAAGCATTCAGAACAGCGAGAACCTACTTGTACGGGAGTCTTGCGTTCTTGACCCTTCTCTCTCTCGATCTCTTCGGATCAGACCACCACAATTTCTTCTTCAGTACAAAACTGAAGAAAGCACCCTTCCCAACAACATTCCCCTCTATAATAGAGGATTCCTGGATCCAACCCATAGGGTCTACTGTTAACGAACCACACACACACGGACGCACAGTACAACATACACACACCGACCAAAGCGCAGATTATCAGACGCCAAAGACGTGATCTGCGTTTACTACTGCACCCAAGACCTACCGGTCTAGTATGATTTCTTTCCCACCATCCCTCTTTACAAGTAGTTAGAGAACACCTGGACTAACACTGTCCATACTATCCTTGGATACCCCCCTTTTTTCTTTTTTTTTCAGATATCGCGAGACCGAGCCCAACATCCTCACGGATGTGGGTGATTCTGGTTATCGCAAAATGACCAGAAGCCAGAGACAAGATGAAGGATACATCTGTCCTTGTCTCGCTAAAGTCAGCCCTCTCGCAACCCTTTTTTTTTTTTTTTTTTTTTTTGGATTCGAAGAGCAGTCTCGATTGGCGTCCGTGGTGGAAGGGCGCAAAAAAAACTAAATTAACTAATAAAATAAATTTAAAGTAAGAGTATTTAACTTTTTAATTGAGCCCGGCCGATTCCCAGACCCCTAGTCAACAATCGGTCGTCACTCTTCCCGGAAGCCTCGGAAGCACGGTGACGACCGAAACGAACCTTCTCAGGAGCGGTCTATCAAAGAGGCCCTTGTCCTTTTAAGGACAAGGAGACACGCTTCCTGAGAGAAAGACTACAACACGCTGACTCAGCGCTATAGGTTCGCCTTTCCTGAGAGAAGTTAATAGAAGCAATACCCATGACCCAATTTGCTCGTTTGCTTATAATAGCATCTGCATTTTGTTGTGTTTATTTGAACATGCTCGACAAACCTCTTAGAAGCCGATGATTAATCATCGGAACATGCTCAACTCATTGAATTTCGACCTCAACAAGATATACCAATAGAAATAAACCGAATACAATTCAATGCCTCCAAAATCCAATGTTGCCTGCTGTTCCAACCTCGATGAACGACACTTAGACCCTCGAAACCAACGAACTATTGACTCTTGTCACCCGAATTAGTTCGGGTCGTAATTGGATTGAACATACTTGAAATTGAGAAAAGCGCGACCAAACATGTGGACTTTCTAAGAGTTGCAGTCATACTTCACCTCATCTGATCTGTCAGATCTAAAACAAAAAGCTGATAGGAACCAAACACGAGCAGTGAAACTTATTGGGGACTTTCAATTCCGTCATATTGTATATACTACATATGGATAAGAAATACAGTCAAAATAATGAACCAATTTACAATCCACAGGAGACTTCGTAAAAAATTCCTCACGCGATGTTATCGAATAAAAAATCCAGGCCCAACACATCCTTCCTATCTCTTTTCAATGGGTATTACACAACATTTTTATCAATCACAGATCATGCATTAGCTCACTTTAATAATTAACTTCTGTCGTGCGAAAAACTTAGAATATCATTCTCTAGCCGAACCACACGAACATGTGCATATGTGTTTTCCCGTCAATGTAATCTTCGAACATTGAAGACGTCAATGCATTCTTTTCCTGTTCTTCCGCCCACACAAGTCCTTGGCAGTTGAGGATACGTTAAAATCCAGCTTGTATGCGGATATATACACATAATCGTTCTTCAACCGACACTTACGAGCATGAAGCGCTCGTTCAATTGACGGCAATAGGTTTCTATCGTGTAACCACACGTGCAGACTGTTAAAGACATTATTAAATGGTAAAGAAAGGGTTACTGATTCGTTTGACTTCACCTTTATTTCCAAATGTCGCTGTGGGGATGAGTTGGTAATATCCGTAAGTACATAGTACCAAAATGATATAACAACTCTCCAGGGAGCTAACTGACAACAATGGTTGCCTTGAACTGAATTATAATACTGTACAATTCTACATAATGCCGAAAGACGCCTGAGAGCAGTTCAAATGATTGTCCCAAATATCCTCCTATCACCAAATTGAAAGACAGCTATTTCCATACGAAATTAACCGTCTGCTAGGAAACCATTTGCTAGAAAATTCACTCCTAGTATCCAGTTCACGACAACGTACCCAGATACATTGATTTGGGAAGAAAGGAAAAGAACTTAAGTCTCCATCAGCTTTAATTGTGTTCTCTTAAGGATATCATCAGCATCCGTTAGAATGGAGCGTTTTTCGTTCGTTTTTTCTTCTTTTGTTTTCAATTTTGTTTTAACTTTAAACGCATTCAACAGTTTGCCTGGTTGTGAAGGTAAGGAAAACATTATTGATTTCCGGCCGGCCATATTCTCGTGACCTAAACGCTGATTCAGATATACGCTTGCGAATGCACACATTCACTGATAAACATGCGTACAAGAATATAGCTTTCCCACTTTCACTCCAACATTCTATTGGCGTTTGCGGGGAGACCTTGAGAAACTGCTCGAAAAGGAATTTCATTCACAAAATTCTCCCCATAGAGATAGAATTTCATTAATAAAAGTCTAGTAACTGCTAACGAGGGGTAACAAAGCACGAGGGCCCCGGGGCTTTCAGATCCCACCCTCCTTGTAAAAGGGAGAAATACTCTAGGTCGAATATTTGTTTGCCCCTTTTTCGAATATTCGAATCACACAAACCGGAGAAAGTAATCAAGGAAGGCACGTGTATTTGAAGATAGCTTATTGGGGAATTCATCGTGACCATACCCTTACCGCCCATTTCAAGGTCGCAAAAATCCTGGACGAAGCAATTACGGCTATAAAACTGTTGGAGGGACAAATGGCCAGCATACATACATAAACTTAATCATCACTATAGCATATGACATCTAAACACTGAGAACTTGAGTACAAACGAATAGAAACACAGTTAAAAAACAATGACACTCTTTCTAACAAAATCATTTCTCGGATGTTAGAATTGTCACAATCACTTGTTTTTTGTTTTCATTACTAGTGACGCAAATGTCAGACTTATCCTAGAAAGCTTGAATTTGATTAAAAAATATGATCCTTCATCCGTCCTTCCGGGTGTTTCTAGGTACTCTATATTAAGGGAATAGATGGGTTTGAATATTTCAAAAATTCGGTTTTAAATTTTATTAAATAGTACAATATGTCTAGAATATTGTCCCACAACTTAAATTGATTGGAGAAAAATTCTAATAGATAGAGCCTTCGGAAGTTCCGCCTATCAGGCCACGTTAGCCTAGCGCGTCGCAGGTATATTGAGGCAGCACTTAGCTATTGTTTTTCCGCCTGACTCGCAAGCATTCGCCACAGGCAAGAGTAACAGGATGCCCTAGATGTTGCCTCTGCAGCAGGTTATTTCCTTTATGGTTGTGGAATCGATGATTCTATGTAAGTTGGAAAAAAAACATTTTTTTTTTCAATTCAATTTTTATTATGTAGATAATTACATTTATGGTATGTTTTACAACTAGTATTTAAGAGGTTTAGGACAGCAATTCCTTTACAACTATAATCTTAAATCAAGATGTTGTATTCCAGAATACTGCCCTTATTAAATTTAACACTGAATCTCATTTCTTTTCTTACACATCCTTAAAAACTTTCCTTAACATATATTACATTCTCACTTAATACATACCATTCATAAACATTCACGATATTCTATATCAAGCCAGTTACAGCACATTTAATAACATGCACCTTTTCATAACATGCACCTTTTTTTTCATTCAAAACATAGTAACTTTGATTTTCGTTCAAATTTTATTCAATTTAAAAGTGACAGAAACTAAAGGAATACTTTGATAAATTTTGTTTTGTTCACTTTATAAGTTACAGTAAATTAGAACACAATTTTCTATAAGTAGAGAAAAAATTCAATTGTAAAATCAGTTCAGTTCAGTTTGAGTTCAGAGACAGAAGTAAATCAGAGAGAGAAAGTTTTAAGAGTTCAAGTCGAGTGAAGTAGTTGAGAAATAGTTGAGTTTGCAGTTCATTAGTAAACATTTAAAATTAATCCATTAAAGACCGTCAACAACGTAAATAGTTTTAATTCATTTGTCTACTATCTGCAACTAAAGGCGGAATAATTTGAGTAGTAATTATTCTGAGCAATTTTCAAGCAAGAAGTATTAAAGTGGGACCCTATATAGCAAAGGATTAAACATATTTATAACGATGGTTTACTCTCACGTCCACGCTCTTCCCTCGAAAGAGGAAGCACGGCGTCCCGGACGTTAACAAATATAATGACAATAGCACAATTTTAATGAATAATAAATAATAAATTTAGGGAAAACTACAAGAAAAACCCCTTATTTGAATCTTAAGACTAATATTGCACAGGCTTCCGGTTATTTTATGTGATAATAACCTCGATATAATTTTCATAGACAGGGTACATATGAAGTGATTTAGGATAACGCAAGACGGGAAACGAGAACATTGTCAGAACAATAACAATTTACGAAGAAGTTTCGATTGATTTTGTCAATAAGGAACTCTACCGGTTTAACGTTGGCGTTTTCATGAAGTTCATCTGTCGAATAATGCCATGGCAAATTCAGAAACATTTTCAATATTTTATTTTGACACCTTTGCAATTTTATTTTGTGTGCGAGCTCAATTACACCATACAGGGGCGCCCTACAGGAGTATAGCTTGAAAAATGGTTTTAAAAATTATGATTTTATTTTGATGCTAAGCTTTGACATTCTACACACTAATGGATACATAACTCTTACGACTTTGTTTATTTGGTCAATTGTGGTAGCGATGTGTTTTTGGAAGACAAGTTTTTTATCTAGAATAATACCTAGATATCTACAGTCTTCGGACCAATCAATATCAACTGCACACATCCTGAGTTTAGTGCCATTTGGTAGGTAGCAGAGTTTCCTACATCTCGAAAACCAGACAGCTTGTGTTTTATTACCATTTATTTTTATTTTCCATTTCCTGTAATATACTGCTAGTTTGTCAAGAGCTGCTTGCAAAGAGTTGTAGACGTTAGTGAATAAGGCAGCCGAAGAGGAAATAGCCGTATCATCGGCAAACATAGCCACCTGAATGTTTTCACCTAGACATGGTAAAACTGAGCAAAAAAACAATGTGAATAATATGGGACCAAGGATCGAGCCTTGGGGTACATCATAGTGGATTTGGTGAGTAGAGGATATGTCGGTTCCTATACTCACAACAAATTTTCTCGAACGAAGAAAGCTCTGGATAATTTTGATAACCGGTATTGGCAGCTTAAGTTTTAGTAGCTTATAAATCAAGGCATCGTGCCATACTAGAGAGTATCAGAGGCTTTTTCGATGTCTAGAAGAACCAGTTTTACTCCGGCCCAACTTCTTCTCCTATATAAATCTCAAATTAGACCCGCGCTCGAATATTGCTCTCATGTTTCGAGCTCGGCTCCTAAACATGCCCTCAACCTACTTGAGAGCGTACAAAGACGAGCGATCCGCCTGATCGGGGACTCGGCGCTGACATCGGGACTACAATCGCTATCACATCGAAGGCG
Organism: Microdon myrmicae; assembly: GCA_963931805.1. NCBI lineage: Eukaryota > Metazoa > Arthropoda > Insecta > Diptera > Syrphidae > Microdon > Microdon myrmicae. The sequence goes on from OZ007500.1 coordinate 25,801,556, forward strand.
CGTAGCCGAACTCTGTCTGTTTTACAGATATTATCACGGGTGCTGTTCTTCGGAGATTCTTGGCATTGTTCCACGCAATTCGGTTTGTGTGCGCTCCACAAGACAATCCGACGGATCGCACCCGTTTGTGGTTCATCTCCCGACGGCGCGAACATCCCTGTATCAGAACTCGTTCCGTTACAGAGTGGGGAAGCTGTGGAACTCCCTTCCCATGGAAGTGTTCCCGGAGCGTTACAACCTGCAACTGTTCAAAAAGAACTGTAACAACAGTTATTTGATGGCATCTCGGGGCGCCCACTCGACGCTATAGGTTCGCCTCTCCCGAGAGAAGTCTAATAAAAAAAAAAAAAAAAAAAAAGTCCCATTGACTCCTTGTCGATGAATTTACCAGCTATGTAGTTTTTAATGCGTAAGACTTGGTGGATTGTGCTGTGTCCACTACGGAAACCGAACTGAAAGTTTGGTAAGATGTTATTGGCTTGCACAAAACGATCAATATTTTCCTCAATGATTTTTTCTAAGAGCTTACTCAGCCAGCTAAGTAGACTAATAGGTCTGTAGCTTTCGGGGCTGTTCTTCGGTTTTTCGGGTTTCGGGATAAGTATTACTTTTGCTGTTTTCCAACAGTCCGGAAAATAACAGTTCCTAAGACAAGCGTTGAAAATGAACGTTAAATAATTACTTGCAGCAGGTGGAAGTGCTTTACGTAATTTGTTGTTAATATTATCAAGACCAGCAGCCTTTTTTGATTTCGATTTTTTTATCAATTCTTTAACTTTGCTAATATTAGTTGCGTAAGTACTTTCAGCTGGTGATTGAGAAAGTACATGGATAGTGTTAGCAACTTCAGCCTCAGTATACGCGTCGCTTAGATGCATAGATATGGAGTGGTTCTTACTAAACGTGTTAGCAAGTAGATTCGATTTCTCCACTGAAGAAATAAACAACTTGTCGTGATCTTTCAACGGAGGAATATTTGACCCTCTCTTTTTCATAATTTTTGATATTTTCCCGAAAGGTTTGCTTGCTTTGTCAATAGAGGAAAGGTGTTTATTCCAACACTTGTTCCTATATGCTGAGATTTCTTTTTTAATGATATTATTTAAGATGTTTCGCCAGCTGGGAACTGCAACTCCGTTGTTGCCGATGGTTCGCCAACTGGGAAACAGCAAAAGATGGGTTATTTCTGCATCGAGCAGAACAGCAAAATAATGGCGTTGTTGCTCAGCGAATGACTGCCGCATTGGGCAGTAATTAAACACATTTTTTAAACATACATTAATTTAACTTTATTTACGATTTAAAATTTATTGATGAAAAACGATTTAAAGCACGTTGACAAGTAAAAACGATTAGAGTTATATCAAGTCGTAAAAAAACTGTTATGAAAAAAACAGGTGCTGAAAGCACCGTATACAAATCAAAATTTTAGCTTTAACATCAAAAACAAACTGTGTACGAAAACAGTAACATGGAAAACGTCACATGAATAGACAATTTTGCTTTTGTCTAATCAGCAATAGGTGGCGTTCCGTGTGGTATGTTTTTTCCGACTGGTATAAGATATAATATATGTTGCGGAACTGCAACATAAGACTTTAACATTAACTAGTAGGCAATCGATTCTATAACGAAGCCATTTTATTCTTTCAGAGTTTCGTAGCCTAATCAGATGTAAGATATTTTCAGGAAGCGGTGCCTTATCAACTGGAGCAGTGGAACATTTCGCTATCGCAAGATCGGCCGCTCTATTGATAACAGAAACAAAATTGTTACATAGGATATCAATGTGCTCGCTGCAGGTTATTGAATTTAGGCTGGAATCACCTAGAACCAAGTTAGTGTTTATATATGATTTATAACAATTCCAGTTGGCGGCGGAATAGTTGTGGTATAATCTGGTACTATTTACAGACACTGTATGATTTACTGTGAGGCTGATGGGAAGGTGGTCAGAAATTATCGCATTTAGAGTTAATGGTACTGAACAGTAATTTGGAATGTTAGTCTTATATAGATCGAGAGTTGATGGGTTTTTGTTAGCACTCGATGGGATATAGGTGATGAGAAGTGGATAAAGTATGGAAAAACATGGGCTGGATTCAGTAACATCTAGTCAAATGTTACCCCAGCAGTTTGCCCTAAGACAATTCCACGACTGATGTCTGCAGTTTAGATCACCACCAATAATTCCATTGTTTCGAGTGTTGACTCTATATAATTTTTGCAGATCCCGCTTAAAATAAGTAGATTTCTCAATGTTTCCATTTCCTCCAGGGAAATAGACCGAAGAAATACTCACCTTGGAATTATCACTTAATGTTACATCAATACTAATCTCCTCATTTAATTTAAGGTGCAATGAAGGACGCAAGGTATGTTCTATACATTTTTTCACAACAATGGCGACACCTCCACCACTAGCATGTACCCTGTCTAGGCGATAACATATGTAATTTTGATGTGAGAAAGAAATGTCTTGTTTGAGCCAGGTTTCTAAAACAAGTGCAATATCAATATTAAAATTTATCAAGAATTTAAAAAATGCATGCTGTTTGTTTTTGATGCTTCTCGCATTCCAAGTTATGATGCTAAGAGAGTTTCTTAACATGATTTTTCCGAATATAGATCCTTAATAGCTAATGAGGTAATGACATTAAATTGGTCAGATTTGGTGTGACAAGCACAGTCGGATGTTTTGTGGTTTCCCGAACAGATTGCACAGAAGCTATTTATGTGACAATGCATCGAGCTGTGGCCGTAAAGGTAGCAACTATGACATTGTGTGACCTTACCTGGATGATGTTTTTTGAAGCCCCAACGGAACGATAGTTTTGAACAATGTAGAGAAGTTACGTTTGAGTTCATTTAATTTTATAGTACCGCGTTGGATGTAAACAATGTACAGGTAGTGTTTGTACAAGGCTTTTGTTGTTGAATTTATGGTGATGGTATTAACATCTAAGCACTTTATCTCGGGTGCAATTAGTTCATTCTTCACTATATCGTTGCTAATCAAGTCTAATCCGGATAGCACTACCTTTAATGGGCGATTTTCCTTTCGCGAGTGGGTAAAAAACTCATATTTTAACCGCAAGAATTCAGTTCTAATTTTGTTATATATGTCCATTGTTGGGGCACATATTTTTTGTCCAAGCGATATGTTTTTAATTAAGTAGTTGTCTATTTTAATGTTAATCAAAATATTTCGCACTTTAGCACTGGTTGATTTTAAAACCACAATTGGCGGAACGGTTTCTTTCGTCACTTCTGCACACTGATCGACGTTGGTAGAATCCATTTCAGGTGAGTCCTCCATTAGACTTTGAGGCGGTTGGAAAAAGTTAGTGTTTGAACACATATTGAGCTTATCTAGCACTTTATTATTAACTTTCGTAAGTTTATCAGGAGGGGTTTGACGTCCAATACCGGGGTCGTAACGCAACCGTTTAGGCTTAATTTTGTTTAACACACGTGGCCCAGGGGCCATAACTTAACGGATTTCGCACTTGATCACGTTATGTGTTTGCGGTTGGGAGGCAAAGAAAACAAGATAACAAGATAATGGGTTGTGATAATTATTGTGAAAATAACGGTTGATGTAAATTAAGATAAATAGCACGAGCAAAACTGAGCGACAAGTTGTCGGTTTGAAAGTCAGCCAGGTACTGCTTCACAATCCAACATTACTTAAACACTACAGTTCAACAATATCAGTGATAATTAATATATAAATAATTGGGTTCAACGGAATAGCACGGAACTGTTCACGTGGAGTCAAAGCCATACTTACAAACATTTATTCAAGCCTCCATTGTTATTATTAACCTTAATGGAGCTGATTTCAACGTAGGTTCTGTATATTGCCCACCTAGATACACAATTTCAAAACAAAAATTCACGGATATCTTCAACAAGTTCGGACCAGTTTTATAATTGGTGGAGATTTAATGTCAAGCACACTGCTTGCGGGTCAAGATTGGTTACTCTCGATTTATGCTTACAGCCATCAAAGAGGCAAAGGATGGATTTCACTCGGGTTGTTCAGAGACACACTGGCCTACTATTATCAAAAAAAAAAAAAAAAAAAAAAAAAAAAAAAGGAGTGGCATCGAATTACATCGGAAGAATAGCATAGTTGATTTAACGTCTAATCATAATGAGTTGTCCTGGCAACGGCGATAGAACTTTTTTCTAATGGGTCAAGGGAAATGAGGTCCCAATGGCTGAATTTTCAAAATTTTCAAATGAAAATTACACAAGTACTTCTTAAATGTGTATCTTTGATACGTTAAATTGTTTGAATAAAGTATTTTATTTGATATATTAGAAAAAAAATGGTTGCGAAACCCACCTAACCCCTTAAACATTGCAATACGCTTAAGGCCAACAAGTTTCCTTCTCTTTATAAATTTAAAAATTATTTTATACCAATTTCCTACTAGTTTCAAAATACATTCACAAACCAATGTGAAACCGTTCGTGGTTGATTTGACGATAACGTTTGTTTTATGGAGGCAATCATCTTATTAGATTCAAGATTACGTTTTGTTTTTTTTTTTAAATACACTAATGCTATGATTGACTATATCACAAACCTATAATCAAAACTTTACGAATTAGACAATGTCGTTGATAGGAAAGAGAACAGTGGATGAAACTTAAGTTTTTTTAAATATAATAAAAAACGTGACGGTTAAAATTGGGTTCACCTGGCACGCGCTAAATGGATTCATTAAAGTCAAAAATGATAGAAAATCTTTTAAAAGGGTGTTGGGCCTTTGGCGACTCCATTCGCCATTCTCCCAAACAAAAAACCCCTTTTGGTGGGTATCGAGAACCTCAGGATACCCTGAAAGAGAAGACAAGGAAGCACCTATACGATCAGGAAGTCTCCCACACCTGAACGCACCCACGTTGGGTAAAAACATCCCTGAGTAAAACTCTTCATTTTTAAAACATTTTTTATTTTTCTTTTTATATTCTTAATTTCTAAATTAAAGGCTAGACAAAAAATGCTTAAATTCTAGCTTAATTATCTTATATAATAACTTACTGGTCCTTCGCAGACGCTCTAAGCTAAACATTACTTAACATTTGTATAATTTGCCTTTCGGCGACAGAACTTTGTGATAATTAGTTGAAATACAAAGAAAAATTTGAAAAACTTTGTCAATTTTTTTGTTTTTTTTTCTTAAAATTTAACTTACTTAACTTACCTAATATATATATATATATATATATATATATATATATATATATATATATTTTTTTTTTTTTTTTTTTTTTTATGTAAAAGCACTTAACCTAACTTAACTTAAATCTTATACTACCCTAATTCTAGAAAAGCTAAGTCTATGTAAGCTAGCTGATGATACTATGATTCTATACCGACTTTGGTATCCAGGTCTTTATATGCCATTCAACCACCAGAACTGTTGACGCTGTCTAATACTATCGTCCTGGTCTCTGTGGGAGATAGCCCTACTGAAGCGCAGGAGCTCTTCTTCGGTGCGCGTTATTTCCCGGTCGTAGCACAATCGCCCGTCTACAGATGTTCTACCTACATGATAGATCAGCGGAATTCCGGATCTATCCTGTATAAGCCCTTTCATATCCAAGTCAAGGAACGCCTCTGGTGGAACAAAGCCGTTGCGACGCACGCTCTCATAGTACAAGGTGTTTGGATAATAGGCCCCGAAAATTAGGTCATTGGACGAGCTTATTGCTCTCGCAATATGTCCTCTGATTAATTTAATCATAAAATTATCCACCCTATTTATGTACGCTTCATTATATAAAGTCTCATTTGAGTAATACTTTTTATAGTCCGAAACCGGTGTCCGATATAATCTGAGACAACTTCTGAGACACTTTCTTTCGAACACCCGAATCTTTTCCATCAAATTTGGACCTATGTTGAACCATACTGGGCAACCATATATGAGCATTGGCCTGATTAGCGTCATGTAGCATATGACTTTTACCTTTCTGTCAAGTTGGCTACTGTGAAATAGCCTCCTTGTCATAGCAAAAGTTTTCCTCGCTTTGAGCAAAACAGCCTCTACATGTCTGTTGAAATACAGATATTGGTCTAGCCAGATGCCCAGGTATTTAACTAAACTCTTGGTTTCCAGTTTATCTCCATGCGGTCCCACGATAACTAGCTTTCGCCAGTTTTTCCTTGTGTCGTACGTGGCTTTATATAATGGAGTTCTAAATAGGATGGCTTCACATTTCTGGAAGTTGATCTTAAGTTTCCAGTCATCGCAATAGCGCTGCACTTTGTTGAAGTCTCGCTGTATTAACCTATTTATGATCTCAACTTTCGGAGCTGTTCTGTAAATTATGAGATCGTCTGTGCACGCAATAGCCTGCGGAAGTGCTTCTAATAAGCCGCTAATATAAATGTTAAAAATAATCGGAGAGAGTACCGCGCCCTGTTGCAAGCCATTCTTGATATTATACGTTTTATTAGAGGTCACATTACCACTTTTGACCACGAACCTCCTGTCCTTTGACATATCGTAAAGTACATATAGTAAAGGCTTATGTATTCCATGTCTGACCAGTTTGTAATATAACCCTTCGATCCAGACGGTATCAAGGGCTTTCTCCAAGTCGATCAGACAGGCACCTGTGCATTGGCTCCTACATTTATTCCATTGTATGTCGGAGACCAGTTTAGCTGCGGCATGTGTGGTTTCATGACCCGCCCTAAAGCCAAACTGGTTATTTGGAATAATGCTGTTGTCGTCTACCCATTTTACCAAAGCTTTGTTAATGGTTTTTTCAAATACTTTACTGATGCTTGGGAGTAAACTTATCGAACGCATGTTCATTGGGTTTGTGCAGTCTTTGCCCTTTTTTGCGATGGGCTGAATGATTGCCGTTTTCCAACGCGTGGGATAATATGCATTATTCAACGCGTTGTTAAACAGGACCGTGTATATATCTATTGCCATTGGGGGCAGGTTCTTGAGTACGATGTTAGGTACTCCATCTATTCCCACTGACTTTTTGCTTCTTAATGAGTCGAAGATACTCTGGATTCCTTCCCTTGTTATTAGAAGGCCATTAGCCACTACACCATTCGCATTAATGTCAATTGACAGATTATCTTCACTGAATTCGGTAAAACCCGGATTCTCCGATTGCCAAAGTGAAATTTCATTCCGGAGGTGCAGGTGATTGTGTAGAACTCTGTCATCCAGGTCGTGATTTCGGTGAATGCTTTCATTCACCTTGTACATTTCCTGAAAGACAGCTCCCACAGCGTTCACCTTTTCCAAAGGATCTTCGATCACGAAGAGCTCACTATTGAGGATAGCGTTCTCTGTATTTATGCCAATGTTGGTTAGCAGCTGCTTGTTTACCTCAGTACGTGGAATTTGGAGACACTGAATCTCGTTTTCATTATTTCTCCTGAATATTTTATTTATTTGTGGGAACATATCCGGGTTATTAGTTTTTATAGCTCGAATTCTGTTGTTCCAATACAAATTTGTTGCTAATCTATAATTAGCTTTAAGTAATTGTTGGAGGTTTTTTAATTGAGATTTCAGTGATATTATCTCCTGGTCTTGTCTGTCTGTAAACTGTCTGTGTAATTGTTTTAATTTCGATAGCAGTCTGCTCTTTTTCTTGTGGAGTGCGTTTATTGTTGCGCTTCTGTACATGTTAATGTGATCTGTAACTGTTGTTTTGGGAATTGTTTTGTCCATTGTTCGTTTTACGGTTTCGTCCATTTGTTGGATGTATTTGTCGATTTCGACATTAGCCAGGTTTCTGTTTACTGGCAGATTAAAGTCATTCGAACGCAGTTCTCTTGTTAATGATCTGGTGAACCGCGGCCATCGCATTGCCCCGTAGTTATAGGGTTGCGGGATCACGAATTCCTCCAGATCTGCGAGCTCGTTCGGAAGCTCTATTACTGCCGTGAATGCACAGTGGTCACTATCGTATTCAATTCTCCGTAAACAGTATGTGTTTCGTCTATTGGTGTTAAGTAATCTCAGTCGTGAGTCGATTAGCAAGATATCTAAGAACGATCTACCTCTAGGGAACGATGGATATTCGGTAGCTAGCAGGTCAGTTCTATATTCAATATGAAACTGATCTAACCAGCCAGCCAACTGATTTCCTCTGGCATTAGATATATAATTTCCCCAATTTCTATACTTGGCGTTCATATCTCCCCCTAGAATAAAGTAATTTTTGCCCAGGTGCAATTGTAAGCATCGGAAGAGAGTCTCGAGCTCTGCTATAAATAGATTATGTTGGTGCTCCTCAGGTGCGTAGACCGCAATCGCATACAAACCCCTTCCTTGCTGAAGGGGTATGCGTACGATACAGGCTTCCAGCACCCGGAACCTGCGCACTTCTCCACTATATATAACTTTATGAGGGATCCCTTTTCTAATAAAGATTACGACACCCCCCCCCCCTTGAGAGGAGTTAGGTCGGTCTCTTCGTATAATATCGTAGTTTTTATGCCATATCTTGTGTCTCTGGTTTAACTTTGTTTCCCCCGCCAGAAGTACATCAGGCCGTTCAACTTGCAACAGGTTGAAAAGATTGGCTCTTCTCTCAGTTCTTATTAGTGAATTTACATTCAAGACAAGAGCTTTTGTTGATGTTGTGGTTAGAGGGTTTATATTGACTTTTTGTTTAGATTGGGCAAGTACGAGTAGATCTCGTTTATTTGGTTTTGCAGCTGTGTCATCTGTCTCTGCAGATTAAGCAGAACCGCGACCACGTCTGCTTGCGATGTTGTTTCAGTCTGTGTGGGAGTATTTGTGGCTACCAATGTTGTAGCCTGGTTTGATGGTCTCCCACCCGACGCAACTTGTGCGTACGACCGCTGCGATGTTACGGGCATTGTTGTAGTACGAGCTGGCTCTGTGTTTTTTTGCCGGGTCACACTTCTTGCCATTATTTCTCGGAATTTAGGACATCCTCGATAGTTAGCGGGATGTCTCTCATTCCGGCACACTGCGCACTTTAGAAGGGCTTTGTCTTCTACCCTTTCTTTTCCCAGAGGGCATTCTTCTGCCTTATGGTCTTTTCCGCATTTTACGCAACGGTGCTGCATTTCACAGTTCGCCGCCGCGTGACCAAACCTTTGGCAGCGGACACGGCAGAATGTCTCTGCCTTTTTTTAACTTGTCCCATGTGACACTTTGATGATCCAAGACTGTAATCTTTCTTAGACCACCAATTCTGCTGCTGGGCGTTAGTTGAACCAAAAAGAAGGGTAGCTTGCGGTTTTCCCTTCTTGCCTTGGTTGTAGTGAACGGTTTTACGGAGATAAACTCGAGATCGTCGTGCCTCAACTTTTGAATTATCTCGAGCAGAGCCCCCGGTTCCACCTCAGGGTCGACACCCTTTAATAGAACCGTTACCCTCTTTGTTTGCTTCGGCGTGAACGAGTAGAATTCCGCGGTGGCCCTTTTTAAGACCTCTTTAATTTTTTCGTGGTCTGCCACCGCATAGGTTTGAATGACATGCCTATTACCAGCCAGTCTTTTAACTACAAAATTGTTACCTATCGCTAGCTTACAAAGACTTGCCAATTCCTTACACTCAATATCTATGGTGTTGATCGGTGGCATCTTTATTTTTTGGTTCTGATTGTTGCTTTGCCGCTGTTGTGTTGCTTGCTGTGGTCGATTTTGTGTTGATTGTTGCTGTTGATGTTGATGTAGCTGTTGCTGTTGCTGTTGGCCGACTTTTGGCTTCGGCTTTTGTTGTTGTTCGGTGTCTTTTTCTTTTTCGAGTGCCGCTATTTTTTTCTTTCGGCGTCTCTCTTCTAGACGGGCTCTTGCCATCGCAAGTTTCGCCTCCAATTCAGTTATTTCCTCCTCTTCATCCTCAGACTCTGAGGATGCAAGAGAAGCGAACGAATTGTTTGCCCCATACATATTAAAATTGTAGGGGGAGGGGCGCTCTCTGTCCTCCTCCATTTGCTGGCCTTTTTTCTCCATTGTTAATTTCGCGGTTTTACTTCGCGTCACAATGGAGATTTTCTGTGTACCTTTTCTTTTGTGTGTTGTCGCGTTTTTGTCGTCCTCCGTGTTCATACTGGTTCTTTCCAATTTGTTTTCATTTAAAAAAAACAAAGGCGACCCGCAATACGAAGCACGAACTCGATTTCTTCCGTAGGCCGACTCGAACTTGGCTATCGTCGAGTAGGAGTCAGTGACTCTGCGCTCGCACCAAACGCTGCCTAAAAAACCACTTGCTTAATGAGCAATATATTGTCTGTTTCAATTTTCACGCTTGCGAGGTGATATATTTTAATTGATAGTTTCTTTGTCGCACCTCACTGAAGGGATTTCTGAGTAAAACTCTCCTGACGAAACAATGTTGTTGTCACATTAACTATTTTGTAGATGGCATGCCATCGAAGCCCTGATTTCCATTACCAAGAGGAAACAGATCAATTACAATCCAACACATGGATTCACACAACGCGATCCACATTTGTGCCGCGGCGCTCTCGTTCGCGAATCTGTACACAAAATTGTAAATAAATTCGGGAATAAAAAGACACAAGTGCGATCTTTACAACGCGCCGCGCCGTTTGCTCGTTTTGTGCCAGAATCAAGCTATTATGGAACTCTAATGATTATCACCACTCTATTTATGGGAATCTCAGTGTCGTATCTCTGTTCTATTGAAGAAATTGGGGTTGTCCTAGATAAGGGTCCAGTGGGGCATTGGTTTATGTTCTCCATCTTTATGTTAGGTTGCCGTTTTAAGATCGATATGTCCTTCTTTGTTTTATGACCGTGAAATTGGGGCCAGAGCCCGGAGAAAGCTGAGGTAACGTTGATGTATGTAAAAATTATTTATACGAACCCCTAGATATTCTTTTCACATTCGTTTATTAAATTTACTTTGCAGCGGTGACACTTAGCCCAACGTTGATTATTAAACCTTTCCACAATTTATATATAAGTTCGTTGGCATCACAGTTCCAGATACTTATGGTCACAACTGATTATTTAAAAAAAAAAACAACTTTTTAAACAATTTTCATCCGAGTTACAAGATGCTAGTTGTGGCTACAACAGAGTTCTGTCTCACACATTCGACTCTCCAATCACTACTCCTTTGCGTCGCTGAATCTGATCTCCTATTACAAATTGCTTTTGTTGATCATCAATACGTTACCTACTACTATTACTATTATTTATTCGACTGTAGGAACCCGAAAGTTCATGACCTCACTGACTCGGTTGTGTAGTGCTCCGAAAAGCCCTACCATCTTTTTCTCCCATTCCTAATCCAAAATCCCAGCAATATTACCCTAAAACCCAAAATCCTATCAAAACCTGAAAAAACCCAAACATGATGCAAAATTCGCAATAAACGAATCAAAATATTCGTTTATCGCTTTGCGTTTGCCCCCACGGCATAATTAAATCCAAAATCAAATGTAGAATTAAAATTCACAATAAACAAATCCAATATTCGTTTATTGTTCTATATTTGCTCCACAGCATCACCCAAATCCAAAATTCTGAGATCGTTATCTCTATCCCAAAAATTCCATTGAGTTAAACAAACAAAAACTCAAAAGCAGATACTATCACACATCTGCGTAATAGCTTCGTAAGAATTCAAGAAATTGATTTCTTATCTTATGTAAATCCAACATCTCGCTCGAAATATCCAAAAGATCGAGATTGTTGCACGAAAATGTGTATCTTTGGGATACAATTTTCGATTCCTTTTCCTTTATAAAGGAATGGTTTAGTGATCTCCGGGCCGCAGTATAATATCGTCCATTCTCCCTGGAGGAAGTATCCCAGGAAAATCCTGATTAATAAAAACCTTATTACTGAAACTAGACGATTTTCATTTCTACGGATAATCAAATAACACCTGGCCCCCACGGAAGACCAAGTGAAGACAACAGGACGAAGGCCAAACCAAAAGGACGTTACTCTTCCCTCTGGATCAGAGGAAGCACAGTTAACGACCCCTTGTAGGACAAGATTTCAGGAGCGGTCTGTTTTAAGAGATCGCCTTGTCCTTTTAAGGATCAGGAGACTCGCGTCCTGAAACTAACCCCTACAGAACACAACAGTTGCGCCATCGTTCCCTGTCCTGTGCACTTCGCCATCTGATATGACTTCCTCAAAGTCATGCCTTACAATGTCCTGCCGCCTTCGTCACGGCCTTCCTGCGGTCTCTTTCCCGTTGGTCTGCCATCAAGAATTCTAGGTACGGTTCTGTCGTCTCCCATTCTCGCTACATGCCCGACCCATCATAATCCTCGCGACCTATATTTGTTAAGGTCGCCCACATGGTGTGTCGAGCTTCAAGACTGTAATCATAATAATTCAATTGATCATGATTGACTGACTAATCTTTAAAACATGTTTGTTTTCCTTTTTATACTCGAACTCTGAAACACATGAAAGTTTGTTTGGCCAATCATATTCGACCAGCTGCCACGGTTGCTCGATATTGATTTTGCTGATGGTATTCAATCAGCTGCCATGGTCTTTGAATTGAAATCCATGAGAGTTTGTTATTTTGAGTAGCTGCTATGGTTGCCCGATATTGGTTTGGGTATCTTTTAGATTCTTGGGAGTTTGTTATTTTGAGCAGCTGCCCTGGTTGCTCGATATTGGTTTGGGAATCGTTCAGATTCATGGTTTCAATAAGGTAAGGATGATGGATAGTATATGATGCAAGTGTATTAAGGAGGGTAGGGCTTTCATAGGACTACACGCCCATGGCCTCAGCTAACTCGCACAACTTCACTTTACGATCACTTAAAACGATTCGATGTACTTGCTTTACGATTTCCGCATTCGTACCCTCTTTTGGCCTTCCAGAGCGAGGTGCGTCTTCGGTGCTTGTACGACCCATTTTCAGTTTACTAAACCACCGATAAACTGTTGTTCTCGAAACTTCATACATAAACTAGAGCATCTGGACATGAATCATGTTCATTTTGTAGTGAGGCCACCTATTGAAAAATCCCGGAACTTTTCAGTCAATAAGCATGACCTTAATTTTTGATCGACTTTGTAATGGTTTTTTCGGTTTCGGTTTCTGTTGGTAGCGCTATTCGGATGATTGTTGACTTGTTTGTATGTCATACTCGTAGACCCATGTCTCGTCACTGGTTTCGATGCGTTACATAAATGTAGAGTCACTGGCGTCTTAAGAAAGCATGTCTTCATCAACCGCTTTTCAATACTCTTTTTGCAAAAAATTCTATTTTTTTGAAACAAGCCTTGGTGCGACGCGTCTCATCTCTAAAATATCGACCCAAATCTTACGAACTGATTCCTGTGAAATGTTTAGTTCTTGTGCTAGCTCTTGTGGGCGTTCTTTAAAGCTACGCAAAGAACCACCCACAATTGCAACCCCAACTACCGTCACCCAAGCGCAACCTGCCGGCGCCCCCTCAATAAGTTGCCTACTATCACCCAAGCGCAACCTGCCGGCGCCCACTCAATAAGTTGCCTACCGACACCCAAGCGCATCCTGCCGGCGCCCCCTTAATAAGTTGTCTACCATCACCCAAGCGCAACCTGCCGGCACCCCTCAATAAGTTGCCTACCATCACCCAAGCGCAACCTGCCGGCGCCCCCTCAATAAGTCGCCTAACGATCAAGGACCCACGATCGAATATCGATTTCACCGTCGACACCGGCGCCGATATATCGGTCCTCCCTCGACCGTTCGCCCCGCGCAACCGCGTGCCCTGCCCTTTACAATTGTCAGCGGCAAACAATTCTCCAATACTAACGTATGGTCGAAAAACGCTGACACTGGACTTGGATCTCCACCATCTCATCACATGGCACTTCGTCATTGCGGATGTGAACGAACTCCTAATAGGCTCCGAGCTACTAGGACGACGCAACCTGTTGGCCGATGCGATCCACAACAGACCGGTGGACCCCACCGCCCCCCCCCCCCCCCACTTGATACTGCCGGCATAACGCGCGGTAACAACCAGGCCCACTTCCATTACCGACCCAAGTACAGCCATGGCACAGGAATTCGTCAACACGACAGTTCCCTTACCTAACCAACGCGCCTACCGAAACAAGCAGGGCCACCTAGATCTCCAAGCACACAGCCCTCCTTCCAGCACCGCACCAACCGCCTACTTATTTCGTGCCTACGTTACTAGGGGGGGAGTGCTGTGCGGGTTCTTTAAAGCTACGCAAAGAACCACCCACAATTCCTGCAAACATTTCCTCCCCAAGGGCATTGTTTTATGCACATGCATTATACCATTTTCTTGAAAATAATTCGGTTAAAAGTAACCGTCATAAATCAGGAAACCTTATCGGCGCCCTTGTGAGCCAGCGTAGCCTGCCACACACGTGCGCAGCAGATTTTCCTGGCTTATCCACATACACGGCAGCCTTTTGTCCAACCGACAAAAGCAGTTTACGCATCTCTCGTCTAGCCGCCAAAAACCGAATTCTCCAGCGTGTAAATATACACACAAAGAATTCGACCCAGTGCACAATCATCATTGTGTATCTAAATTGCTTTTAGCAGCAGTTTTCCCAATGGCATGCAGCCTATTTACACAGCTGCATGCACATCACCGCACAATGCCCTTTGTTCCATTTCCTTTTCTCGGATTCGTTTACCCTTGACCTCGCCGCATGTGTAAACAAAGTAATCTCACCAGTAATTGTTCCGCTGAACGTCCATGCTGTTACAATTTTCCTAACTTTCTCCAAAGTTATCCGTTTGTCATTGACTGTCTCACTTAGTGTTTATTAAAGTGTCTAATACAATAAACCCAATTAAAACTTTTTCCCGTGGAAATTTGTGTGTTCCAAATAAAGAAAATCATATTCACTAAAAGTGTGTTCTATTTCTATGAACGGCGGTGGGATATTAGTGAACCTGTGCTGGCACCGATACTAAATATCTCCCACACTCTCCCAAGCTATAACGACGATTTTCAAGCAACGATTCCTTCACTTTAGCGATGTTTTCCTTGGTCACAGCCGTTCGTGAAGCGCTCGCACGAGGGAAAACATTAACGTATTGGCGACTACTTTTGAATGTATGTACCATGCATATACTTGTGTTTTCGATAGAACCACGTCGCCATATGTCTTAACCAACATTTTCAACGATTCCGCACAAGAAATTCCGTAGGAAACGCATTGTTTAATGCAAACTCTGTGCTCAGCTCATTATACATATCGAAAAACGTATTTGAGGTGAACCAACAAAATCAGCAGCTGTAAACAAACTAATTGACAGATAACGCTCAGACTTGACATCATTATATCTCAGGGTGGTGGCAACTTAGTGGCAAAGAATTTTGACAATAGGCTTATCCGGGAATTTTAAATGAGAAATTCTGGGTGGACATTTGACAGAATGTATATTTTATGTAAAGCGCGATAGGAATTAGTTTGGGTTCAGCGTCCGATCGCGACGCTGGTTCTAAAGTGACTCTTCTTCTTATTTGATAATGCAGATCGAAGGATACGTTATCTAGTTCCATTATACTTATCCAATGTTTAGGAATCAATCAGGGCACCATTTTCCAAATACACATACAAAGGTATGCCATTCACTGTTTACCCAAGACAAATGGGACCAATGTTTTCACTGCGATCTCTGATTGACCTTTGTTTACTTCAGATGAGCGGTACACGTTCCAAAGCAATTAGTATTTACACAAGTATCCAATCATGATCTACAATAACAATACATATTATTGAATCGTTTCCATGGAATTGGTCATTATTGTTATTGTGATAGCACAATCTGTGTTATATTTATTTTTGTGCCGAGATAGAGATTTTCTAGATCTGGTATCTGCTTTCTATGATCCGGCTGCTTATGCATTTAAAATTTCATGCATTTTTACAGGTACTTATAAAAGTAATCACCATATGAGAGTTCACATTCAGGAGAATCCAATTAATGGTGGGGATGGCCCCAAAAGGGTAAGTTTTAAGGGGTGGTAGGTATAGCGTGTAACAAGTCTACACCTAGTACTCGGTCTGTAGTCGCCTTTTAGGACACTCTTGAATACTCTAGGAACCCGGAAGTTCATGACCTCACCGACTCGACTCCGCCATCGTTCCTTGTCCTATGTACTCTCGTTCTACACTTGACCAGCCGATCCGATCTCCTCAAGGTCAAACCTTACATTGTCCTCCCATCTCCGTCGCGGCCGTTCTGTCGGTCTCTTTCCCGTTGGTCTACCGTCCAGAATTCTACGCACGGTCCTATCGTTGTCCATTCGCGCCACATGTCTGGTCCATCTTAATCTTCGTGACTTGATTACTCTCACTATTGTAGGTTTGCGGAATAGCTGTTCCAATTCGTGGTTGTGGAGTTTCCTCCATTGTCCTGCCTCCTCGTCATATTTACCGCCAAAGATACCCCTTGAAACTTTATTCTCGAATACGCGGAATTTGTTTTCTCCCCGTTTTGTGACTTCGTTGAAAGAGGGCTCTGGGATCTGAGGCTCGACTGTATGTACGTCTGGTGCGTTTATTTGTGGTTGATGGGTGCGGACATTGAGCAGGTTTTTAAAGTACTGCTTCCATCTTGTCACGATATTGTTTGTTTCTGTGACCAGACAGGCGTTTTCGTCTCGAATTATTTTGGCTCTCACTCGGTAGCCATTTCTAATTGAATTTCTACCGACATACACACCTCCGATGTTCTTTGCTCCGGCATTTTCTAGGATTTTTTCGATCCGAGTCTTCTCCCATACGCGTTTTTTTGCGTTTGAAGAGTCTCATTATCTCTTTCCGAATTGTCGCGTATCTTTCTGCGTTGAATTCATCATAACTTTCTAAGTGAATGACTCTAAGTCGTTTACGTTCTTCGACCTTCGCCCTGCACTCATCGTCAAACCAAGGTTTGGACTTAATTGTTTTCTTAAATCCTAATACATTTTGGGCTGTTTGCTTGATTGTGTCTGATCGATATCCATTTAGTGTCCACACTATTGGCTTCCTCTTCTTCACTGCTCCCGTTCTCTAGGATGCTAAATCTATTCGTTAGTTCGTCTTGATATTCAGCCCTTTTGCGCAGGTCTTTTAGTTTATCAATGTCGAACTTTTTGCTCGTCTCCCGTGACTGCCCATGTGGGTTTGCTCTTGAATGATATTTCATAATTATTGAGGTAAGAGTGTTGTAATATTCCTTACCGAGATGGTGCAGTCTGTTTCTTGCAGGTATTCAATCGCTACAAGGACACAGCACCTATCGTGGTAGCTTTCACTGATTCATTACAGATCTCAGCTTGCAACCCGCTTCCAGGTCGTTTAAGATTAGTTTTCATCATGAAAAATACACCGATTTATAACTTAAGACTAATTGTTAAATACCATATTATAATACTTCTTATATTATCTAATAGTCACTCGGCTAACAAATTGGATATTTACCTCCCCTTCATCCTTAATAATTACACAATCGAAGGTTCTTCGCCCTTAGGCTCCCTTCATGCATGTCTATTGTCAGCAAAACATCTGAAACCCAGCAGCAGTGTTATCGAGAAAGTTCGGAGAAGAACAGTATGTGGTTCTAGGAAAAAGCCAAGTGCAATAGTTCTGACAACCTTTATGACCGCTTTAGCTAGCGCACTAACAGGTAAGATCTTGCTTGTTATTTAGCCAATTATTATACACAAACTCAAGTCGAATATGTTGTTTGATCTCAGGCGAAAGGAGGTCATTGGAAATAAAAAGTGAAGCTTCCGGCTGTATAAATTGGACAATGCAGAAAAAACTAGAGCGGTTTAAAGAAGGGTAGAAACAACAGCAATATGTCCCATTCAACTTGTAAGTTTCTTGCACGACCAGAAAGAAACATTGTGCCATAGATGGTAGGAAGTTTTAGCATTTGTAAAGCATATGAAAAAATCTATTCCATTTCTTCGCTTGTTGATACTAATAAACGGGTCATCAACAGAATAGAGGGAGCCAAACTATTGCACATTTCACAACCAACTCGACGAAGTCCCATCAACTCCGCCTCAAATTGAGCACAACCAGAACACCTTGAGGCAGATTCGCCTTCAAACTTGTGCCATTGGTTTATTTGAGGTTCCACACTATTGTACGTGTACTTTAATTGCATTTAAAAAACCTGCAGTGAAACATATAGGCGTCCAAACCCAAATATTTCAATACCATCAATGAAACATAGATGTAAAGTAGCCTGTCTATCTTTTTTCTACAGATATTATTACTACCATGCCCAATTGAATCTGGTGAATACATCTACATCTCCAAATACTTTCTATGAGATACTCATTAATTAGAGTTCACTTCAAAATCATAGAAATTAATTCTTCAGCAGAACCCCACTAAGTAGAACACACTTAGTCGTTATTGAAACCTTCAGACATTCAAGGTCAATTGATATCTTCATTTTCTATTCCTACTCTTTTCCGCTCGCGTGGTGACTGGACATTGAAGGATACCGCCAAATTCCTTGTGTCTACGTGTATTGTGAAATAAACTGTCGTTGATAGCTAAACTAGAAAAGGGGACCAGAACAACTGAAATCCCTCCCCAAAATCTACAAAAAAAAACATCTTA